>OX422223.1:435652971-436880664 GCA_949130495.1 Sambucus nigra | reverse complement strand
TGTAAGTGACACTGGTCACTATTCACCTTCTTCTCCCAAAATCCAAACCTCCAATTTCTCCATTTTTGTTGTTTCTAATATCATCCAATAACTCCATAAACATCTAATATATATTTTACAAATAACACATCAATTAATTTAGGGTATTAGACCATTTCTCTTAGATGTAAGCCCTAAAACCCTAAAAAACCAAACTTCTCATTTTAACCCATTTCAATCCATTTCTTCACTCCATTTACATGGATTTAGCACTAGAAATCATTAAGAGTTTACATTACATGAATATGTAAACTCATATTCAAATTTTTCCAAATTTATTTTAAGGGTTCTAACCCAAAATCGTATAGTTTACCAACTATAATATGATATTTATGCATAAAATGAAATAAAGCAAGTACACGCTAGCCTGGAGGATGAAATCCGACGACCTCGAGTCAAATCCGACGGAGTTTTGACGAAATCCCCCATTTCTCTCTTCTTTTATCCTCTTCCTTCTTTCTCTCCTTTCTTTCCTTTCTTTCTTACTCTCCCGTGTCTCTTATAAGAGAGAAAAGGGTTTATCCCTTAATAAACCCAAAAATGACTCGTTTACTCAATTACGAGTCCCTACTGGTCCAAAAATTCCCGGAGTCCAAACAATAATCCCGAATACTCTATTCTGACTATCTCGGTCGTTCCGAGACCAACCGCACAATCAAAATTTCCATTCGAGGTACTTGACCACAATTCACTATTTTAACCCAACACAACTTAATGTGGTATTCCCATTTAAAATATTTCCTTTTGTCGTTTTACCCAGCTGCGACAAGTAATAAAATACTCCGACTCATTTACTTAATCTTAAGAGTAAATATAATACAAATAAAAAATCATTTAATCCTTGAAAACTCCAAAATTACTATTCATGATAATTTCTTAAATTCCCAATTTGCACTTAATTATTAAATTTAATTTCCCATAAAATTGCGGGGTATTACATACTTCCCCCTTAGAACATAATTTCTCTCTCAAAATTCAGATACAACCGTTACTACCAACACTAACCTAGGGTCATGAATCACTCCACATCTTAATACCTCAAAGTGGAATGGTTCTAACCCGATGGCTCTCAACCATACACTCATTCAGCTCTCACCTCTATCAAGGCTTAGACTTTACTATCCTGCTACCTCGGTCGTAAGATTGACTCTATCATCTCGACGCACCTAGTGCCTCTATAATCGCATCTAAAGTAAACGGAACTATGCTTATTGCTGACTCACCTAGAAATTTTGAATTTCCTTTAAAAGGAAACTATACTAAAGCTTGACTATGCCCATCAGCCTCATCGCGTAGTTTTAGGTGTTCTACCTTTAACTACACCCAGGCATTTGAATTATAGAGTACCTCTTACTACGTTCCAGGTACAAACTTTAATCTCACATACAACCATCTCCTAGCATAAACATCAACTTTATATATTATGCCCCTTCTCTTTGAGGCAGTATATAAAACCAACTTACCAGGGTGCCTACACACCTTATAACTCGTGCTTCTCTGCATAACTATTGTAAACGTCAGACACGTACGCTCTCTCTAAAAAATGAGACTTATTTCTTCGGTGTAATACTCACATATGGGTTTTTCTAATTTGGAAAATTCAATTCTTACTATAATTGGAAATCCAATCCTTCTTAAGGTTAACCAATTAATCTTCTTGTGGTTAACTTCCAATAATTTTTCGATATCGACGCCAGTAGTCTTATTCGCCTTACTTCCAAATAATTCTAAGATCAAAGTGTTTCCTACTTAAGTAAAAATAGTACTATCCTAAATTGTGTCCCTAGTGCCTAAGACCTCCCTCAACTTCTGACATTTTCATGTTTTCATGTGTGGGATGTCTCGCAAAGCGAAATGCAAACAAGGAACCCTTCCGTTACACTACTCCCTCGCGTCGTCATTTATCTAGATATAATGGTTTAAGGCACACTAGCGGGACGTCCTGAATCCTACCTCGCTAACCTACTAACGTACCTTTACTACTCTATCCTTCAATCTTGGAGAAATGGAAAGCATTACTAATCGAGGTGCCTACTCTCACCCAATAGATTACAAACATCATACCTCAAAACATTTTACCTCCAAAATGTGCCTTTTCATCAAGGCCTGGCTATACACCTCAACTCGATTTCCTTTACCTTACCTCACCCACATACTTGTGGTGAGAGAACTATTCCAGTGCTTCTCCCTGGCACTTATATCTTTACAAACATACAATTATCAAACGCTCTCAGTATATAGTGTTTTTCTCTACACTAGGTGACTTATCGTCAAAACCATCATCCTCGCATTCTATAACATCTCTCCACTCCCGACCATTTTAAGATTTGTAGACTCATATTTTATTAATGCACTAAGACCCGAAGTGACATTATCCTCAAACTAGTCTCCAAAAGTTCATACAATTTCACAAACCCTCAAAGTGAGTCTCCCTCAAGGAGTATCTCCCAAAAATCTCAACATTTACATTTTATCTCCAATTTATCTTTAGGTTGACTTCCTATATCATTCGGACATTAACCTATACAAACTAGACCTAGGGGTAAGCCCAAATATCCCATATTATTTTAGGACATTAGTCTACCCAAAACCACCCTCTAGGACTCCCCATTACTTCCCAAAGGAAGGTCCCTAAACCTTGGACCTAAAAGAAAAAAGGCTAAAAACCAAACTAGGAAAAATCCCACAAAAACAGGGTAACCGAATCGATTTGCCCCTTGGGCCAAATCGATTCGCCCTTACGAATCGATTCGTCAAAAAGCCGAATCGATTTGGTGAGTAAAACTGGACTTTCTGCAAAAGCCGAATCAATTCATCCCCAACCCAAATCGATTCAGTTTGCCCAGACCTTTAAGCTTCTTCTTATCCAAATTGATTCGCCCCTAGGGCCGAATCGATTCAGTCCTGCAAATTTTCCCAATTTGAACTACGGGTTGTATGAACCCTAAAATCCCAAATACCCCAAATATTTGATTTCTCCCAACATCAACAACAACAATTTACACCAAATCATTTCTACACAATTACTAACTAATATTTTTACCTCAAATCAAATCAAAACTAAGATTTAAGAGATTAAACACCAAAATCTTCAAAACCCCATTTATGGTGTAAATATCCAAAACTTAACTACACATGCAATTTATCACATTATGTTGGAATGCGAGGCCCTACGATTTTAATTTTCTCAATTAAAATATTTTATTTCCTTTTATGAAACACGAGATGCGGAAGCGTTAGGATGGTTCAATAAAACAAACGAATACCAAATTTTAATTTCTATGTCAAATTAAAATTAAATCTAATTATCAATATTCCAAAGTTAGGCAACACCAAGTTTAACAAATAAACACGTAGAGATTAAACAAAACCAATTTATCTTTTTACCTAAGCATGCGTTCTAGGTGATTTTGCAAAAGATAAAATAAAACAATTAATTCACTACGCCGCGATACGAGGAAAAACCCAAGACGGGAAACAACCTCGGACGGCCCTAGCCACAAATCCACTAGATACGGTTTTATAAATACAAGACAAAAGACTTACATCACACGACTCGATCCCTCTCAAGCCTAGACGCTTCTTCTTGTAGACACCTCTTCCTAGCGGATAACCTTGGAGCTCCACCGCGGTCTCGGAATCCACCGATCGGACTTTATATGGTCACCGTCACCCAAACTAGGAGCCTTTCTCCAAGTGGGTAAATTAACATAAACTCTTCTTCTTTCTTTATGGGATGTAGAAGAAAACCCAAAACTTCTCTTTGAACGGAAGAGATGAACCCGGTGCCAAACTCTCCAAGCAAGATGTATAAATATGTGAACTTGGATACATAAAACTATGGGTGAAAACTAGAGTGGTAAATGATTTTCTCTTTGAAAATTAACACTCAAAACTTTATCTTTTTATTATTTTGGTTTTGCTCTCTAAACACTCTCTAAGAGTTAGTAGGATATGAAAAAGATGAATGAGACAAATGGTTTCCCGCACATTATAAAGTTTGAGAAAAATCAGTTAAGAAACAAGTGGGAGAAAAACTGCTTAAAACTGCCAATACCTGTTCCCGCCTGACATCTCGTTCGAACGAGACTTCTAACGAAGTTCCAGATTGAACTCGTTAGAACTCTCGTTGGATATCTCGTTCGAACATAAGGTTCGTTCGAACGACATATCGAACGACATTTCAAAGGCCTATACTGGAAACTCGTTGGCAAACTCATTCAAATGACATCTGGTTCGAACGAAAAATTCGTTCGAACGACATATCGAACGAACTTCCATAAAGTTCATAAATTTCGATTTTAACCCAGAAACTTTGTATTATTTATTTTAAAGATTGATAAAATCTTTCTGAAATTAAAACATTTTTATATAAACCTAACACCCAATAAACAAGTTCCAAGCTCCTATATATATATAATATTGCATTCATACCATGGGAGCATGGAACCATAGTTGATGACGTATAAACGAGGCACGCAAACCGACATTTTGATGAAGCTTTATACTCTTTGCCTCTACATCTTCAACAAACTCTTCATAGGCTTGAGAATATTACAATTAAATACAATCCTATGAATAAATGTTTTTGTCCGGAATTGAGCCAAAACTATATATGGACTCAATTGGAAATTTGTGTCCTTACACATTATATCAATATCTAGCAAGTAAGAAACTTGCCTCGAGGTTGTAGTCTCAGATCCTCTTCCGGTGGCAGCGATTTCCGGCCTCAAATCTCCATTTTCTCTTTTTTTCTCCATTTTCTCCCAACTCTCTCTTCTCTCTCTCTCTCTTTTGGCTTCTCTCATAAGATTGAAGAAAGAAAAGGGGTGGGGGACTTAACCGGGTCTTAAAACATAAATGCCCATCTTGTAATTGCTAATACACCATTAAAATGACTCGTATTCACTTAATTGAGTCATAACGCGTCAAAAGTGCCCAAAACTCAAAAATACAACTTGGCACTTATTTCGACTATCTCGACTATTCTAAAAACTACCGCACCCCCTATTTTGGCATTTGGAATAAAGTGAACTATTTTTGTGTTCCAATTTCCATTTTTATTTCATTAATTATATTCCAATTTAAATATAAGTCATAACCATCGTTTTACATATAACGATACAATAAAACCCAATATAATGCTATTTACGTTCTCATACGGTAAATAGACAAAACATAGTAAATATTATCCCTTATTATCATGGGAAATAATATTTACTCCAACTTCCCCTATTTTATAGAATTAGCCCATCGGGCAAAATAATATAAAATAGCCGCTCAAAATACTGGGTTGTTACAGCTTTAGTTTCAAATAATATTTTTTATATATTTCAACAAATTCTTCAAATTGACAAATGTTACATAATTCTAGTTTAGATAATATGTAACACGCATCTTCTTGGATTTTGGGTTCTCCTGTATATCCAATCGATTTTCTTTAATTATAAAAACAAATCCTTTTAGTATTTCATCAAAAGATTTGAAGTTTTGTAGGATCTCGGATTTTTACAGAGTTCCTTTTTTTTTTAGTTTTCCCATTGTTGCAACCATTTTAAAACATCACCTTGAAGTGTTGCAGCAAGGTAGTCTAAAAAAATTTCTTTAGAACATGTACTCTTATAATTAGTAATGAGTATAGGCATGGATTTTGCCCACTCATCAATAGTTTGTTCTTGATCTTTAAAAGGTACATGCCTTAAGTCAAGATAAATTCCATGTTGAGATATATTTTGTTTGTTCAAATTATCTCTTCTTAAGAAAAAAGGATTTGGTTCATCCTCTTTTTTAGTATTACTAATAGAAGCTGTAAAAGTATTGCATGTTTTAACAAAATCTTCTTTTTCATTTTCATATGCAGGGGTTCGCATATAATCTTCAAAAGCTTCCCAATTTTGGAATTCTTGAAGTGGTTCTTCAGCTTTCCTTTTTCCATCACTAGTATTTACTACATTTGGTGGAATTTCTTCTTCATTAGATGAATATTGGTTTAATTCATACTGATAGTGATGTAATAATTTTTCATTTTCCAAATATGTGTTTTCTAGTTGTTCAATGAGTATATTAGTTCTGAAACATTTAATGTTGGATCTTTATACAGATGTCTCCCATAATCTAATATTTCACGAACGTTTATATATTCGGTGTAATTAAATTCTTCTATTTGAAGAGCTTTAATTTCCTCCGAACCATAACATAACCTAGGAATTTTATTATCCCCTTGGTTATTAATTCCAGTTTGTTATGGGTTTTGATTATCTATTTTGTTTAATAGATTTTCATTTTTTTGCTTAGTTTCCTCTTTTAAGTCTAGGTTTGAGACTGTTCCGAGTTGACTAAGTTTTTGATCAACTTTGTTTAAGTTGAATTCGATACTATCTAATTTTCTTTCTACATAATTTTGATTTATTATCTGATGTCTTTCAGTTCATTTTACCCAACTAAAGACTATAATAGTTAAACTATTTAAAGTAGTACTAATTTTACTAATATCATTTTCATATTTTTTATCAATATGCAAATTATGATTATACATAGACTCATCCTTTTGTAACCATGGTGCTAAACACTGTAAATTAATATTATTATTATTTTGATCATCCTTATCAGATTCCATTGGTACCTAAGACCTCCTACTATATACTGTTTCAGGTGCCTAATTTCGGTTTTCCTAACGTCGATTGCTAACTATAGTAGCTTTTTGCAAACGAAAATATGGGCTTTGAAACAATAATAGGCATATGGGTTTTATGAAAACTTTAAAGATTTTCAAAATAGTATAATATTATTAAAATGTTTAATTCACCTTAATTACAAAACAAATAGACACACAATTATTTACATAAAATTAAGTAGAAACTATATTTCATACAACAATTATTACGACACTTAGTTCCAATAACTTTATATTTTACTTTAAAACTTTCCCTAGAAACGTAAGTACGATGATGGAGTATAATAGTTTCTACCTTAACATTCATATTTAAAATACAACATAAGCATGATTTAGAATACTAACTTTAGAATCAAGGCTCTGATACCAATTACTCAAGTGCGAAAATGATGGGAATATTATTGATACAATACAAACTTTACATGTGATAGAGAGAGAATATTACAAGTGAGAGAAGAGAATTCAGAAGATAAGTGAGTTACAATGAAGGAGGAGTTCTCCTTTTATAACAACCGCACTTCATTCTTCCTTTCAAACTAATTGAATAAAAGAAAAAGAAAACATGGGTTACTGTTGGTGAGAACGCAGTTGGAGAATCCCCGTGTTTGAAATAATAATGGCAAAATTAAAATATATAATTTCCTTTTTAAACAAATAAATGCGGAAGCGTTGACTACAAGAGATGGTTCCACAACAAAACAACAAGGCCGGGTTTTAATATTTTAAGAAACAAATTAAAACAGCATAATTCAAGTCCTAGAATTTGCCTAAGTCATGATTATTCATTTAAACAAAGTTAGGCGGCACCAATATTAGCAAATGACTTGAATAAACCAAATTAACCCAATATTTAATTTAAGTCCCAAATTAAATGCGTGTGATTGTAAAACCAAATTTTATCTTGAAATTAATCTAGCATGCGTTCTAAGTGATATAGAGCAAGATAAAATAAAAAGTCACACTACACCGCGATATATGAGGAAAAACCCACTAACGGGAAAAAAACTCGGGACGGCCCTAGCCTCAAATCCACTAAAAACGATATTACAAAATACAAGACAAAAGACTTACTTCCTAAACTCGAACCCTCTTAAGCCGTGATGCTCCTTCTTGTATCAACCTCCAATTAGCGGATAACCAACGGAGCTCCACCGTGGTCTCGGAATGCACCGATAGGACTTCAAACGGTCACCGTCACCCGAACATGGAGCCTTTCTCCAAACGGGTAGAATCTCAACAAAGGTCTTCTTTGTGATGGGGTGTAGAAGCAAACCAGAAACTTCTTTTGAATTCGGTAGAGAAAACCGGTGCCAAAAACTCCAAGTAAGGATATGTATATATAGAACTTGGAATAAACAACAATGGGTGTAAACTAGAGTGTGTATGAATTTTCCATTAAAAATTAACACTCAAAAACATGAACATTTTCCCTAATTAAATTTTGCTCTCAAACTCTCTCTAAGAGTTGGATATGGAATGGAAAAGTTAGAAGGAAAAAAGTGTTTCCCGTCCCTCATAAGGCTGGAAAAAGTTGGTTAAAAAACAAGTGGGGATCATGGGAGAAAACTGCCAAAAAACTGCTCAAAACTGTTCCCACCTGGCATTCTCGTTCGAACGACTTTGACTGTCGTTCGAACGAGGTTTCTAACGAGCGACCAGCCTGGGCTCGTTAGAACCTCGTTAGATACCTCGTTAGAATGAGAAAGTCATTCGAACGACTTATCTAACGACTGACCAGTTAGGTTAGAAAGCAGTCTCGTTCGAACGAAGTTCGGTTCGAACGAAAAATCTCGTTCGAACGAAATTTCGAACGAGTTTCAGAAATTTTTGTTAAATTCTATTTTGGCCCAGAAACATTTATATATATTAATATAAAGTTCTTTTTAAATTATTTCAGAAATAAACATGGCTTTTATTAAACCTAACACCCAAATAAACATTGTTCCAAGCTCCTATATACATATAATTACATTCATACCTTGGGAGCATGGAACCTTAGTTGATGACGTAGAAACGAGGCACACAAACCGGCATTTTGATGAAGCTTTAAGTTCTTTGCCGCTACGTCTTCAACATACACTTCATAGGCTTGAGAATATTACAATAAATAAAATCCTATGAATAAATGTTTTTGTCCGGAATTGAGCCAAAACTATAAGAGGACTCAATTGGAAATTTGTGTCCTTACAAATCTCCCCCTTTGGCTATTCCGGGACAAAAACCAAACAAAAATCCTAAAGGGCCGTCAAGCTCTACTAGACTTAAAACATAACGCGCCCAATCTTGACTCAACCCAAGGATCAAACTCTTTGCCATAGAAAGATGCCGCTTTAAAATAATTCTTGCACACTTAAGCAAACTCATCAAATGCATAGGGAATATCAAAGTATTAAATGCAATTAATTAATTACTCCCCCAAAATTAATTCTCCCTTTAAATGCATGACCGCATGACCTACTTAGAAAGACGTCTCCCCCTAAGATAAATCTCCCCCAAACGAAGATACGATAATAATAGGATTAGATACCATTTCTCCACCTATCATCAGTTGGATTAAAGAAAGAAAAAGAAAAAGAGAAAAGAGAAACGGACAATTGCTTTCGTCCGTTTTCAAAAAGAAAATATTAAAGTACTATTTACTTTATTAAAGAAAACTTTAATAAAGAAAGATTCGTTTGATTTAACGTTTCTTTCAACCATGGGGACTACATATCGTGTGCTGGATTGATTTGCAGTCGCTCACGTGGTCGATTATCCGTCCATAACATTTGCAATATTTACTATCGTTAGGGCTGTCATGTGGAGGACCATGAAGTTGTGCTGCCTCATATTCCTTTGCATGGCTTAGTTGCTCATAGGGAACATCTAAATTATTTTTGTTTTTCAAATTATTTATAAAGTCCCTAACAGCCGCTCGTTGTTCAAGCGAGGTGGTGTAGTTTATCGATAAATCAGTAACCAATAGTCTTCGTCCATCAGTTACCATGAATTTTTAAGTTATTTCCCAATAATAATAATTTGCTAGATTTGAAGTATTGATCAGGTTCTATGACCAATATCTAGTTATGTCCAACTGGTCCAACGGTTGCATAATCTCCCAATTCTATTCAATTTCGTCTCATTCATAATCCTCAGTGGCTCTGAGGTGCCAGATTTGGTAAGGTTGGTAGGAAATTTCTCGAGTCCGCTAGACAATCGTACTAGTAATATGGAAGGACAAATAGTGGGTATATTTATACTTGCTTTTTGTCAAAACATGATAAATCAAGATTTTGATCATCATGGGCAAGAACTCCAAATTATTAAAACAAGATATATTGGAGAAGATTAGTTTGTTTGCTAATCCCCACTCAATAGTCTCAATATTCCAGGTTGGATAACCTTCTTCAGTAACAAAATGCACTTTTGGCATTGCATCACTATAATTTATGCTTTGATCAAAATGGATTAAAAGATTTTTTTATCTTTTTCTCCTGATCCTCAATTTTTGGAAAAATTTTGATTTGAAACAATGGCTCTAGAAGAAGTTGTTTTTCTTTTTCAAATAGGCAAATTCTTCGAATCGTGTTGAAGATTTTATCGAAAAAATCATTTTCCAATAATTCTGAAAAATTCTAAAAAAGTTTCAATTTTATGTAGAGAAAAATCTTCAACACGAAATTATTTATAGTTTTTAAAGTCTTAAAACTAAGATTTTTAAACTTATCTAAGGTTGTTCTTTGTTCTGCAATCTTGTCAGCAAGGATACTCATGCTTTTTCTAAAATCTTTTCTTTTATCTCGAAGATGATATTTCCATGCTTCATTTAAAGGTGTATACAACTCAAAGGGGATTCCTTATTTCTGAAAATCATTGGTTTCAGTATCAAGGAGGGTTTTCTTGGTCTGAATTTTTGAAAACTGATAGATCATATTAGGACGTCCTCGTTGTTTCATCCAATTTTCGCATGCAGTTATGGCTTCTGGCATAGTATTAAATTTTTGATGACATGCACTAGGAAATTTATTTACTTGTTGAAAATATTGGTGACAAATATCATAGAAGCCTGGTCGCCTTCCACTGTGCACAACGTACACAGGGTCTGGTTTAGGCTGTGTAGATGATGAGGCTTGGGTTTTTGCCTTTTTAGAAATTGTAACCCAATCTCCCTTTACTTCACCTGGATGCTTTTCTCACATCCTGAAATAAAATAATCCACTTGTTTAGTGGGTTTGATAAAATATATTCCACTGGTTTAGTGGGTTTTACTTAAAATATTCCACTTGCTTAGTGGGTTTCAAAAAACTATACTTAGTTAGTAGGTTTTTCGATAAAGTTCCTGCTAAGATAATATGCAAACAAATTGATAGTACCTTTTAAATGTTCAACTTCTGTGACAACCCGCCTACTAACATAATAGGTGGCCAGCCCAATACTCTAATAATCACAGGAATCATAGATGGTCCATCCTCAACATCACTGTCGATTAAAATAATAGTACGAGATAACCACAAATCATTTTAGAAAATAGACTGTAAAATTTAAAATTTAGTAAATAAAAGAAAAACACTTAAACAATCCAATTTGCAAAAACGATGGATACCAAAAATCAACGGGTAACGGAAAGACAAAATAATAAATAATAACCGAATAAGTTGTCGGTTAACAGACTAATACAAATAGTTGCACCTAGCATTACACATTAAATATTACATTATAACAAATGAGTGTAGCGCTTGGGCAATACGCCCGAATAAATAATCTGAACATAACTAGAGTACAATGGAAAGAAGCGTCTAATACAAATATCCTACAACATCCGCAATATGGTATAGCTCCATGACAACAGGAATGGAAAGTCAATACGGGTGTCCTTGCGGTAGAGCACCTGTACGGGAAAGTGTATATGCAAAAATAGGGAGATATAGACGGGTCAGGGTTCGGTTTGATATGATTACCATGTGACTAAAATGCATGACAGTTAAGTGCGTAATTCTCTCGCAATTGACATAATAAAGGTTCTCACCTCTCAATATAAAAGCACAACCTAGCGCCATATCAATGAAAATTCTCTAGTTAACCCAAGTACTAAGGAATAACTTTTCCCCAGCCTCAACACTACGCACTATTCGTGCGTGGGGTGTCTCGTGAAGCGAAATCCAAACAAGGAACCCCCACGATACACTACTAATAGGCAAGATTGATCGTCGAGATCCATTAGACCCTCAGTACGTAATTAATATATACATATTCATCTAATTATGTACACATAACAACTTCATTAACCATCTCAAGGTACAATTCCTAATTTCTTTAGGAATTACATATATGGCAATTCATTTTATCAAATGTTTACCAAATCAAATATCATATCAAAACTTCTTTACCACATTTATTTCCTTTCTTCCATCCAGGAAAAATATATATATAAAGCAAGTTTTATTAACATAAAAATGCTTTTCTTTCATTCCATATCTTCCCATTTTCCTTCTTCCATCCGGAAAATGTATTTAAACTCCCCATTTCCCTTCTTCCATCCGGGAAATGTAAGTAAAGCCATTTTATTATCATAAAATGCTTTAACATCAATAATGTCAAACATTATTAAGAATAGTTATATTCATATACATATTATGATTCTAAGACCGTCCCTCCGGGTTTACGCAGTGGACGCGCCCCTAAATGGCTATCATCTTCCAGGGCCTATCAAACAAGACAACCTGGGATCATACCAAAACGTCGAGAAGCGTCCATACCCCTGCGAGTGACTCATAAACACACCCAGAATTACCTCACTAGCGCAGAACAAATATACAATAACCGGTCATATGGCATAGGGATATATCCACCCTCGATTCATTAGCCAGGGGGCTTCACCACGTGCGCGAACTTCCCTTATGATAGGATTTAGAGAGGTGTGTAATCATAAATTAACATTTATGAAAATCATTACTTTTTCCATTTGAAAACATCCATTTTTACATTCTCAAAACCATTTGTACTTATTCATAGTACCGAGTTTCAGAATATACATTTCTTATTGTTAGAGTCATATTTTATTAATGACCTAAGACCCGAAGAGCCAATAGACTCACACTAATCTCCAAGAGTCCACTACATTCTCCCAAATCATTTAAATGAGTCTACCTCAATAATAGACTCCCAAAAGTCCCAACATTAACATTTTATCTCCAATTTATTTTTAGGTTAACTTCCTATATCATAGGATATTAACCTACCCAAACTAGCCCTCGGGGTAAGCCCAATTATCCCATTTTATCCTAGGACATTAATCTACCCAAAACAACCCTCTAGGACTCCCCATTTATTCCCAAAGTAAGGTTCTTAAACCTCGAACCTAAAAGAAAAGGGCTAAAACAAAACTAGGAACATCTCACAAAAATAGGGCAACCGAATCGATTCACCCCTAGTTGCGAATCGATTCGCCCAAAAGTCGAATCGATTCAGTGAGTAAAACTGACATTCAGCATCTGTCCGAATCAATTTGGTCTTAACCCGAATCGATTCGGCCTCCTAGACCTATTGCCTACCCACTAACCGAATCGATTCGCCTGGGAGCCGAATCGATTCGTCCCTCCGAATTTGCCTAGTTTGGGCTACGGGTTGAAGAACCCTACAATACCAAAACCCTAAAATCCTTGATTTCTTCCAACTTCAACAACAGTTATTTTAACTACATAATTCGTACACATCAAATAACTAATTTCTTTTCCTCAAATGAAATTAAACTACAAGATTTAGGGTTTAAACACCAAAATCAACCAAAACCCATTTAAGGTTTATATCTCCAAAAACCTAACTATACATGCAATTTATCACATTAAATGAACATCTAGCAAGTAAGAAACTTGCCTCGAGGTTGTAGTCTCGGATTCTCTTCCGGTAGCAACGAATTCTGGCTATAAATCTTCCATTTTTCTCTTTTTCTCTCCATTTCTCCCAACTCTCTCTCTCTTCTCTCTCTCTCTCTCTCTCTCTCTCTCTCGGCTTATAACATAAGAATGAAGGGAAAAAAAAGGGTGGGAGACTTATACGGGTCTTAAAACATTAATCCCCCTCTTTTAAGTGTTAACGCACCATTAAAATGACTCATATCCACATAATTGAGTCATAACACGTCAAAAGTGTCCGAAACTCAAAAATACAACTTGGCACTAATTTCGAT
Organism: Sambucus nigra; assembly: GCA_949130495.1. Classification (NCBI taxonomy): domain Eukaryota; kingdom Viridiplantae; phylum Streptophyta; class Magnoliopsida; order Dipsacales; family Adoxaceae; genus Sambucus; species Sambucus nigra. The sequence goes on along the minus strand of OX422223.1, from coordinate 436,866,787 downwards.
TATCTCGACTATTCTAAAAATAACCGCACCCCCTATTTTGGCATTCGGAATAACGTGAACTATTTTTGTGTTCCAAATTCATTTTATTTCATTCATTATGCTCCAATTTAAATACGAGTCATAACCATCGCATAACATATAACGACGCAATAAAACACAATATAATGCTATTTACCTTCTCATAACGGTAAATCGACAAAACATAGTAAATATTATCCCTTAATATCACGGGAAATAACATTTACTCCAACTTCCCATATTTTATAAAGTTAGCCCATCGGCAAAATAATATAAAATAGTCGCTCAAAAGACTGGGTTGTTACACACTCCCCCCCTTAGAAGGGAATTTTTCCCTCAAAATTCAAGCATACCGTATAACCATATAAAGGTATACTATACTAACTATCGCTCTATAATTCTTAGAAAACTCCATGGCAGTGCAGCATCCCCATTGGACTTGGACTAAGGTCATCACTATTCGATCTTAGTCTATATCCTTCTTGCTCTAACATAGCACCAAATCGCTCCTCATGAACTATCGATCCTACCTTTCTACTACGGAAGTAGATACTTACACATCTCGGCATAAATTGCCTTCCTTCTCGAATCACGTTATACCCTTGCCAGGGAATAACTACACTAACACTACATCGCTTAACCCTAATACTATTTACTTCTATTCATATTGGCGTACCCCTTTAAATCATGTGGCTCAAAGATCCCATTCATTAAAGAAATATTCCTGGACCACCCAAGTCCAAGGAATGTATGGTCCGCTGGTTTCATCCAACGAATAGGCAAATTACTTAGCCGTCTACACTAGGCCACACACACGGCACTATACTTATAGAAAATGATCCGAGCCATTGTACGAATATTTCGATCCATAAAAGCTACTACTCCTATCCTTCCTCGTCCCACCACTAGTCTCTTCACAGTAGTAGGGGAATTGGCCAATCACGGACATGAACGCTCTTACAATAGCGTCCCCTCGGTGAAGCTCGTTCCACTTGGCATTTCATGCCTCATTAATCTCTCCGACGGTTTTCTACTCGGCGCATCTACTACCCCATCCGCATTTCCTTAACGAATGGGAATATCCAACTGATAGTCCTTTATGAACTCCAACTTGTTTCTCGTGAAAAGACAAATTTCCTGCCCAGGAAGTAGTGCCTCTGTTCCTTTAAGGCGAATACTACCGCTAAGAACTCTAAATCAAGCGGGGGATAATAATTCTCATGAAATTTAAGTCTGTGAGATGCATAAGCAATGGGTCCATGCTCCCGTATTAATACTTCCCGTTCCTGGAAGAGACTCATTCGTTAAATCCACTCTCGATCTTAACAACATGAGTGCAGGAGTAAAAGTCAGCTCATACTTCAAATCCTCGGAAGATAGCTTACCGACGTAATGCTCTATCTAAGAAAGGCCCCACCTTATTCAAGATCTTGTACCTCCTCGTTCTAGGTACCTAATCCTACTTAGAGTTAACCCACAAACCTATTGTGGACAACTCCATACTGCCTTCCTAAGATAATGTCGCATGCCCTTAGGGCCTTACGTCCTAGAAATCCTATGGTCGATCTATATATCCTAATCGAGTCGTATAAGAATTATACTAATTATATCCCTAGTGTCCAAGACCTTTCTCGACTTTCGACATTCGCTCGGTTTCATGCGTGGGATGTCTCGCAGAAGCGAAATCTAAACAAGGAACCCTCCCGTTACACTACTACCTCGCATCGTCCGTCATCGAGATGTAACGGTCTAAGACACATGATCGGGACCACTAAAATCCTAACTCATGACCCTACTAATACACTTTTACTTCCACTTCTAAGTCTTACCATCTCAGATTAACTGAAAATTTAACTAATCAGGCATTTACGTTCTGTAAGATGCTACAATTACTTTATCCCAATATACATACATTACATCTTTTTACATGGCTTTCTCATCAAGGCATGACCATAAGTTTCAATCTGACTTTCTTACCCAAGTCTCTCCCAGATCGATCAGAGGTAAAAACTACATACAGTGCTTCTATCTTGTACTTTAACTTTATATTAGCCCCTTAATCACTCAATCACGTGATTCTCTGCTAAACCCCTCCAACCCATCATCTTAATAATAAATAAACTAAAATAAAAGATGAAAGAATGGAATCTCTCCACTTCCAATGTCGTTAAGGTTCACACGTGGGGCATCTCGCAAAAGCAAAATCCAAACAAGGAACCCCTCAGATGCATTACTACTTAACTTTGTTGGTCGTGGAGATAAGGCAACATCATGCACAAACAAAGCAAGCAAACAATCAAACAAAACAATCAAAACAAATAATGAAAACTACCTACATACCGTAAACCATCTCTATAAAGTCTCAACCCTATATCCAGGTGAGATATTATATAACAACTAGTTCCGCTTTAAAACTAGAAGTAGGATAGCCTTGCAATTTATTCGCTTGCTATCGCACCAACCAATCCAATAATATTCCCACTCGTATATTACATATAATACAACTAGAACATACCACACATATACTTTTAAAATATCATCACTCGCCTTATTACGAGCAAAGAAAAATATAGAACCTCCCTACCACGGAAGTCATATAGATACATTCACAGTAAAAATATCGATATGACCACAAGCTCGATATACACACTCGAATCTAGGGTTAATACAATACCACTCCATTAGCATAAGGAATGCTCCACCCCCAACTACAGTGGAAATCCCGCCAACATACTTGCCAATCTCTGGCCATTACTAATGGTTCCTAGACACATTTTTCTAGTCTTAACCGAACCAAACTACTTCCATATCTATCTACCCTGGCGACTTCTCGCGTAGTTCCCTTAGCTTCTTCAACACAGAGAACATTCTACCGGCCTCCCCTGCCTTATTTTAATAAATCCTCCCCGAGTGGATGTCCACCAATTGTGAGCACTATTTCGCTAGAATTGTTAGCAACACTTACTTGTGAGCCTATCATTTCACTGAAGGGCTCTCTCTTCGTTGTACCAACCCACTTCGATTCATGGTTTCCTTAACCCTAAAACTCTTTATTCACGATCGGCCTCAGACCGAACCGTGTGTAAATATTTGAGAATCTACTTTCTCATCATTCCTGGCATGCCAGAGAAACTCGCCGTTAAAAATATCTACCGGGTTTTTCTATGGGCAAAACTTCCCACTCCACCAAAATATGGTGACTACCAATTCTGCCACTTCAACCTTATTCCTATGGGTGAAAGATTTTCCTCAAATCTTTGCACCTGGGCACTTCTATACCCCTCTCTAGGACAATAATGAAAACTACATCTACTGTACTTAGTATTCACAATAGCAATATAAGATATTTCCATAAGGGGAGCGACCTCTAAAGAGGCCCTCATCCCCGACCACAGCTTACAGTTCTTAGTAATCCCATGTCGAGATGCCTTCAGATCGGCCTTCCTTGACGACTTTACTCCGAGGACTTACGAATCTCACACGAACGTGCAAAAGATTTTCGGGGTTCTCATAACATAGTAGGAGAACCAAATCTCACAAGAGAAATCAACAATCTTAATCTTAAGTCTCTATAACAAATCAAAAGTAAGGCTGAAAGCGAAATACTTCCGCACAGATTCCTAAGGACTCTAGAACCTAATGCTCTGATACCATCTGTGATAACCCGCCTACTAAAATAATAGGTGGCCAGCCCACTACTCTAATAATCACAGGAATCATAGATGGTCCATCATCAGCATCACGTCGATTAAAATAATAGTACGAGATAACCACCAATCATTTTAGAAAATGGACTGTCAAATTTAAAATTTAGTAAATAAAAGAAAAACACTTAGACAATCCAATTTGCAAAAATGGTGGATACCAAAAATCAACGGGTAACGGAAAGACAAAATAATAAATAATAACCGAATAAGCTGTCGGTTAACAGACCAATACAAATAGTAGCACCGAGTATTACACATTAAATATTACATTATAATATATGAGTGAAACGCTTGGGCAACACGCCCGAATAAATAAACTGAACATAACTAGAGTACAATGGAAAGAAGCGTCTAATATAAATATCCTACAACATCCGCAATATGATATAGCTCCATGACAACTGGAATGCAAAGTCAATACGGGTGTCCTTGCGATAGAGCACCTGTACGGTAAAGAGTATATACAAAAACAGAGAGATATAGATGGGTTAGGGCCCGATTTGATATTATTACCATGTGACTAAAATGCATGACAGTTAAGTGCGTAATTCTCTCAAAATTAACATAATAAAGTTTCTCACCTCTCAATCTAAAAGCACAACCTAGCGCCATATCAATGAAAATGCTCTAGTTAACCCAAGTACTAAAGACTAACTTTTCCCCACCCTCAACACTACGCCCTATTCGTGCGTGGGGTGTCTCGCGAAGCGAAATCCAAATAAGGACCCCCCCCCCCGATACACTACTAATAGGCAAGGTTGATCGTCAAGATCCATTAGACCCTCAGCACGTAATTAATATATACATATTCATCTAATTACGTACACATAATAACTTCATTCACCATTTAAAGGTACAGTTCCAAATTTCTATAGGAATTACTTATATGTCAATTCATTTTATCAAATGTTTACCAAATCAATTATCATATCGAAACTTCTTTACCTCATTTATTTCCTTTCTTCCATCCAGGAAAAAAAATATATATAGCAAGTTTTATCAACATAAAAATGCTTTTCTTTCCTTCCATATCTTCCCATTTTCCTTCTTCCATCCGAAAAATGTATTCAAATTCCCCATTTCCCTTCTTCCATCCGGGAAATGTAAGTAAAGCCATTTTATTATCATAAAATGCTTTAACATCAATCATGTCCCACATTATTAAGAATAGTTATATTCATAAACATATAATAATTCTAAGACCGTCCCTCCTGGTTTCCCCACTGGACGCGCCCCTAAATGGCTATCATCTTCCAGGGCCTATCAAACAAGACAATCTAGGATCCTACCAAAATTTCGGGAAGTAGTCGTACCCCTGCGAGTGACTCATAACCACACCCAAAATTACCTCACTAGCGCAGAACAAATATACAATAACCGGTCATATGGCCTTGGAATATATCCACCCTACATTCATTAGCCAGGGGGCTTCACCACGTGCGCGAACTTCCCTTATGATAGGATTTAGAGAGGTGTGTAATCATAAATTAACATTTATGAAAATCATTACTTTTTCCATTTGAAAACATCCATTTTTACATTCTCAAAATCATTTGTACTTATTCATAGTACCAAGTTTCAGAATATTCATTTATTATTCTTAGAGTCATATTTTATTAATGACCTAAGACCCGAAGCGCCAATAGGCTCACACTAATCTCCAAGAGTCCACTACATTCTCCCAAATCATTTAAATGAGTCTCCCTCAATAATAGACTCCCAAAAGTCCCAACATTCACATTTTATCTCCAATTTATTTTTAGGTTAACTTCCTATATCATAGGATATTAACCTACCCAAACTAGCCCTCGGGGTAAGCCCAATTATCCCATTTTATCCTAGGACATTAGTCTACCCAAAACAACCCTCTAGGACTCCCTAATTCTTCCCAAAGTAACGTTCTTAAACCTCGAACCTAAAAGAAAAGGGCTAAAACCAAACTAGGAAAATCTCACAAAAATAGGGCAACCGAATCGATTCGCCCCTGGTTGCGAATCGATTCGCCCAAAAGCCGAATCGATTCAGTGAGTAAAACTAACATTCAGCATTTGTCCGAATCAATTTGGTCTTAACCCAAATCGATTCGGCCTCCCAGACCTGTTGCCTACCCACTAACCGAATCGATTCGCCTGGGAGCCGAATCGATTCGTCCCTCCGAATTTGCCCAGTTTGGGCTACGGGTTGAAGAACCCTAAAATACCAAAACCCTAAAATCCTTGATTTCTTCCAACATCAACAATAATTATTTTAACTACATAATTCCTACACATCAAATAACTAATTTCTTTTCCTCAAATCAAATTAAACTACAAGATTTAGGGTTTAAACACCAAAATCAACCAAAACCCATTTATAGTTTAAATCTCCAAAAACCTAACTATACATGCAATTTATCACATTAAATCAACATCTAGCAAGTAATAAACTTGCTTCGAGGTTATAGTCTTAGATTCTCTTTCGGTACCAATGGATTTCGGCTCCAAATCGTCCATTTTTCTCTCTTTCTCTCCATTTCTCCCAACTCTCTCTTCTCTCCCTCTCTCTCTTGGCTTATAACATAAGAATGAAGATAACAAAAAGGGATGGGAGACACATATGGGTATTAAAACATTAATCCCCCTCTTTTAAGTGTTAATACACCATTAAAATGACTCGTATCCACATAATTGAGTCATAACACGTCAAAATTTCCCGAAACTCAAAAATACAACTTGGCACTTATTTCGATTATCTCGACTATTCTAAAAATAACAGAACCCCCTATTTTGGCATTCGGAATAACGTGAACTATTTTTGTGTTCCAAAGTCATAACCATCGCATAACATATAACGACGCAATAAAACACAATATAATGCTATTTACTTTCTCATAACGGTAAATAGACAAAACATAGTAAATATTATCCCTTAATATCACGGGACATAACATTTACACCAACTTCCCCTATTTTATAAAATTAGCCCATCGGGCAAAATAATATAAAATAGTCGCTCAAAAGACTGGGTTCTTACAACTTCAAAAGTGTAAATAGCAATTTGGTTGAACCATTTAAGTCTTCTTCCTTCTAAAATATTTCTTCTATTTATTAGGAAGTCTTTGACTGCTTTATTATCTGTTCTGATAATAAAGTCTTCGGGTTCTAAAAAGATATGGGATTTTTTTAATAAAAATCTTAATTGCTAATAATTCCTTCTCCAAAATGATATAATTCAATTCATTTGGTTTAAATTTGCAGAATTATATCCATATATCAATTCATGTTTTTGAATTGATTTTGGTATAGTGGTTTTCTTACCACGGATACCAAAAGTATTGGAAGGATTGTTTTCATTCCAATATTCTATAGGAATTGCTTTGAGAACACATCCCCAGCAATTTTCTGAAGTATCAGTCTCTAATATTAATTTATCTCCTGTTTTAGTAAAATAAAATTTTGGACAATTTGTAATAATCTCTTGTTTAATTATTTTAACAACAAGAGTATCATTATCACTCCATGTAAAAACTTCATTCTTTTTAAGTTTTTCAAGAAGTGGTAATTCTTTTTGAGATAATCCTTTTATGAAATTTCTTCCATAATTAAGGATTCCTAGGAAACTTTGTAATTGTTTTTTATCCAAAATTTCCTCATTAAAATCTCTTATTTTAGAGATGATATGATCTTGTAATTGTAGGCCATCCTGGTTTAGGATTATGCCAAGAAAATTAATTTCTATTTTTTCAACATCAATTTTCTTTAGTGATAAAATAATTCCATGTTTTTGGAATTTTTCATAAATAACTTGGAATTTTTCACAAATAATTTTTAGATGATGTCTATGTTCTTCCACTGGTTTTGAATAAATAAGAATATCATATATATAGACAACAAAAATATCTTTAAGGTCTTTAAAGATTCTGTCCATCCATCTTTTATATACCTGAGGGGCTGTATTTAGTCCAAAAGGCATAACATTCCGTTGATAGTGTCCTCTAGGGGTACTAAAGGCTATCAATGGTTCGGATGCGTCAGTTAGTTTTAACTTCCAAAATCAGGACTTACAATCGAATTTACTAAAGAACTTTTTTCCTTTAGTTTGGTTGATTAGTGCATCCTTTCTTGGGATGAAATAACCATCAAATTCTAATTGTTCATTTAATATTTTATAATTTATAACCATTCCAGCGCACCGTCCCCAACTTGTGTGTGTTTTATGATGTCCGCTTATGATAAGAGATTCCTCTGAACTTCCGATAGAGCACGGACAAGACACCGTCCACATTGGACTTGGACTAAGGTCGTCACTATTCGATCTTAGTCTATATCCTTCTTGCTCTAACATAGTACCAAATTGTTCCTCATGAACTATCGATCCTACCTTTCTACTACGGAAGGAGAGACCTACACATCTTGGCATAAATTGCATTCCTTCCCGAATCACGTTATACCCTTGTCGGGGAATAACTACACTAACACTACATCGCTCAACCCTAATACTATGTACTTCTATTCTTATTGGCGTAGCCCTTAAAAGTATGTGGCTCAAAGAGCTCATTCATTAAAGAAATATTGTTGGACCACCCAAGTCCAAGGAACGTATGGTCCGCCGGTTTCATCCAACGAACAGGCGAATTACTTAGCGGTCTACACTAGGCAACACACACGGCGCCATACTTATAGAAAATTATCTGAACCATTGTACGAATATTTTGATCCATAAAAGCTACTACTCCCATCCTTCCTCATCCCATCACTAGTCTCTTCACACTAGTAGGGGAATTGTCCAATCACGGACATGAATGCTCTTACTATAGCGTCCCCTCGGTGAAGCTCATTCCACTTGTCATGCCATGCCTCACTAATCTCTCCGATGATTTTCTACTCGGTGCATCTGCTACCCCATTCGCATTTCCTTAGCGAAAGGGAATATCCAATTGATATTCCTTTACGAACTCCAACTTGTTGCTCGCGAAAAGACATATTTCCTGCCCAAGAAGTAGTGCCTCTATTCCTTTAAGGCGAATACTACCTCTACGAACTCTAAATCAAGTGGGGGATAATACTTCACATGAAATTTAAGTCCGTGAGACGCATAAGCAATGGGTCCATGCTCCTGTATTAATACTTCTCGTTCCTGGCAGAGACTCGTTCGTTAAATCCACTCTCGATCTTAACAACACGAGTGCAGGAGTAAAAGTCAGCTCATACTTCAACTCCTCGAAAGATAGGTTACCGATGTAACGCTCTATCTAAGAAAGGCCCCACCTCCTATGGCTTAACATTTTGAATAACACGAGATATTGTACCTCCTCGTTCTAGGGACCTAATCCTAGTTAGAGTTAACCCACAAACCTATTGTGGTCAACTCCATACCACCTTCCTAAGACAATATCGTATGCCCTAAGGGCCTTACATCCTAAAAATCCTAAGGTATATCTATATAACCTAATCGAGTCGTATAAGAATTATACTAATTATATACCTAGTGTCCAAGACCTTTCTCGACTTTTGACATTCGCTCGATTTCATGCGTGGGATGTCTCGCCGAAGCGAAATTCAAACAAGGAACCCTCCCATTACATTACTACCTCGCATCGTCAGTCATCGAGATGTAACGGTCTAAGACACATGATCAGGACCACTAAAATCCAAACTCATGACCCTACTAATACACTTCTACTTCCACTTCTAAGTCTTACCATCTCAGATTAACTGAAAATTTAACTAATCAGGCATTTACTTTCTGTAAGATTCCATAATTACTTTATCCCAATATACATACATTACATCTTTTTACATGGCCTTCTCATCAAGGCATGACCATAAGTTTCAATCTGACTTTCTTACCCAAGTCCCCCCCACATCGATCAGAGGGAAGTACTACATACAGTGCTTCTATCTCGTACTTTAACTTTATATTAACCCCTTAATGACTCTATCATGTGATTCTTGGCTAAACCTCTCCAACCCATCATCTTAATAATAAATAAACTAAAATAAAAGATGAAATAATGGTATCTCTCCACTTCCAACGTCGTTAAGGTTCACATGTAGGGCGTCTCGCAAAAGAGAAATCCAAACAAGAAACTAGTCCGATGCATTACTACTTAACTTTGTTGGTCGTGGAGATAAGGCAACATCATTCACAAACAAAGCAAGCAAACAATCAAACAAAACAATCAAAACAAATAATGAAAACTACCTATATACTGTAAACCATCTCTATAAAGTCTCAACTCTGTATCCAGGTGACATATTATAGAACAACTAGTTCAACTTTGAAACTAGAAGTAGGATAGCCTCACGATTTATTCGCTTGCTATCGCACCAACTAATCCAAGAATATTCCCACTCGTATAGTACATATAATACGAGTAGCACATACCACACATATACTTTTAAAATATCATCACTCGCCTTATAATGAGCGAAGAAAAATATAGAACATCCCTACCACGGAAGTCATATAGATACATTCACAATAAAAATATCGATACTACCACAAGCTCGATATACACACCTGAATCTAGGGTTAATTCAATACCACTCCATTAACATAAGGAATGCTCCACCCCCAACTACGGTGGAAATTACCGCCATCATACTTGCCAATCTATGGCCACTACTAATGGTTCCTAGACACATTATTCAAGTCTTAATCGAACCAAACTACTTCCATCTCTAGCTACCCTAGCGACTTCTCGCGTAGTTCTCTTAGCTTATTCAACAAAGAGAACATTCTACCGGCCTCCCCTGCCTTATTTTAATCAATCCTCCCTGGGTGGATGTCCACCAATTGTGAACACTATTTCGCTAGAAGTGTTAGCAACACTTACTTGTGAGCTTATCATTTCACTAAAGGGCTCTCTCTTCGTTGTACCAACCCACTTAGATTCAAGCTTTCCTTAACCCTGAAACTCTTTATTCACAGTCAGCCTCTGACCGAACCTTGTGGGAATATTTGAGAATCTACTTTCTCATCATTCCTGGCATCCCAGAGAAACTCGCCGTTAAAAATATTTACCGGGTTTCGCTATGGCAAAAACTTCCCACTCCACCAAAATATGGTGACTACCAATTTCGCCACTTCAACCTTATTCCTATGGGTGAAAGATTTTCAACAAATCTTTCAACCTGGGCACTTCTATACCCCTCTCTAGGCCAAAACTCTTGGGCGAGGTTACACTTCCTCCATCTAATCGAACTTCAACATGTGGTCCTTATCAAGGACCCCTCAATCTTGAAATTAACGTTGCTTGGAGTCCCAAGCTTAGTACCACTCTCTACTTGTAGCGGTACATGGAAAACTACATCTACTGTATTAAGTACTCACGGTAGCAATATAAGCTATTGCCACAAGGGGAGAGACCTCTAAAGAGGCCCTCATCCACGACCACATCTTATAGTTCTTAGTAATCCCATCTCGTGATGCCTTCAGAACGGCCTTCCTTGATGACTTTCCTCTGACGACTTACGAGTCTCACATGAACGTGCAAAAGATTTTAGGGATTCTCATATCATACCAGGAGAATGAAATCTCACAAGAGAAATCAACGATCTTAATCTTAAGGCTCTATAACAAATCAAAAGTAAGGCTGAAAGCGAAATACATCCGCACAGATTCCTAAGGACTCTAGAACCTAATGCTCTAATACCATCTGTGATAACCCGCCTACTAAAATAATAGGTGGCCAGCCCACTACTCTAATAACCACAGGAATCATAGATGGTCCATCCTCAGCATCACTGTCGATTAAAATAATAGTATGAGATAACCACCAATCATTTTAGAAAACAGACTATCAAATTTAAAATTTAGTAAATAAAAGAAAAACACTTAGACAATCCAATTTGCAAAAACGGTGGATACCAAAAATCAACGCGTAACGGAAAGACAAAATAATAAATAATAACCGAATATGTTGTCGGTTAACAGACCAATACAGATAGTTGCACTGAGTGTTACACATTAAATATTACATTATAATAAATGAGTGCAACGCTTGGGAAACACGCCCAAATAAGTAAACTGAACATAACTAGAATATAATGGAAAGAAGAATCTAATACAAATATCCTACAACATCCGCAATATGCTATAGCTCCATAACAACTGGAATGGAAAGTCAATAAGGGTGTCCTTGTGGTAGAGCACCTGTACGGCAAAGAGTATATGCAAAAACAGAGAGATATAGAGAGGTCAGGGCCTGGTTTGATATGATTACCATGTGACTAAAATGCATGACAGTTAAGTGCGTAATTCTCTCGCAATTAACATAATAAAGTTTCTCACCTCTCAATCTAAAAGCACAACCTAGCGCCATATCAATGAAAATGCTCTAGTTAACCCAAGTACTAAGGACTAACTTTTCCCCAGCCTCAACATTACGCACTATTCGTGCGTGGGGTGTCTCGCGAAGCAAAATCCAAATAACGAACCCCCCCCCCCCCCCCCGATACACTACTAATAGGCAAGGTTGATCGTCGATATCCATTAGACCCTCAGCACGTAATTAATATATAAATATTCATCTAATTACGTACACATAACAACTTCATTCACCATCTAAAGGTGTAGTTCCTAATTTCTTTAGGAATTACATATATGGAAATTCATTTTATCAAATGTTTACCAAATCAATTATCATATCAAAACTTCTTTACCACATTTATTTCCTTTCTTCCTTCCAGGAAAAAAAAATATATATATATATAAAGAAAGTTTTATTAAAAAAAAATTCTTTTCTTTCATTCGATATCTTCCCATTTTCCTTCTTCCATCTGGAAAATGTATTCAAATTCCCCATTTCCCTTCTTCCATCCGGGAAATGTAAGTAAAGCCATTTTATTATCATAAAATGCTTTAACATCAATAATGTCCCACATTATTAAGAATAGTAATATTCATATACATGTAACGATTGTAAGACCGTCCCTCCGGGTTTCCCCACTGGACGCGCCCCTAAATGGCTATCATCTTCCAGGGCCTATCAAACAAGACAACTTGGGATCATACTGAAACGTCGGGAAGCGGCCATACCCCTGCGAGTGACTCCTAACCACACTCAGAATTACCTGACTAGCGCAGAACAAATATACAATAACTGGTCATATGTCCTAGGGATATATCCACCCAACATTCATTAGCTAGGGGGCTTCACCACTCGTGCGAACTTCCCTTATGATAGCAATTTAGAGAGGTGTGTATTCATAAATTAACATTTCTGAAAATAATTACTTTTTCCATTTGAAAACATTCATTTTTACACTCTCAAAATCATTTGTACTTATTCGTAGTACCAAGGTTCAGAATATACATTTCTTATTCTTAGAGTTATATTTTATTAATGACCTAAGTCCCGAAGCGCCAATAGACTCACAATAATCTCCATGAGTCCACTACAATCTCCCAAATCATTTAAATGAGTCTCCCTCAATAATAGACTCCCAAAAGTTCCAACATTAACATTTTATCTGCAATTTATTTTTAGGTTAACTTCCTATATCATCGGATATTAACCTACCCAAACTAGCCCTCGGGGTAAGCCCAATTATCCCATTTTATCCTAGGACATAAGTCTACCCAAAACAACCCTCTAAGACTCCCCATTTCTTCCCAAAGGAAGGTTCTTTAACCTTGAACATAAAAGAAAAGGGCTAAAACAAAACTAGGAAAATATCAACAAAACAAGGCAACCGAATCGATTCGCCCTAGGGCCGAATCGATTCACCCCTGGTTGCGAATCGATTCGCCCAAAATCCGAATCGATTCGGTGAGTAAAACTGACATCCAGCATTTTTTCAAATCGATTCGGTCTTAACCCGAATCAATTCTGTCTCCCAAACCTGTAGCCTACCCCCTAACCGAATCGATTCGCCTGGGCGCCGAATCGATTCGGCCCTGCGAATTTGCCCTGTTTGGGCTACGGGTTGATGAACCCTAAAATACCAAAACCCTCAAATCCTTGATTTCTTCCAACATCAACAACAATTATTTTAACTACATTATTCCTACTTATCAAATAACTAATTTCTTTTCCTCAAATCAAATTAAACTACAAGATTCAGGGTTTAAACACCAAAATCAACCAAAACCGATTTATTGTTTAAATCTCTAAAAACCTAACTATACATGCAATTTATCACATTAAATCAACATCTAGCAAGTAAGAAACTTGCCTCGAGGTTGTAGTCTCGGATTCTCTTCTGGTAGCAACGGATTCCGGCTCCAGATCTTCCATTTTTCTCTCTTTCTCTCCATTTCTCCCAACTCTCCTCCCTCTCTCTATCTCTCTTGGCTTATAACATAAGAATGAAGAAAAAAAGGGATGGGAGACTTATACGGGTCTTAAAATATCAATACCCTTCTTTTAAGTGTTAATACACCATTAAAATGACTTCGTATCCACATAATTGAGTCACAACACGTCAAAAGTGCCCGAAACTCAAAAATGCAACTTGACACTTATTTAGATTATCTCGACTATTCTAAAAACAACCGCACCCCCTATTTTGGCATTCGGAATAACGTGAACTACTTTTGAGTTCTAAATTCATTTTATTTCATTAATTAGGCTCCAATTTATATGAGTCATAATTGTCGCATAACATATAGCGACGCAATAAAATACAATATAATGCTATTTACCTTCTCATAACGGTAAATAGACAAAACATAGTAAATATTATCCCTTAATATCACGACAAATAACATTTACTCCAACTTCCCCTATTTTATAAAATTAGCCCATCGGGCAAAATGATATAAAATAGTCGCTCAAAAGACTGGGTTCTTACAACTTCAAAAGTGTAAATAGCAATTTGGTTGAACCATTTAAGTCTTCTTCCTTCTAAAATATTTCTTCTATTTATTAGGAAGTCTTTGACTGCTTTATTATCTGTTCTGATAATAAAGTCTTCGGGTTCTAAAAAGATATGGGATTTTTTTAATAAAAATCTTAATTGCTAATAATTCCTTCTCCAAAATGATATAATTCAATTCATTTGGTTTAAATTTGCAGAATTATATCCATATATCAATTCATGTTTTTGAATTGATTTTGGTATAGTGGTTTTCTTACCACGGATACCAAAAGTATTGGAAGGATTGTTTTCATTCCAATATTCTATAGGAATTGCTTTGAGAACACATCCCCAGCAATTTTCTGAAGTATCAGTCTCTAATATTAATTTATCTCCTGTTTTAGTAAATTAAAATTTTGGACAATTTGTAATAATCTCTTGTTTAATTATTTTAACAACAAGAGTATCATTATCACTCCATGTAAATCCTTCATTCTTTTTACGTTTTTCAAGAAGTGGTAATTCTTTTTGAGATAATCCTTTTATGAAATTTCTTCCATAATTAAGGATTCCTAGAAAACTTTGTAATTGTTTTTTATCCTAAATTTCCTCATTAAAACCTCTTATTTTAGAGATGATATGATCTTGTAATTGTAGGCCATCCTGGTTTAGGATCATGCCAAGAAAATTAATTTCTGTTTTTTCAACATCAATTTTCTTTGGTGATAAAATAATTCCATGTTTTTTGGAATTTTTCACAAATAATTTTTAGATGATGTCTATGTTCTTCCACTGTTTTTGAAAAAATAAGAATATCGTATATATAGACAACAAAAAAATCTTTAAGGTCTTTAAAGATTTTGTCCATCCATCTTTGATATACCTCAGGGGCTGTATTTAGTCCAAAAGGCATAGCATTCCATTGATAGTGTCCTCTAGGGGTACTAAACGCTATCAATGGTTTGGATTCGTCAGTTAGTTTTAACTGCCAAAATCCGGACTTACAATCGAATTTACTAAAGAACTTTTTTCCTTTAGTTTGGTTGATTAGTACATCCTTTCTTGGGATGAAATAACCATCAAATTCTAATTGTTCATTTAATCTTTTATAATTTATAACCATTCTAGCGCACCGCGTCCAACTTGTGTGTGTTTTATGATGTCCGCTTATGATAAGAGATTCCTCCGAACTTGCCGATAGAGCATGGACAAGACACCAACGATAGATACATTTGTGTGTCGTGTATATATATATATATATATATATATATATATATATATATATATATATATATATATATATATATATATATATATATATTTGTGTGTGTGTGTGTGTGTGTATGTGTGTGAAACACCCTAAATCTTTGACTTACTTGAATCTACATTATTTAGGCATTTCAAACAATTTGGATATTGTGTCAAAACATATTATTTAGTACTAGTTCTCTACATGGTACATCTTGCGACGTTACTCAACGACTGAACATGCCTCGACTCTACACAATGTCATATTCGAGTAAAGGTATTCACGTGTGGTTAAACATTTGCACTTTGACACATTAGGCACTCATGCATACTTGATTGTTTGATATTATTAATTGTGTTCTTAAATATTGTCTAAAAGAAAAATTATATTGTTTTTTGTAAAAATAATTTTTTTACGTAAAATTTGTATAAGTTTTGGGTGGAGCTATTAGCACTCCACCCTTTTCTTCTCACACTCCAAAAATTTGTATAGTTACAAATCTACCCTCATATCTCTAATTCCTTCATCTCCTCTCTAATTCAACCATTACTTTTTTTACAAATATTACTAAAAATCTGCATAAATATCAACATTTGAATAAAAATATTTCAAAAATAATTTATAAAATTAAATATTTCCACGAAGTATAAAAAATTAGTAAAAGTAAAAAAAAAATATGAACAAATGATCCCAACAAATAAAAACGCGACAAAAGTAAAAAAGAATCTTAAAAAATAAAAAAAAGCAGAAACACGACATGACACGAAATATTACTTTAATTTATTTTCAAAAACAGAAACACGACCGAATAAAAAAAAATTTGATCGTATTGCATGGGATTTTAATTTGGTTGTATTGTGTGGAATTTTAATTTGATCGTGTTTCTGTTTTAAAACGCAACTAAAAGAAAAATATTTTTTGTTAACTCAACAAGAACACACGCAAATATATCACGACATGACTTAATTCAAGAACGCGACATGACATGAAATCTTTTTTTTTATCTAACATGAACGCGACCAAATTAAAATGCGACACAATACGAATTTTTTTTTTTTACGAAACACAAATATGGAGAACTAAAAGCGACATAACACGATTTTTTTTCAAACACAAATAATTTTTTTTACCAAATGCAAACACAATTTATTTTACCGAGCACAAACACAAAATATTTTGTGTTGCTTTTACTTGGCCATATTGATAAAAAAAGATTTCGTATTGTGTCGCATTTTAACTATGTTTGTATTTGGTAAAAAAAATATCATTTGTGTTTGGAAAAAAAAAATTATTGTATCGCTTTTACTTGGCTATATTTGTGTTTTGTAAAAAAATATTTCGTATCGTATTGCATTTTTATTCAGTCGTGTTTCCGTTTTTGTGAGTAAATTAAAATAATATTACGTGTCATTTCGTGTCTCTTTGACTTGAATTGTGTTCGTGTTAGGTTAAAAAAATATTTTGTGTTCATGAATGATAAAAAAAACAAAATTTCGTGTCGTGTCACTTTTATTTGAGTTGTGTTTTTGTTAGATAAAAAATAAGATTTCGTGTTGTGTCGCATTTTAACTGAATCGTGTTCATATTTTGTAAAAAAAAAAATATGTAAGCACTAAAGTGAGTTTAATTCACTTTATTTTTACGATGGGTTATTTTGAGTTTTTCCTTCGCTTTTGTGACCTGTTTTGCAATGTACCCCCACTTTTTTAAAAATTTGCAATACACTCTCATTCTGTTAATTGTATCGCTTTTACTTGGTCATATTGATTAAAAAAAGATTTCGTATTGTGTCGCATTTTAATTGTGTTTGTATTTGGTAAAAAAATTATTGTTTGTGTTTGGAAAAAAAAATCATGTTTTATCGCTTTTACTTAAGCATATTTGTATTTCGTAAAAAAAAAGATTTCTTTTTTTTTACAATACGAAATCTTTTTTTACGGCACAAGTACATAAGTACAATACGAAATGTTAGTATTATTTATTATTAAAACTAAAAGTTATCTAAAAGATTTTTTTATTAGAACAAGTATTTAAAAATAAAAGTTATCTAAAGAAGTTTTTATTAAAACTATTATTTAAAAATAAAAATGAGTAAACTTATTTTTGGTATAAAGGAAAATCATTTATTTAAAGAGAGAGAAGGAATAAATGATAAATAATGAAGTAAGGGTTTATTTGTCATTTTCAAAAATTTTTACACATATATATATGTACCTTATATATATATATATATATATATATATATATGACTAATAAATTTTTACACATATATATATATATATATATATGTACCTTACATATATGTGTCCTTTTAGTCTGAAGACGTAGACAATGCTTAATGATAATAAAGTTGGGCTAATAAAATGATGTGGATAATTAAGGATGAATATGTATCATAATGAATAATACGGCAGACAATTATTAATAAGAATAATAATTGGGTACTCTAAGAAAGCAGACAAACATTAAAGAGAATGAGTAATAGTGTAACCAATTATTAATGAGAATAATTATTTGGTGAACTAAGATAATGAGACTTATAGACTAACAGGGTAAACGATAAGGAATATGCATTAAATCATTAAATGATCCGAAGAGACGGATAAGGGTTGTGGGATATTATGACGTAAGAAAATGCACCTAGTTTATGTAAATTGTGAAATTTATATTATGAAATCTATTAGGGGATTGGGATGTCAAACATGAGTACCCACTCTTAGTTATTGCATAATTGAATGGATTATTCTTTACATGGATGATTATATAATGGAAATTACAATTTTCATTTTGATTGAGGATACGAGTAAGACTGCTTCTTGATAAGAGGTGAGGTACTTATTACATGTGAGCGTTGATGGGGAGACGTGAAGTATAAGTTAGTAATAAATTGCATATTTATTGGTGAATAATCCTTGCACACCTCGGGCTCTGACCCAAATTATAAATCTTTTCCACCCAGGTATTCTTAATAATAGGGATAATAGGACTGACAATGGATCAGACTTGTAGTTGTATTGGATGTTCTAGTATAGGTTGTACTTCATCCTTTAGTCATTTTATTTCATATTGGGATTTGTAGGGCCAAAAGCCTAAGTGTTTATTTATAGTAGTTGTACTTAGCTTTACATTATGGACATTGTATGATGATTCAGTTTTATTATTCATGAATTATATCAGTTGTATTCAGACGTTTTTATTCATGGAGGATTTTGATATTAAATAAATAAAGTTTTTATTTCTTCAGTGCTAAGAATGGTATAAATTGATAATCATTCCTATCTTCGACGTATCGTGCTTGTCCAGCCTTTATGTGTGAAAATAAGGGTTGTTACATAAACCCTTTCACAAGTCTTGCCTTGAAATTTTTCACCCTCGCATCCATCTATCTTTTAACTTCTTCTAGGTCCATTTTTGTTCGATGCGTTCTTACTTGTCAACAAGTCTACATGCGCCAAAATTTTATTGAAATATCGTTTTAGTGTCCATAGTCACAAGTCAAAGAAAAAGTCCTTATCGTGGAATACATCCTTGAAGTTTTTGAGACCTGGTTCATGGTTTCCTGGTCTTTCATCAAAATGATCACCCAAAAATAATAGCCATTTAGAATGATTCTTGATTATCCCACTAAGAAGTGATGCCACTCCCTATCCAATATAAGTGACACATGTACCTCATTCATCGGTAATGCTCCCACTACGATAAGGTAGTGTATTATCAATATCAAATTTTATTTCATCTTGTACGGGTGGTCTAACAACATTTGTGATATGATGTTCCATTTTATCTTACAAGTCCAACTTATCATTGAATCCGTGATTTATTACATAATCCTCTTTCAAGAATCGGGCATTTATTTTTCTTAAAGAGGAACGGGTCCCCACTTATTTTATAAAACTATAATAGGAATAATAACCCTTCCTAGGTGGCGACATTGATAAAATCAAGGACCATCTTATATCTAGGAGGAGGATATAAACTTCCTTTGTAACCATTCTGATAACCCACAAAGAGGCATACCTCTACCTTCATTTTAACTTTTTTCGCTCGTTCTACAGCATAAGTTGCAAGCACCCCCAAATCTGAACATGCCCTACAATGAGATTGCGCCCACTTTAACGTTCAATGGGTTTTTGAAAGAGATCGATTAAGAATAAATTAAATTCATAATGTATATGTCGTCCCTTATGTAAAACCCCAAAAAGAATATCGCAGTAGTGAATAACTTCCTTTGACCTTATCGTATATAAAATATCCTTGTTCCTCCGATTCCTCTACACATTTCGAAGTGGAATACCCAATGTAG
Organism: Sambucus nigra; assembly: GCA_949130495.1. NCBI lineage: Eukaryota > Viridiplantae > Streptophyta > Magnoliopsida > Dipsacales > Adoxaceae > Sambucus > Sambucus nigra. The sequence continues at coordinate 436,846,726 of OX422223.1, read as the reverse complement.
ACTATTGGGATTGTGAAACCTTTAACATTGGACAAGCTTGGTTTAATATGGTGTGCCCCTCATCCCAGTCATAGTAAGGGTAATATGAGGCAACATCTTAAGTGACATAAGCTAACAAATGATCCCAAAAGGTTCGGCCTATGTTGGATTTTAAGACTTATCTCATACTGTAACTAACAAGAGCCAAGAGGAATTCATAGAAGGGTGTCCCTTTTGTTCTAAAGATCGTAAGTTATTGAAACCCTACTAAATTTAAACCTCGTGTGGTAACAGCCAATTAGGATGGATGCTCCAACCCCGTCCACCATGTCGAGATACATAAATCGACGACTAACTTATACATATGGAGAAAAAAATGTGATATCATGCCTTTTCCAACTCACTAAAGTGGCTCATAAATGGTATACGAGCCTGCCAAAGATAAATCAAAAGTTTTAAGTAGATGATAGACAAGTTCATCCACAAATTTTGCATTGGACTAAAACCTACTAGGAGGGTGACCCATCTACTTAATGATAAAACAAATGGAAATTCTTTGTCTCGTATGACCTTTGGAGATTTAATCTTCTCTTAAGGTGTGTTTACTTGACATGTAAAAAAATTCCACGAAAAATAGTTATTTTGACTCGTGTTTTGCCTTTGTAGCACTTTAATTGGAAATAAATTATATGCGAATGACATTCATACACATAACAAATGATCAGTCCCAAACCTCTTTTAGTGGAAATTATTTTTTATCCACCCACCAAATAATTAATCTCCATGAAAAATAGAAAAAATAAGATCAAAAACTCATTTCTTTTTTCACCCATTTCCAACTTCTCATCGAAACGAACTATCTCTCAACAATTTTTCAACTTTGTAATCAAACAAACATTTAGTTAATGTTTTAATTTCAGATGATAAGTTTACGCAATTATGGAGCTACTACATTTTGATCATATATTTTTCCTTTGGGTTAAATGAAAAATTGACCCTGATGTTTGCGGTGATTTTGAACTTTAACCTTCTTTTTTTAGTTTTTTGAATGTTAAACGCGATGTTTCAATTTTAAACAAAATAGGATATCCATTCGTGATCCGTTAGATGATTTACGTTAAATCCAATTTGGCGTGACTAAAATAGAATTAATAATAGGTTGACATGTGTCAAAATCAATTATATAAATGGGAAAACAATAACTCTATAAAAGATATAAGTAAAGAAAATATAGAAAAAAATAAAATAAAATAAAATAAAAATGTTTTTGAAAATGTATTTTTCAAATGTATTTTTATTTATAAAAATTGTATTTTCAAAAAGAAAAAATAGAAAAATAATAAAAAAAAATAGATTTTGTTAAAAATTCTTATTTTAATTAAAAAACAATAATTTTATTTAATAATGAAATTATTTTTTAAAAAAAGGAAAAAATAGAGGAAATAGAAAACCATTAAGAATTTATTTAAAAAAAACATTTTTTTGATAATTTTTTAATATAACTGCACTTTTAAAAAGCAGTAAAGAAAATACATAAAAAAAGCAATTGATTTAAACAATAAAAAAATAAAAAGACACAAGGTTATTCTAAAACATAAAAGATAAAAAGTACTTTTTTATAAGACATAAAAACTATTTTTTAATGAAACATAAGATAAAAAGTGCTATTTTTTATTTTTTACAAACTGTTTTTCAACCCCCGTATTTTGTTTAAATAATACAACATTTTTATAAGAAATACACTTTTTTTTATAAGAAATGCATTTTTTTATAAAATACATCATTTAATAAAAAATTACATATTTTATTAGACATAAAAGATTAAAAAAATTAAAACATAGAAGATAAAAACTTTTCATATAAAACATAAACCTTTTTATGCTTTATAAATTAAATATTTTTTATGCTTATTTATATATTTCTTTTATAAATTAAACTTTTGTATAAATTAATTTTTTTTTTGTTTTATAAATTAAACTTTTTATGTCTCAATTTTTTTTGTTTATTTATATATTTATTTTTTAAAAATACAAGTTTATAAAAAAATATCGTTTTTTGTTGTATAAGAATACAATTTTTTTTAAAAATAACATTTTCATGTTTTTTTTTTAAATAAAGATTTTTTTTATTAAAAAAAGTTTTGTCATGTAAAAATACATTTTTTTAACTCTGATTTTTAAAGTTTCTATTATTTTTTAGTTTTTTTTCTTTAATTCTTTTTAAAATACAGCTTTTTTAATAAAAATAAAATATAAAAAAAATAGCTTAATTTTATTTTTTATGTTTTTCCTCTATTTTTTGTTGTTTCCTTATTTCTTTTGTAGTAGTGTTGTTTTTTCGTATATTTAATTGGTTTTCACACATGTGAACCTATTATTAGAATAATATTAGAATTGTAAATGTAAAACCCATGCAATTAATGTTAAATTCCCATTTTTTCATTCTTCTGTTTTTCTAAATTGTATCTTTATTATACTTCTAATAAGATAATATAAGAAAAGATAACGAGCCTTTAATATTTATTATCTCTTATCTTGAAAAATTGTGTTCTTTAAGATAAAAGAAAAATAATAAATCAAAAATCTCTTTGAAACTAAAAAAAATGAATGAATCAAAAGTTTCTCGGAAATGGAAACTAAAAAATTGATCCATTCTATACTCAATTAATTAATCTTTTGATTCAACACAATCTAGATTCAATTAATCATTTTTCATCATTCTCCACTAAAATCACATTACACAATGTTATTAATACCAATACATTGGGCTTTGTAATTTTAGGACCTATCGTAATATGTATTTCGAATATAGGACAACAAACAATTTATTTATAATTTTACTCCCTATTTTTGAATAACGTCGGTGGCGCGGACCCATATTCATAAAATGTCAACAAATCACAACATGCCACGTCAACCAATAACTTGAAAATAGGGACTAAAAATGGAAAGAAGATGTTTTTTGTCTTATATCCGTAACCAATATTATTTTAAGTCCTAAAAATGCATAATCTGTATTTTTATTTCTAGAAAAAAAGTTTAAATACTTTTTCAAATTTTCAAAATTATCTTTTGTATAAATAAAAAAGGGTTTTGGTCATAAAAATATTTTAAAGTTTTTTTCATAAGTATAATATTTTTTGTATAAAATCCGTAAAGTTTTTTGTAAGTTTTTATCTAAAAAAAATAGTTTTAAGTTAAAAAAAATCAAAAATTTAAAATTATTTTTAATATAAATAATAAAAGTTTTAGGTTATAAAAACATTTTTAACGTTTTATTTAGAGAAAAAATCTCAAGCCTAAAAAAAATATGTATAATTCTTTTATATATAATACGTAGAGTTGTTTTAAATTTTTTATTCATAAACAATAGTTTTATATTAAAAAATATTTAAAATTAATAAACAAATTTATTTATAAAAAAATAACATTTTATAATGATTTTTAGATAAGATATTAAATTTATAATATATACAAATTTTTATAATTATAATTGTATTTAGGTTTAATTAAACCTGCCCCCTGAACTTTGTCCCTATTTGCACTTTCCTCCCCATTCTTTTAACTTTTTCAATTTACACCTTATAGTTTCATTGACAATTTCAGTTGCCATAAAATGTTACTGTCGTCTATTTTTTGGAGGGAGATGGCTCACGTGATTTGCATGTGGGTTTTAAGTGAGTGTATGTTGGTCATTTAAGTAAGGGTATTTTTTTTAAACAACACACACATACACGAACACATCTCTCTCACTTCTTTCTCTCTCCCACAAACACACACACCCACCCATGAACACACAAACTCACCCACGAATTTGGTGTGGGGAAGAGCAGATATGGGGCAGAGGGGAGCTGTTGGGGGCAGGGCCGGGGCTGGTTGAGGGCGGTGGCTTGTTGGGTTCAGATCTGTTTTTTTCCTTATACACACACACACACACACACACACACACACACACACACATATATATATATATATATATAGATATATATATATATAGAGAGAGAGAGAGAGGAGAGGCCCCCTCGTGTAAAGACTCCTTATGGTGCAGACCCCACGGTACATATTATTTTTTTTAAATAGTAAATAAATGATTTTTTTTATGAAACTTCATGGATATGATCTCCATGGTGAGAAGATCCTCTCCAATTTTTTTCATCAAAAAATTCATTAAAAGGCCCGTTGAGATATAAATATGCATTTTTGACCGTTTAAATCCTGGCAATCATCTCGCCAACTTTTTGATTAATTTTTTTTATGAAACTTCATGGATATGATCTTGACAGTGAGAAGATCATATCCATGAAGTTTTATAAAAAAATTCAATCAATAAAGTGGTTGGCATCGACCAAACATTACAACGGTTGAAAATGAATATTTAAACCATTTTTTTACATATCACCTCATCTCAACGGTTTTTTACACAATTTTTTGATGAAAAAAATAGAAGATGATCTTCTAACCATGGACATTGTTTCCACGAAGTTTTATCAAAAAATTCATTTTTCACTATTTTAAAAAAATCGGGGTCTACACCATAAGGAGTCCTTACATGACACTTTATGTATATATATATATCTTTTAAATATATATGTGTTTTTCTGATTTATCTGGGGGAAATAATTTATTTTGCTGGAAATAATTTATATTGCTGAAAATAAGAAAAAAATGTTGGAAATAATTTATTATTATTATAAATCACTGGAAAAAAATCTTGTTTTTTTGTAATTATTTTGAATGTAATACCCCGTATTTTCTTATATATAAATAATGAAATATTATTTTTAGAATAAATAATTAATTTTGGAAATTGGACCTAAAAAAATATTTTTTTATTCATTATTCGAAATTGTCAAGTGGAAATTTGTTGTTTAGTATACTTGTATTGGATTCATTTTATCTGCATGAATATGACATTTGCATATAATAAAAGAAAATACATAATTTACGTGCGACACAAATTAAAAATAATTATTACTGGCATAAATAATTCGGAACACATTTCGGCTCATTTAGATGATTTAGGCCTTTAAAAATTGTCCTCGGTCAATAATATATTGGTTGGGGAAGTTTTGGGCCAATTAAATTATGGGTTCGGCCCATTTGGGAGTCCAAAAGTTGGGCTTAGGGTCCAACTGGGGATTAAGCAACTGATTAGAGTTTTTAAGTGGGGGTAAACCACTCCCCCCACTATCATTAGAGAAAAACTGAAATCACAGTTACGAGATAGGAAAGGAGAAAATACCAAAATAGGAGAAAAGGGGCAAGAACAAGGGGGAATCAAAGAAGAAATCAAAAGGGCTTATCCTCTACACAATTAAAGGAAAGAATTTTCTTGCTTAATCTATGGTTTCAATTTATTTCTTGATGCATATAACTATCTCTTCTAAATTTTTGGGATTTAGGTTTGAATATGTTTGATTTGATGATGAACAATACATGTAGAGGATTGATTTCATGTAAAACTTGTCCCAAAAATTAGACATCGTGCAACACCAAGTGTTTATGAGATAAATTAAAAGTAACAACAAGGATTAATTGGAATTATTTATGACAGAATAATTAAGAATTAATCCAGATTAAATATTATTAGAGAATAAAGTAATATATGATTGATATTGAATATTACTTAGTGATATGATTTCAAAATTATTAAAATTATCCCGAGTGAATAATACGACAATTGTGGAAATTAAGTTGGGATGCGCGTATGAGTCGTGTCGGGACTAAATTAAAAGGAATAAAAGGAATTTATTTTTATGTCATTCGAATGGTCATTTCGAGTGCGCCATTAAGTCCGGAAGGATCGAGATAGTCAGAAAAGTCTACCCAGGGTTTAGTTTGGGTCTAGGGGCACTTTTAGCCCAAATCGGTACCCGGGAGGGGTATTTTGGAAATTTTAATTTTTGGGAGAAATGAACCTACGAAATTCAAGGGATAAATTAGATTATAAACATTTTCTTCTAGGTTTAGAACATAGGAGAGTACAGAGAAACCATTAGAGAGAAATGAAAAGAGGTTCCAAAGGGGAAAACCATCAATCGGGTCATCTTTGCCATCAAAATCATCGTTTTACGTAGATCGAGACGAGAGAAACGCATCTATACCAACATCATCAAAGGATCAGACTTACATAAAAGAGGCAAGTGTATATCTTGCTCTAATTGGTGCTTATAATATCCATGTTATACTAGATTTGATGAACATCTAGAAATTTATGAAATTGGGCTTGTATTGATTGTTAAATCAAATATATTGATAGGGATTTCATGTAGTTTAAGAAATCAAATGTAGAGGATATAGAATCTATGATTTATGTTAATTAATCACGAATTTAATTTTGGGTTTTTGATGAACATCAATGGTGAAAATGGAAATGGGGGATTTTGGAGAGTTTAATTGATTTTGATGCAAACTCTTTTACAATTAATGAGTTTACCAATGAAAATTCAGAAGAGAAGTTAGTTAGAAGTTCGTTCTAATGAAATCGTTCGAACGAGATTTCAGAAACAGGTTTTGTTCAAAGTTTTGTTTGAACGACATTTTGGGCACTTCTAAGGAGATTTCAGAAATGCTATCTTAGCCCAGAAAAGTTTGAAAATGAAGTTTTTTGGCCCATGGTAAGATTTTTTGGAATTTAGCGCATTAAATAGAGGTGAGAGAGTTGGGTTAATGATGGGAAATATGTAAAAGAGAATCGGGATAAAAGGGGGTTATGTGAGTATAAATACATAATACAATAATAGTAATAAATAGGTACGGGTAATATTTGAGAAATACACGGGTACTTGGTTTGGATGAATCCCCACCATTTTAAATAGGTCGAGTGTGTACTTACTATTATATAGGTTGAGCATATACCTATTGTTCGACGAATTGTGTGCATGACATACCTATGCTACTTGTTATCAATGGGTGGTTAGTGCATTGAGGGAAGTCATATCCCGATGAGCCTTATGGGGGATTTTGATTTGTATCTCAGAACATAGGACTTAGGTTGGATTCCATTTGTGAGAACGATGGTATTGAATGGTCATTTGGGTGCGTAGGTATGTGCGTATCCCAAAGGCTTAGTACTATGTTGGCCTCTAATATGTGTGAATTGATATTTATGGTTCGTGAGAGATGTCGAACCAATAGTCCCTGTACAGTGAGAGATGTACCGAACATGATAGCAGAGTATGCATGCACTGCAGCTGAGTCTAGGGATGCATATATATATATTATCTACTGTGTGAAATAAACAAGAAAGATAATGAAATCAGAAATGAATTAAGTATGTGAACACTTAATTATATTAAATTGAGAAAGGGCTTTGTCCATGTTAAAGAGAAATTGATATTTTCATAATTACTATGTGTATTGCGAGGGAAATACATGGGAACGATATGGGCTATGTTTAGTAGACATTGATATAAATTAGTCAACTATAGGAAATATTAATTAGAAGGGTTTGGAGTTACGTTAGGCGTGCATTCTAGATGAGAGGTGAGAATCTCAAGAAAGAATCCGAGTATCTTAAATGTATATAATAATTTCTAGTTGTAGAATTTATTCACTTACTGGTTTTAAAATATTTTACAATCGGGCTCTGACCCATTTCCTTGCATATCCTCTTCTCTCTTGTACCTTCTATTTTAGGTGTCCATCCAATGGGACACCCGACATAGAGTATGGAAGTTTGACGTGATATAGATGCTAAGGGAGATGCAGAATTTGTTTATACGCTACCATTTATTACTTTAGACATTTGTAGCATTTGAGTCAGTTAGGGCATGTCTCCCCATTCTAGACATTTTATTATTTCAGAGATAGTTCAGTTATTTGTTTACTTTAGATTGTGGTGGATTTAGTTTATTTGGTTATTGTTTTGAAACTTTTGAACTGGAGAGTTTTATTCCAGTTATAATTAATTCAGGTGCCATGTCATATATTTATTATTCACTATTGTGGAAGGATTTTTGTGATAAATTGCTCACATTGCTAAAACGGGAATGTCAAAAAATTTTAAAAAAATTGAAAAGTTTTGACACTAGATTAATAAACTATTAGGTGATTAATAACAAAGTTGTTTTTTGGCACTGATACTTAGAATGAACCAACTGGATATTTTTATTTAATTTAATAAAGGACTGATCACCCGGTATTTAATTGAGCGGGGTGTCACACATTGTTAATCTGAAAAAATGATGATAGAATCCCTAGGATTTTAATAGTTAAATTTGGGATATTTGACTAATTAATGTGGAGGGTGTCTTTGTAAATTTGTGGACTGAAATTGATGTAGATCCCATGATAAATAATTATTTACTGTGAATTAAATAATGATTAGAAGTTGAGAAGAACATCTGAATCATTTAAGTCTTCAATAGATATGAATTTTGGTTGATTTTTGGACTCAAAGAAATTAATACTAGATATGTAAATTATGGGTTTCGGATGAAGAAATTCTGGGCTTAGAAACTTGATATGGGAAGAAGATGTATGGAGGAGAGAGCGTGGAAGAAAAAAATGATAGGTCGTTCGAAAGACGTGGGGTGTCATTTGAACGACGTGGAATCTCGTTCAAACGACATAATGAGGTCGTGTGAATGACACCACATCTCGTTCGAGCGACGTTGTTGACCATTGACCTTTTTGTTCCTTTTTGGCCTTAGCCCTAGTTCATTAGAATTTTAAGCTTTGTTTTGCTAACAGTTGTGGGGATATGAGAAATAATAACGAATAATATTATAATGGGGAAAAGGATTTTTATTTCTGGGTTAAATAAATAAATAGATTAATGTTACACCCACACTTTAATTATTAATAATTACTATAACTGGATGGTTAAGTAATTATTTTTATTTTGAAATTAATAATTTATTAACATAATTTCTAATAGTTGGAAAAATGTTACGGACTTTGAATTGGACTTTTATGGTAATTATAGAGTAATTGTCTATACATATTATTCGAGATAATAATATGTACTATCATGAATTTATGTGGATGTACCAATAATTGTGGACAGTCCTATTAGCTCGGGGGTCACGCGTTCGGACCACGTAGCATACATCGGCACAGGTGGGCCTGGCGATGTGTAGGTCATATAAGTACAACGTGGAGGTGTCACTTACGAGATGTAGATATTGGCGCTGACCCTTCTTGTGTCACCGCTAGGTATGGGTCGTGTACAGGTGTCCAACGTAGGGATCGCCCCCAAATATATGTTTGTTTTGTGTTGTCCACTCAGGAATAAGAGATTTCCTCTGAACTTGCCGATAGAGTACGAATAGACACCCATGGTAGATGCCTTTGTGTGTCAAATATATGAAAGGACATATATTATTAATTGACCGGACTTAGATTAAATAAATTTAAATGTCTAAAGAGTGGACAATATTTATATATGAACCCTATAATGCATAATAGATGTTTATGCCTTAATTATGAGAATTATAAGACTGGAATAAATGAATGTTGACAATTAAATGTAGGAATTACATTTAAATCATTAATTATCGACATATCCGTTTTATAATTAAATGTAGGAATTCATATTATTTTTTTATGATTTGAATCTATTTATTCATTATAGATGTGTTTGTGACTTTTCAAATTTACGAATATAAATTATAAATAATTATATTCGTAAATGGTGCTAAGGATGGTATTAATTGACAAGAAAGCCCTATCTTCGGCGTATCGTTCCTGGCCAGCCTTTACGTGAGAAAATAGGGGTTGTTACTATTGGTATTAGAGCATGATTCTAGTATCCTTAGGATCCTTGTCGAGTTCATTACGTTTTGTGTTGCATTTTTTATATATAGGGCCTATACTTAGGTTTCATTGTATTAATAAGATTAATTCTAATTGGAACCTTATTTACTTTTAGATGGCAAACGGGAGGATGGGTAGACCGATGTGAGTGGTTCCACCAATAAAGGAGGAGGAGACTCACCAGGAGCCACTACAGGCTCCATAGGCCCTAGAGTCCCCACAATTGATTACGCACGTTGAGATAGCCACTATTGTGTCTCAGGCGGTCTCTATGACTATGGCAGCCATCCTTCTGCAATTCCCATCGCCACATGCATAGCAGTAGCCACCACCACCACCACATAAAGTGGCTATACCAGTACAAGCACCAGGTTATATGTGGTACCGATCGAGGGAGGCCTTTGTTAAAGGATGACCTTTAGAGTTTGCAGGAGGTTCTAATATTTTGGTTGCAAGTAAGTGGAAGAAAAAGATTGAGATACACTTACGGATGGCCGAGTGCACACCAGTTCAGAAGCAAATTCCAGCTTCACTCAGATTGGTGGGAGCCCCTCTTCAGTGGTGGGAGGCGGTTATGACTATAGCAGAGACGGACAACCTCACTATCGATGAATTCTGGGAGAGGTTCGAGGGGAAATACTTTACCCTATCCATGTAGTCCGAGATAAGGACTGGATTCACAGAGCTTAAGTAGGAGGGGCATACTGTCAAGGAGTTCATCGCCCTCTCATACATCGCCAGGGACGATGTTCATATTGAGCAGATGAGGATGGATAGATTTATTACGGGGTTGGCATGGCATATCAGGAAGGCTTTTCTGGGGAATCCAGCCTTCATGAAATATAACCAGTTGGTAAATACTTCACTTCTCCATTGCCAAGATCAGAGGGCATTTTTGAAAAAGCAATGGAGAAAAACATCACGGAGGAGAGTTATCTAGCCATCAGGGCAAGGCGAATGAGGGAAGTGGATCTGGGGGCCAGCTACATAGGGGCACCCCATCCACTTATTAGAGTAAGAGGTGTCGAGTTGCAGACGAACGATAGAGGCAGGGCCAGGGGAAGGCAATACAAAGGCCAATAGGGCTAATAGTACAGAGTCCATCATGGCCAAGGACAACAGGGTAGAGGCCAACAGGGTCGACGAGTTGAGTAGGGTCCATTTCACGGAAATTATTATAGTTGTGGTGAGAAGGGCCACACTTCTATCAATTGCAAGCGAGGGAACCAGGTAGCCCAGGGTCAAGGAGGTCATAGAGGACAGCAGGCGCAATAGGTACAACACCCATCATTTCCGGCTCAGGGAGCCGCTTCGGCATTTGTCATCCCACCTCAGGGGAAATAGTCATTCCAGTATAGATGAATTTATCATGTCATATTAACAGATGGGACAGTACTGCCACAGGTAGTTGAGGGTATGTTTCCCATTTTTGGTCATGTTGGTCACATTCTTTTTTATGAGGGTGCATCCCATTCTTTTGTTAACAAGGGGGTGCATGGGATACGGGTGTGGTAGATTTTTTATCCAATATTGTTTTGCACATAGACTCACCAGGGGCTAGAGGGGAAACCATACGATCAGTATGCCCGGGTATCAGTCTTGAGATAGTTCGACTTACCTTTATAGCAGATCTGTTAGTACTTGACATGCACGAGTATACGACATCATCTTGTGGATGGACTGGCTAGTCACGTATAAAGCATGTGTGCATTGCTATGGGAGGTCTATCGTCATCACCATTCTAAGGTAGGAGATGTACCTAGTTTCAATGTCGCACCCAGGCTTGGGTTGAACACGCACTTGTATTACATCAAAAAGGATACTTCTTCTGAGGTTGTAGTGACGCTAGATTCCACCCCAGTAGTGAGTGAGTTTTCTAATGTTTTTAAGGAGATTACGGGTTTACTACCTAGTCAATAAATCGCCTTCATGAACGATTTATTTTCGGGCACGAGACCCATTGTCTGTACTCCACATCATATGGCTTGGTTGGAGATGAGCGAGCTACGCGAGCAGATTGAGTAATTGTTAGGGCAGGGGTTTATTAGGAGGAGTACTTCACCTTGGGCTGCTCCAGTATTATTCATCAATAAGAGGTATGGATCTCTATGACTTTGTGTCAACTACCGAGAGTTGAACAAAGTCACTGTTCATAATAAATACCCGTTGCCACATATAAATGATTTATTTGACCAGCTGAGGGGTGCTACTTATTTTTCAAAAATTAATTTGAGGTCGGGGTACCACCGGTTGAGAGTCCGGGAGCAGGACATCTCAAAGACAACCTTTCTTACTAGATATGGGTCATACGGGTTTTTGGTGATGCCATTCGGGCTAACCAATGCACTGGCAGTATTTATAGGCTTAATGAACCGAGTGTTCAGGGATTTTTTGGATCGGTTCGTTATCATGTTTATAGACTACATCTTGATCTATTCTCGGACCGTGGAGGAGCACACAGAGCATCTACATATGGTCTTACAGATGCTTCGAGATCATCAGTTGTATGCGAAATTCAAGAAATCTCATTTTGGTTGAGAGGGGTACAATTCTTGGGCCACTTTGTGTCCGAGTGGGGGATATCCGTGAACCGAGGGAAGGTTTCTATCGTGATGGAGAGGGGACAATCCACTACACCCACCAAGGTGCCCAACTTCTTGGTATTGGCAAGGTACTGCCGTCGATTCATCCAAGGTTTCTCCAAGATTGTTGGGCCCTTAACAAATTTGATGATGAATGGGGTACCATTTGTTTGGGATGAGATGTGCCAGTAGGCATTTGAGGAGCTGAAGACTAGATTGACTACAACACCAGTTTTGGCATTGCCTCGGGCAGGGGTTGATTATAGAGTTTATACAGATGCATCCCTGAGGGAATTGGTGGAGTTTTGATGCTGGAGGAGAGACCAATAGCTTATGCTTCTCGAAAGCTTAAGCCTCACGAGGTACATTACCCCACCCACGACTTAGATTTGGCAGTTGTGGTTTTTGCCATGCTAATATGGAGACACAACTCCTGGGAGAGAAATTAAAACTTTTCACAAACCACAAAAGCCTACAGTATTTGTTCACATAGCAGGAGCGAAACACGCGACAGAGGAGGTGGATAGAGTTTATGAACGACTATCAGTTCGACATTTAGTACCACTTGTAGAAAGAGGATGTTTGTAATACCCCGTATTTTTATGGCTCTTAAATTTAGGAATTTATTAAATTTAATCCAGATAAATTAATGTAATATTAATCCAGAAATTTGTTTCAAATATTTACTAGCGTGATGAGAGTTAGTAATTATTGAAAATTTGTTGAATATTACTAGATGAGTAAAGTAATATATAAGATTGATTTTATAAAAATTGTCACGAGTGAATAAAATGGCAATTAGGGAAATTAAGTCTGGGGTGTTTTTAAGCCGAATTGGCATCCTGAGAGAGCATTATAGACATTTTGTATTTTTGGGCAATTAAACCCACTAATTTCCTAAGGATATATAAGCCTTTAAGAGTTGTCTTCTAGAGTTAACAAACACAAAATCAAAGAACGACCATTAGAGAAGAAGTTGGAGAGCTTTCCGAGCAACTCAAGGCCAAAGACTCACCCGTTTGCACCGCCACCACCACAAAAAATTGAATCGCGTGACCAGGAATGCGACCATACCTCTTTCGTCCACAAATCAGAAACTCAAATTGCAGACTAGTATATATCTTGCTTTATTTTTAGTTAGTGTTTCAATCATGTTAGTCTAGGGTTGTTAAGAACATGTTTCATAGAAGAAATTAATATTTTTTAGACTTAAAATCATATGTTGTAGAGGAAGTAGACACATTCTGGACATCTAAATCACATGTAACGGATAAGCCACGAATTTGTATGGATTTAGAAGCAATAAATCTAGAAAAGAATTGGAAGAATGGAAATTAATTGAAAAATTAGGGTTCTTGAAGTTTATGTAAAATTTAGCCCATTTAATTGTTATACTTGATGAATTCGGACATATTTTACGTAGAAAATCTTGTGGTTAGTCATATAGTACTTGTATTAATGTTGTTTGGAAGTTTGGTGATCATTAATGGACATTTGGTTCAGGTTAGAGAGGTCAAATCGTAACTGGACAATGGCAGGTTTCGTCATAACTGCTTGATCGATCGATCAACAATCGGTCGATTGACACCATTCCTCGATCGATCGGTCCCTCCTGGAAAACTGTGTATTTTTCTTCCTATTGTTTAATCTGGTTAAATTGCATTGGAACCCTTAATTATTATTGTTAAAGCATAATGGGATATTGAGAAGACCAGTAGGGTTTAGGTAGACCCCGTTGAGTGAAAATTTAATATAAGATGAAATTATGGGTTAACAGGGAGTTATTCACACGTATGAAAGCATGCCTATATTTAATAAAGGATCGAGACTCATAAGGAAGTTAAACTAGAAGGTAAGTGAGAGTGCCTACTGAAATTATAGTTAGGGAGATAGAATACTTTGAGAGATAAGAATTAAGTACGGAGTAACTTATATATGAGAATAAAAGTGATGAGTCCGTTATGTGAGATAATCGAGTAAAATATGCTAAGAACGGATAATTATAATTATGGGTCGTGGGCGCACCTAATTTAGAAACATGAATTTTCATATATATATATATATATATATATATAACTGTGTGATTGTGCATATATTATATATTTGTGTAAAAATCATACCTGAGCTACTTGCTATCATGGGGGTTTCTGCGCCGGGACAGTATTATCTCGATTAGGCCTTTATGGGGGATAACGACTTGTACCCTAGAAGATAGTATCCTTTACAAAGGCTATTTGAGTGATAGTCGGATGGTCCTAAGAGACGTGAGGGTATGTGCTGACCTCTTAGTGACTTGGAACTATACTTCGCCTCCAATTGTATGTGTTTTGTGTTAATACAGTTCGAGAGTGATTCCGAACTAGTATTTCCCTTAGTACGAGTGATACGGGGACTTGATAGCATAGTATGCCAGCACCATGATTTTATGTGGAGTGCTAATAGTATATATATTATATGAGTGACTAATATATATATATATATATATATATATATATATATATATATATATATATATATATATATATATATATATATATATATTTATATATATATATATATACTTAAGTCTGGGAACTTTCTACTGTGCATAAAAGTAGTTAAGTAATGAATAAATACTCCAACTTTATTATACGTGTTTGGGAATTTTGTGATATCACTGAGTTATTTTAAATAACATAAGATATATGAGAAAGCTTAATTTTTAGAAATTAATTATCTTAACCATAGTATTTATCAAAATGAAACCTTATTGGAAAGTTAAGTTAAATTAAACTTTTGAGATTAATAGTACGGTAGGCGTGAACACTAGGTGAGATGTGAGAATTCTCAAGAGAGTGTCGCATACTAACATGGTTGTTACATTATACGGTAAGCATTTTAAATACTAGCTAAAATATTTTTTTAAACTGTTTTACACTCGGGCTCTGACCCGTTTCCTGCTATCTCTTTTCTCTTGTAAAAATATATGTATGTAGTACAGGTGTCCAACCACAAAATTCTTGGAGCGGACGCGCTGCAGCTTATGTGGGAGTTGCAAACCATTGCTTAGATGACCTCGTTGTTGATTATACTCTTATCTTAGTTCTGATTAGTTAGGTCATGTGTCGCCCGTTTCCCTATTCAGTTGGATTTGTCAGAGATCTATGTTCACTTATTTTCAGTATTCTATACTCTTTGGGATTTGATTACTGTTAGGATGATTTATTTGTAGTTTTTAAACTTGGTATTGGATTATCTGAAAGGTTAAATTCTTGTGTATTTATTGTCATCCTTAATATTTAGGAAAGTCTTAAAATGTTGTTTATTAAAAAGGTTTTCGTATCTGGATTTAATGAAATGGAAATAAGGTTTTAAATTGTTTTGACACTTAGCTTAATTATTTAGGGTGTTTAAACTGAAAATTTTATTTTGCGATAGTGGTGCTAAGAATGAACCAACCGTTCACCTTAATTTTAATTTAATAAAGGATTGATCACCCGGTATTTAATTAGGCGGGGTGTCACAGGTGGTATCAGAGCATCAGGTCCTAGTGTCCTTTAGGATATGTGCGGTTTATTATGCTTCCAGCGTAGCTTTGTTTTATATAGAGCCATGTGTTTAGGATTGTTGATTTCTTGAATAAGGTTTCGTTCTCCTGCTATCATGTATGTATCAGTGAATCTTATTTACATTCAGGCGTTTTCGAACAATGAAGTATGACAGATGAGGGCCGTTGGGAAGATAGAAGGAGGTAAGGCTTAGTTGAGGTTGTAGAGTATGTTCGAGGATGATGATTGTAGTAAGGGTCACCCCTATTATGGCATGAGAAGCCAGGACTTTAAAGACGGCTAGGGCGCAACCTATGATTTCTAGGTGCTGCTATAGTCGAAAGAGGTGCAAGAGTAGACTCACCCAATATGGAACGACTGGGAAAAAGTCAGACGAAACATTGAAGAGAACTGTCAGTGGAAATTCTAGAAATGCGAAGATTGTGTGTAATAGCCAAAGGTGGTAAAATATCCAAAGGTTTGGACATATGACGGAGTGTGGCTAAGTGAAAGTGAGAATTTGGGGTAAAATTTTTCTTGGCTGGTCAGAATGAAGTTATAATGGTGGGAGCTAGCCACCACTTTTAGAAGTGGAATGATATGTCTATAGAAGGATCTTAGGTACAGTTTGACCATATGTTCCTTCATCAGATGTTCAGGATAAGATATGAATGTTGTTCTGAACTCATCACAGGAGGACCTGACAGAGGTCCATTTCTGAATATGAATCTAAACCTTCAGTGAATCTTGTATCGGAGGATGTAGATAAAAATGGAGGAGAGGAATCCAAGAGGGAGATCGACTCGTAAAAATAGTTAATAACACTTAAAAGGGAACTTTGTTGGACGGTCAATTCGAAGGTTGTCAATGTCATGCTTTGACAATGGAGATGATAATGCTTCTTTATGTGGGAAGCTAAAAGAATTGAACAATTTAGTCAAGAATAAGGATACAATGGTGGTAGTGTAGCACCACAAGGGGGTGTGGATACATATCAGGGACCCATTTAAATGATTCGAATAGCTTCATTCTTACCAAGCGATAGTGAATTCAGTAAGAACTATCATAGCCAGTAGCATGTTCTTTATGGTCAATAAGGCTAAGGGAACAACGGGGATAGCCATCAGGAATCGAGGCTACCAAAGTTCGAGAGAAGGATAATCCTAATATGGCTAGTATGACAGGTAATAAGTGGATTATGTGTAGAGGTATTTTGTGGAGAGTGAAATCACATGCGTTAATGTTTTCTTGAAGCGAGTATAGGGGACAAGAGTATGGTGCTTAGTGAAGGACAATGATTAAAGTAGTTTTTGTTTTGGTTTGGACAGGCGTGTTACGTTCGGGGACCATTTGTGCAGTCAAGATGATTGGCAAGGTAGAAGTATGAGTTTTATCCTCGGAGGATGAGGCGTGTTTTATCTAACACGAGCGAGTCACTATATTTTGTTTATTGTTAGATTATCATGTGAGGTTAGTGCGTATATCTATAGCATTATAATTATGTGTATGTTTTCCCTGGTATAACGGAGTTGTCTACACTGTTATTCGAGGAGGATAAATGGGTGCATTGTTTGTGTTATATACTCTATTGAGGTTACTCGTTTTAGTGATGTGAGATACGAGTATGATATTATCTTGGTTACAACCTTATAGTAATGGTTAGTATGATAGTAGGAAGTTATTGCAAGGCTATCGGAGTGGTTGCCTTAGTACAACACGTTTTATTCTGGCGAGGCATCACCTGCGAGAGGGTCAGACTCACACTTATATTATCTATTTCAGAGATTCGGAGGGGATAGTGGGCTCGAGATATTCGATCCCGGTGTGTGTAGGGACTTTGTTGTTATGATTCAGTATGCATTGGGTTTACTATTGAGTGAAAAGATTTAACTCATTATTATGTTTAGCGCTCAAGACTTGGTAATAGGAAGAGTGCATTGATATATCTATCCTTTAGAGATGTGGGAGTTAAGAGTTATACCCATATGTTTGGGGACAGGATTTTGAGAGTCCCGATTGTATGTATTCGAGGATTATGGAATGTGATTGCCACGAATACTGAGCAATAGTGCAATTAGTAAAAAGTTATTTGTTTTAGTACAATTATGAGAGGAGATATAGTTTTTCTCTTAAGAGAAGGAATATAGGGGTACATGTTATGGACGGAGGGCCTAACGGATTTTGATAACCGACAATGCTAGGTAGTAGTGTATCGGGGGGTTCCTTGTTTGGATTTTGCTTTGCAAGACATCCCACGCATGAAACTTAGCCTAAGGTTGCAAGTAGTGAGATGTTTATTCATTAGTCCATGAGTCCGGTACCTCGCTCATTATAGGAGCAGGTAATTATATCTGTAAGTTGGAAGTTGAATTATGATTTAAGGCCCGTGGAGCCGGTTGTGTGGTAAGAAAGCATTGAAGTTTTGTTTTATCACCACGAGTTGAGGGTGGAACGATGACAAGAGGATTTAAAATTTCGATTTCTAGGGTGATTGAGAGTACCCAAGTGTTGTAATCACGTTGTGAACACAGGGAAAATAAAGAATTGGGTGTTATGGGTGAAGCATAGGTGATGCTTACGCTAGTATGCACGGTTTATAGGGTGTGTGAGCATCCTGGTTAGATGATGTTAGAATCATTCGAGTTGAAGGGATGTGGGAATAGACGTGTGGAATATATGTTTTTGGGACTAACATAATGAAGTGGAAGTGGTAGAGTGGATTAAGCGTCGTGTGAAGGACGACAATCCATATACACGTGTACGATCAGGGTAGCACACCCGAATCTAAAAAAGGTTGTAGGAAGCCATTTAAAAAGGGGTATTCCTTGAGAAGGGTAGAATTTAACTATTATGGAGAACACTCAGAGAGGAGTTGTAATTAGTCAAATGTCGAGAGCGAGTTGCGCGTTCAAAGAGTGATGATGTTAGTATTGTATAAAAGGTCCGGAAGTGCACATCGTGGAGAAAAGAAAGGGAGCGTTAAATGTCTATTAATGTGAGATATTACAAGTAGAAGTTGATGTTGAGCAAGGCATAGTGAGTAGTCTTTGCGGGCACTAATCATACATAGAAAACGGTTGGAACAAGAGGGCTAACTAGAGAATTTTGTGGCTAACGAAGATTCCTATAATGGAAGAGACCAGTAAAGTCGGTAAAGTTTCTTTTATGGGTTGCCAACCTCAAGGGAAGATCATGGGTTCATTCAAACATGTGGAACAAGTCGCCCGAGAAGGAAGTGATTGATATTCCTTTGGGGTGATTTACAATATTAAATAGTGTACCCAGTTTTCCATTGAAAGGAAGGATCACGCTAGTACATGGTCCTACACGATATTTTTCTGAATTAGGATGATGTTTTTGAATCCCACCCTCAATATGGGATTTCTGGAAGCAGCGGGGATAATGTATTATTTTGAGTAGGTTGTATGAACCATAATTCGGGGAATAGGCAAGCGGTGATTAACCATTAGTGGAGCAGTGTGAACGTAATTTTGGATTCATTGTGATCGTTTCACTTCCGCAACGGTTATAACTAGCACGTGGAGTATAGTACGATAATTGGGGGAGGATATTACCTAATGGTAGGGTTCCGTGGGAACACTTGTACCTGTTTATAGTGAACAGTATGCTTATTGAGGTTTTGATGTGGAAAAACCTTAACTTTCTCACTCTGAATGTTAAGAGATGGGCGAATAATCAGAATTTCGGATTAGTTGAGTTAGAGTCTGATGACTATGGTGGAATTCCACGACTGTTTTAGGTGAACAAGAGTGGTCAGATGTTTGTATGGTTTCTCTCAGAATGATAGTTTTGTGCTTAGATAAATCCGAGTAGTTGTCATGTAGTGATGTGCGGCCTCCCAATGATATTGAAATAATGGGAATTAATAATGTATTGGTGTGTCTTATCCGAATATTATCGGATAGGACCATAATGTGAAGTGTCTTTAATGAGAGTGTTAAACAAGCTTGCTGTGAGGTGGGGGATATAGTGATTGAGCGCCTTACTATGTAGATAGTTTGCATACTGATAAGGTATCCAGAATTGTTTTACCAAGTAGGCCTTATTTTTCAAATTTCGGGATAAAATTATGTTATTAGGAGGGAAGTATGTAATACCCCATATTTTTATGGATTTTAAATTTAGGGATTTATTAAATTTAATTGAGATAAATTAATTTAATATTAATCCAGAAATTTGTTTTAAATATTTACTAGCATGACGAGAATATTACTAGATGAGTAATGCAATATATAAGATTGATTTTATAAAAATTGTCACGAGTGAATAAAATGGAAATTATGGAAATTAAGTCGGGACACGCTTGTGTCGTGTCAGAACTAAATTATTATTATTATAAGTGAATAAATTATAAGTCACCTGTATGGTCATTTTGAGTATACCAACATGTCCATAAGGGTCGAGATAGTCAAAATAATGTACCTGGGAGTTTGGTTTGGGTCTCGGGACGTTTTTAAGCCTATTTGGCATCTCGGGAGGGCATTGAAGACATTTTGTATTTTCGGGCAATTAAACCCACGAATTTCCTAAGGATATATCAGCCTTTAGGAGTTGTCTTCTAGGGTTAACAAACACACAATCAAAGAACGTCCATTAGAGAAGAAGTTAGAGAGGTTTCCTAGCAACTCAAGGCCAAAGACTCACCCATTTGCACCGCCACCACCACCAAAAAGTAAATCGCGTGACGAGGAACGCGACCATACCTCTTTCATCCAAAAATCAGAAACTCAAATTCTAGGCAAGTATCTGTCTATCTTTATTTTTAGTTAATGTTTCAATCATGTTAGTCTAGAGTTGTTAAGAACATGTTTCATGAAAGAAATTAATATTTTTAAGACTTCAAATCATATGTTGTAGAGGAAGTAGACACATTCTGGACATCTAAATCACATGTAGAGGATAAGCCACGAATTTGTATGGATTTAGAAGGAAGAAATCTGAAAAAGAATTGGAAGAATGGAAATTAAAAGAAAAATTAGGGTTCTTGAAGTTTATGTAAATTTTACCCCATTAAATCGTTATACTTGATGAATTCAGACATATTTTACGTAGAAAATCTTGTGGTTAGGCATATAGTACTTGTAGTAATGTTGTTTGGGAGTTTGGGGATCATTAATGGAGATTTGGTTGAGGTTGGAGAGGTAAACCCGTAACTGGACAATGGAAGGTTTCGTCATAACTGCTTGATCGATTGATCGATCAAGAACATCAATCGATCGACGATCGATTGATCGACCACATTCCTCGATCGATCGATCCCTCCTGGAAAATTGTGTATTTTTCTTCCTATTGTTTAATCCGATTAAAATGCGTAGGAACCCTTGATTATTATTATTAAAGCATAATGGGATATTGAGAATACTAGTAGGGTCTAGGTAGACCCCGTTGAGTGAAAATTTAATATAAGATGAAATTATGGCTTAACGGGAAGTTATTCATAGATATGAAATCATGCATACGTTTAATAAAGGATCGAGACTCGTAAGGAAGTTAGACTAGAAGGTAAGTGAGAGTGCCTTCTGAAATTATACTTAGGTAGATAGAATACTTCGAGAGATAAGAAGTAAGTATGGAGTAACTTATATATGAGAATAAAAGTGACGAGTCCGTTATGCGAGATAATCGAGTAAAATGTGCTAAGAACGGATAATTATAATTATGGGTCGTGGGCGCACCTAATTTAGAAATGTATATATATATATATATATATATGACTGTGTGATTATGCATATATTATATATTTGTGTAAAAATCATACCCGAGCTACTTGTTATCACGGGGGTTTCCGCGCCAGGGCAGTATTATCTCGATTGGGCCTTTATGGGGGATAACGAATTGTACCCTAGAAGATAGTATCCTTGATACAGGCTATTTAAGTGATAGTCAGATGCTCCTAAGAGACGTAAGGGTATGTGCTGACCTCTTAGTGACTTGGAACTATGCTTCGCCTCCAATTGTATGTGTTTTGTATTAATACAGTTCGAGAGTGATTCTGTACTAGTATTTCCCTTAGTACGAGTGATACGGGGACTTGCTAGCAGAGTATGCCAGCACCATAGATTTTATGTGGGGTGCTGATAGTATATATATTATATGAGTGATATATATATATATATATATATATATACACATATGGGAACTTTCTAATGTGCATAAAAGTAGTTAAGTAATGAATAAATACTCCAACTTTATTATAGGTGTTTGGGAATTTTGTGACATCACTGAGTTATTTTAAATAGCATAAGATATATAAGAAAGCTTAATTTTCTAAAATTAGTTATCTTAACCGTAGTATTTATCGGAAGGAAACCTTATGGGAAAGTTAAGTTAAATTAAACTTTTGAGATTAATAATACGGTAGGCGTGCACACTAGATGAGATGTGAGAATTCTCAAGAGAGTGTCGCATACTAACATGGTTGTTACATTAGCCGGTAAGCATTTTAAATACTTGCTAAAATATTTTTTTAAACTGTTTTACACTCGGTCTCTGACCCGTTTCCTATTATCTCTTTTCTCTTGTAAAAATATGTGTATGTATTACAGGTGCCTAGCCACAGGGGCGTCTTGCTTAGATTCTTGGACCGGACGCACTGCAGCTTATGTGGGAGTTGCAGGCCATTGCTTAGATGACCTCGTTGTTGATTCTACTCTTATCTTAGTTCTGATTAGTTAGGGTATGTGTCGCCCGTTTTCCTATTCAGTTGGATTTGTCAGAGATTTATGTTCACTTGTTTTCAGTATTCTGTACTCTTTCGGATTTGATTACTGTTAGGATGATTTATTTGTAGTTTTTAAACTTGGTATTGGTTTATCTGAATGGTTAAATTCTTGGGTATTTATTTCCATCCTTAATATTTATAAGATTCTTAAAATGTTGTTTATTAAAAAGGTTTTCATATCTGGACTTAATGAAATGGAAATGAGGTTTTAAATTGTTTTGACACTTAGCTTAATTATTTAGGGTGTTTAAATTGAAAATTTTATTTTACGACAGTGATGCTAAGAATGAACCAACCGTTCACCTTTATTTTAATTTAACAAAGGACTGATCACCCGGTATTTAATTAGGAAGAGTGTCACAATGTTGTAGCTGATGTTTTGAGCCGCAAGCTGATTTTGGAGTTAGCTGCAATATAGAAGGTGAAGTGGAAGTCAATTCGTGGGGACGATGACTTGACCCAAGCATTTATGTCGGTTCTCACCATCACCCCTGAGATCATTATTCGGGTGTTGAAGGCACAGGCAGGAGAACAGCCTGTCAGGAGTGAGTGAGGAAGTAGCTAGCCGAGTGGGTGGAGCACCTTTCTATCGGGTCGGACGGTGGTTTGAGATTCCAAGGGAGACTGGTTATTTCGGATGATGGGGATTTGAGGCGGGTCATCATGTCCGAGGCTCACATCTCACTTTTTACGGTACATCCCGAAAGGGATAAGATGTACCACGACATGCGTTGTTAGTATTGATGGACCGGGATGAAAAGGATATAACTGAGTTTGTGTCCAGGTGTGTTATGTGCCAGCTGGTGAAGGTTGATCACCATCGTCCTGCGGGTACTTTGCAGCCTTTAGAGATCCTGGTGTGAAAATAGGAAAGCATATATATGGCCTATATTACTGGGCTACCTACTTCACATAGGGGGAATGATTCGATACGAGTGATTATCGACAGATTAACAAAGGTTGCTCACTTCTTACCAGTCAGGACAGATTACATCTTTTAGCAGTACGCTAGGCTCTTCCTTACAGAGATTGTTAAGATGCATGGGGTACCACTAAACATAGTGTCAGACGGGGACAAGATGTTTGTGTCCCACTTTTGGAAGAGCATTTAGCAGGCCTTAGGGGCAGAGTTGATATTGAGTACGTCGTATCATCCTCAAACCGACGGGCAGACAGAAAGGGTGAACCTGATGCTGGAAGACATGTTGCGTAGTGTATTTTGGATTTTAAGGGAATCTAGGAGCAGTATTTGCCTTTGGTGGAGTTTGCCTACAACAACAACCACTAGTTCACGATAGGGATAGCGCCGTTTGAGGTGCTCTACAGGAGACCTTATCGTTCACCCTCATTCTGTCTACAAGTGGGGGAGAGCAAGTTACTTTAGCCAGACTTCATTTAGTCAACCTCATAGAAGGTAGAGAAGATTTGAGCCTGCATACAGATTACCCAGTACAGCAAAAAGCGCTATGTAGACGCGAGTCGGAGACACTTAGACTTCAATGTTGGAAACCAGGTGTTGATTAAAGTATCTCCCATGAAAGGGGTAATGAGATTTGGGAAGAAAGGGAAGTTGACTCCTCGATACGTGGGACCATTCCCTATTCAGGAGAGGATTGGGCCCATAGCATATTGGTTGGGATTACCGGAGCACTTACAATGGATGCACGATATTTTTCACATATCTTCACTACGGAGATTCCTTAGAGATGAGGTGGCATACGATCACATTGACATCAAGGAGATTGAGCTCCATCCAGACGCTACTTATAAGGAGAGACCGGTAGCCATTCTGAACCGGAGGGAGTGCCGACTTCGATCCAAAGTTGTCCCCTTAGTTCGGGTGCAGTAGGGACACCATTGGAAGAGGACGAGTCGACATGGGAGAGGGAGGACGACATGTGCACAAAGTATCTTGAACTCTTCTAACTAGGTATGTACTTTCTTGATTCCGAGGACGGAATCCCATAATTACAGGGGAAGAATGTAATACCTCGTATTTTTATATAAATAAATAATGAAATATTATTTTTAGAATAAATAATTAATTTTGGAAATTCGACCTAAATAAAAAGAAATTATTTATTATTAGAAAATGTCAAATGGAAATGTATTGTTTAGCATACTTGTGTGTGATTCAATTTATGTGCATGAATATGACATCTTCATATAATAAAAGAAAATACATAATTTATGTACGACACAAATTAAAAATAATTATTACTGGAATAAATAATTTAAAAACATTTTGGGACACATATGGGCTCGTTTAGATGATTTAGGCATTTAAAAACAGTCCTGGGTCAATAATATATAAGTTGGGGAACTTTTAGGCCAATCAAATTATGGGTCCGAGACCATTTCGGGATCCAAAAGTTGGGATTAGGGTCCAACTTGGGATTAAGCAACTGATTAGAGTTTAAGTGGGGGAAACCACTCACCCACTACCATTAGAGAAAACCTAAAATCACAGTTACGGGAGAGGAATGGAGAAAATAACAAAAGAGGAGAAAAGGGACAAGAACAAAGGGGAATCAAAGAAGAAATCAAAAGGGTTATTCTTCTACACAATTAAAGGAAGGAATTTTCTTGCTTAATCTATGGTTTCAATTTATTTCTTAATGCAAATAGTTATCTCCTTTAAATTTCAAGGATTTAGGTTTGAATATGTTTGATTTGATAATGAACAATACATGTAGAGGACTCATTTCATGTAAAACTTGTCCTAGAAATTAGACATCATAAATATGAAAAATTGATGATAGAATCACTAGGATCTTTATAGTTAAATTTGGAATATTTGACTAATTAATGTGGAGGATGTCTTTGTAAATTTTTGGACTGAAATTGATTTAGATCCCATGATAAATAATTATTTACTGTGAATTCAATAATGATTAGAAGTTGGGAAGAACATCCGAATCATTTAAGTCTTGAACGTACATGAATTTTAGTTGATTTTTGGACTGAGAGAACTTAGTACTAGATATGTAAATTCTGGGCTACGAATGAACAAATTCTCAATTTAGAAACTTGATCTGGAAAGAACAGGTATGGAGGAGAGAGCGTGGAAGAAAAAGATGATAGGTCGTCCGAATGACGTGGGATGTCGTTTGAACGACGTGGGCTCTCGTTCAAATGACATAATGAGGTCGCGCGAATGACCCCACATCTCGTTCGAGAGACGTGGTTGACCCTTGACCTTTTTTTTTCCTTTTTGGCCTTAGCCTGAGTTCATTAGAATTTTGTGATTCGTTTTGCTAACAGTTGTGGGGATATGAGAAATAATAAGGAATAATATTATAATGGGGAAAAGGATTTTTATTTGTGGGTTAAATAAATTAATGGAGTAAGGTTACACCACACTTTAATTACTAATAATAAAATAAACTGGATGGTTACATAATTATTTTTATTTTGAAATTAATAATTTATTAGATGATAAATTATTAATAGTTGGAAAAATGTCGTTGACTTTGAATTGGACTATTATTGTAATTATAAAGTAATAAGCTATACATATTATTCGAGATAATAATATGTACTATTATGTATTTAGGTTTACATGCCAATATTCGTGGACTGTCATATCGGCTCGGGGGGTCGTGCATTCGGTCCATGTACCACACGTCGTCACAGGTGGGCTTGACGATGTGTAGGTCATATAGGTACTATGTGGAGGCATCACCTTCGATGTGTAGATGTTGGCGCTGACTCTTCTTGTGTTACCATTGGGTATGGGTCATGTACACGTGTCCTAGGTAGGGACCACCCCCAAATATATGTTTGTTTTATCTTGTCCGCTAAGGAATAAGAGATTTCCTCCGGACTTGCCGATAGAGTACGAATAGACACCAACGGTAGATGCCTTTGTCTGTCAAATATATGAAAGGACAGATATTATTAATTGACCGGACTTGTATTAAATCAATTTAATTGTCTAAGAAAGTGGACAATATTTATATATGAACCCTATAATGCATAACAGATGTTTATGCCTTAACTGTGAGAATTATAAGACTGGAATAAATGAATGTTGACAATTAAATGTAGGAATTACATTTAAATAATCAATTATCGATATATCCGTTTAATAAATTGAGTTGATGTCACCATTCATTATTTGGGAATTTTTTGGGTGCGAATGATATCACACTTAGATGAGACGTGAGGTGTTATACGCATGTGAGTGACGAATAAGGAATGTTTTTTGTGCATCGACTGTATTATTGCATTCATAAATTATTCAAGGTAATTCTTGCACACCTCAAACTCTGGCCCAATTTTAAATGTTTGTTCCCCCAGGTGCTCATAGACAGGTATAGCTAGATTGTCTATAGCAGTCTTGCAGTCTTATTTGGTCTCTGATTTCAGCTCAGTTGGTTCTAGCATAAGTGTTTCTGAGCTTTAGTTATTTATTTATTTGGAACATTATAAGGGCATAAGGCCGAGCCTTTTACTTTATGTTGGTGGCGATTTGTGTTACTCTAGTTGGATATTCATATTATTGTTGATGGTTTGGATCTATTTATTCATTATAGATGTGTTTGTGACTTTTCAAACTTGGGCCAAACAACCCACGTAATTTTGTGGTATTTTAAACAATATAGAGGAAAATAAAGTTTTTGATTTATTTATTTTTCTTGCTCAAAAATGTTGAGAATTTATTTTTTAAGTTGATATTTTCAATCGGAGTTAAAATGGATTTTTAAAGATTATCCCTTGGTTTTATTTTAAGTCGGCAGATTCAAAATCCCTGAGAGATCGATCGATCGACTTATATTCGTAAATGGTGCTAAGGATGGTATTAATTGACAAGCAATCCCTATCTTCGGCGTATCGCGCCTTGCCAACCTTTACGTGAGAAAATATGGGTTATTACATTAAATATATTTTTTGAATTGTTTTTTTTAGAATTTTGCAGATTTTAAATATTTTTCAAAAATTTTCATAATTGTTTGGTATTTTTATATCCATGAAAATATTTTTTTTATTGGTGGGAGCAATTCATTTTTGTGGGAAATAATTTTTTCATTAATTAGTTTTTAAAATTTAGCTGATTTTAGATATTTTTCAAAAAAAATTAAATATATATTCATTTTTTCAGAATTTTTTCCAATATTTTTTTATATTTTAAGAATATTTTTTGGTATTTTCTTAATTTTTAAATGTTTTTCTATTTATTTAGGTTTGGACAAAAATGCCCTTACCTAAGATCATGTGTCACGCACATGAATAATGGTTTTTGCCAAAAATTAAAGGAGTTAGATGGAAAGGGGCTACTTGTAGTCGTTTTCAAAGTAAGGGTGTAAATTGAAAAAAAATGAAATAATGGGAAGGAAAGTGCAAATAGGCGCAAAGTTCGGGAGGCCCTAATGTAATTAACCCTTATATTTATTTATTGTGCATCGAACGGGTTATATGCTAGTTGGTTCTTAACCCTAATGCCAAAGTAGATTTAATGGAAATCATCTAACGAATCACTAATGGTTGTTCAATTTTGTTTAAAATTGAAACGTCAGAGTTGACATTGATAAAATTATTGGTGGTGAACCCAAATATCAAGTTTAAATTTCAAAATCAGTCCAAACATCATGGAAAATTTACATTTAACCTTTTTCCTTTTTATTCTGACAACTTAACTCTCATTAAAGGATACCACTATAACTGCGCAACACATTCCACCCATATCATTTTTTTTAACCTACTCTTAATATTACATCGGCTCAAATTCACGTATGAGTGCTAGTATGCTCACATCGAGTGTTGCTATGCTATTAAGCTTCAGATTCATACTCAATTCAACCTACATTGTCTTTGCTCCAAAATCTCTTCTGAAAAATAAATTAAGCATGTCATCTTTGTGCGTGATGTCAGAGACTATGTCGCCTATTATAGGCACTTTTAGAAATAATGCAAAAATATGACACTAAACAAAATGATCACAATAATCTTGTTTCTGTGATAGTAATCTTGTTTGTGCCCTGTATTTTTTACACGAAATCGTATCGCGTGTTTATGTCAAAATTATTAATCATGTTATAATGTCTTATCATGTTAATCGTGTCTATTTATGTTACGTGTAAAGTTAAGAATCGTATGATGAGTTGTTTTAAACATATAGTGTTCATGTTAGAGAAAAACAATAAGAGGATGTGTGTTGTCATGTTTTTGTCCAAAAAATACCATCATTATGTTGTCAGCCCGAAACACAGAATGCCACCACTAAAGTCGTTCGTCTGCTGGTGTTATAGAGGTCGCAGCATCAAATTCTAACCAGGGGGAATTTATGGATCTTATGGGTTCAATTTGTGGCTCTCCCAGACCCTCCAGCTAAACGAAAGCATTTTGCATTGGGTACGACCTTTTTTATGGGTTCAATTTGTGAGTTTTTCTGGTAAAATCATAATTGTGGAGGTAAAACCAAAATATGATTTGTTTATGATTCTCTGCAATTTACCACCTCTCACCTATTACAATCGTTGTCTTGACAACACATAGAATATCTCTCTTTTCTCAAACTAATATCTACATTAAAAACATCATAAATAAATAAATAATAGTAGTTGATTGACTAAATAGTTTTTCCATAAGAAATTTTACTTTCACTCAGATTTTACTTTGTGGCTCATCAGATATATATTTAATTAAATCCATTTGTGTTAAATATGGCACGCTCTTTGTCCAGCTAAAACTTGGTTTCCATGGAAAGTCTATAGGTATGTCTAAATCATTTCTATTTTTTCCATTAATTTTTCAACTTCTCATAAATATAAAACTAGTTTTCAATCATTTTGCAACTTTGTAATCAATGGCACCAAAAATTCATATGAACCACACTTTATCATACTTTATAAGGATCAAGTGGTAAGAGTAAAGTTGGGGATGTTATTAGGTAATCCCTTAGCAAATGTTGATAAGAGTTCTTTTCTGTTTCATTCGTATCCCAATCCCAAACTCTGTACCCTATAGGGAGAGACACTACGGGATGGCCATCCCAGTTATAGACACGACCATTGCGGGGCATATGGGGATCATTAATAAGATGGGTAATATTATAATCATTGTTCCATTCACCTTTGAATTCTTCGGGGTCACATTGCAAATCTTTTAATACGACATCATCTTTTTTAGTCTGTTGACTATTTACAAATCCACGAAGAAATCCGACCGCATCAAAAACTGTCAACAATGTGTCAACCACATTTAATTTCTGAATGATATTTTATTAAAAACAACTACTTATTCTATTACTATAAACAAAGAAATATGTTGATGAAAACTATAAGTTACTCACTCCAACTCGAAGAATCTGATGGGAGAGATGATGTTGCCAAAGTACACTTCCCTATAAAATCTATTTCGAACTTTTTAGCATAACTTACTAGGTTAGTGTGTTCCAAAAGTTTGGCCCTCAGTAGCGATGTTTCCTATATCACGCGCATAATAAAAAACACAAATGAAAACCTGATTCACACAATATAACATGAGGTGAGCTCGAAAGCTTCACAATGGTAAAGATTATAACATCGGATGTAATTTATATAGAGAGTATGATGGAATTCTTTTTATTAGTCATAAAGGTTTGGTTATATATGAGTCTTTCCCTTTTTCATATTTTCAAAGGAGACTCTTGCTTTCCAAATGAACTTCTTGACAAATATGTACAATTTAATCTAGAGGTCTCAGTGATGTGCACGGGTGGTCTTGGGTGGAACCGCAAGGCCCGATTTAATTTACAATTGGGAATATTATTAGTTGAGATATTTATCTTGTTTCCTATTTTAATCATCTATTTTTGGTAGTTTTCTTAATGGGGAAGGAAACTTGAAGCCCTAGATTTATAAATGAAGGCATTGCCCTCTCCTGTAATATATTCGTCCTTAAATAGTATCTCTAAAATTTACTCTTCTGTGATTATGATTGTGATTGTGATTGATGTATGCTTCTATTCTTCACATCAAAAGTGGTATCAAAGTGATCTGCTCTCAGTTGTGTTGTGTTTAAGTCCGTTGAGTAACTCATTAAGCGTCTAGAACATTACATAATAATTATCAGTGGAATTTGTGTCTCATTATAGAGGTGGTTATGGCCCATGGAAGATGCTTTTAAGTTTGATAACAATGAACACGCATGGTGACAATTATTTAACATACGTAATAAGTTAAGTAAAAGGAAACAAGACTTGTAAGAAATTAATAACTTATAATAGTCGATATATAAATTTCATTAACAGATTTCTATAATCTTAATGCTACCTAAAAAGTGAGTCACTTTGGTACATGGTGCGGGTTTGAGTATTGGGCACGTCTATATAGCTGGTATGAGGTATGGTTGGGTCAGGCTTAATTGGTTTGCTACCATAGATTACAAAATGGTTTATTACTCTTCTTGAGGTTAGCATAGTTACCTATGCCCCCCCCCCCCCCGATCCGAGTGGTATAGGGGGACCCTTGGCAACCATTGGTGAGGAGTATAATCCTACCTCTATCGGTCTACTCCTAGCTTACATTTTTTGGCATCCATAAGGAGGGCTCTGTCGAACCGCGAGTTAAATACCCGACAACATTAACAAAGTGGCTATGTGTAGGGTATAATTTATGTAATATATCAAGAAAATATATAAACCATTGTTGTACACTTTTTATTTTTATTTTGTTAATAAGTCTCTTTTCCTCCATTTATTTTGTTCATTGAATTAAAAGTTACATTATTACTTATAATGTCTAAAAAATATTAATTATTAATATTGAGGACACCAAATTTGGAGACCCGATTGCAAACCCATCATTTTCGGGTTGGTGATCTCGGATTGTGGTACGTATTAAATATTTAATAACAAAGGGGTTCAATATATAATTTTTGGATAAGGGACCGTGCAAATCTATTAATCTTTAGTGGAATATTTATAAGTAATGGATTATAGGAAGTTTATTAGGTAAGAATCCAACAGTTTATTTCTCCTTACGATTACCCTTGTAGTCTATATATATAAATGCACAACTGGTCATAAAGCATGTGCAATGCACATGATTATGACAACTAATATTTCAATACATTCCTATTATACCTAACACGCATAGTTAGGACAAAACTTAAGCAAATTTAATTTACTTTTGAGTAACATAACGTATTAATTCAACTATATTACGGGTGAAGTGTTGCATACATGCACCACTTGCAATTATCACGATAATGTTTTATGGAATACTTGCAATCAGTAAGATAGTCAGTGAAACTTCTTACAAATTACTAATTAATGTAAAAGCATAAAAAAATAAGAATAAATATTAAAATAAAATATATGGAATACTCAAAATAAACAATTGAATAATATTTTATGAGTTTAATTCATTTTCTCGTGGGAATAATAATATTCTCGTTAATTTTGTTCTTATTCAGAGATTTTCGTCATTTTGAACTAAATCTGCTCTTGTTGCTCAACATCTGTAACTGGATTTGCAATAACTGTCAATTTTTCAACAAATACATCGGTTTTTCCTTTCCTTCCAGAAAGTGTAATCTCTATTGTTGATTGACTCGTATGTGTAGCTTTAACTTATATTGTATTAGAATAAAAAATCATTATTGTTAATACTACAGAGCTTATAAGTTCACATAGTAGTAACAGACATAACACAATTTGTGTTCCAAATAATACGATGACAATAAAATTGAAAAAAAATAATTGTGATTGGTATCAAAGTAGAATCAACTCCTCCAGTATATTTTTCTGCCATGATTGTTTTTAGGAAAACCAGTAGTTCCTCACACAAAGCTCATATTTAGTTGTCAGCTACGATTGAGAACTTGTGAGAAAGCATAATACAAAAGAAGCTAACCTAAAGATCACAACTATGATACTCACAGGTAAATCATGAAGGGTAAACAATGCATAGCCAATTAAACTTTCATCCAAACTGATTGGGTTGCATAAGACAATGAAGGCAGTGCATTCATATCAGCTATTAGCTCATGACAAGTAAAATATCACTTAGAATTTCTTTCGGAGTTACCTATCTCCAAAGAGATTGGATTCATTCCCTAACATAGTTGACAAAGATAGGTAGGCAGTGGTGGCTCTGTTGTAAATCTATCCAATAGAAACTGTCGATAAGTCTAAACAGTAAACGGTGTTTGTTCATTTGTCGAAGTGAACAAAAATGTACCTGTTCTTTTCGCTTAGCATTGCCCATGGTTAATCCAAGTAATTTTTTCACAGCAAGTACTTTCTTAAAGTACAAAACTTTTGCTATTAGCCATGGGAGGTCAGAATAATATATCTTGTGAGCATAACTTGCATTAGATACCACCCAGAGTTCATACATTACTGGATCTTCAAGCCATGAACTAATCATTTTCTTTGTCAATATCCACTGATCAGGATCAGCATGGAATCCATAATTCAAATTAACAATATCTTCTTCTAAACTCTCGATAACCCCGCCTCTCTCATTGCTATAGGCCACGTAAGAAGCACCAAATTCAACCTAAGGAATTTGATCTGGCACCAAATCACATTATCAAATATTAGTAATATTTAATTTCAAGTGTCCATAAACTATGCGAAATGTATCGTCAAAATCATAAAAACATAAAGATAAGAATATTTTTTTTTGTTTGTTAGAAACAAGACGATATAAAAAAGAAACAAATGATGTACAAAAAGTGTACCAGAATCCTACCAAACAAAAGGCTACAAAAAGATACAAAAATCAAAAGTATAACAAAACATAGCACAGAAAGAAAGAAGAAAAGCAGGGTGAGGTATCAACAAAGCATGCTAATAACTTCACCCACAACCAATCCCGACAAAATCAAATCAATGCTCTGCTCAATTGTTGATAATAAATAAATGGATCATTCCCTTGAAGTTCTTTGAAATCGAAATCAATAGAGAGGCTATGAAATTAATTCCCCCCCCCCATGTCATCCTTCGACATCCCCTTGTTCTCAAAAATTGTTTTATTTTTTTCATTCCAAAGTTTGGAATTCAAACACACCAAGCCATGCACATAGATTTGCAAGACCACATGCTCTTCCTCTAAATAATATTCTCTATGATCAAAAGATCCATGACTAAAAATCCTGGCCATGATTTGGGAAAAACACCAGCAATGTCAAGCTAGAAAATATTTGATCCTAAAAAATTTTGGTAAAGTCGCAATGTAGTATGAGGTGGTTAATATCTTCGCCCTTACTTCTGCATAGGATAACCAAAAGGGGGACAGACAATTATGTGGTCTTTTTTATTGTAACACGGCACAAGTATTTACCTTTTTGAGAGCATCCAACCATGCAAAAAGCTGGACTTTTTATAATTCCAAATTCTTTTATAAGGCCCGATGACGTGAACTGCACTTCAAAAGGCTCCTAAAAATATTTAACATGTACTTTTAGAGAGAGAAATACTCTTTTCTATTCAAAATTCAAGTGTTCCTCAAATGAAGCTTACATGGGGATATTTAAAGGGGAGGCGTAGTTTAGGATCTAATCTAATGCTCTAATTATAAAAATGCCCTTAATTTCAATTACGACTCCTCACCTCTAAATACTAAAGCAAAAGAAAGAAATACAATAAAAAAATAAAAGAATATAATAATAGTTAAATTGAACGCAATAAAACCCTAAAATAGGGCCCATTCCATCAATCTCTCCTCTTAAAACTAAGCACTTCCTCGAGCGTTCAAAAAAATTTGGGGACTCATGACGAAATTTCAACAATTAGTGCAAAAAAAACTTGTGGCGGGGAAAAATAAAATTCTTAAAATTTGAGAAGTCTCCAACCCACAATTTTTTTTCAAACTTCTTCTTCTCTCTCCACCCAAACCAGAACTAAAAGTTTCCTCACGGGTCAAAAAACATCTTTTCAGACCGTCTAAAAGGTGTTTGGTTAGGATTTGGAGGTCCCAATGTTTTCCGAGCAAAACTAGGGCAAAACACTAGGTTTTCTGGGTTGTTTTGGGGTTCAGAGGGGCAGTCGACCACCTGGGGTGGTTTCGGGCCTGGGGCAAGTCGTGTTGTGGTTTATTTGGGTTTGGGTGGGGTTTTATGGGGTCGGGTTTGCTAGGGTTTGGGTCGGCCAATGTGTGCGGGCGGCTGGGGTGGTCGCGCGGGTAGGGGGTCTGCCCTAGGGTTTTGTTTGTGGTGGGAGGGTAGGGGGAGGTGTCGAGACAGGGCATTTTGGGGAAGGGCGGGCATGGGATAGGGTTTGATTGGAGGCGGCTAGGGTTTTGTGTGACACCCCGCCTAATACAATATCGGGCGATCACTCCTATATCAAATTATAACATGAGTCTCATATGGATCATTCTTAGCATCAATGTCGAAAATCCATTTAATTACTAATAACCTATTCGGCCGGTGTCAAAATTTTACTTAACTACTCTTTTTAAACAACTGAAAAATTAAAACATCCACACAGTTTGCATAAATGAAACTGAAATGAAATAAAATAACCGAACACTCGGTCAAAATATACAACCATATCGAATGTTGAACTCAAAGAATAAATAAATGCAATTGGTCCATTGGCCCGAGTATTTATACAGTACCTCCTATCTAGAGTAGAAGGATAGAAGCGTCTATCGAGAATCCTGCACACATCCACAGCTACTGCAGCTGACGTCTGACTCGAAAGAAGTGTCATCCAGGCGTCCCTGTGTCTGGACACCTATATATATATAATATAAAGTAGATAAACGGGTCAGAGCCCGAGTTTGAAAATATTTTGGAAGTGCATAAATGCTTTATTTTTTAGAAAAATAGATTTTTTCTCTATTTTAATTGGTATCGCACTCCTATGAGATACCCCTCACCTCTCTTCTAATAGTGCACACCTAGCGCATCTATCTAGAACATTCTAGTAAAGCTACCCTGCTAAACTAGTCTATCACACAACCACTATCAACCCTATATAGTCCAAGTAATGTACTAAGGGCTAAACTTCTCCCCAGTCTCAACACTAAGCCAAGTTCGTGTGTGGGGTGTCTCGCAAAGAGAAATCCAATCAAGGAACCCTCCCGATACACTACTACGCGGCCAGGTCGATCGTCGAGATCCGCCAGTCCCTCAGTTTAGAAAGATATATAGGTATGTATATACCATAAGAAACATTTATGTTAGATAACTAAGGATTAAACTTCTCCCCGGTCTCAACAAATTGCCATATTCGTGCGTGGGGTGTCTCGCCAAGCGAAATCCAAACAAGGAACCCCCCCGATACACTACTACGCAGCAAGGTCGATCGTCGGGATCCATTAGACCCTCGGTACTCGATTTATCCATAAATATACATATTACCATAAACATCCGAATCTATCTCCCGGACTGAGGATTCATATATCAATTATTTATCAATACTTTCCTTTTTTCTCAAAACTTTCCATTTCCTTTCTTATATCCAGGAAATTTACATAAAATCCAATTCATTATCATGAATTGCTTTAACATAACATATAACCTTTTAAAAGCCAATTTTATTATCATAAAAATGCTTTTCCCGTTTTATAACATCCCATTTCCCTTCTCATATCCAGGAAATGTATTCAAAGCCATTTTCATTATCATAAAAATGCTTTGATCATATCATATGCTTCCACTTCCCTTCTTCCATCCGGGAAGTGTTACCGAAGCCAAAACATTTATCCCATTTCCCTTCTTCCATCCAGGAAATGTATTTAAAGCCATTTTATTATCATAAAATGCTTTAACAAATCTAAGACCATCCCTCCGGGTTTGCCCACTGGGCGCGCCCCTAAATGGCTATCATCTTCCAGGCCCTATCAAATAAGACAACCTGGGAACCTACCAACATCGAGAAGCGGCCATATGCCTGCGGGATAGTCAAGACCACACCCAGAATCTCCTAACCAGCGCAGTAAAATATAATCGCTCATATGGCCTAGCACTACACCAAATCAGCCGAATTGTCAAGGTCATTGACCTTGACAAATCAAACTTGTCAAGGTCAATGACCGTGACATTTCGAGGCGAGACAACTTTTTTTGTCACAGTCGTGTCACGGTCATTGACCTTGACACAAAATGTGACACCCCTCCTAATTAAATACCGGGCGATCACTCCTTTATTAAATTAAATCAAGGTAAACAGTTGGTTCATTCTCAGCATCACTGTCGATAAAAATAAATTTTCCAATTTAACACCCTAAATAATTAAGCTAAGTGTCAAAACCATTTTCATACATACTTTCCAAATTTTATTTAAAGAAAAATCATTTATTTTATTAACAACATTCAATAAGTAAGAATCACACCACATTAAATTCTGCAACAAAGTCCAATTAATATAATACATTCGTCAATCGAATGTCAACATACGAAATCTAAAGTCACAAATCCAAACTGAATAAATCCCATAGTAACAATACTGGAAATAACTGAAATACAAATGTCCAATAACAACGGAATAATAGAAAGAGCTACACATGCTCAACTAGATGAAAGTGCTAAGAGTGGATCCGAATGAACGAAATCATCTAATCAAGAGACCTGCAACTCCCACCTAAGCTGCAGTGCGTTCCTTCCAAGAGAACCTAAGCAAGATGCCCCTGTGGCTGGGCACCTATAATACATACATATATATACAAGAGAGAGAAAGAGAAAAAGAAACGGGTCAGAGCCCGATAGTGTGTATGATTTAAAATTTGTTTCACAAGTATTTAAATTGATACAGGCCAATGCAACAACATATTAGAGCGGCACTCTCTTAAGAAATTCTCACCTCTCTTCTAATGTGCACGCCTATCGTACTAACCTTCCCACGGTTTATCTATAATTTTATCATACTAACCTTCCCAATAATTTAGCTTATCTTAACTTACTCATAAGATTTCAAAACCGAACAATATCATTGTTTAAAAAGAATACTTCCAATTAGCAGCACACCTCTCATTTTAGCTTTATTAATTTATAGAGTTTTCCAGTGTCATATTATACTTACAAAGCAAGTATTTACTATTTGAGTCATCAACCATGTCCTACTTATCAAATCACAGTAGGCAGTTTCAAATTTCCAAATCTCATATATATATTAACTACTCGTATAATATATATAAGCACCCCAAATAAAACTATGGTGCGTGCATACTTCTACTATCCAAACCCCATACCACTCATATCAAGGGGAATACAAGTTCGGAATCACTCTCGAACTGTATTAACACATACACAACAATATCGAGGCGAAGCATAGATTCCAAGTCTCTAAGAGGATGGCACATACTCGCGTCTCTTAGGACCGTCTGAACTATCGATTCGATAGCCTGTACCAAGGATATCTATCTTCTAGGGTACAAGTCAATATCCCCCATAAAGGTACCATCGAGATAAGACTGTCCCAGCGCGGTAACCTCAAGGATAGCAAGTAGCGCGGTATGTTTTTCACATGTATATAATATATGTACACACAATCATATAAATATACCACTTTTATCATATTAATATAGGTTCCTCTCGTCACCCATAATTACAACATTTATCCTTAATTTCACATTATTAGTATTACGTATAAGGTTTCATCTCTAACCTTAACTCGAAGGGTTTTCTCACTTATTTCGTGACACTCGTGGACTCTATTCTTCCAAGTAGAAAATTCAGTAGGTGTCATATTTACGTTTCAACGTAACTCTCTTACGCGTCTCACCCTTTAATATATCAATTTACTAACCCTAAAGTAAATATCCCATAAATACCATTCTCGTCGAATATTAATGATCCCAACATTTATTCATACGCCCTACTGGTCCTCCATGTCTCCCAATTCATTATACTAAGAATTCCCAAGAATTATATCATGACAATTCGATTTTTAAATAATTTACAAAGGGAAATAGGAGTCTGCCAGGAGGGGTCGATCGATCAAGGTTTGGGGCTCGATCAATCGAACCTTCGATCGATCGAAGCTCTGGGCTCGATCGATCGATCAAGCAGGTCTGCGAAATCTGCAGAATTGCAGTTACGGGTTTCATCTCCAAATTTACACCAAATCCATATTTTCAAATTCCAATCGTCCCAGAATTAATACTACTAACCTTATATCATCATATCAGGTATATTCAATGTAAAACATAGCAATTTACATCACTAAACATGGATTTATCATGCCATAATTCATTTAAAACTCAAGAACCCTAAAAATCTCTAACTCATGATTCTAATCTGTTAAATCCCAGAATTTCCTTCTTATTTACACCAAAATTTTGTGGGTTATCTTTCTACATCACAAGAGACTTCCAGAATAAGGTTTAAGTCTTTACTATATGCAAATTCCTATCACAATTTGGGTTTTCTTCCATATTTTTCATCCCTAATCATTCCTAAACTAATATGGAAATTGCACCAACGAAAATATCAAGATAAACACTTGCCTGGGATTTTCAAAAGTCTAGATTGCGGCTGATTTTGGTGTGGTTGCGTTCCCCTTCTCGCGATTTATGCGTTGGTGGTGGCGGCGGTGCAAACCGGTGACTTTTTGGCCTTGAATTGCCTTGAGAGCTCTCTCCTCTCTTCTCCAATGGCTGTTCTAGGGTTCTGAATATTCTAACCCTAAATGACTAACCTAAATGGCTGAAATAGGTTGCTGAATTTCATGGGTTTAATTACCCAAGAATGTAAAATGACCAAAATGCCCTCCTGGGTTACTAATTAGGCCTAAAAACGCCCCGAGACCCAAACTACACCCCCGGGTACACTTTTCTGACTATCTCGACCCTTCCGGACGCGTTGGCGCACTCAAAACGACCATACAGGTAACTTATGAAATATTCACTTTTTATTTATCAAAATTTAGTCCCGACGCGACACGAGCACATCCCGACTTAAATTTCCGAAATTGTCATTTAACTCACTCATGACATTCAATATGACCAATATAATATATTACTTTGCTCATTAGTAATATTCAACCAATTTCCCATAATTACTAACTCTCGTCATGTTAATAATTATAACATAATTAATTTCCGGATTTTTATTAAATAATTCACTCACATTAAATTTAACAAATCCCCAAATTAATATAGCATAAAAATACGGGGTATTACACAAAACTCGCGTTTTTTGTCACGGTCGTGTCGCGGTCAATGACCGTGACACGTTTGTCACGGTTTATAACCGTGACAAAGCCGTGACCTTTTTTAAAAAAATTGTCACAGTCAATGACCGTGACAATTCTGGTCAGAATTTTAAAAAAATCTGCTAGGCAGTATGGCCACTGCCACTGCCCAGCAGTATATTTGTACATGTTCCAAACATCATATATCCAAACAAACTAAAGATAATGCAAATATATATTCAAATAGAGACAATATGCATCACGATATAATTCAAATGTAACAACTTAAAACAATTCAATTCAAACTTAAAACAATGTCACTACATGTCTGGTGTATTGTTAAAACTTAGGAGGTGAGTAGGCCACACGACATACGAATTGACGCACCCACTAATATACGTCGTGCCGCATTGTTCGCGCAACCACAATAGGGAGTTCTCCTTCCCGGGTATGACATGCGTGACGAGCACCCTGGACTCCATCTCTTGAAGCGCACGTCCATGAACTATTCCACCCTGGATGATTTTCGGATCCCTCAACCCCCGCCCTATCCGTTGGCCATCAAATACGTCCAATATGAACACGCTCGGCCAACCAAGTGTCGACATTGGTTTGTTGAAGGGCGCCAAATAGGGAAGTGGATCATCGAAGTACGAACGTGTCGGTGATGAAACAGCGAGGTCCACATCCTCGTCTTCCTGCGCCTCGTCATCCCGCACCTCCTCCTCCACTGCCTTCTCCTTCCCTTTCCCTTTCCCTTTACGGTCTCCGCCCAACGTACGCTTCATGAATGCCTACATATCTTGGACCTTCGCCTCCAAACGGGACAGCTTCGCGTCGTGTGAATCCACCATTCGAGCCAACCCGGTGTCGCTCGTCTCCAATCCGATGATCCTAGATTTGGCCACCCGCGAGCTCACCCCCCTTGTCCTCCCCTTGCAATCAGAGCCAAGCACTTGGCGGAGTGCATCTGTGGACAAAGATGCCTTGTCAACATCAGACTGCGACTCATGCACTTCCTTAAGCTTTGCCTGAAACGACAAAAGCACATGGTTAGTAAAATAAGTAAACTAAAAAATTATAACGTAATTAACAAAAATTAAACTGTCGGATTACTTACAATCGTGGCCGCGACGCTCGGGGACACCTCCTTGTCCTTACCCTTCTTCGTCCGAAGAGCCACATAAGTATCGAGCCTATGTGGCTTAACCCCTGGCCCACTCCC
Source organism: Sambucus nigra (assembly GCA_949130495.1). Lineage (NCBI taxonomy): Eukaryota > Viridiplantae > Streptophyta > Magnoliopsida > Dipsacales > Adoxaceae > Sambucus > Sambucus nigra. Next base: position 436,805,843 of record OX422223.1, on the reverse strand, counting down.
TACCCCCTGAAATAAAATAAAGTAAAGTAAAATTAGTATCGGCCCCGCAAAGTAAAATAATGAAGAATAATATATTTCTGTAGTTATAGAAAAATTAAATCGTACCTGCATCCTATGCTCCACCTCGGCGTAAGAGGTCCGGCCAGAGTAGTGCACGTCCGTCTTTTTTGCCCGATTTTCCCTCCCCGATTGGCGAGATGCCAATTGTCGATCCTCGATCTCATTGTCAATGAACTTCTGCCATTGTTCCAATGAGATCGGCTCCTTGGGGGGGACAAATTCACGCCATTGGATAATCGACTCTCGCGTTTTCCCAAAGTACCGTGCCCGCATATTTTTTTTCCACGACTTGAGTTTCTCCCTAATCTGCTCCAAGACGGGATCGCGTAGCTTTGGATCCAAGTTGAATTGTTCCTGTCCTACAAATAGAATGTTAGTTGCGAATAAACATAAATATAAATATAAATATAATATGAATATGAAATTGAAATTGAAATTGAAATTGAAATTGAAATTGAAATTGAAATAATCATATAAATATAAATATATTACTTGTAGTGCCGCCCAAATAGCTAACTTGAGCTCATATGGCACCTCCTTCCAACTCATAAACCTCGGGCCGATGACTGTATTTAGCAGAACGAGGGATCTCGCTAATATCTCCGATTTGTTCTCGACGGTAATCCCATATTTCTCATATTTGGGGAGCCTAGGGGCGGAAGAGCCCTCGTCGCCTCCACTACCACCGACCCCAGACGACATCATCATAAACAGCATCATCATCTTCTCCTTAATATCTGAAGGAGACATTTGCTGTAAAAAAATGTTATTAGTACAGATATAATATTATCACAATATGCATATCTTATAAAAGAGTCGGGTTTGGCATTAATAAAGTGAGAATTATATTTAAGACTTTCTAACAACATGCAGTTGTATATATATATATTGTGAATTACATCCCATAGTTAAAATAATCTCAATGTTAATTTCAGGTATTGAATTTCTACTATTGTTTTGTGCTTTTTATAAATCATACCCCACCCCCACCGCACCCCGCACCCCCCCCCCCCCCACACACACACACCCACCCCAACATGTTTAAGGGCTTTCATCACCCGTCATAAATTTTTCTGTCCGTGACTTACTGGCCAATTGTCTTGGGTCTTTTAGTCCCTTAACACTACTTTAAGAATTTTACCCAATCTAAATACCACATTTTCTTTCTTGTTATACACTTGAACACGTTTTGTTATTTAGTCCTTATTAATTTATCTTTGATGTATTACCAGCATCTTTACTTTTATAAACTTTATTTAATTTTCAATTTTAAGGACTATTATCATCACTTAGTGTTCATCTAAGTTCTAGTATAACAAGTTCCCATAAAAATCTTTAATAAAATTCTCATATCTTCTTTCAATTTAAACACACACACAGTAGTGACTGTCTATTTAAAATAATCTCAATGTTAATTTCAGGTATTGAATTTCTACTATTGTTTTGTGCTTTTTATAAATCATACCCCACCCCCACCCCACCCACCCACCCCCCCACACACACACCAACATGTTTACGGGCTTTCATCACCCGTCATAAATTTTTCGGTCCGTGACTTACTGGCCAGTTGTCTTGGGTCTTTTAGTCCCTTAACATTACTTTAAGAATTTTACCCAATCTAAATACCACATTTTCTTTCTTGTTATACACTTGAACACGTTTTGTTATTTAGTCCTTATTAATTTATCTTTGATGTATTACCAGCATCTTTACTTTTATAAACTTTATTTAATTTTCAACTTTAAGGACTATTTTCATCACTTAGTGTTCATCTAAGTTCTAGTATAACAAGTTCCCATAAAAATCTTTAATAAAATTCTCATATCTTCTTTCAATTTAAACATACACACACACAGTAGTGACTGTCTATTTAAAATGATCTCAATGTTAATTTCAGGTATTGAATTTCTACTATTGTTTTGTGCTTTTTATAAATCATACCCCACCCCCACCCCCACACACACAGTAGTAAGATTATGGACCAGAACCTAAAATTTAAAAAAAGTGTTTTTATTTAAACCCCACTTTTCTTTCTATAACTCCTATTTTATTAAACTTTAAATATAATTAGGGGTGTATAGAAAGAAAAGTTAAATAGGAATAAAAAGTAAATATAATTAGGGCTCACAAATTTGATCAAATTTTTCAACAACATAGACTAAATGATCTTTATTATAAGGCAATTACTACAAATTTATGCGCATCGCCCGAATTCAAAAAGTAATTTAATGACTAAAGTAATACTTTTTTTAACTTTAGTTATTCACCACAAATCTTAAAAAATATTTTATTTTTCAAGCTTTTAGCAACTTCGGATGCCATTTTAACCCTTAATGTAGTTTTTTAGTTTTCCTGCTTTTATTTGATGGATATAAAGTCATGTGATTATTTCACCATATAAAGTCAACAAAAAAGACCATATATGGATTGATTTTGCATTTAGATTGATTTTCTTTGAGCTATATCCCTTTACTTTGCATTTAGATTGATTTTCTTTTGGTTACCTCTTAAGTTTGTCATTCATTAGGTATTGCATTACCAAAGATCAAAGTTTTGGGCATACATGATTCTAAAAACCAAAATTTGTACTGAATATAGATCAATTTAACAAAATTTGTCAATAAAAAAATGCAAACACCCCCCACCCCCTACCCCCACCCTGCCCCCCACCCTGCCCCACCCCCTGCCCCCACCCTACCCCCACCCTACCCCCACCCTGCCCCACCCCTAACCCCACCCAGCCCCACCCCCCACACACACACGCACATATATACACACATACACACATATATATACACACAAACATATATATAAATGGGAGAGAGAGAGAGAGAGAGGGAGGGAACGGCGGGAGGGAAAAAAGAAGGGGGAAAGGGTTTTTGCTGGAAACATTATCACGGTCATGTCAAGGTCATTGACCGTGACAATTCTTTGTCACGGTCGTGTCAAGGTCAATAACCGTGACACAAAACGCGTGTTTTTTGTCACGGTCAATGACCTTGACAAGGGTGGCCGGCTGAAAGGTGACAATTTTGTCATTTTGGTGTAGTGTAGGACTATATCCACCCTGCATTCATTAGCCAGGGGGCATCACCATACGCACGCAACTTCCCTTATGATAGCGATTTAGGGAGGTGTGCAACCATAATTTATTAATTATGAAAATAATTTCTTTTCCATTTTGAAAATATTCATTTTTATATTATCAAAAACATTTACTTCATATCATATATATATACTTTAATCACATAGTATACACATATACCATATATTCCTCCCCGAATATATAAATGCCCATAGTTGCCAATCTCATCTAGCGATGACCAATAATCCCAAAGATTCTCTCAGAGAATCATAATCATGCATCCATAAGCATGATACTAAACCCAAAGTATTTCCTTACTTTAATTAACAATACATACCTTAATCCCATCTAAGGATTTATTTACCCTCATTTAGGAACCCCCATATCATAACTAGGGTCCCCCATATAAGTCCCCAAATTTAATTGAACTCCCCATACTCTTAAGAGGAGAAAACTGGAAATTCTAACCAAAGCCAATCGATTTGCCCCATTGGCGAATCAATTCGGGTGGGCGAAACGATTCGGTCCCCAATCCGAATCGATTCGGAAAGTATTCTACAAACAAGTCCCTAAATGGCGAATCGATTCGGGCTAACCCCGAATCGATTCGGCCCACTGCAGAAACCCAAATCCCCTTAGGCGAATCGATTCAGCCTGGACCCGAATCGATTCGGCCTGTTCGAGGGTCACAGTTTGGGCAAGTTTTCAAACTCCAAAATACCCTAACTCAATCCATTCTCCATTTAAATCATAACTTGGATTTATTTCTACAAACCCAAAGTTTTCATATCTCCTCAAGTTCTTTAGGAGTCCTAACACTCCATTTGAGAACACCTAATATTTATCTCCAATAAGTTCTATCCTTAATTTCTAATTAACGATTTCAATCTCGGACAGCTTTCCGTAGAAAAATCACTATAAATCCAAAAAAAATCAGATAATTACGCGGTCGGCGCCCACATGACCGCGTCGAAAAGGTCTACAATTTTCATTTTTTGACCATGAGCCGAATCGATTCGCCTCTAGGCCGAATCGATTCGGAAATCATGCTACCTTACTATTCATCATCTTCTCCAAAATTTCCAAACTCCATTTTTGTTGTTTCTAACCTCATCCAACAACTCAATAAACATCTAATCTATGTTTTACAACTAACACATCAATTATTTTGGGGTATTAACCTATTTTTCTTAGATTTGAACCCTAAAACTATAAAACCTAGATTTGGGCATTTCTCCCATTTCAATTCAATTTTATACTCCATTAACATGGTTTTGATTCTAGAAATCATTAAGAGTTTACATTACATCAATATGTAAACTCATATCCAATTTTTACCGAATTTATTTTAAGGGTTCTAACTCAAAATCATGTTTATACCATCAATGATATGAGATAATTGCAAAAAATGAAATAAAGCAAGTAAGCACTTGCCTCGTGGATAAAAGTCGATGACCTAGAGCCGAATCCTGCGGAGTTTGGCCTGAATCTTCCATTTCTCCTCTTTTTCTTCCTCCTCTCTCTCTTTTCTCTCGTCTCTTCTCTTTTCTTTCCCTTTCTCCCTCTTTAAATAAAAAGAAAAGGGTTTATCCCCTTAAAACCCAAAAATGACTCGTTTACTCAATTACGAACCCGTTTAACTCTAAAATTCCCCGAAACTCCATTTCGACAATCGGATAATCTTTCCGGACTATCTCGGACATTCCGAGACTCACGGTGCAGTCAAAATTCCCATCCGAGGTACTTGATTGCAAATCACTATTCTAACCCATAAATAATTAAATGCAGTATTCCCATTAAAATATTATCTTCTGTCGCTTTACCTAGCAGCGACATATTATTAAAATACTCCAATTCATTTACTTATCACCGAAAGTAAATGTAATATCCATCGAAAATCCCAAAAATTGCTATTTCGAGAAATTCTCCAAATCTCCAATTTATATCCAATTATGGAATTTAAGTGTCTCCAAAAGGGCGGGTTATTACATACTCCCCCCCTAACAACGAAATTTGGTCCTCGAAATTTAGATACAACCTACACCGCCAATCCTAGGATCACTCCAAATCCTAATACGTCAAAGGGAATGGAACTAACCAAATGGTTCCCAACCATATACTATATGACTACCAAGATCGTAAAGTGACTCTAATAACGTCACATTGTACCCATCATCTATAATGCCTCTTGGCATAAATTTCAACTTTATATACTATGCCCATGCTATTTTAGGCAGTATATAAAACCATCTCACCAAGGTGCCCATGCACCTTTCTAACTTCTGCACACCTGCACAAACATGGTGAATGTTCGACACTTAACACTCTCTCCTAGTAAAGGTCTCCTTTCCTCGGTGTAATACTCACACATGGGTCCTCCGAACCCGCGAAATTAAATTCTCCTAACCTCGACGCCACTAATTCTACTAAACTTACATCCTAATAATACTAAGGTCTATGTGATATTCTACCTACGCGGAAGGAATATAATTCTAAATATATACGTAGTGCCCAAGGCCTCTCTCAACTTTCGACATTTGTTTGGTTTCATGCATGGGACGTCTCGCCAAAGCGAAATCAAAACAAGGAACCCTCCCGTTACACTACTCCTTCACATTGTCGGTCATTGAGATATAGCGACCTAAGGCACACCAGCGGGACGTACCTACGCTAACCTACGAACGCATTCCTACTATTCTTTCCTTCCGCCCATACGAAAGGAAACCTAACCAATCGAAGTGCCTACTCTCTGTAGGATCACTACGTACATCACACCCAACACATATACTTTCTCAAAAAAATTCCTTTTCACTAAGGCCTAGCCATAATTCTCAAATCAATTTATCTAAGTCCTACTTCACCCACCCACTTGTGGCGAGAGGACCACTTTAGTGCCTTTCCATAGAACAATATTTCCATAATCATACTGTCATCACCTGGCTAATAGTCTATAGTGGTTCATCCACACTACAAAACTTATCAACAAAACCCACATCCTTGCATCCTATAATATCTCTCTACTCCCGACGCCGTTAAGATTCATGTGTGGAGCATCTCGCAAAGCAAATTCCAAATAAGGAACCCCTCCACACACTCCTACTTAACTTTGTCGGTCATGGAGGTCTGTTATTTCGAACATGCAATCGGGATAATCCTATCCCCTATTCCAACAAAAAAGGGGTCTGAACTCCTATCTCTAACTAAGAGTCACACCACCCAGCGCTCGTACTAATTTTCAAGTCCTTGCGCAATCAATAATGAGCTTAATCTTACAGTTCAACCAAAATCCTGCAGCCTTAAATCATATCTATAAGGTCACCACATACTCACATCACGAAAATGAAACCTATGCTCATCGAAGTTCCATCTATGCACCCAATAAAGGCGAATTCAACCTGTATCCAGGTGAGATATCGCAACAACCACCCATTCCACCCTGGAACTGCGGTCACGATAGTCTTGCCATCATTAGCCTGCTATCGTTCCGAACAACCAATAACATTATATACTCACTATATTACCATACTCGTATAAACATATAAAATGACTATCACAACCCATATATATATATATATATATATATATATATATATATATATATCAACCCCCGCCTCTAAGGAGAATGAAGGAAAACAAAACTCCGCTACCGCGTTAAACACATAAGCACACATTATATAATGTTATCGATACCGCCATAAAGCTCAAATTACACACACGAATCTAGGGCTAACGAATACCGCGACTTTATCTAGCAATGCCAATTATACCTCTTCCTTCTGAGGTGAAACTCATAATAATAACTTAACCTTGCTCCTTACAATCATCTTACTAGTCCTCTTAACTTCTCCGTTAAAAGGAAACTCCAATACGAGCTTCAACCTTATAGCTCCAACTAAGCCCCACCTCCTGCCGCCATCCAAGCCCCGCACACGATTCTCGAATGAGCGCGCAAAAGATTTTCATAATCTTATGATATGGTAGGAGAACGAAACCTAACAAGACAAATCAACAATCCTAATCATGAGGCTCAATAACAAATTGAGAGCAATGCTGAAAGCGTAGCATGTCCGTACAGATTCCTAAGGACACTAGAACCTGATGCTCTGATACCATCAGTGACACCCCGCCTAATAAAATACCGGGCGATCACTCCTATATCAAATTATAACAGGAGTCTCATATGGATCATTCTTAGCATCACTGTCGAAAATCCATTTAATTACTAAAAACCTATTACGCCGGTGTCAAAATTTTACATAACTACTCTTTTTAAACAACTACAAAATTAAAACATCCACACAGTTTGCGTAAATGAAACTGAAATGAAATAAAATAACCGAACACTCGGTCAAAATATACAACCATATCGAATGTTGAACTCAAAGAATAAATAAATGCAATTGGTCCATTGGCCCGAGTATTTATACAGTACCTCCTATCTAGAGTAGAAGGATAGAAGCGTCTATCGAGAATCCTGCACGCATCCACAACTACTGCAGCTGACGTCTGACTCGAAAGAAGTGTCATCCAGGTGTCCCTGTGTCTGGACACCTATATATATATAATATAAAGTAGATAAACGGGTCAGAGCCCGAGTTTGAAAATATTTTGGAAGTGCATAAATGCATTATTTTTTAGAAAAATAGATTTTTTCTCTATTTTAATTGGTATCGCACTCCCATGAGATACCCCTCACCTCTCTTCTAATAGTGCACACCTAGCGCATCTATCTAGAACATTCTAGTAAAGCTACCATGCTAAACTAGTCTATCACCCAACCACTATCAACCCTAGATAGTCCAAGTAATGTACTAAGGGCTAAACTTCTCCCCAGTCTCAACACTAAGCCATGTTCGTGTGTGGGGTGTCTCGCAAAGAGAAATACAAACAAGGAACCCTCCCGATACACTACTACGCGGCCAGGTCGATCGTCGAGATCCGCCAGTCCCTCAGTTTAGAAAGATATATAGGTATGTATATACCATAAGAAACATTTATGTTAGATAACTAAGGATTAAACTTCTCCCCGGTCTCAACACATTGCCATATTCGTGCGTGGGGTGTCTCGCCAAGCGAAATCCAAACAAGGAACCCCCCCGATACATTACTACGCAGCAAGGTCGATCGTCGGGATCCATTAGACCCTCGGTACTCGATTTATCCATAAATATACATATTACCATAAACATCCGAATCTATCTCCCGGACTGAGGATTCATATATCAATTATTTATCAATACTTTCCTTTTTTCTCAAAACTTTCCATTTCCTTTCTTATATCCAGGAAATGTACATAAAATCCAATTCATTATCATGAATTGCTTTAACATAAAATATAACCTTTTAAAAGCCAATTTTATTATCATAAAAAATGCTTTTCCCGTTTTATAACATCCCATTTCCCTTCTCATATCCAGGAAATGTATTCAAAGCCATTTTCATTATCATAAAAATGCTTTGATCATATCATATGCTTCCACTTCCCTTCTTCCATCCGGGAAGTGTTACCGAAGCCAAAACATTTATCCCATTTCCCTTCTTCCATCCAGGAAATGTATTTAAAGCCATTTTATTATCATAAAATGCTTTAACAAATCTAAGACCGCCCTTCCGGGTTTCCCGACTGGACGCGCCCCTAAATGGCTATCATCTTCCAGGGCCTATCAAACAAGACAACTTGTGAACCTACCAACATCGGGAAGTGGCCATATGCCTGCGGGATAGTCAAGACCACACCCAGATTCTCCTAACCAGCACAGTAAAATATAATCGCTTATATGGCCTAGGACTATATCCACCCTGCATTCATTAGCTAGGCGGCAACACCATACGAATGCAACTTCCCTTATGATAGCGATTTAGGGAGGTGTGTAACCATAATTTATTAATTATGAAAATCATTTCTTTTCAATTTTGAAAATATTCATTTTTACATTATCAAAATCATTTACTTCATATCATATATATATACTTTAATCACATAGTATATACATATACCATATATTCCTCCCCGGATATATAAACGGCCATAGTTGCCAATCTCATCTAGCGATGACTAATAATCCCAAAGATTCTCTCAAAGAATCATAATCATGCATCCATAAGCATGATACTAAACCCAAAGTATTTTCTTACTTTAATTAACAATACATACCTTAATCCCATCTAAGGATTTATTTACCCTCATCTAGGAACCCCCATATCATAACTAGGGCCATATAAGTCCCCAAATTTAATTTAACTCCCCATACTCTTAAGGGGAGAAAACTGGCAATTTTGACCAAAGCGAATCGATTCGCCACATTAGCGAATCGATTCGGCTGAGCGAATCGATTCGGTCCCCAATCCGAATCGATTCGGAAAGTATTCTGCAAACTAGTCCCTGAATGGCGAATCGATTCGGTCTAACCCCGAATCGATTCGGACCACTGCAGAAACCCAAATCCCCTTAGGCAAATCGATTCGGCTTGGACCCGAATCGATTCGGCCTGTTCTAGGGTCACAATTTGGGCAAGTTTTCAAACACCAAACTACCCAACCTCAATCCATTCTCCATTTAAATCATAACTTGGATTTATTCCTACAAACACAAAGTTTTCACATCTCCTCAAGTTCTTTAGGAGTCCTAACACTCCATTTGAGAACCCCTAATATTTATCTCCAATAAGTTCTATCCTTAATTTCTAACTAACGATTTCGATCTCGGACATCTTTTCATAGAAAAATCACTATAAATCCACAAAAATTAGAAAAATATGTGGTCGGCGCCCACGCGACCGCGTCGAAAAGGTATACAATTTTCATTTTTTGACCATGAGCCGAATCGATTCTCCTCTAGGCCGAATCGATTCAGAAATCACGCTGCCTTACTATTCATCATTTCTCCAAAATTTCCAAACTCCATTTTTCTCCATTTTTGTTGTTTCTAACCTCATCCAACAACTCAATAAACATCTAATCTATGTTTTACAACTAACACATCAATTATTTTGGGGTATTAACTTATTTTTCTTAGATTTCAACCTAAAACCATAAAACCTAGATTTGGGCATTTCTCCCATTTCAATTCAATTTTATACTCCATTAGCATGGTTTTGATACTAGAAATCATTAAGAGTTTACATTACATCAATATGTAAACTCATATCCAATTTTTACCCAATTTATTTTAAGGGTTCTAACTCAAAATCATGTTTATACCAACCATGATATGAGATAATTGCACAAAATGAAATAAAGCAAGTAAGCACTTGCCTCGTGGATAAAATTCGACGACCTCGAGCCGAATCCTGTGAAGTTTGACCCAAATCTTCCTTTTCTCCTCTTTTTCCTCATCCTCTCTCTCTCTCTCTATTTTCTTTCTTCTCTTCTCTTTTCTTTCCTTTTCTCCCTCTTTAAATAAGAAGAAAAGGGTTTAACCCCTTAAAACCCAAAAATGACTCGTTTACTCAATTACGAGCCCGTTTAACTCTAAAATTCCCCGAAACTCCATTTCGACAATCGGACACTCTTTTCGACTATCTCGGACATTTCGAGACTCACGGCGCAATCGAAATTCCCATCCGAGGTACTTGATCGCAAATCACTATTTTAACCCACAAATAATTAAATACGGTATTCCCATTAAAATATTATCTTCTGTCGCTTTACCCAGCAGTGACATATTATTAAAATACTCCAATTCATTTACTTATCACCGAAAGTAAATGTAATATCCATCGAAAATCATCTAATCCTCAAAAATCCCAAAAATCAGTATTTCAATAAATTCTCCAAATCTCCAATTTATATCCAATTATGGAATTTAAGTGTCTCCAAAAGGGCGGGTTATTACATACCCCCCCCCCCTAACAAAAAAATTTCGTCCTCGAAATTTAGATACAACCTACACCGCCAATCCTAGGATCACTCCAAATCCTAATACCTCAAAGGGAATGGAACTAACCCAATGGTTCCCAACCATATACTATACGACTACCACGATCGTAAAGTGACTCTAATAATGTCACATTGTACCCATCATCTATAAAGCCTCTCGGCATAAATTTCAACTTTATATACTACGCCCATGCTATTTTATGAAGTATATAAAACCATCTCACCAAGGTGCCCATACACCTTTCTAACGTGTGCACACCTGCACAAATATGGTGAACGTTTGACACTTAACACTCTCTCCCAGTAAGGGTCTCCTTTCCTCGGTGTAATACTCACACATGAGTCCTCCGAACCCGCGAAATTCAATTCTCCTAACCTCGACGCCACTAATTCTACTAAACTTACATCCTAATAATACTAAGGTCTATGCGATGTTCTACCTATACGGGAGGAATATAATTCTAAGTATATCCCTAGTGCCCAAGGCCTCTCTCAACTTTCGACATTTGCTTGGTTTCATGCGTGGGACGTCTCGCCAAAGCGAAATCCAGAAAAGGAACCCTCCCGTTACACTACTCCTTCGCATTATCGGTCATTGAGATATAGCGACCTAAGGCACACCAGCGGGACGTCCTAAATCCTACCTACGCTAACCTACGAACGCATTCCTACTATTCTTTCCTTCTGCCCATATGGAAGGAAACCTAACCAATCGAAGTGTCTACTCTCTGTAGGAGCACTACGTACATCACACCCAACACATATACTTTCTCAAAAAAAATTCTTTTTCACTAAGGCCTAGCCATAATTCTCAAATCAATTTCTCTAAGTCCTACTTCACCCACCCACTTGTGGCGAGAGGACCACTTTAGTGACTTTCCATAGCATAATATTTCCATAATCATACTATCATCACCTGTCTCATAGTCTATGGTGGTTCATCCACACTATAAAACTTATCAACAAAACTCACATCCTTGCATCCTATAACATCTCTCTACTCCCGACGCCGTTAAGATTCATGTATGGAGCGTCTCGCAAAGCGAAATCCAAATAAGGAACCCCTCCACACACTCCTACTTAACTTTGTCGATCATGGAGGTCCGTTATTTTGAAATGCAATCAGGATAATCCTATCCCCTATTCCAACAAAAAGAAGGTCTGAACTCCTATCTCTAACTAAGAGCCACACCACCCAGCGCTCGTACTAATTTCAAGTCCTTGCGCAATCAATAATGAGCTTAATCTTACAGCTCAACCAAAACCCTGCGGCCTTAAATCATATCTATAAGGTTGCCACATACTCACATCACGATAAGGAAACCTCTGCTCATCGAAGTTCCATCTATGCACCCAATAAAAGCGAACTCAACCTGTATCCAGCTGAGATATCGCAACAACCACCCATTCCACCCTGGAACTGCGGACACGATAGTCTTGCCATCATTGGCCTACTATCGTTTCGAACAACTAATAACATTATATACTCACTATATTACCATACTCGTATAAACATATAAAACTAGTATCACAACCCATAGTCGTATATATATATATATATATATCAACACCCGCCTCTAAGGCTAATGAAGAAAAAACAAAAATCCGCTACCACGGAAAACACATAAGCACACATTATATAATATTATCGATACCGCCATAAAGCTCAAATTACACACACGAATCTAGGGCTAACGAATACCGCGACTTTATCTAGTCATGCCAATTATACCTCTTCTTTCTGAGGTGAAACTCATAACAATAACTTAACCTTGCTCCTTACAATCATCTTAATAGTCCTCTTAACTTCTCCTTTAAAAGGAAACTCCACTACGAGCTTCAACCTTATAGCTCCAACTAAGCCCCACATCCTGTCGCCATCATAGCCCCGCACACGATTCTCGAACGAGCGCGCAAAAGATTTTCATAATCTTCTGATATGGCAGGATAACGAAACCTTACAAGAGAAATCAACAATCCTAGTCCTGAGGCTCAATAACAAATCGAGAGCAATGCTGAAAGCGTAGTACGTCCGTACAGATTACTAAGGACACTAGAACCTGATGCTCTGATACCATCTGTGACACCCCGCCTAATAAAATACCGGGCGATCACTCCTATATCAAATTATAACAGGAGTCTCATATGGATCATTCTTAGCATCACTGTCGAAAATCCATTTAATTACTAATAACCTATTACACCGGTGTCAAAATTTTACATAACTACTGTTTTTAAACAACTACAAAATTAACACATCCACACAGTTTGCGTAAATGTAACTGAAATGAAATAAAATAACCAAACACTCGATCAAAATATAAAACCATATTGAATGTTGTACTCAAAGAACAAATAAATGCAATTGGGCCATTGGCCCGAGTATTTATACAGTACCTCCTATCTAGAGTACAAGGATATAAGCGTCTATCGAGAATCCTGCACGCATCCACATCTGCTACAGCAGATGTCTGACTCGAAAGAAGTGTCATCCAGAGGTCCCTGTGTCTGGACACCTATATATATATATATATATATATATATATATATATATATATATATATATATATATATATATATATATATATATATATAATATAAAGTAGATAAATGGGTCAGATCCTGAGTTTGAAAATATTTTGCAACTCCCCATACCCTTAAGGGGAGAAAACTGGCAATTCTGACCAAAGCGAATCGATTCGGTCCCCAATCCGAATAGATTCGGAAAGTATTCTGCAAACTAGTCCCTAAATGGTGAATCGATTCGGTCTAACCCTGAATCAATTAGACCCACTGCAGAAACCCAAATCCCCTTAGATGAATCGATTCGGCATGTTCGAGGGTCACAGTTTGGGCAAGTTTTCAAACTCCAAAATACCCAAACTCAATCCATTCTCCATTTAAATCATAACTTGGCTTTATTCCTACAAACCCAAAGTTTTCATATCTCCTCAAGTTCTTTAGGGGTCCTAACACTCCATTTGAGAACCCCTAATATTTATCTACAAGAAGTTCTATCCTTAATTTCTAACTAACGATTTCGATCTCGGACAGCTTTTCGTAGAAAAATCACTATAAATCCAAAAAAAATCAGAAAAATACGCGATTGGTGTCCACGCGACCATGTCGAAAAGATATACAATTTTCATTTTTTGACAATTAGCCGAATCGATTCGTCTCTAGGCCGAATCGATTCAGCAAGCACGCTGCCTTACTATTCATCATCTTCTCCAAAATTTCCAAACTCCATTTTTCTCCATTTTTGTTGTTTCTAACCTCATCCAATAACTCAATAAACATCTAATCTATGTTTTACAACTAACACATCAATTATTTTGGGGTATTAACCTATTTTTCTTAGATTTGAACCCTAAAACCATAAAACCTAGATTTGGGCATTTCTCCCATTTCAATTCAATTTTATACTCCATTAGCATGGTTTTGATACTAGAAATCATTAAGAGTTTACATTACATCAATATGTAAACTCATATCCAATTTTTACCCAATTTATTTTAAGGGTTCTAACTCAAAATCATGTTTATACCAACCATGATATGAGATAATTGCACAAAATGAAATAAAGCAAGTAAACACTTGTCTCGTGGATAAAATTCGATGACCTAGAGCCGAATCCTGCGGAGTTTGGCCTGAATCTTCCTTTTCTCCTCTTTTTCTTCCTCCTCTCTCTTTTATCTCTCTTTTCTTTCTTCTCTCATCTTTTCTTTCCCTTTCTCCCTCTTTAACTAAGAAGAAAAGGGTTTAACCCCTTAAAACCAAAAATGACTCGCTTACTCAATTACGAGCCCGTTTAACTCTAAAATTCCTCGAAACTCTATTTCGACAATCGGACACTCATTTTCGACTATCTCAGACATTCCATGACTCACGACTGTAACAACCCGCGTAATTTTGGGCTATTTTAATTAATTTTTGGACAATGGAGGAAAATAAAGTTTTTGATAAAATTATTTTTATTGCTCAAATATGTTGGTTATTATTGTTAAAGGTGAGAATTTCAAACGGTTTCGAAATTGGAGTTAAACGGATTTTAAAATGATTTTTAAATATTTTTAACTCTTGGAGTTGTTTTGACTTCTAACTCTTCATTTCTTTGACTTATTTAAAGGAGTCTTTTGGATTCCAACTTTTCATTTCTTTTCATTATAAAAGGAAGTCGTGGGCAACCCTTTTAACCTACTTTTGGTACAAATTTTGGCAGCAAATATATTTTATATTCCTGTTCTTTTTATATACACATTGGCCCTTGAGATTTGTGAGTTCCAACCTTAGATTAGAGGTGTTCTTGGGGCTACTTTATTGGAGGTTCTTGGAGGAGATTTTGTAGATCTTTTGTGTTGATCTTGAGGATATGATCGTTGGTTTCTCATCATGGTTTAAGGTAAGGGGTTTTACACAATATGCTCCTTAAATCTCGCGAGTGTCATTCTCTTTGAATTCTTATTTAATTGAACTCATATTTGAATTGTTAAATTCATTGAAATCTGGAAAATAATTGTTGAAACTATTTTGATTCATGTGGTATCACTATATTGTTGTTGAGCACGTTGTCATGAGATTTTAATATAGCACGGATGTTGAGTACCCGTCAAAATTCCTGTTCCTGGGCTATGGCATGATAAAGCATATGCGAATGGGGTGAGTCATGGTTACCCATTGATGTGTTGTTGAGAGATTATATTGATAAATGCTTTGAGATTTTCATGTTGATTTGAATATTTGTACTCGTGTTGTTACGTTTTATTCATTGCTAATCCATATTTGTTGAGCATCTTTCTTGTCATATTGTGTACTTCCCCATATTTTCTTTTAGTTGGAAGGTTAGCGTGGATTTGAGCGCTATGGACCAATTGAGATTAATTTTAGCGTGGATTATTTGGGAAGAATTTTAATACAAGTTGGAAGAATTGTATTAATTATTTCATTGATGTATAGAGCATTTTTATTTGAGTTAGATAGTTGTAATTTTAATTCGAGAGACTTGTTGTAATTTAAGAGATTGAGATTAGTGGATTTATACTATTGTGGGTTTATTTAGATGCTCTATACCTTGTCACTTGTGGATTTGGATTTATTTTATCACATTAACGCTCCGTTCGCTCTCCCCGGGCGGGCGGGGTGTTACAAATGGTATCAGAGCTTAGGTATATGGCAACCCTCAGGGCTTGGGTTTTGGGTTCATTGCGTGGTTAGCAATTTTTTGAAATTAGAGGTGAGGAATTTATTTTTGGAGACGAGATTATTTTTGGAGATTGTTAGCCAGATTTTTGAGAGTTAGGCATCTTTCTTGTCATATTGTGTACTTCCCCAAATTTTCTTTTAGTTGGCAGGTTAGCGTGGATTTGAGCGCTATGGGCCAATTGGGATTAATTTTTGCGTGGATTATTTGGGAAGAATTTTAATACAAGTTGGAAGAATTGTATTAATTATTTCAATGATGTATAGAGCATTTTTATTCGAGTTAGATAGTTGTAATTTTAATTCGAGAGACTTGTTGTAATTGAAAAGATTGAGATTAGTGGATTTATACTATTGTGGGTTTATTTAGATGCTCTATACCTTGTCACTTTTGGATTTGGATTTATTTTATCGCATTAGCGCTCCGTTCTCTCTCCCCGGGCGGGCGGGGTGTTACAAATGGTATCAGAGCTTAAGTATACGGCAACCCTCGGGGCTTGGGTTTTGGGTTCATTGCGTGGTTAGCAATTTTTTGAAATTAGAGGTGAGGAATTTATTTTTGGAGACGAGATTATTTTTGGAGATTGTTAGCCTGATTTTTTAGAGTTAGGCATTCAGCGAATTTCGAGGGCGAAATTCCATTGTTAGTGGGGAAGGGTAACAACTCGCGTAATTTTGGGCTATTTTAATTAATTTTTGGAAAATGGAGGAAAATAAAGTTTTTGATGAAATTATTTTTATTGCTCAAATATGTTGGTTATTATTTTTAAAGGTAAGAATTTCAAACGGTTTCGAAATCGGCGTTAAAACGGATTTTAAAATGATTTTTAAATGTTTTTAACTCTTGGAGTTGTTTTGACTTCCAACTCTTCATTTCTTTGCCTTATTTAAAGGAGTCTTTAGGATTCCAACTTTTCATTTCTTTGCATTATAAAAAGAAGTCGCGGGCAACCCTTTTAACCTACTTTTGGTACAAATTTTGGCAGCAAATATATTTTATATTCCTCTTCCTTTTATATACACATTGGCCCTTGAGATTTGTGAGTTCCAACCTTAGATTAGAGGTGTTCTTGGGGCTATTTTATTGAAGGTTCTTGGAGGAGCTTTTGTAGATCTTTTGTGTTGATCTTGAGGATATGATCATTGGTTTCTCATCATGGTTTAATGTATGGGGTTTTACACAATATGCTCCTTAAATCTCGCGAGTGTCATTCTCTTTGAATTCTTGTTTAATTGAACTCATATTTGAATTGTTAAATTCATTGAAATCTAGAAAATAATTGTTGAAATTATTTTGATTCATGTGGTATCACTATATTGTTGTTGAGCACATTGTCATGAGATTTTAATAAAGCATGGATGTTGAGTACCCGCCAAAATTCCTGTTCCCGGGCTATGGCTTGATAAAGCGTATGCGAATGGGGTGAGGCATGGTTACCCATTGATGTGTTATTGAGAAATTATATTGATAAATGCTTTGAGATTTGCATTTTGATTTGAATATTCATACTCGTGTTGTTACATTTTATTCATTGTTAATCAATATTTGTTGAGCATCTTTCTTGTCATATTGTGTACTTCCCCAAATTTTCTTTTAGTTGGCAGGTTAGCGTGGATTTGAGCGCTATGGGCCAATTGGGATTAATTTTTGCGTGGATTATTTGGGAAGAATTTTAATACAAGTTGGAAGAATTGTATTAATTATTTCAATGATGTATAGAGCATTTTTATTCGAGTTAGATAGTTGTAATTTTAATTCGAGAGACTTGTTGTAATTGAAAAGATTGAGATTAGTGGATTTATACTATTGTGGGTTTATTTAGATGTTCTATACCTTGTCACATTTTGGATTTGGATTTATTTTATCGCATTAGCGCTCCGTTCTCTCTCCCCGGGCGGGCGGGGTGTTACAAATGGTATCAGAGCTTAAGTATACGGCAACCCTCGGGGCTTGGGTTTTGGGTTCATTGCGTGGTTAGCAATTTTTTGAAATTAGAGGTGAGGAATTTATTTTTGGAGACGAGATTATTTTTGGAGATTGTTAGCCTGATTTTTGAGAGTTAGGCATTCAGCGAATTTCGAGGGCGAAATTCCATTGTTAGTGGGGAAGGGTAACATCTCGCGTAATTTTGGGCTATTTTAATTAATTTTTGGAAAATGGAGGAAAATAAAGTTTTTGATGAAATTATTTTTATTGCTCAAATATGTTGGTTATTATTTTTAAAGGTAAGAATTTCAAACGGTTTCGAAATCGGAGTTAAAACGGATTTTAAAATGATTTTTAAATGTTTTTAACTCTTGGAGTTGTTTTGACTTCCAACTCTTCATTTCTTTGCCTTATTTAAAGGATTCTTTTGGATTCCAACTTTTCATTTCTTTGCATTATAAAAGGAAGTCGCGGGCAACCCTTTTAACCTACTTTTGGTACAAATTTTAGCAGCAAATATATTTGATATTCCTCTTCCTTTTATATACACATTGGCCCTTGAGATTTGTGAGTTCCAACCTTAGATTAGAGGTGTTCTTGGGGCTATTTTATTGAAGGTTCTTGGAGGAGCTTTTGTAGATCTTTTGTGTTGATCTTGAGGATATGATCGTTGGTTTCTCATCATGGTTTAAGGTATGGGGTTTTACACAATATGCTCCTTAAATCTCGCGAGTGTCATTCTCTTTGAATTCTTGTTTAATTGAACTCATATTTGAATTGTTAAATTCATTGAAATCTGGAAAATAATTGTTGAAATTATTTTGATTCATGTGGTATCACTATATTGTTGTTGAGCACGTTGTCATGAGATTTTAATAAACCATGGATGTTGAGTACCCGCCAAAATTTATGTTCCCGGGTTATGGCTTGATAAAGCATATGCGAATGGGGTGAGGCATGGTTACCCATTGATGTGTTGTTGAGAAATTATATTTATAAATGCTTTGAGATTTGCATTTTGATTTGAATATTCATACTCGTGTTGTTACGTTTTATTCATTGTTAATCCATATTTGTTGAGCATCTTTCTTGTCATATTGTGTACTTCCCCAAATTTTCTTTTAGTTGGCAGGTTAGCGTGGATTTGAGCGCTATGGGCCAATTGGGATTAATTTTTGCATGGATTATTTGGGAAGAATTTTAATACAAGTTGGAAGAATTGTATTAATTATTTCAATGATGTATAGAGCATTTTTATTCGAGTTAGATAGTTGTAATTTTAATTCGAGAGACTTGTTGCAATTGAAAAGATTGAGATTAGTGGATTTATACTATTGTGGGTTTATTTAGATGCTCTATACCTTGTCACTTTTGGATTTGGATTTATTTTATCGCATTAGCGCTCCGTTCTCTCTCCCCGGGCTGGCGGGGTGTTACAAATGTAACAACCCGCGTATTTTTGGGCTATTTTAATTAATTTTTGGAAAATGGAGGAAAATAAAGTTTTTGATAAAATTATTTTTATTGCTCAAATATGTTGGTTATTATTTTTAAAGGTGAGAATTTCAAACGGTTTCGAAAACGGAGTTAAAACCGATTTTAAAATGATTTTTAAATGTTTTTAACCCTTGGAGTTGTTTTGACTTCCAACTCTTCATTTCTTTGCCTTATTTAAAGGAGTCTTTTGGATTCTAACTCTTCATTTCTTTGCATTATAAAAGGAAGTCGTGTGAAACCCTTTTAACATACTTTTGGCAAAAAAAATTCCAGCAAATATATTTTATATTCCTCTTCTTTTTATATACACATTGGCCCTTGAGATTTGTGAGTTCCAACCTTAGATTAAAGGTGTTCCTGGGGCTATTTTGTTGGAGGTTCTTGGAGGAGCTTTTGTAGATCTTTTGTGTTGATATTGAGGATGTGATAATTGGTTTCTCATTATGGTTTGAGGTATGGGGTTTTACACAATATGCTCCTTAAATCTCGCGAGTGTCATTCTCTTTGATTTCTTATTAATTGAACTCATATTTGAATTGTTAAATTCATTGACATCTGGAAAATAATTGTTGAAATTATTTTGATTCATGTGGTATCATTATATTGTTGATGAGCACGTTGTCATGAGATTTTGATATGGCACGGATGTTGGGCACCCGCCAAAATTCTCGTTTCCCGGGCTATGGCTTGATAAAGCATATACGGATGTGGTGAGGCCTGGTGACCCAGTTAAAGTGTTGTTGAGAAATTATATTGATAAATGCTTTGAGATTTTCATTTTGATTTGAATATTCGTACTCGTGTTGTTACGCTTTGTTCATCGTTAATATAATTTTTTGAGCATCTTTCTTGTCGTATTGTGTACTTTCCCATATTTTCTTTTAGTGGTAGGTTAGGGCGGATTTTGGGGCGCTATGGAGATTGATTTTAGCGAGGATAGTTTGGGAAAGATTTGTATTATTTTGATGTATAGAGCTTTGGATATTTGTATTTTTATTAGAGTTAGATAGTTGTAATTTTAATTCGAGAGACTTGTTGTAATTTAAGAGATTGAGATTAGTGGATTTATATTATTGTGGGTTTATTTAGATGCTCTATACCTTGTCACTTATGGATTTGGATTTATTTTATCGATAGTGGTACTCCGTTCGTTCTCCCCGGGCGGGCGGGGTGTTACAACGGCGTAATCGAAATTCCCATCTGAGATACTTGATCGCAAATCACTATTCTAACCCATAAATAATTAAATGCGATATTCCCATTAAAATATTATCTTCTGTCGCTTTACCCAGCAGCGACATATTATTAAAATACTCCAATTCATTTACTTATCACCGAAAGTAAATGTAATATCCATCGAAAATCATCTAATCCTCGAAATTCCCAAAAATCACTATTTCGAGAAATTCTTCAAATCTCCAATTTATATCCAATTATGGAATTTAAGTGTCTCCAAAAGGGCGGCTTGTTACATTTTGGCTTTGGAAAGCTCGATGGGGGTTGCTTTTTAGGTCGAGCATAGGAAAGGGGGTTGGGGGTATGTTGTGAATCAGGGACGTCATCGTCATTTTATCATTTTTATTTCTTTTTAGTATTTATTTTATTTTGAGCATTCATTGTATTTTTCCTTTTCTTTTGTATTTAGAAGAAGGAAGGTTAATTGGCAGTTAAGGGCATAATTATAATTAAATTATTATATTGGAGGCCAAGCAACCTCCTTCCTATATATACCTCTTTTGTAGACTCATTTGAGTCCTTCTTCCATATTTTGAGATTTGATTAGAGGGCGATTGAGAGAGAATTATATTTTCTTCTTCCCATTGATGTCATTTACGTCAATTGGTATTAGAGCCTAGTCACTCCACCCGTTGTTGTTGTTGTTGTTGTTGTTGTAAAAAACCAAAAACTCGTAAACAATGTCACGTGGGTCCAAGAAGCGATGAACACCTCTGCATCAAACCCTTTCGATCAAATCTTGGAAACCCTCCAGCAAATGAAGGCTTAAATGGATGATATGAATGCTCGGATTCCACCACAGACAACCACCACAGATCACCCTCAAACTACCCCGGTAATTTCTCAAAACCCTAACCCTAACTCCCCAAGATCCACCCATTCTACACCTCTCCCACAAAAAACCTTAATATTGAAAACCCTAATCCCATAAACATCCAAGAAAACATCACCACCAAAGAGACCGCACCTCCACCAGTCAAACCACAAAAAAAAATCCAAGACCATTCCCTCTGACCCGAAATTACACCTTCCCCCTACAACTTACTACGCAGACCCCTTCGGAGTTCAAAACCAGCCCGCCCCTACACCGGCGGAACCAAAACCTGTCGAAACCTATCCCCTATGCTCCGACTACTCACTACGCAGGAGGATGACATAGAGCCAAGGTCAAACGTCCACTATCCAGCCTTCGCCGACCTTCGATGAACATTCTGAGTTGAACCAGCATCGCCAAGGGGCTAACACACCATCCGATCATCAACAGGTACATTTGATGCAACAAGGGGTTCATCCTACAAGCCCTTCTCCAATTTGTGTTCAAATGCCACTCCCCATTATAGACACGTAGTCTCCGACAATCGCTGAAATGATCAGTGATATTCGTCACACTACGGGTTCAAAATCAATTCATCCATGAACAAAGGTAACAATTCCAATGTCCAATATGCCCCTTAACCCAATTCTTGAATCCCAAAACCCCAAATTTTAACCCTCCCACGTCCTTAATAATTTCACCCGTCAAAATTCACCACCACTCTCTATACCTCCCCCTCCACCACCAAATATATCAACACACCACCAATTTCCCTCTCTCCACCTTCCCCCACCCTGAATTCTAGTCCCCTCCCACTCCCCACCACCACATCCACCCAATTTTCCCACCCCACCCCCATATGACTACTATTTTCCCCTATCTCCATTTACCCTCACCACCACCCACAAAAACACCTTGAACATACCCAAATACCCCCATACCCCCTGGCCCCCCCACTACCACACACCCTCACCCACCCCATTCCACTTTCCCCACGCTTCCTCCCCCACCTATTTTACATTCCTCTCCCCCACCCGGCCACCCACTCCATATCCCACATCATCCACATCCGTGGGGTACCCGTTCCTTTCACTCCGCACCCGTTGATTCCCATGAGAGGGTATGGGAGTGGATAACCCTTCCTCCCCATGTTGATCCTCCTTCATCCGATCCCCACTCCGCTCCTCAGTTTGAGCCACCCCCTACTACCGAGAGGTGCACGGATGTGTCCCCCTTTGATTCACTGAACCCCAAGGTGACCACCTATGTCCCCCTCCCTGATCTACATTTCTTTGTGTGCCACCAGAAAGGGCATCAGATGAATCAGTGCCCCTACCACTAGCCATTGGTCCCCGCACCACTTCCTTTTCCACCATGAGAGACTCTTACACCTTTTACCGCACCTCCAGCACCACCAATTTCTCTACCAGCTCCTGACCCCCCTCATCCACTGCCTAGGAGTCATCCATAGCTAGCCTTACTTCCCAAGCCTTTTCCAGGCAATGATGATATAGATGAGGACACCCTAGCTCTTTAGGGTGGTGATGCCATCACACAATTGGCCCTACGGTTACTTTCACGGAGTATGCAGGGTGATATTAGATTGGATGTTCCCATGTTTGATGGCCACCTATATGCTGGTGCCATTGTTGATTGGCTTGCCGCCATGGAGCGAATTTTTTAATATAAACTACTGAAGGCTCGTAGATGTGTTCTTCTTGCAGCAACCAAGTTTCAGGGCTACGCTAGTGTGTGGTGGTATGACTTGGGGAAGCGCCGTGACATTGAGGGACATTCCCCCATCCATTCATGGACCGATCTCCATGCACAGTTGATGTTCGCTTTTGTTCATGCCACTTATGAGCGTGACTTATTTCTACGAGCCTAGTCTCTTCGTCATGACACTACAGTTTTGGACTACACTAAGCGATTTCAGCTTTTATGTACTCGCACCCACCTAGGAGAGAGTGAGGAGAAGCGCGTTAGATGGTATATTCACGGCCTTTAGGGATACATCCAGCGCGATCTTGCTTTGCGTGAGGTCACCTCCTTTGCAAAGGCGGTGGAGTATGCCACTAAGGTTGAGTCCTTCCACCAGACTGCCCCTGGGAACAAATGTACTAAGAGTAAGACTACACCCTGTAGATAGATATTCTTCATTCCACCCATCCTATCTATTGTAAAATCTCTCCATGAGCAGTACCAAAAAGAGACGGATCTAGGATTTCCCTCTAAGGGCATACCCAAAGCACTCCATGGACCACACCCAACCTTGTTTTCTACTTTGATCATTTATCCTCATTGACATTAATGCTCACCAAAACACTTTTGTCATGTTTATCTTAACCCTGAAAGTTTTCCAAAAGGTTTACCAATCCCATCAAGATTATCAAATTTAATTTTATCCCCATCCATATAACGAATGGTGTCATTCGCAATTTGTACGTGTGGAACACTTATTTTTTCGTTTCCCACTTCAAAACCATTAATCAAGAACAAAGAATTTGATTTTTTCATTAATATACTCAACACATCCACCACAAGGATATAGAAAGGGTAAAAGAGGACCCTTGTGTCTAATGCCTCTAGAGGCCCCTTCATTTTTCTTACTCCTACACCCTTTTTTCGCCTCATTAGCTATATAAACTAAATCAATCATTTTGCTCCCCAAACACACACAAAATCCCCTTAAAGGAGGAATTTGTTGAACTAAGAACATACTTTAACCTTAAAGAAGAAACGTTTTCGATACATATTTTGTGGTGGGTATTGATAGTCTGACAGCAGGCTTATCACTACACCAAAAATAGCAATTTGTCACACCCTGATATTAAAAAACTGGCACAATTTAAAATCGTGCCAAATTTTGGCACGGTTTAATAACAATCTGGCACACTTTAAAACAGTGCCAAAATTTGGCACTGTTTTAAAGTGTGCCAAAATTGAGTACACTTAACTAAAATATAAAGTTCCCTAAAAAAATCATTATAGTAGTTTTGTGGTTTCCCGCTCTCATTCCCGCTCACCCTCTTATCCTCATTCACTCCCTCTCACGAATCAGCCTACATGCACAACTAATTTGGTTTGTGCATTTTGTGGATCGATTGCAGTTTTAATTATGGTATTCTCTGTCTTCATCATTCTCTCTTTCTTCAGTATTCATCATTTGCTGTTTTGAAACCCTAATTTTTTTATTTCGATAATCACTAATTTTTCACTCCAACAAATCAGTTGCAAAGTGAAAGTGTTAAATGTTTCTATTTGTTGATTCTATCTCAGGTATTTGAAACAATTCCTAAATGGGTAATTTACTTTTGTGTTCTTAATTTTTTTATTGGTTTATAGAAGATGGGTAGAGGAATGAACTTAATTTTTTTATTAGTTTATAGAAGCCGGATATGAAAATAATGTTTTGGATTATGACGTAAGTATTATTTATCCGACCATGAGCTTTTACATCCATCAATGTGTTTTGTAGGCATTTTTTTTTATCATATTATGTAAAATTTAATACATAAATACTCAAATATTTGTTTGTTGGTATGTTGCAATTTTGAAATAGGTAACTCCCTCCCCTGTTTGGGGATTGAAAAGGTAAGAATATTATAAATAATTGGCCTATACTTATTTATAATATAGAATCGTTGTAATCTTATTAATGATTTATTTATATTTATTATGTTATTTTTTTAATCGAATCATTTAACATGTTATTTGGATAATGGGCTAATACACGGTGTAATCAATATTTGGTATTTCAATCCCTCTATCATTCATTGGACATGGGGTGTAGTTAAGTGTAGCAAAAGGTAATTTTTTAGAAAGTGAGTTTGCTGCTTCAATTGATTTTTTTATTGACGTGAGTTTTCATTGTTATTGATTTTTGTAGGTTTGGTTGTTACTTCAACATGTCCACATCGAATTTCTAAATTTAGGTGTTGTAGGAGACCATTTATTATATTGATTCTAACTACAAAATTTGTTAATATTCTAGAATTTGGCCAAAATCAAAGGGCAACCTTGCAAGATGCCGGTGTTGTTCAAAAGGTACCCTAGTCTTTACATAAGGTAATAGAAGTAAGTTTTTTTTAAAAAAATTAGACCAAGGATTTTGATTTATTTATATATTCTTTTATGAATATTTGAATGATTGAAAAGTCATTGACATTGATCATGTTGCTTTGTAATATTTATAAAAAATAGTTATTTGATAATCGAAATATTAGTGTCATTGATCACAAATCAAAAATATTATGTTGGATGCCATAGGAGACTTCCTAAATTCATGAGGAATTGAACTCAATTGATTGTAATAATCTCTATAGCAGATGGGGATAAGTTTATTTGAAATAAAAAATCACACTTAAAATGGAAGATGGGATGACATGAGTTTGAAACCGACTCGATCGCACCCCAATTACGAAGTTGTAACATGGTGTTGGGGTGTATTTGATGGGAAAACAAAACCCAACCAGTTTTGATTTCATAGAGCAGTCTGTTAGTTTCAAGAAAGATAAAATCGTGACATGGTGGTGTTATTAGCATAAAACTTACAACAACATTGATTTGTTAGTGCGGGTACTTTTATATGCTTTTATTATTCCATCCATTTCATGTAATGTTGAAGGCAGGGTATAGTGTGATTATTATTCCATCCCCTTTTATATACTTTTATGGAATATCGGGTCTATTCACTGTAAATTTATATACTCAGGCCTGCTCTTTTTTTAGGTCCCATTCACTTTTTGCTAATTCTTTTCATTTGACTAAAATTTTGTAATAAATTGTTATAATTTCTTATTTGATTGCTATTGCTTTGATTTTCATTCAAGCAGACACAAATACCAGAATAAAATTGAACAAGTATGTTCTCTTAGTTTTCTTTTGTGGGTAACTATATGTGTTGTGAATTTGAAAAGAAAACGATAATCACGAGTTAGTGTTGTTGGTTTGACTGAGTTTAAAAGCATATGTCGGTAACTGTATGTGTTATTTGGCAAGGTTTACAAAGCATTTGTATCCCCCAAAATAACCCCCAAATGGCCCCTTAAGAGGCAGGAACACCTCATACAGGACTAACGTAACACGTAGGGACTGACCGTGTATTCTCGGGACTCCCGATTTGAGAATACAATAATAATTTGAAAAAATCTAGACATAGGCTAGAAAACATGCCGTGAGAGGGTGAAAGCCCAAAATAACTCCCTAACGACCCCTTAAGAGGTACGAACACCTCACACGGGAGTAACGTAACTCGCAGGGACTGGCCGCGTATTCACGGGACTCCCGGTTTGAGAATATGATGATAATTTGTAAAAACCTAGACTTAGGCTTGAAAACATGCTGTCAGAGGGTGAAAACCCAAAATAACTCCCAAACGACCCCTTAAGAGGCAAGAACACCTCGCACGGGACTAACATAACACGTAGGAACTGACCGCATATTCACGGGACTCTCGATTTGAGAATAAGACGTTAATTTGCAAAAATCTAGACTTAGGCTTGAAAACATGCCGTTAGAGGGTGAAAACCCAAAAGAACCCCCAAACGGCCCCTTAAGAGGCAGGAGCACCTCACACAGGACTAACGTAACATGTAAGGACTGACCGTGTATTCTCGAGACTCCTGATTAGGCATAAATTCTTCACTCTTATCCCCTTAATTTCGGTATTTTTATGATCCCGTGCGGTGTAAATAGATTGGATTTGTCTCACATTTATGCTACTAACCCTTTTTGGCAAGTATTTCGTATTTTGTGTATCTCCTATGTGTTTTACAGATATTTCATGCAAGTTAGTGCCAAAGATAACTCAAAATAGTGAAAGAAACCAAGAATCGGGGAGTTAAAGGGTATTTTCGTAATTGTTCAGCCATAGTCTGGAGGTGGGGCCAACTATAAAGTTGAAGAGCTTTCAATTACAAGAACACTGGAAAAAATGGCACCTCAATCCGAGCTACGATGAAGAAGTTATGCCCATTTGAAGTTGAGAAGAAATCCAAGAAAAAAGTTGTCAGACCCGAACCGAACCGAACCGAAGCTGAGAAAAAAGAACCAGTCTGGCCATTTGTCACGCACCAGATCCGTTACGAAATTAGTCACGCACCAGATCCGTTACGAAATTAGTCACGCTTTCTAAGTGTGACAAATTGGCAGATACGAGATTTTTATTTTGTGCTTATCTTTTAGCCAAAAGAGTTTTATGTTTTGGGGACTCTTCTAAACGATCCTTAGCCTATATATTTAGTCATTAGGACTCTTTTTATGAAGATTTCATTCATGTAAAATCTCCATAACAAGTAGGAACATCTAGGAGAAAGATTAACATATTTTACACCATTAATTCAAGAGCTTTTTTGGTTTTTCTTCAGTCTTTGATTTCTTCTTGCATGTTCTTGTTCTTCAATCGTGGTAACTTTTATTTACAGCACTTTTGTTATTATTCACCATGTTAGGCTAGGTTTTTAAAGGTTGGGATGCATGAACCCAACCTGATGTGGTAGTTGCATGTGTATAAAATTAGTCCTCTGAATTTAGTGATTAATTACGATCGTATTGCGTAGTTACACAACAATTGTAGATCTTTATATCTCGTTTGCCTCTGGGTACTCGTGATGATTTAGAGTGCAATTCGAGTGCAACTATCGCGATACTGATTTACTCATCCTCAGATTAAGTATGACGCGGGCTTGAACCTCGTATACGTAATGCTTGGGAGTACTAAATTCCGGGTCAAATTAATCAGTTAAATTTACGATTAGTTTTATACCATCAATACTCTAGGGTTGGGGGATTGTGTCTCTACCTTAATTTTTCCAATTAGTTTTAGTTAACTTCTTAATTTTTCCCTTTTTCCTTTCTCACTCAATCATTATCTTTTACACTTTATTTTTTGAAGTAATAAATCAATTAAAATCTATCAATCATTCCATGTGGATTCGATACCCAGACTCGCCACTATACTCCGCAAGAGTGTAGTTAAAGTTTAGGTTTTTTTGTATTGTGGTTGGAAGCCGACAACAACGACTAGCGTATTTACACGAACGCTCGGTTTCCGACTCGATCAAAATGGCGCCGTTGCCGGGGAGTGTTTTGTTATAGATTATAATTGATTTACTATTTCGCAAGATATTTTTTTCTTTCTTTTAATTTTTTTTGCAGGCTTGCACAATTGAGCCCCAAGAAACGTTGAATCCTTAGCCGCACACCTCTTTAAGTGGATTGTCCGTTTACAAAATATTCGGTAATCATGTCTTTTTATGGTGAGTTCGGTAATTATAATGGTTCATATGGGAATAGTTTTCAATCTTTTTATTTTCAAGAATCTCCCCCTCGACCTATTAAAATGGGTGAGTGGCTTTTAATTCATGAATATGAAAGGCTTGAAAATAAATATCGGGAAAAAAATTCGTTTTTGGGAGAAAGAGTTGGATGCATTATTCGAATCCAATGAGGATTTTTCTTCCGAGGTTATAGAGCCAATGAATCCTACTTTGGAAGAAAGAATGATTTTTCTAATCAAACAAGTACTCGATTTTCTTTCCACCCAAAGTGCAATGGATGTTGGTCTTGTTACGAAAATGATCTCACTTTGCGATGAGATACGTTCTAATTTGGAAAACAAAGAGGAGGTTGAGACTTGTGTGTCAACTCAAATTTTTGAAGAACATCTCATTGAAAGTGAGTCTTCCTCCCTTGAAATTCAATCTCCAGGTGATGATGAATCACTTGAGATTGAGTTTATTTCATCACCATTTTCGTTCACCGTTATTGAACCATTAGAAGTACCGCTAGATTCCTATGAGTCGGTTGAAAATTCTGAAACGTTTACACCTTTTATCGACAAAGACATTTTGCTAGAATTGTTTTCTAATATGGACTCTTCCTTTTTGTGTGCCCCTCTCCCCATACTACTTGAAAAAGATTCGGGAGGTGATTATATTTTTCTTGGATCTCAATTGTACTTGACCCACCTAGCACCCAAACCACCCATCATCCCGTTAAATGTTTTAATTGGTGATGGTTCATTTTTTCCATCTCACACATGCCTTCCGTTGTTCAAACGGAATCCTTATTTTTCGGGAGGCATGCATCCTAGTGAGGGTACACCATTAATCCCTCAAAGTCATATTGTATTTTGGGTGGACCCTCAAATTTTTCGACTTCTAGTGTATAATTTATTAGAATTTGAAAATCGTAGGTTGTATAATAGTTAGCTTTTTTTTTTTTAATTTTTTTTAGTATCGAGTTTTTGTTATTATTTTTGCTATGCTTGGTTCTAACATGTTTTGTAGATTCAATGGACTCGCATTCATCAGGGATCGCTCCAATTGGGTAATATCTTTATTTTCCTCTCTTTATATTGTGTTCTTGATTCGCATTGAGGACAATGCAACATTTAAGTTAGGGGGTGTGGGATATTCTTCCCATTTATTGTTTAGTTTCATTGATTTGATCACGTGTTCGTTCCAAGTATGTTTTTTTTTTAGAAAAAAAAAATCAAAAATTTCAAAAAAAAAATCATAAAATTTTGACAAATCCAAAAATATTTTTGTTCAAAATAAATAAAAATTGGAATTCAAAATTTTCAAAAATATCATTAAAAGTCAAATTAGAGTCTCAAATAGTAAACATTTAACATACACAAAGCCGAAATTGACTAAAGATGGAAATTGAGCGAAAATTGACGACTTAACGAATAAATGTGGAGATTAACAAACCCGGTGAGATTCGAGCCTATCACGTTTTGCGAGATTTTAAATCAATCTGAGTTAATTGTTAACTCAAAGTTCTTTTTAGCGCTTAATAAGTTGTCAATGATCTCAATCCTTTCATTTTGATCGGTTTTGAAAAATGTGTGCAATATTGCCTTGAAAAACGTGTCAAATTAGTCTCTAAACTTAAATTCATCTCGAAACGCCAATGGTAACGCAATTGGCATTTTGGACAATGAAGTAGGCCCTCGTTTGTCACCCCAAAAATATTGGCCAGAAAAAGTAGCGAAAAATTACCCTTTGCAACCCAAATTGAGCCAAATAATTTTTCCTTTCGTTTGACAACCCGAAAAACCCAAAATAACCCGGAATTGCGAAAAATGAAAAAAAATCAGAATTTAAGTCCGAAAAGTGCAACAAAAAGGGGCAAGAAAAAAAAAATAGAAGAATGCTCAACAAAAATAGCAAGAAAAAAAAAATAATTGAAATGAAAAAAAAATAGAAAAAGAAGAAAAAAATGAGCAATAGCCCGAAAAATGCACAAATGGACATCACGAATGACTTTTCCAATTCCAACCTTCCATACCGCCTTTATTTTACCCAATGCAACCTTTAACCCGAAAAAGTCCTAACCGAGTCCAAAATGCAAAAATTGAGTACCGCGTGGAGAGCTAATACACCAAAAGATAATATAAGAGATGAAATATGCGCGAAATAGAGTCAATGTTCCCGTTTTTAAAATCGCAATCCGTTGAAGAGATCCTTTCGCCATAAAATTTCCGTCTTTCGAATTGCATGCGTGAATTTGCTTCAATTACATTTACTCTTTATATCACGCATGCCGAGAGAATAGCCATAATCCGAGAGGTTCGTTTGAGAGAGTATTCCGCGAGAAATTGAAATCAAAACGAATTTTCGGATAAGTAACGTAAAGATCAATCGATGGAAATTGGCGGTTATATTTCTGGCTTCGCACACACACACTACGGTTTGAGACTTGTAAATATGACTTGATGATGACTATTTTATGGAAAAATTGAATTGCACAATTTTTTCATATTTTGAATTTTATTTGAGTCGAATTTTGTGGGTATATTCACTGCAAACCCTCACGAGACACAACTCGTCCTACTAGGGTAACCTAGGGGTTTAAAGGCTTGTTGCATACGCTAAATGCAATCGCTTGCCCGCGAAAGTGGTACTCTATCCTAATAAAGTTTTTGAAGGGTCCTTAACTCATACTCTCATTCTTTTACATTGCTCGGGACGCGCAAAGTTCTAAGTTGGGGGGTTTGATTAGGCATAAATTCTTCATATTTATCCCCTTAATTTCGGTATTTTTATGATCCCGTGCGGTGTAAATAGATTGGATTTGTCTCACATTTATGCTACTAACCCTTTTTGGCAAGTATTTCGTATTTTGTGTATCTCCTATGTGTTTTACAGATATTTCATGCAAGTTAGTGCCAAAGAGAACTCAAAATAGTGAAAGAAACCAAGAATCGGGGAGTTAAAGGGTATTTTCGCAATTTTTCATCCATAGTCTGGAGGAGGGGCCAACTTGAAAGTTGAAGAGCTTTCAATTACAAGAACACTGGAAAAAACGGCACCTCAATCCGAGCTACGATGAAGAAGTTATGCCCATTTGAAGTTGAGAAGAAATCCAAGAAAAAAGCTGTCAGACCCGAACCGAACCGAAGCTGAGAAAAAAGAACCAGTCTGGCCATTTGTCACGCACCAGATCCGTTACGAAATTAGACACGCACCAGATCCGTTACGAAATTAGTCACGCTTTCTAAGTGTGACAAATTGGCAGATACGGGATTTTTATTTTGTGCTTATCTTTTAGCCAAAAGAGTTTTATGTTTTGGGGACTCTTCTAAACGACCCTTAGCCTATATATTTAGTCATTAGGACTCTTTTTATGAAGATTTCATTCATGTAAAATCTCCATAACAAGTAGGAACATCTAGGAGAAAGATTCACATATTTTACACCATTAATTCAAGAGCTTTTTTGGTTTTTCTTCAGTCTTTGATTTCTTCTTTCATGTTCTTGTTCTTCAATCGTGGTAACTTTTATTTACAACACTTTTGTTATTATTCACCATGTTAGGGTAGGTTTTTAATGGTTGGGATGCATGAACCCAACCGGATGTGGTAGTTGCATGTGTATAAAATTAGTCCTCTGAATTTAGTGATTAATTACGATCGTATTGCGTAGTTACACAACAATTGTAGATCTTTATATCTCGTTTGCCTCTGGGTACTCGTGATGATTTAGAGTGCAATTCGAGTGCAACTATCGCGATACTGATTTACTCATCCTCATATTAAGTATGATGCGGGCTTGAACCTCGTATACGTAATGCTTGGGAGTACTAAATTCCGGGTCAAATTAATCAGTTAAATTTACGATTAGTTTTATACCATCAATACTCTAGGGTTGGGGGATTGTGTCTCTACCTTAATTTTTCCAATTAGTTTTAGTTAACTTCTTAATTTTTCCCTTTTTCCTTTCTCACTCAATCATTATCTTTTACACTTTATTTTTTGAAGTAATAAATCAATTAAAATCTATCAATCATTCCCTGTGGATTCGATACCCAGACTCGCCACTATACTCCGCAAGAGTGTAGTTAAAGTTTAGGTTTTTTTGTATTGTGGTTGGAAGCCGACAACAACGACTAGCGTATTTACACGAACGCTCGGTTTCCGACTCGATCAACTCCCGATTTGAGAATACAACGATAATTTATAAAAATCTAGACTTAATCTGGAAAACATGCCGTGAGAGGGTGAAATCCCAAAATAACTCCCTAACGACCCCTTAAGAGGTACGAACACCTCGCACGGGACTGGCGTAACACGTAAGGACTGATTGCGTATTCATGGGACTCCCGGTTTGAGAATACGATGATGATTTGTAAAAAACTTGACTTAGGCTTGAAAACATGTCGTTAGAGGGTGAAAACCAGAAAATAACCCCAAACGGTCCCTCAAGAGGCACGAACACCTCCCACGGGACAAACATAAAACGTAGGGACTGACCGCGTATTCACGGTACTCCCGATTTGAGAATACGACGGTAATTTGCAAAAATCTAGACTTAGGCTTGAAAACATGCCGTTAAAGGGTGAAAACTCAAAAAGTGTTGTACAATCTCAAAAAGTGTTGTACAATTTACAAAGACTCCATCAGAATCAACAGCACTTCAATCAAGGAAATCACATATCGCACATATCCGCACAAATGGATGTATATGCAGAGAGGCTGTTTCCGCGACTTTACCGTTGCTTCAGTTCACCCCTTTAAATCGATGAGATGGTAAGGAGAGATTGAGAAATCATTAGAGAGAGAGAGAGAGAGAGAGAGAGAGAGAGAGAGAGGGTTGCAGCTGTTGGTATGGATAAGAGGTTTATGTACACAGTGCCTTTAATTTGGTTCTACTAGTTGTGACCCAAGTTTGACTTGCAAATAACCCGCTTCAAACTGACAATATGGGACATTAAACCCATTTTTGACCCGTCGAACGAATCACGGGACCAGGCAGTGCTACTTAGGGGGGATATCGGGCGTTTTTTTCCTATCTAACCCATATTGCTGACCCTACTTCCAAGTGAAGTTTATAACTTTTGTCAAGAAAGAAGAAAGATCACTATATATCATTATTCAAAATAACTCCCAAGGGTTAATCTAGTGGTAGAGTGGGCCCTGATAGACGCCGTATGAAGAATAGGTTTGGTGTTCAAAATCCATGCATGCATATGTACCTACAAGGGAGGAGCGATGTGTAGTACTCTAACGGTGTCGATTGACTGAACTTTGTAAAAAATTAATAAGCATATGTATAAAAATGACAATTTGTAAGAAAATAACTAAATTGAACTCACTAAAATAAGAAGGAAAAAAATACACAGAACAGTGTCAAAAATAATTATGTAACAGATCAAAATTGATAATTGAACTGATTCGCCTAATGTTCTTGTTATTGCAAATTTATACTCTGTTATGAATTTTTCTGATATGTTATATATACCAAATTTCAATATCGAAAATAGCTTATAACATTTGAAGTCTTATGAATTACAATTGGGATCAGGTGTGGGTTGGTTGTAAATAAACTGGACTAAACCCAACACCAACTCTAACTCCAACTCCATTCACATATGAGCTTGGAGTATTGCTATGCACACAAAGTGATGTGGCGATGATTATGATTGGTTAGGCAGTTAGTGGACTCCTCTATTTATCCATAAAACCAACCCCAATCATTTTGTTGGCAACTTTTTGTGCCCAAAATGAGTCGCATTATTCATGGGCTTATAGACATCCTTGCATCAGAATAATTGTTTCTTAGCTAGGAGTACTAGTAGCTCAGAAATGTAAAGTTATAAATTGGCTATAGTGTTCCAACCTTATAATTGTTATCATCTAAATTGTACATTTTTTTTTTAATTTTCAAAGGAAGAAACAATAGAAATCATTTGTCATCAGCATTATAAATTTGTGGGCGGAGGATGGGATGTGAATCAAACCTGCGCCACTTATTCAAGAGTTGTCAACACGGCATTTGATGTCCACTTGGGAATGGAATGGGCAAATACTTATTAGAATCAAGATGTAATATAGTTACCATGATTGCTACACCCCTCTCCGTACTGCGATGCAGGTTCGCACAATCCAAAAGATAGTGTGTGCGCATTGTAGATATTTTTGTTCGCACTACTTAAAAAGATGGAAATATGATAGGTCTGCATTCCAGATTTTTAGAAGTGGCGTCCCAATTTTAGCATTCATCATTAATATAACAATAATAATACATGATTTGATTTCAACAACAAAATAAAAGGGGAAAACCGACTTCCTAACTCAAAAAGTAAAAGTACATGAGATTGATAGATTTAATAAGACTTTTAAGGCATCGCATAATCCAAAATAGCAAATGAACTAAGCCTACTCCCATCATACTGCGTACCGGCTAAATAAATGTACCATGACCTGTACATGTACCCTGCATCCATACCACTTACTAGGGAAGTTCACATTATAATCCGGCAAAGGGTTAGTTCATTTATTGGCTAATAATATGAAATATATAATTATAAATCAAATCTACTTTATTGATTATGAAGCTAAAGTCAATAATTCCCATAATAAGATAGCACAAGTAGGTGTAGATCAGCAAGACACATTTACCATCATTGGAGACTAGGTTTGAGCTGCAGCTTCAGTATTGTCAACATGACTGGTTCTTAGATTGAATCCAGGTTAATCGTATATCAGATTATTCAAACCCAATAATAGGGCCGAACCAGATTAGTAGTTGGCTTCTTTGGGCTAATGTCCAATTCGGTTTGGTTCTCGTAATAACACTAGAAAGTGCATTTGATTATAAAATTGATTATGCTTGAAGTTGGTCCGATACAATTTGATTGCCTATTATGGTACTTGTTTTGATGAATTGATTTATTTCTTTCGGCTTACTTTGCTCTAATCTCTTGTGCACTGGTATTGTTATCCTCGAAAGGGACCTCTAAATAATCTAAGGCATAACACGTTCTACTATCATAATTGATCATTTAGACATTTGATGCATTGATATTTTGTTGCATTGGTGTTTGCAGGCATCTCAAAGTGGATATGTAGTGGATTATTTTATGCAGGGAGCACAAGGTGGGTTTCCAGGTGGCTTCTTGAACCAGAATTCTCAAGCTGGATATTCTTGCTTTGGTACATGCAATGATTTTTTATCTCAGGTTTGTTCAGTTTTATTTGCTAATCTTTTATGGCTGCTGCTTATTACTGACTTTCATTAGACCCCGAATAAAGCATAAAGTCGTCGACACGATAAGTTCTAAAAGTATAGGACACGAACATGTAGATGGTGAATCTACAAGAAATATACTAACAATTTGGAGCATAGGGTTTTTAGAGTCAGTGTACTCTCGTTGTTTGATTAGGCCTTTGTGTTATGCAAATGTTTTTTAACCATTTGATTGAGTTTGAAACTTACTATAAATATACTTATCTAATTCCTTTCAACTTGTAGGCCAACTTGATCTAATGCCAATTCAAATCAAAGAAGGTGGAACCAAATTGAATAGTTGCAAGATCAGCTACTTTACATATATAGGTATTCCACTCCACCATTTGAGGAACTTCAGGTATGATTGGTTATGATAATTATCTGTATTCACTTAAAATCTATTAGTTTTGGATCTTTAATTAACTTTTTCTCCCTTATATTTTGAAGCACAAGATATTTTTTTCTTGAGGCGGGTAATGGAGAGCTACAACGGGAACGTCAAGAATGTCGAAACAGTTGTGAGCATCGAAAAAACAAGATTTGGAAGCTCGCCCAAGTATTTATCCCACTTCTGATGGTAGTACTCAAAAGATGAAAGAAGAATATCTTCAAAAACTGAATTTTCTTAGAGCACGGGTAAGTCTGTGTATGTTTCCTTAGTCCAATTATAATACCCTTTTTAATAACCATATCCTATTCAGAGTGTGATATATTTTGTCTTATGGGCATGGAGGATAAATAACTTACGAAAATATGGTACTTAATGGTTCATGTTGTATTGCCATTATGTGTCAGTTTAACTAGTGCTTGAAATCATTCTTAGAGGTTACATGGCAGAAAAATATTCTTAGATGGATAAAGGAATGAATTTGAGATGCATAATCTATTATCATTAAACCAAAGGCAAAAAATGGTAAATTCATGTTTAGTAATTATTTAAATATCACTTATTCACTTTTAAAGAACTATCCTTCTCACTTTGTTTTCTTCATGCCAGAAGTGAATTTGTCTTGTTTTTCCTTTCTTTTCTTTTGTTTTAAAAGTGGACTGCTTTCCATATTCTTTGCATTTCTTTATTGTACTCCTTAGATAATTATGTATTTAGACATACCCCCTTACACGTTAATTAATTAGACATACCCCCACCATGTAATGGACTTTCCATCTTCGTTATGAAAAGCCCATAAAATGTATTTAGGCATACTCCCCCTTCCCTGTGTAGGAATGTTTTTTAATGGTGTTGAATGTATGGCTACCGGCTGGGAGGTAAGTCTATTTTGTAACTTGTAGGAACTGACCGCGTAGTCCCGGGTCTCCCGGTTTGTGAATATGACCATAAATTGCAAAAATCAACACTTTAAAAACAAGCCGTAAAAGGGTGAAAACCCAAACCAGCACCCAAACGACCCCGTAAGAGGCACGAACACCTCACACGGGACCAATGTAACTTGTAGGAACTGACTCCCAGGTTGTGAATATGACGATAATTTGGAAAAATCAACACTTAAACTTAAAAACAAGCTGTTAAAGGGTGAAAACCCAAACCAGCTCCTAAACGACCCCGTAAGAGGCACGAACACCTCGCAAGGGACCAATGTAACTTGTAGGAATGGACCGCGTAGTCCCGGGTCTCCCGATTTGAGAATATGACCATAATTTGCAAAAATCACACTTAGACTTAAAAACTAGTTGTTAAAGGGTGAAAACCCAAATCAGCCCCCAAACGACCCCGTAGGAGGCACGAACACCTCGCACGGGACCAATGTAACTTGTAGGAACTGACAGCGTAGTCCCGGGTCTCTCGGTTTGAGAATATGACGATAATTTGCCAAAATCACACTTAGACTTAAAAACAAGCCGTTAAAGGGTGAAAACCCAAACCAGCACCCAAACGACCCTATAAGAGGCACGAACACCTCGCACGGGACCAATGTAACTTGTAGGAACTGACAGCATATTCCCGGGTTTCCCAGTTTGTGAATATGATGATAATTTGCAAAAATCAACACTTAAACTTAAAAATAAGCCGTTAAAGGGTGAAAACCCAAACTAGCCCCCAAACGACCCCGTAGGAGGCACGAACAACTCGCACAGGACCAATGTAACTTGTAGGAACTGACCGCATAGTCCCGGGTCTCTCGGTTTGAGAATATGACGATAATTTGCAAACATCACACTTAGACTTACAAAGAAGCCATTAAAGGGTGAAAACTCAAATCAGCCCCCAAACGACCCCGTAAGAGGCACGAACACCTCGCACGGGTTCAATGTAACTTGTAGGAACTGACCGCGTAGTCCCGGGTCTCTCGGTTTGAGAATATGACGATAATTTGCAAAAATCACACTTAGACTTAAAAACAACCCATTAAAGGGTGAAAACCGAAATCATCTACCAAACGACCTCGTAGGAGGCACGAACACCTCGCACGGGACCAATGTAACTTGTAGGAACTGACCACGTAGTCCCGCTTCTCCCGATTTAAGAATATGATGATAATTTCCACTCTTATATGTAATGTTTTAGTTTGAGTAGATTTTTTTTTTGTAAATTATTGGGTTACTAATATCGTATCTTTTTTGTATCCTATTTTTTTTGCAGGATAACAGTTTATCGTTGGCATTTATTCACGTGGAACACACAGTGAACTCAATGGTTTACAACAAGGAGTTTATTCATTATTCCATTTTTTTTGTGTTATGGCCGTGCGGGCCTTTGTAGTTTTATTGTTATATTTTGTGGCCGTGCGGGCTTTATGTTAGGTAGGTTTTGTATTAGCAGGTTTTGGAATGTCCAGAAAATAGAGGTAACTTTGGCCAATTTTTTTGGCCTGTGAACTATTAAAGACTTGTAATATTTTGAAGTTTGTGTGTACATTAGTTTATCAACAACGTGCATTATTTTTAATTTGTGAATTTTTGTGCTTTCAAATAATTTTTTTATCTTTTTATAAAATAATTTGGCACAGTTCAAAACTGTGGCAAAAGTGTATCATATTTTGGCACGGTTTTGAACTGTGCCAAATTTTTTTAAACTGTGCTAAATCTGGCACAGTTAAAAACTGTGCCAAAAGTGTGCCAGAAATATCAAATTCTGACACGGTTTAAAAGTATGTCAAAAGTGTTCATGTTTGGCCAAATCTAACACACTTTTGAGCCGTGCTAGAAAAAAATGATCATTTTAGAACACCTGATTCTGGCACAGTTCAAAACCATGCCAGATTTGATTTGACACAGTTTTAAACCGTGCCAAATTCCTATTTTTGGTGTAATGTATAATAAGGTGGACAGAGGACCACAACTATTAAAGAAGATGATGTGAAAGTGTTGGTTCGCATGTCAACATTACATGCCTCTCATGGGGAGGCAGCAGATGGCACCATCCCCATTGATCCTCCTTTTTCAAAACCATTTGCCTCCATTATTGGGAGCAACTCCCACCTTGCCTCTATCTCATTTAAAGAAGTGGGTCAATTTAGAGGAGAACATGCCATTTTCTTCTCCAAAGAGGACATCAAGAAATTAGTAGATGTTTTCAAATTTAATTTGGCTGGAAAGTTTTCATGTGGTCGTCCTTCTATAAACGAGATAAGAAAGATTTTTCACTCATTTGGCCTCAAAACAGCATTTAATGTTGGAGTTATTGATCATAATAAACATATTCTCATTAGACTGTTCCCTGAAGAGAACTTCCATCGCATTTGGTTGAAAGAAACTTGGTACTTACACAGATCCCCTATGAGGGTTTTTAAGTGGAGCCTGAATTTTCACCTGAATATTGAATCACTGCATTAATTTGGGTCTCTTTACCCCCGCTACCTATTCACCGGTACAACAAGATGAACATATTCCCCATTGCTAAGGTAATTGGAGATCCTCTGAAACTGAACGCAGTCACTACCTCTCTAACTCGTCCGAGTATGGATCGAATTGGTATTAAAGTTGATTTAAAATGTGAAATTCCCAGAAGAGTTTGGATCAAATATGGTGAAAATCGAATAGGGTTTTAGCAAATAATATAATTGAAAAGTCTTCCCAAATACTGTGATCATTGTGGTTAACTGTGGCATAATGGAAAAGATTACAAAATCAGTGGAACAAATAAAAAGACAAATGGGTCGAGGGAACAAGAAGAAAAGCCTAATTAACTACATGTAGATGAAGGAATTATAGAGATGATAAATACTGATTGGGTCAACAAAAACTTCACACCCAAAAAAAAGAACTAAAATCGAGATTGTAGGAGATGTGGCAGTCAAAGAAATTTAAAATGGTGATATTATGGATCACCAACATAAGAGTGATGAAGATGGAACTGTAGGTGTTTTCTCTAATGCCAAAGTGAATCGAAATGGTGATATATGGCCAAAAATTGCTCACCAGCATGGGTGTGATGAACAGGAAACTGAAGGTGTTTACAATTATGCCGAAGAGAGTCAAATTGGTAATATTCAGCATCAATCGGCACACCAAAATAAGAATGATAAGGAACAAGAGTTACAGGAGGAGCGGTTGCAAAAGGAGAGTAATGTCTCTCTTTTAGAACAACAAATGGGCCAGATATTTGATGCAACCCAAGTGTTTGATGTGGAGCCTATCAAAGAAAAAGAAACACCTCCAAGTGTTTGTACAAATGACTCTATGACTTTAGGTGTGGAAAAACAAGCCTCGCTTGTAAAGGAGGGTGCTTATTAGGGGTGGCAATCGTGTCGGGTTAGATGGGTTCGTGGCGGGTTGAGCAGTGGGTATTATACTATTTGGGTCAACACGAACCCGACACGATTAATAATCGTGTCGAAGTTCTCGACCCTAACATGACCTGTTTATTATACGTGTAACACGACACGACACACTTAACCCGTTTAATTAATGGGTCGTGTCACACGAGTAACACGACACGAAATGTTTAACCCGTTTAATTTTTATGTCGTGCCACGACACGACACGTTTAACTCACGAACACGAAAAAATGCGTCTGACCCGTTTAATAATTGACC
This sequence comes from Sambucus nigra, assembly GCA_949130495.1. NCBI lineage: Eukaryota > Viridiplantae > Streptophyta > Magnoliopsida > Dipsacales > Adoxaceae > Sambucus > Sambucus nigra. Next base: position 436,764,634 of record OX422223.1, on the reverse strand, counting down.
CGTTTAAGAAAAGCTGGTATAAATTAAAGAAAAATTCATATTCAATAAATTACTTTGCTTCAACCAGATCCCTGTTTTTTTTTCTTCAGAAATAAATTACTTTGCTTCATATTGCACTAGTAAGCATTGAGAATTGGTTCAAACAGATCCAAAGAAAAAATAGATTTAAGTGCTTCCATGGTTCAGACACAAAATAAAATTACATGAATTCAAAACAGATCCATGAATTCAAAATAGATCCAAAACAGATCCATGGATTCAAAACAGATCCAAGCACAAAATAAAATTATAAATTAAAGTAGTTTTAAGTGCTTCCATGGATTAAAATAGACACAAAATTGGAAGACTTTCATAGCTTCAAACAGACACAAAATCCTTCTTTCCACCAAGCTTCATCAAGGACTAAACCTGGGAAAAAAAATTGAACACAATTAATGCAATATTTAAATAAATCACAACAAAAATAAAAATAAAAAAGATATTAAGTATTACCAAGTAATTTTCAATCTCCAAATCCACTACCACATTTGAACATTCAAACGATTCTGGGTCATCATCTTCTATAACCTCCTTTGCTTTGTCGTTGACGCTCAAATGTGTTATATCTTGTAGCAACTCATCCAACCTCACTGAATCTAAACAATAAAAAATAAAAATATAAGGATATAATTTTTTTTAAGACCTACAAATAAAAAACTGAAAAATCATATATTACCTTTACTTCCAAACAACCAATCTCTTGAACAAATCAAAGCCTCGACAACTTCTGGCCTTAAAGCACTACGGTATTGGTCAAGGATCCGACCTCCAACACTAAAAGCGGACTCGGAGGCTACCGTAGAAATATGAACACTTAATATATCACGAGCCATGCAAGCTAGCTCAGGATACCGATATTGATGCGCTTTCCAATATGTAAGAACGTCTATTCTTGCTTTCCTATCAACACGAGGCTCATCCAAATACAACTCCAATTGACTTTTTTGGGCACTAGTCACAAACTCTTGGCTCTCAAAAACATCAAATTCCTGAAATGTGAAAAGTTAGTTTCTAAAACAATAATAAAACATTAGAATACAATTTTAAATAATTTTAACTTAAATTCATATTCAAAAAAAATTGAAAAAAGATATTTCACCTTAAAAACATCCATGGAGTCTTTACTTTGACCATCTTGCTCATTCACCTCTTCATTATTTCCACGAGAATTCGATGATTGAGAGGTGGAAGACTTTGAAGCATTTTGCATGTACTCATCGTAGAGAGAGAATAATTTTTCACGCACCCTCGTGCATTCAACGTTTCCAACACCATAAAGTTTGTTGTAGGAAAATTCCACAAATTGGATTTTATAACGGGGGTAAAAAATGACAGCCAATGCCAACAACAAGCTATATTCATTCCAATATTTCTCAAACTTTGTAACCATTTGCATGGCTATTCTTATAATAAAAACATCTGTGCTTTCACTTGCTTTGTTTAAACTAAACTCAACCATGAAAACAAGTGGGAAGAACAAGTTTGAAGTCGGGTATTTCACTCCAGAGAAAATACAAGTAACATCATAAAAAAGTTTCAAAAACTTACAAATTTTCTCCACTTTTCCCCACTCCTCATGAGATGGACAATGCTTAAAATTAGAGTCGGCGAGTTGCAAATGACAAAATGCTCGACGATAATACAAGGCACACTCGAGCATAAGAAACGTGGAGTTCCATCGTGTTGGAACATCTTGTCTCAACGCCCTTTTTGAATCTAGAGATGTTTGTGCCACACATGCAATAAATCTATCCTTCCTCACTTGCGAACCTTTCACATATTTAACACATTCTCTAATTTTATCAACCGACTCATCAATCTCTTTTAACTCTTCTTGCACAATTAAGTTCAAGATATGTGCACAACAACAAACATGAAACAAACTACCATCACTTAATAATGCACTTTTCAAACTTAGTTGGCTCCTTAATATCTCACAAAAAACATCATTAGCAGATGCATTATCCAATGTAAGTGAAAATAATTTCTTTTCAATTCCCCAACTACTAACAAGACTATAAACCTTTTCCGCTAAACATACACCACTATGAGGAGGAGGCATGTAAGAAAAGTTTACAATCTTTTTTTGTAAAACCCAATCCTTATCAATGAAATGAGCAGTAAGGCATATATAACCATCCGTAGCAATAGAAGTCCACAAATCAGAGGTTAAGCAAATTCTACCCGGACAATCTAACAACAAGGAGCTTAATCTACTCAGTTCTTTTTTGTGAGCCTTCATTACATCGGCTTTTGCCGTATTCCTAGTGATATGCTTGACTTCGGGGCACAAATAGGTTAACAGTTGCCTAATACCATCATACTCAACAAATTGGAATGGCAAATCATGCCTAATAATAGCAAATGCCAATAAAAGACGGAAATTTTCTAAGCAAAAATTTGGAGAACGGGTGGTCAATGAACCATTTGCTTGCGACATAATCAACTGGCCTACGTCATTTGTATTTCTCCTTTCATAATTTTTAACATGTCGGGTCATGTTACCCGTTCCATATTTACTATCACAAAGATATGTAATCCCACATTTTTTACATTTACATCTTTGTTTTTTATCACTGCGCAATGGAAGGAGTTCAAAAAAAGCCCAAACAGCAGAAGTTAACTTTCTAATTCTTTTTTTAGGGTTTTTAGTTACCTCTGGCTCAGTGGCTTTTTCTTGACCATTTCTCCGAGCAGATTCTTCTTCCCCCAAATCTCTTTGAAACTCAACACTATCATCTTCCTCAAATACAACATTATTATAGTCCATCTGTTGAATAACATAAATAAATAAAAAATCAGCCACAAACAACAAAACAAAATGGGTGGATCTTAAAAAAATATATAAACTGAGCATATATACATATATTAAAAAAAATGGGTGGATCTAACATTGTTTAAATTAAACATATGAAAAAAACATATGCAGATTATTTGTCATTGTTTCAACTGTATAAATATTATGAGGTGGGTATATAAAATATATCATCCAAAAATTCTATGGCTGTAGGACCACACCAAGTTGGAAATAGATTCAGTTAGTAAACAAGGACCTGACATATGGCTGTAGGACCACATCCAAAAAAATTATGAGGTGGGTATATAACATTGTTCTAATTAAACATATCCAAAAACTCTATGGCTGTAAAACATATGAAAAATATTAAGAGACATGAGAGTGACCTGATGTTGTTGGGGCGAGACTGCGATGTGAGGCTGGTGCGAGGGTGTTGCGAGGGGCTGCCTGGTGCAAGGGTGCTGGCAGCTGCGAGGTGCGAGGGTGTTGCTGGGGATTTCCTTGGAGTGAGGCTGGAATGGAGTTTGGGTTTTCAATAAGAGGGTGAGAGAGAAATGAGAGGGGCGGCGGCTGAGGAATATAGTTTAGGGTTTTGGAAGTGTTGTGTTATGTGTAGAATATATATGGTAAAGGTTTAAACGGGTTTAAATGGGTTTAAATGGGTTGGGTGTAGAATATATATGGTAAAGGTTTAAACGGCTGAGGGTTTAAATGGGTTGTAAATGGGTTGGATGGGTCGTGTTATAAACGAGTCAACCCGTTTATTAAACGGGTTATACGTGTCAAAATCGAGTTCTGCGGGTTTAACCCGAACACGACACGATTATTAATCGTGCTAAACGGGTTGACACGATTATGACACGAACCCGTTTAGGCCCAACCCTAACCCGTTTATAGCGTGTTGGGTTCGTGTCGGGTTTTCGTGTCGTGTCGAAAATTGCCACCCCTAGTGCTGATGAAGGTGCGTTTCCAATTGTAACCAAAGTGAATCAATGCGATAATTCATAGGGTAGTTCTTTAGAATCGACGTCGTTTGTTGTAAACTCCACAGAGGAAGGGAGAGCATAGGATTTTCGGACATTAAGCAAGGAGGAGAAAAACTACCTTAAATATGAACTTAGGTCTCCCGTGAGTTGGTCTATGCCTCGCAAATATTTGTAATTTGTTGTTTCTATTTAGTTTTTCTCATTCTCTTGTGAAACCCTGGGGAATAATTTTTCCTCCTCTATTTGAATAAATTTTTAGTTTTAAAAAAAAGTTTTCAATAAAAAGACCTTGACAGAGGATTTTTTTCTTAGTTTAAAGGAACTTATCTCATGGTAACTATTACATTCATCAAGCTTACAATGGAAATAGATCTAAAGTTCACTAAATGGGGGGTCTTCATTGATCAGTGTCTCCATGTTTCTTTCCTCCACTCTGGTAGCCACAACTCACTTGTAAGCCTTTTTTGATTCCATAATAATAAAATATCCTTTACATGTTATGGAAGGCTTAGTGTCATCCAACATACAAGTTTGATAATGGTCCATGATAAGGTGAATATATGTGACTTACTCCAAAGATAAGGCCCTAATATAATTGTAAGCTCTAGATGGGGAGAATTGCAATAATAATGTTATTCTATATAAACTGTAATAATAGTTTCTCCATTGACTCTTGCTTTGTATTTGTGGAGGAAGTTGCGGTACCTTGGGTTATCACGAACTATTATTATGTGCTTGTGGAAAATAAACCTTTTGGAGTATATGTAGGAGGTAAAAGCCTTTGGATATGCATAAAGTATTGATTATTTTATGGGTTTTAGTACCTTAATAAAAATAAAAAGAATTTGAAGAAAAGAAAAATCAGGAGGTTTATTTGACTTTTGATATAAATCATAGTTAACCACCACTTTAGTATGAGCACCCCCCCCCCCCCCCCAAAAAAAAAAAAAAAAACCACACTCACATCCTCCACATCTATTTTCATTTTTTCTCAACACCATAAAACAATCTACTCATTAATCTCGTCAAAGACGCCCAACAACTTACTAAACCCTTCAAGGTAGGCTGCGTTAATCCTGGCAAGGTCGTGCAAAGTTGTGAGTGCATGAATTATCACAACAAATAACCAAGAAAGAGATATCGAGATGAAAGCAACTAATCACACACACAACAGATGTACGTGGTTTGATAACTTGTCTACGTCCACGAAGAGATTACTTTGTTCTTATAAGTGTCTCTCAAATATCGAGGTTACATCCCATTGGCCTGGGCCAAGGTTTACAATTTATAGATGTGGAAAATAAGAGATTGAGTTATACAAGTAACTCCATTAGATCGTGGATAACTCGTGGTGTCCCTGAATATCTCCTCCGAGATTGTTGGCAATCGATTTGAGTATATCCTTGTTCATTTGAGTGTATGTAAAATGCACAAGTCTTTAGTAATTAACTGATTCGGATTGGGCAGTCCACTATCCATATTGGGCTCGTCGGCTACTTTCTTAGGATGAAAATAAAGGAGCTCCCACAATTCCCCTAAAATATTTGGGCTAAGCATTTGGACCAATAGATTTTAGCTAAGTACAAGGTGCATGGCCTAAAACTTTTTCAAAATAAGAGTGGCATGACCCATGGCCTAAAACAGTTTCAAAATCGGAGGGAAAAACTTGAAATTCTTATGAATTTGAGAGGGCACGCTTGTTCGAGACCAAACACCATGGAAAATTTGTGGTTTTTTTTAATTTAAGAAGTAGGGGTATGCTAGTCGAGTAGGCATATGAAGTGCCAAAGTCTTCATTGGTACCTGTGATCTATCATTAGCTCGAAGTTCAAACAAAGATACATCACCTCCAGTCATCATTTTTTAAACACTTCTCGTCCACGAAACTTCCATTTTCTTCTTCAGTTATTCGTATTCCAGAGCTCTCGTTCATTCATGTAAGTTCCTTTCACCTTCTCTTTGATTTCACTTCTTCGACTATTCATCTTCTGTTACTAGAGATTTTTTTTTCTTCTTTATCATCTATGGCGTTGCTAGATAACAAAATGATAGCAGAATTTAAGAAGTCTTACAATATTCCTGATTGGGTGAAAATCGATTGTGCCCCCATCCCTAGATATCTCCGTAACATAGAAGGGGGCACTGGATTCATACCCTCTTGATCACACAGCGGGGTTTGACATTTTTCCCAAACCCTCTTTTTCTAAGATTCTTTAAGTACTTCGATGTCGTCCTTTCTCAGTGTGCCCCAAATGTTTGGAATATTGTAAATGGGCTTTACAGAATAAATGAGATGTATGGGACCAAGTTAGGAGTTGCTAATCTTTGCTACTGCTATGTCTGGTCACGTACTAATGGTGGTATTTTGTACTTCAAGAAAAGAAAATCTGACAGGGTTCTAGTTGTGAATCTCCCTGAATCTCATCAGGATTTTTGGGGTCATTGTTTCATTGTAAGGAATTAGCAACATCATCCTCTACGTGAGGGCAAGAGGTACCGAGGGCCTTGGATCTCTGATTTTAAGGAGGATCACATAGGTTTCTCTCTCTTGTCTTCTGTTTTCTTGTTATTTTTTTTAATCTATTTACTTGCTCGCTACTTCTGTTTCCTGTCCTCTGGCTTATATTTTCTTCATCTATTTTGTATGTCACGATAAAAATCAAGAACCTGATTTGAATGAGGTGAACGCTGCTGATCTCTTCAAAGTTTGGATAGTACAAGAGAGACTTCATAATGGAGAGAACCCTCGTTCTGCAGCCTACCTGCTAGAGTACAAGAATACCACTAATAGTTTTATTGCTCGGACGATTGATAAAGTTCCTAACTTGGAAGTTCCTGAAGTAGGTCCCTTTGTACCAATTATTTTAAAGGAAAGGGAAAAAGAAGAAGAAGACGAAGAAGAAGAAGAGGAAAAAGAAGAAGAAGAAAAATAAGAAGAAGAAAAATAAGAAGTCACCCCCGATAAGGAGGAGAGTGCTTAATGTTGATGATGATGATCAACCTGTATTATCTGATCGTATAAAATCTTTGAAGAGAATAGATGGGGATTCCCCTAGGGCTAGTGGCTCCAACCCGGGAGCCAAGGGGAAGGAGAAAGAGATGGAGAAGAAGAAAAATATAAGAGAGAGAAAGAGAGAAGAAGAGAAGAATAATTAACAAAAAGAGGTTGGCCTTAAAGGCCCTCAGTATGTCTTTTTTTTACTGCTGCTGCTCAGGGGTCTAGTGTGACCAATACTCCCCTTCTTGCCTCTAATCTGCTAAAGGGGGTCGTGCTCGCGGCTGATCGCGAGCACTCCTCGCGGTTGGGTCGGACCAACTTGAACTCAAGTCCGCTCAAGGTCTTTCTCTAGTGAGTTCCTTATTTCTTGTCTTTTTTCTATGTATTCGTCTTTTGCGCACTAGTCTTTTCTCTTGCTATTTTATGTAGTTTTTGTCTGACTTCACCAATCTTCTGGATGGTCATGCCAACCAATTCAAGAATAACCAAGAGTTGAAAGATGCCCTGAAGAAGTCTAAAAAGGGCTTAACTGATGCTCGCGCTACTTATTGAGAGTTCGGCCAAGGCGTATGCCAGTCTATAGGAGGTCACCAAGAAAGAGAAATGTCCAACTTATCGTCCCTATGGTACAAGTATTAGGTAGATTGTCCATCTTATCATCATTCTCCTTTCTCAAAGGAGGATAAAAGTATCCAAATTGATGTCATTCCTGCCCAGATTTTAAATCATTACCTTGAACATGATGAGGAGGTGTCCGCTCCTAACTCAGATGACGATTGAAGAGAACGTGTTGTTGATTATCTTTCTCTTCATCCATAGTCGGTCGAGGTCCTTGTATGGTCTTTGGTGTTTTTTATATTCTTATAATTTATACTCCACAATTTTTGTCAATAAGATAAAGTTTTTAATTATCAACTTGTTCCATATTTTAAACAAGCATTGATTAAATATAAGTTGATAACTGCCTTTGTATTTTTACTGATGAAGAATTGACATTGACCAACCACTTAGGACTTTTACTGACCATGTAATACTATTAATCATTTTGGGCTTCTCATCGATTAAATGAGTTATATTTAAGATCAATCATTTTGGGCTCTTAGCCGACTAAATGAACCAATAACAAGTGTTTTAACTATTTTGGGCCACTGCTGACTAAATGAGTTCGATGACTTATATCGTACATTATCCCATTCTAATATGCCTTAGCAATACCTTTTAGGTTGTGTAGTCACACTCCCTTAGGCCTAGGTGAGATTATGGAGATAATGTACCTGGCTAATGGGCCATCCACCCAATCAGGTTTTTAGCGACCAACACAATTGGTGACCAACCTAGGTTGGCTTTTTTTTCCTAAGGGTCCCTTGTAGGGATTTCACTGTTGTCGAAGAAACTCATGAGGTCTATCGTGTTTACGACAGAAACCTGAGAGTTATAACAATTGAAACAAATTCTAATGGCATAATGTAATTACTCTAATCCCTGCTCGGCCCAATGAAATCCCTTGATTGAAATAAGTTGAACAACCTAATATAATCCACATGGGTTTTGTTATGCACAAGAAAGTTCCTTAGCTAAGACAAGCTGAGCAGCTAGAGGTAATTTCTCTTTGTGTGGGGAGTGTTATCGATTGGAAATGGTGCATAATGTTAAGATACATAGCAAAAATTGGAAGCAACTAATGTATGAAATAAAAACGTGAGAGCCAATAGGTCGTTATTCATTGAATAATAACTTGCAAGCAACATAAGTTTGAAATGAACATTTACATAAACTAAATGTTCTGATAGAAGATACAAAAGACTAAAAATAGAACTTCTTGAGATTGGTTGTGTTCCATGCTATTGGTATCTCCCTTCCCACCAGCGTTTCCAAGTGATATGCTCCTAGAAGGTTGTACCTAATTAACTTAAAAGGACCTTCCCAGTTTGGTCCCAACTTTCCATATAACGATCTTATGGCACTGTCGATGACTTTCCTTAGGACATAGTCCACCACTTTGAATTTCCTCGAATTGACTTTTTTGTTATAAGGTTTGGCCAGATGCTGCTGATAGGAAGTCAGCTTGATTATGGCATGTTATATTCACTCCTCTACTAAGTCAAGTTTAGTGCTCAATGCATCTTCATTCCCCTGTTGGTCAACTAGGTTGGTTCTCATGGTAGGAAGACCAGCTTCAAACGGGATAATAGCTTCCATAAGTGAGCGTGAAGGGTGTTTACCCAGTTTATCTCTTAAGAGTCATACGGTAAGCCCACATAATATGGTAGATCTCGTCCACCCAGGCGCCCTTTGCTCTTTCCAACCACACTTTTAGGTCGTCGAACATAATTTTATTGGAAGCTTCTGCCTAACCATTGCTCTTTCAAACTGTGTGATGTTAGCGGTGATGATAGTTCTTGGTACCCAAAGCATGTTATGATGCTCTTTCAGATGAAGATTATCGTGTCGGCGTCACAAATGTTTGCGAGTGGTTCTGCCTCTACCACTTGGTGAAGTAATCTATGCTGACCAACATATACTTGCAATTTCTAGGTGCAGTAGGTAGTGCTCCTATAAGATCTAATCCCTATTGTGCAAACATCCAAGGACATGTCAAAGATTTAAGGTCGCTAGTTAGTTGATGAATTGTAGGAGAATCTCTGTCACTTCTCACATCATCGAACATAAGTACTTGCATACTTTTGCATGTGAGGCCACCAGTAGCTTTACTTGATCGCTCGAAAAGCCAATGACCTCCCTCATGCGTGACTTCCACATATACAATCATGAAGTTCACTGAGAACTTGCTTAGTGTCATGTGGGTGGACGCACTATTGGTAAGTTCCTGTGAATGATCTCTTGTAGAGTTTTACCCCTAGGGTGAGGTAAAAACATGCTGCTTTCACCCTCAACTGGTGAGCCAATCTTCTGTCATCATCAGGCAATGTACCACTTCGTAGATAGGCAACGATGGGATCCATCCAACTAGGGACCCTTTATGTGAGTAAGGCTTGCTCGACAAACATCGTTTGGTCAATGATTTGATGGTCAAGGCACTCTATCTGAATGGTTCTTTTGAGATTAGAGTCTAAATCGGAGCTTAGGGTTGCTAAGGCATTAGCGTGACTATTCTTCCCCTTACGGAACTACCGAATATCAACCTTCTAAAATCCTGCCATAAGATTTCTTACTACGATGAGGTATGCTGCCATCATATCTTCTTTTGCATTCAAATTTATACTTACTTTCTTGGATACTAGTTTGGAATCGCCGAACGCATTGAGGCGCCTTGTCCCCAGTAGTTGGGCTTTGCGCAAGCCAGCGATCAGTTCCTCGTATTCGACTTTGCAGTTGGAGGCTATAAATCAAAAATTGATTCCTACTCATGCCCCCTTAGAATTGGAGGATCCATCAACGTATAGGGTCCCATCCTTAGATTGTGCTTTCTTATTTGTTGATATCTCCATTTCCTGTTGGTCGCTAGGGGGTCCCCTGATTAGGCATAAATTCTTTCTAATTTATCCCTTAATTTAGTTACTTTTAGCACCTCGAACAACGTAATTGAGTTGGCTTTATCTCATAATCATGCTACTGACTGATCCTAATGAGTACACCTAGTTTCTGGTGTTTTGTAGTGATTTTACAGATGTTTGATGTCAAGAAACGGAAGAAAGAAATCAGAAGAATCAAGAAAGAAAGAAGGAAAAGTCAAAAGGGCAAAAGTGGAATTTCCACCCGAAATTTAGATGAGGTACCTAAAGAGAAGTTTAAGAAATATCATTCACGAGTACATAGGAAGAAACGACACCTCAATCGGAATCCCAGAACAAAAGTTATGAGCAGTCAAAGTTGAGCCAAAAAGTTAAATAGCCGAACCGGTCCACCCCTACCCCGGGCCGGTCCGCTTTGCCAAACTCCAGAAGACCCCGGACCACAAGAAAACCGAAGAAGGCAAAATAAAAGGAACCAGTCCGCCCCCAGACTGGTCCGGCCCAAAATAAAAAGAACCGATCCGCCTTGGAGGCAGATCGGTCCGCCTAAGGCCCGGACCGGTCCGGGCTTCGATATTTGCAAATCCTATCTCTTCCTAAAAAGACTCCTAGTGCAGCTAAACTCCAAAATTGTTGTAGGGTATAAAAACACGATTTATTATTATTATTGGTACGGAGAATTAGTAGAATTTTTCCTCTCCTTTTCCAGAAGCCCTAGTTTAGCTAACAATTTCAGTTTTAATTCAAAGATTGAAGATTTATTCACTGATTTTTGTGAGTACCAGTTTCATTCATTATTACACTTACTGCTTGGGTAATTTTAGTAAATATATCTTATTTCTAATTCCTTTCTACATCTAATTACCATTTTCCTTAGATTAATTATGAATTCCTGCACATCAATCATTGTTTTCATTAAATTCAACATGTTAGGCTAGATTTTCCAAGGCCGGGGTACATGAACCCAACCTGATGTGTTAGTGTGTGTGTGTATAAAATTAATCCGATGAATTTAGTGATTGATTATGATCGTATTACGTAGTTACACAATAATTGTAGATCTTTATATCTCATTTTCCCTTGGGTACTCGTGTTGATTTAGAGTGCAATTTGAGTGTCACTATCGCGATACTGATTTACTCATCCTCAGATTAGGTATGACGCGGGCTTGAACCTCGTATACATAATGCTTGGGAATACTAAATTCTGGGTCAGATCAATCAGATAAATTTATGATTAATATTATAACTGCAATACACTAGGGTTGGGGGATTGTATTACCGTCCTATTTCTCTCATCATTTAAAACAAAAGGTTTCAAATCATCATTCATTCTCAATTTCTGTAGATTAGTATAGTTGCATTTCTTCATAATTTCATTATCGTATTTAGCTGTAATCAATCTCAAATCAATTTTTCCTTTTCATTTTAGAGTCAAAGTTAGGGTATTTCCGTCTCTTCCCGTCGTCACAACTATGTTGTCCTTTTTCCCTGAGGATCGATACCCGACTTACTGGGATTATTACTTGAGCGAAAGGCTTACACTTGAGCCTAGAGTGAACGCATTTCTGAGACACATTTTCAGTCGCGTCAAGTTTTTGGCGCCGTTGCCGGGGATTTAGGTAGACTTAGGATTAGATCGAGTCAATCCAAAGCTTTGACCAAAAATTTCCAAAAATCCAAAAACATATAAAAAAATTTCAAAAAGCACAAAAAGATTCACCACCATCTATCACAAGTTTTAATTCAAAATTCCACTCCCACACGTCATAATACTCCAACCAACATTCACGAAAATCCAATAGTTGAGTATAACCCCGATAGCCCCCACACTCGAAACGCCCCACAATTCTGGATCCCGCCTCCCACACCGTCACACTCAATCTCCAATAGCACTCCGTTTTCCTTCTTACGACACACGTTCGAGCATTCCTCCGAGCACACTTAGAGCACACCCAGTGAGAGAACCGAGTCGTTAAGCGAGAGAGAGATGTCACAAAACAGTAATGCACCCACTGGTGAGGAAGAACCCCCATACCGCCCGCTGAGAGAATTCCTATATCCCGAGTGCACTGTCACTCTGGGATGCATTATACTCCCATATAATGTCGGGAAATTCCATTTTAAAAATGGAATGATCCAGATTCTACCACATTACCACGGTATGGATTCTGAAAAGCCATACCTCCATATTAGGGAATTTGAGGATGTGTGCGATACGCTCAATGATCAAACCTGCACCCAAGAGGTGATCCTCCTCAAACTCTTCCCTTTCTCGCTCAAAGATAAAGCTAAGACCTGGCTATGGTCTTTACCTCCGAGCTCGATTCCATCTTGGAACGAGTTACAATCGAGATTTCTCAAGAAATTCTTCCCACCACATCGAACAATTTCCATAAAGGCTCAAATTCAAGCGTTCAAACAACCTGAAAATGATCCATTTCATCGATGTCATGAGCGTTTCAATGAGTTAGTTACTTCATGCCCCCATCACGGATTTGATGCAGCGCAAATCATCTCTTTTCTCTATAATGGGTTGAATCTCAACTCTAAGCAACTTGTTGAAACCATGGGAAGTGGTCCCTTTATCGATTTAGACGCCCAAGATGCAGAGATTCATTTGAGGTATGTCGCCGAGACTACCCAATCCTGGGATACCTCTGACCCTAATGCTCAAAATCGAAATCATCAAGTGACCACCACTCCATCAGCGTTCGGCCTATATCATGTAGAAAAGAATTCTATAGCGGACAGTCGGATTTATATACTTGAGAAAGAGATGTGAGACCTACGGGGGATATGTGGGAGAGGACTAACTGGATCCATACCGAACCCCGTCGAGAAGGTGTGTGCTATTTGCGAGGCGGTCCATTCAACTGAGGAATGTCCGACGATACCTGCCTACAAAGTAATGCTTCAGGAGCAAGCTAGCGGTATAGAAGGATTTAAGGGTAATTTCGGTGCCCCGCGCGGGAATTCTTAAAACACTTCATGGAAAAACCATCCCGGTTTTAGCTATGGACAACAACATGCCGCAATGAACCCTCCTTCGCATGTTGCCCCTCCTCCACCACAACACTTTCAACAAGCTCCACACATGCAAGGACATGTACAAGCACCACCATCTCAAGGAAATTATATCCCGCCACAGTGGAGAACTCTCGAGGATACCATGAATCAATTCATCGCAAGCCATACCACAACCAATGCCAAATATGATCGTCTGATTGGCGACATAAATGCGAATCCGTCAAAAATACAATCTTCATTGAGTGTTCAAGAGAAGGGCAAGTTTCCTGTCCAAGGCCAAAGACCTCACCAAGGTTAAACTAGTGTTAGCTCCACCTCTACTGAATATCAGGAGCAATGTCAAGATGTAAACACTCTTCGTTGTGGGAGAGTCGTTGATTTATCACCTCCCCCACACGACACAACGAAAGACAAGGAGATTTCGCCCGGCACGAAAGAGGCCGAAGATGTCCCCTTGAATGAGAGTGACAAAGAAGACGCTAGTGAGCCAGAGGTAGTAGTGAAACCACCCTCCGCGACACCGTTTCCTCAAAGGTTAATTCCCTCCCATAGAGGAAACCCACGTGAAGACGTGCTAGAAGTACTAAAGCAAGTAAAACTGAATTTACCCTTTCTCGATGCCATTAAGAAAATTCCAGCTTATGGCAAAGTCATCAAAGATGACAGTAAAGAGGAAGATGAAGGTAAAGAAGAACATCTTTCTAGCCCAGAACGTGAGCTTTATTCTACTAAATGATCTCCCGCCTAAATTCAAAGATCCCAGTGCACCCACCATATCCTGCATCATTGGAGAGAATAAAATCGAAAAAGCCTTACTTGACTTGGGAGCAAGCATAAATATCCTCCCTCACTCCATCTATAGGCAACTTGACTTGGGCGACCTCAAGCCCACAAAGGTCACTCTCCAATTAGCGGATCGAATAGTGAAGATCCCACGAGGCATAGTTGAGGACGTGATCGTCCAAGTTGACACTTTCTACTTTCCGGTAGATTTTGTCATCTGGGACACGGATCCCTTCTTCCACTCGAGAAATCATGTTCCCATCATCCTTGGGCACCCTTTCCTAGCTACGGCTAACGCAATCATCAATACTAGGAATGTGCGAATGCAACTCACCTTTGGGAACATGACCTTGGAAACCAACATCTTCCACATAGCCCAAAATGCAGGGGGGGAAGATGATCTTCACGCGGTGAGCCTCATAAATGAGATAGTATAGGAGTACTTTGAGGAGAATTACTGTAGCGACGCTTTAGAGTCCTGTTTAGCGGCGAGATACGAGAGTGAGGGGACATACACCGACTTCGAGAGGGAGGTTGGGGAGTTGAGAGCTACTCGATGAGAGTGCGTCCAACGAGGACGTGAGAGAGGTAAATTGGGTTTCTAGATTCGAGGAATTACCTCCGAGGGATACACACATGGTTCCCTCCAGTGAAAAATTTACAACCCTCGAATTAAAGAAACTCCCCTCCCATATTAAATATGCATACCTAGGAGAGGATGAGACATTTCCTGTTGTTATCTCCTCTAGCCTAGATGAAGGGTAGGAGGGTAAATTATTGAAAATTCTGAGGAAGCACCAAAGTGCTTTTGGTTGGTGCATTGCTGATTTGAAGGGGATAAGTCCTTTGATTTGCACTCATAAGATCCATCTCGAAGAGGATGTCAAACCCTCTAGAGAAATTCAAATAAGACTGAATCCCAACATGAAAGAAGTTGTCAGAACCGAAATTATCAAATTGTTGGATGCCGAGATCATCTACCCAATCTTGGATAGCAAGTGGGTAAGCCCTATTCAAGTCGTCCCGAAGAAGTCGGGTATGACTGTGATTGAGAATGCGAAGGGAGAGCTAGTCACCCAACGTACCACCATCGGGTGGCGCGTTTGCATTGATTATCAAAAACTTAATGCGGGAACTAGGAAAGACCATTTCCCCTTGCCATTTATTGATCAAATGCTTGAAAGTTTGGCGGGCCACCCTTACTATTGCTTCCTTGATGGTTATTTCGGATATAACTAAATTGAGGTAGATGTACTTGACCAGGAGAAGACGACCTTCACTTGCCCTTTTGGTAAGTTTGCCTACAAACGTATGCTATTTGGCTTGTGTAATGCACCAGCGACCTTTCACAAGTGCATGTTGAGCTTATTTAGCGACATGGTCGAGAGAGGACTCGAAGTGTTCATGGACGACTTTAGCGTTTTTGGCACATCTTTCGATCATTGTTTAGAATAGCTGGAAAAAGTACTTACCCGATGTGTGGAAAAGAACTTAGTGCTGAATTGGGAGAAGTGCCATTTCATGGTCACCGAGGGAATAGTTCTTGGCCACATAATATCATCCAAAGGAATAGAGGTTGATAGGGCAAAGATAGATGTCATAACTGATCTTCCCCCACCAAAATTGTTGAAGGACGTGTGCTCATTCTTGGGCCACGCGGGGTTTTATCGAAGGTTCATTAAGGACTTTAGCGCCATCGCTAGGCCCTTAAGCAACCTACTCATGAAGGACATCCCATTCGAGTGAACGGAAGAATGCCAAAGCTCTTTTGAAAATTTGAAAAACATTCTTGTGTCCGCTACCATCATGCAAGTTTCGGATTGGTCCTTACCATTCGAACTTATATGTGATGCAAGTGATTACGCGATCGGGGCTATTTTGGGCCAACGAAAAGATAAGCAAGCTCATGTCATCTACTATGCTATCCGGACCCTTACCAGACCTCAACTCAACTACTCTACCACGGAGAAGGAGTTGCTAGCGGTAGTCTTTGCCCTTGATAAATTCCGATCACATCTCATTGGTTCTCCTATTACTGTCTTCATCGACCATGCGGCATTGAAATACCTACTTGCAAAGAAAGATGCCAAGTCGTGCCTCATAAGGTGGATCCTACTCCTACAAGAGTTCAATCTCTCCATCAAAGATAAGAAAGGAGTAGAAAACGTCGTTGCCGACCATTTATCTCGGTTTTCGTCCGACATACCTAATGATCCCATACCCATAGACGAATACTTTCCAAATGAGAAACTTTTTGCTACCTCTTCGTATCCCTGGTTTGTGAATATAGTGAACTATCTTGTCACGGGAGTTGTCCCTCCCGATTGGACACCGCAAGATAAAAAAAGGTTTATTACTTGGTCGCGCATGTTCTTCTATGATGATCCCTTCCTTTTTAAATATTGCGCCGACCAAATCATCCGACGATGTGTGCCGGATGACGAGATCCCGAAAGTCATCCATTTTTGTCATGCGAAAGCTTGTGGAGGCCACTTTTTGACGAAAAGGACGACCGCTAAAATTCTGCAATGCGACCTCTATTGGCCCACAATCTTTCGGGATGTGAACGATGCTTGCAAATTGTGCAATAGGTGCCAACGAATGGGAGTCATTACTCGACGAGACATGATGCCTCTTACCCCCATACTCATCATTAAGATATTCGACTGTTGGGGTATTGACTTCATGGGACCCTTCCCCCGTCCTTTGATTTCCTATACATCCTTGTTGCGGTAGACTACGTTTCTAAATGGGTGGAAGCTATAGCTACCAAGACTAATGACAACAAAGTGGTGATAAAGTTCCTGCAGGAAGACATACTTTCCCGCTTCGGTGCATCGAAAGCAATAATTAGCGATAATGGCACGCACTTTTGCAATAAGCCATTCACGAAGCTCATGAGGAAGTATGGTGTCGTTCACAAGGTGGGAACGACTTATCACTCATAAACGAATGGGAAGGCCGAACTAGCGAATCGAGAAATCAAGAACATTCTCGAAAAGACCGTCAATCCTACTCGGAAAGATTGGTCACTTAGATTGAACGATTCGCTATGGGCCTATCGTACCGTATTTAAGAATCAACTCGGCATGTTCCCTTTCCACTTTGTATATGGAAAACCTTGCCATCTTCCCGTTGAGCTCGAACACAAAGCGTATTGGGAGATTAAGCAATTGAATTATGCCATGGACGAGGCCAGTGAAGCCCGCAGGCTTCAATTGAATGAGTTAGAATAACTACGCAATGATGCGTATGAGAATGCCAAAATTTCTAAAGAGAGGATGAAACTCGCTCATGATAGCATCATTCGACGAAAAGAGTTTCTCCCCGAGCAAAAAGTTCTCCTCTACAACTCTTGGCTTCACCTCTTTTCGAGAAAGTTGCAGTCACGATGGTCTGGCCCGTTCGTTATGAAGAATGTTTTCCCCCATGGAGCTGTTGAATTAGGCAATTTAAAAGGGGGAAATACATTCAAAGTGAATGTACAACGCCTAAAGCCATATCTATAGGTGTGTGCAGAAGAAGTCGACACCGTCTGGTTGTCGTACCCCGTTTATCGGGTTGAGTGAGCTATTGCAGCAAGGTCGACGCACCCCCGATGCATATGGGGTAAGAGTTGTGTGTGTTGAGAGTCGTTAAGACTAGGTTCAATCGAGAAAAGCATTCGTGTGTTTCGAGAATTTTGAGTCAAAGGGTGTTGACCAGTGAAATCGAGAGAGTTTTAGTCCAGATTAATAGAGGGTATGTTTTGAAAGTGAAATTTTTCGGAGAAGAGAGCTCGAAACCAAGTTCGGAAAATTCTAGCCCAAAAGACCTGGGGTCGGACCGGTTCCTTTTTAGGTCGGAACGGTCTGCCCTCAGACCAGTTCCTTTTATTTTTAAAATAACTGGTCCGCCTGTCGAGGGTTTGAAAAGTCAAAGGCCGAACCGGTCCGCCTCTACCCCTGATCGGTCCGCCTTCTGCCGATCTGTCTTCTCCCCTTCCCAAGATTTACCCCCTTCCCCCCAATCCCATTCATTCCCTCCAATCCGTTTTCCCTCTTCCCAACCCCAACCTTTCTCTCCCAAATCCATCCCCTTTTCCCTCCAAACCCCTTCCCTCCAAAACCAACCCCTCCCCTCACCCTTTCCACTATAAATACACCCCAAACCCTCCCATTATCCTCACACCTTCAACCCAAATACTCTCTTCTCCCTCTCTATTTTTTCCTAGCAAAAATCCTTGTAGTTTTCATGGCTCCCCGTGTTGCCCCCACCAAATATGACTCCACCGATATCCAACCCTCCGGTCACGACGAGTTTCGCTCCCTCCACAAGGAGCGATGGTGCAATCAATTCTTTGGTTTGGGCCGCAAACTCCATCTGGAGCGAGCTGTCCAATGGGAACAGCTGCCTAACTCCGTCACCGCCCTATTCATGGCTCGGAGCTGGTGCCAGTTCCTCAACCAACCCTACGAGGCAGTTTGGGCCACCGAGGTCCGCTCATTCTATGGCACTCTAGTTCGGACGACCCAATTCGAGGCCGAAGCTTTCGTGGATGGGAATGTCATCCCATTTTCCTTGGTCCGTCTCACGGCCAAGCTAGCCGAGCATGACGTCCTGGACGTTCCCGAATTTACCTATCCCCGAAATGTCCCCCCGATCGACAAGGATATCATCATGGCCCGAATTGCACCAAATGTAGCTTGGACGGGGCAAATCGTCGCCGGTGGATGCCTAAACGATAAGGAGCGCCTCACATTTTAGATTGTGTGCGCCAACATATTGCAAACGTCCAACGATTCCGCCATGCGGCCTCGACAAGCTACTTTGACATATCATCTCTTCAACCCCCAAACTTCCATCCATTTGGGCCACACTTTATACGCGGATATCATTAATGTGTCCTTGGATGAGAAGGGCACCACCCCACTTCCCTATGCCCGTTTTATCACTTCCATCCTTACGAATGCTGGCATAGTACCCCCGATTGACGACACTCGCATCCCCAGTCCTTTCGGACAAGGGACCCGCACCAAAAGCGCCAAACAGCTAGCTGTCCTTTGGGCTAGGCGGGGTGATGATGGTGAAGAAGAGGCTACCTCGATCAAGAGCGAGGAAGAAGCAGGGCCAGCCAGTGAGGATGTCGAGATGGGAGATCTCAGTGCGGACGACGAGTCTGCGGACGAAGAGGACAACCCAGATTTCGAGTGGGCGGGAACGGACCTATCCGCGCGTATGTCGGCACTTGAAACAAACTTCAACACTTTCAAACCAACTACGAGCGCGACAGGAGCATCGTTCTCCGCCTCCAAGCGGACATCTATCGCCGCATAGGGGATCCTAATGAGCCACTTCCTTCTTACTACCATAACCCCTATGACCCCAACGCGCCCGGTTCCTCCCATCCAAAACCCCGGTGAAGCTTTATATGGTGGTGGCAGCTTTTTATTTATTTTTCCCTGTTCACAGTTGTATGTTTTTCCCTGCACATGTAACACAGTCCTGTTGTAATAAAAACTGCATTTTCTCCATTTGTTTGTTTTCTTTATCGCACTTATTATTTTGCCTTATTTATATTTTAGTCCTTTTTGCTTGAGGACAATGCAAAAGTCTAAGTTAGGGGGGGTCACAAGTGCATATCTCTAAAACTTCACAAATTTTCAAAAATGCCCAGAAATTTCCAAAAAAATCATAAATTTTGAAAAATCCAAAAATATTTTTGTTCAAAATAAATAAAAATTGGAATTCAAATTTTTCAAAAATATCATTAAAAGTCGGTTTAAAGTCTCAAGTTGTAAACATTCAACATACACAAAGCCGAAATTGACCAAAGATGGAAATTGAGCGAAAATTGACGACTTAACGAATAAGTGTGGAGATTAACAAACCCGGTGAGATTCGAGCCTGTCATTTTCTTGCGAGTTTTTAAATCAATCCGAGTTAATTGTTAACTCAAAGTTCTTTTCAACGCCTAAAAAGTTGTCAAGGATCTCAATCCTTTCATTTTGATCGGTTTTGAAAAATGTGTGTAATATTGCCTTGAAAAACGTGCCAAATTAATCTATAAACTTAAATTCATCTCAAAACGCATATGGTAACGCAATTGGTATTTTAGGCAATGAAGTAGGCCATCGTTTGTTACCCAAAAATATTGGCCATAAAAAGTTGTGAAAAAAATCATCCCTTTTGTAACCCAAAGTTGAGCCGAATAATTTTTCCTTTCGTTTGACAACCCGAAAAACCCAAATAGCCCAGAATTGTGAAAAATGGAAAAATTCAAAATTTAGTCCAAAAAGTGCATATAAAGGGGCAAGAAAAAAAAATAGTTATGCTCAACAAAATAGCAAGAAAAGAAAAGTAGTGAAAAATAGAAAAAGAAGAAAAAAAATGATCAATAGCCAGGAAAAAGCACAAATGGACATCATTAATGACTTTTCTAATTCCAAACCCCTTCCCTACCTCCTTCATTTTACCCAATATACCTTACACACTCGAAAAAGTCCTAACCGAGTCCAAATTGCGAAAATTGATTACCGCGCGGAGAGCTAAGACACCAAAAGATAATAAAGGAGATTAAATGCGCGAAATAGAGGCAATGTTCTCATTTTTAAAATCATAATCCTTTGATGAGATCCTTTCACCATAAAAATTCCGTTTTTCTAATTGTATGCGTGATTTTGCTTCCATCAACATTTACTCTTTATATCACGCATACCAAGAGAATAGCCATAATCCGAGAGATTCGTTTGTGAGAGCATCCTGTGAGAACTTGAATTCAAAACGAATTTTCGGATAAGTAACGTAATGGTCAATCGGTGTAAATTGGCGGTTATATTTCCGGCTTCGCACACACACACTACGGTTTGAGACTTGTAAATATGTCTTGATGATGACTATTTTCTGGAAAAGTTTGAATTGCACAATTTTTACGTATTTTGAATTTTCTTTGAGTCGAATTTTGTGGGTAAATTCTCTGCAAACCCTCACGAGACAACACTCGTCCTACTAGGGTAACCAAGGGGTTTAAAGGCTTGTTGCATACGCTAAATGCAATCGCTTGCCTGCGAAAAAGGTATTTTATCCCAATAAAATGATTTTCAAGAGTTGAGCCTTGCTAGGATTCTTTTACATTGCTCGGGACACGCAAAGTTCTAAGTTTGGGGGGTTTGATTAGGCATAAATTCTTCTTAATTTATCCCTTGATTTAGTTACTTTTAGCACCTCGAACAACGTAATTGAGTTGGATTTATCTCATAATCGTGCTACTGACTGATTCTAATGAGTACACCGAGTTTCTGGTATTTTGTAGTGATTTTACAGGTGTTTCATGTCAAGAAACGAAAGAAAGAAATCGGAAGAATCAAGAAAGAAAGAAGGAAAAGTCAAAAGGTCAAAAGTGGAATTTCCACCTAAAATTCAGATGAGGTACCTAAAGAGAAGTTGAAGACATCTCATTCACGAGTACATAGGAAGAAACGGCACCTCAATCGGAATCATGGAACAAAAGTTATGAATAGTCAAAGTTGGGCCAAAAAGTCAAATAGCCGGACCGGTCCGCCCCTACCCCGGACCGGTCCACTTTGCCAAACTCCAAAAGACCCCGGACCACAAGCAAACCGAAGAAGGCAAAATAAAAAGAACCGATCCGCCTTGGAGGTAGACCGGTCCGGGCTTCGAGATTTGCAAATCCTATCTCTTCCTAAAAAGACTCGTAGTGCAGCTGAACTCCGAAATTGTTGTAGGGTTTAAAAACTCGATTTATTATTGTTATTGGTGCGGAGAATTAGTAGGATTTTCCCTCTACTTTTCCAGAAACCCTAGTTTAGCTAACAATTTCAGTTTTAATTCAAAGATTGAAGATTTATTCAGTGATTTTTGTGAGTACCCGTTTCATTCATTATTACACTTACTGCTTGGGTAATTTTAATAAGTATTTCTTATTTCTAATTCCTTTCTACATCTAATTACCATTTTCCTTAGATTAATTATGAATTCATGCACATCAATCATTGTTTTCATTAAATTCAACATGTTAGGCTAGATTTTCCAAGGCCGGGGTACATGAACCCAACCTGATGTGTTAGTGTGTGTGTGTATAAAATTAATCCGATGAATTTAGTTATTGATTATGATCGTATTGCGTAGTTACAAAATAATTGTAGATCTTTATATCTCATTTTACCTTGGGTACTCGTGATGATTTAGAGTGCAATTTGAGTGTCACTATCGTGATACTGATTTACTCATCCTCAGATTAGGTATGACGCGGGCTTAAACCTCATATACATAATGCTTGGGAGTACTAAATTTCGGGTCAGATCAATCAGATAAATTTATGATTAATATTATAACTGCAATACACTAGGGTTGGGGAATTGTATTCCCGTCCTATTTCTCTCATCATTTAAAACAAAAAATTTCAAATCATCGTTCATTCTCAATTTCGGTAGATTAGTATAGTTGCATTTCTTCATAATTTCATTATCGCATTTAGCTGTAATCAATCTCAAAACTAAATCAATTTTTCCTTTTCTTTTTAGAGTCAAAGTTAGGGTCTTTCCGTCTCTTCCCGTCGTCACAACTCTGTTGTCCTTTTTCCCTGAGGATCGATACCCGACTTACTGGGATTATTACTTGAGCGACAGGCTTACACTTGAGCCTAGAGTGAACGCATTTCTGAGACACATTTTTAGTCGCGTCATCCCCCATGAACTGGGTGATAAAATTAGCTAGGACTTGACCTTTAATTGTTATTCTTAGATGGAAGTGGATATCGAACCTCTCGAGCTTGACCGACCATTATGAGAGTCGTTCAGAGAGGTCGGATTTTTGAAGAACAACTTTGAGGGGGTGTGAAGTGATTACTATTATTAAATGAGCTTTGAAGTAGTGTTTCAGGTTCCTTGATGCAACCACTAGTGCATAGGATAGTTTTTCCTAGGGAAAGTAGCGTGGTTCTGCATCCAGAAGCGTCTTGTTGGCGTAATAGATGGGGTATTGTCCCCCTTGCTTCTCACATATCATAGTTGAACTAAAAGCGTGATCTGATTACAAGATAGTGATATTGAGGTTCTCCATCATCGAAAATCACTAATAAGGGCAGTTTGCTAGGTACAACTTGATCTCCTACAAAACTCTTGAGCAGTCATTATTCCACATGAGACCTTTTTCTTTAGGAGATGAAAGAATGGTCGGTAGCATTCTGAGGACTTGAAGATGAAGGGGTTGAGTGTTACGAGCATACCAGTAAGCTTTTAAACATCTGGCAACATTCATGGAGGCTGGACCTTAGTGATCACATCAATCTGATCTGGATTGGCCTCAATTACTCTTTTGCTAATCAAATAGACCAGAAAATTACCTAACTGGAAACCGAATGAACACGTGCTTGCGTTAATTGAGGATTTTAAAAATTTTGGCTAAGTGTGTGAGGTGGTCATGTATATTCTTGCTCTTGACTAACATGCCATCGATGCAGACCTCCATTGTGTCTTTAATCTGTTGTTTGAACATTTTCATGACCAGCCTCTGATAAGTTTCCTTTGTGTTCTTTAAGATGAATAACATGACCTCGTAACAGTATAAACCAATGTTCTAAAAGGCGCGCCTAAGTTGAGGCTTGGGAGAAACATCCCGCTTTAAGCTTTTTATGCCTTATTCTTGGTAAAATCCTTAAGGTGCACTTTTTTTTTAACAAAAATTCTTTACTGAAATGATATCACCTTTTAAAGACTTTTTTCCAAATCGGATCAATATCTTGTCCAAAACAATCAAATAGTATTTTAATTTGCATATATTCAGACATATTTTTAAGGTATATACAATTTTAGTATTTTTAATAGCCATGTTATGGCTAAAAATATTAAAATATTTAAGAAAAGGCCTAAATGCCTTTTAATGCCTTTTAACGCCTAAGGCTCGCCTAGGCTTCTAAGGCTTGAGGCTTGGCCTCCACGTCTCTATAACGCCCCACATTTTTTAAAACCTTCGTATAAACCGTTTGGGGTTATGAATAATGTTTTGTTTTGGTCGGGAACGAACAACGAAATTTAGTGGTACCCTGAGTAGTCATCCAGAAAACTCATCCTCTCATGGGTTGTTGTAGTGTCAACCAGCTGATCAATCTTAGGCAGTGGGAAACATCTTTGAGGCAGGCCCTGTCAAGGTCTATGAAATCAATGCAGACCCTCCAACCACCGTTGCTCTTTCGTACTATCACTGGTTGGATAACCACTTGGGGAACTGAACTTCCCCAATGGATTCTACATCCAGAAGCTTCCCCACTTCATTCAACCACTTGGGGAACTGAACTTACCTAATGGATACTTCATCCAGAAACTTCCCCACTTCGTTCTCCACTGCTTTAGCATTCTTGAGGGTTGTTCGGTATGCCTTCTGAGTGATCGCATGGATGGTTGAGTCAATATGCAGACGATGGTAGGCTACATCGGGATCAATCCCAGGAAGATCATACGTCTCCTATGTAAAAACATCCAGATTATTTCTTAAGAAGGCAATCAACTCTTCCATTTTTTCATCGATGAGTGTGGTTCTGATTAGAAGCTCTCTCCGATAAGCTGTCATCAAATCCAATATCCTTTAGGCTTTCAACGACCCTGTCAGTAGGGTGGACCTTGGTCTCTTCCACTTCAGGTCGATCGTACCGTAAATGCTATTTAGAGGGTGTGGCCCTATCTTAGGCTTCCTCTAGAGAATCCTTTGGTTCCTTTTTCTTCTCCTTCTGGGGATGGATGGTTGTGACAAAGAACTTCCTTAAAGTGGTCTGGTCACCACGAATCTTGACCGTGCCTCGGTTGGTTATACACTTCAGCTTTTGGTGGTAGGTAGATGATATGACTCTCATGTCATGCAACCTACCTCTGCCTAGAATGGCATTATATGGGGACTCTATGTCCACCACCAATAACTCAATTAGTTTTGAGATATTACCTTCCCTAAGTGGCAAGACTATCTTTCCCAGCGACATTGTAATTTTCCATGCGAAGCCGACCAACGAAACCGTGGCCTCCTTGAGGTTGTCTAGGTTGAGCTTCATCTTGTGGAACAACGCTAGATACATTACATCTGACGAGCTTCCTTAGTCTACAAGTAGATTGCCTACACCCCAATTTACAATTCTGAGAGTTATAACGATTTCATTATGACGTGGAGTCCTTACTCCGATCAAATTGTATTCAGTGAAGATGATGTGTTTGGTGTAGTCGACATCCTCTGGTCATCAATGCTTGCCTGCTTGGGTCTTTGAAGGATCAATCAGGAATGTCTCCATAACAGCATTGACCTTTTTCAGCTCCATCCGAATAGCATTCCCTTAAATCTTCTTTAGGTCGAACGCTCTATGGATCACCACAAACTCTTTTCCCATGTCATCATCAAGGATATTTTATAGTTTTTGGTCACCGTTGACTGTGATCTTGTCATCTTTCTTTTAAATATACTCATTGAGATGTTCAGATTGGGCCAACTCTTCCAAGTGCGATTTCAGAGCCTTGCAATTCTTAGTCCTGTGTCCCCCTTCTTTATGAAATGCGCATCTTAACACGTTATTCCTCTTCGTTGGGTCACCACCCATATTTTTAGGTAACTTGATGAACGGTTAATCCTTGGTCTTGCTCAATATCTTATAGATTGATTCTTTGAAGACTGTGTTGACAGCCTGGAATGCCTTTGAAGGATCTTCCTTACTCTTATTCTTAATCGTTCTTGCCCCCGTTCTTGTTCCCTTTTTTGGGATGTTACTCTTATCTCCTCATTTTCTTTCTTTTTCTCGATCGTTTTCCCTTGTGTTAGAGTGAACCATGTCCTCAACCTTGGCATATTTCTCAATACAAGTTACGAGGCCATCGATGGTGCTAGACTCTTTTTTCATCAGGGACTAATGTAGTAGAGATGTGGTCGGTCGACCAATCTTAAAGGATGAAATGGTAACCTGCTTCGATCAGTCCTCCACTTCATTCAAGACCTCCCAGTACCACTTGGCATAATCACGAAGGCTCTCCTATGGCTTTTTCTTCATTATGAGTAGTGAATCCATCCTCTTAGGGTGCAAATTGTTAGTTATGAAGCAAGTAGTAAAAGCCTCTGCTAGGGCCTTGAAGCTCTTGACCGACCTGTGGGGCAGCTTCTCGAATCACTTCTCTACTATGTTAGGTAGACTATAAGGGAAAATTAGACACATCAAAGCATTGTTGTGGCTCCACAAGGTCATTGTTTGTCTGTACTGTCGAACGTGGTCTATGAGATCCGTCTTCAGGATGTAAATCTTAAATCTAGGAACGAAAAACTTCTTTAGGGGTTCCTCTTCTTCAATCTCCCTTGAGAAGGGGGATTTCATTTGGATGTTGAAATCTCTCCTAGCTATCTCCCTAATAGATCTGCCTCATAGGGGGGATGGATGTTGGTCCTTCTCTTTACGGACCAAAACTCTGATATTCTCATCCTGATGATCATTGTTTATGTGGCACCTATCTGGTCGACCATGCTTAGAGATGTCTTTATCGCACTTGGAGCCTTTTCCTTGTCTGAGGACTAGGAGTCCTGTCACAATGCTTCCTAGTATCTCTATAGAGATCTCTCTCCATTCTTTCGAGTCGCTTTTGTAGGCGAACATTCTCTTCCTCCTGGAGGCGTTTCCTCCTACTCCCAAAGCCTAGTTTCATAAGCTTCAACCAACCTGGAGATCTAGGTATACCTAGGTGATCCTTGACTTTCTTTAGAAGGCTGCCTTTCTTGGCAAAACTTGGGATTTGGTTACTGGCGAAACTCTGACCTGACCCTCGATGGAATGGGGTCATACTGCACATCGCCAACCTGAGGAATATTGCTACTGTGGTGAGACACTACGGGCTTTTGGTTGATGAATGCTTTCGTGGGAAAAATAATCCTTTCCCCATAGATGACATCAATTTTGAGTGCAAGAATTATCACAATAAATAATCAAGAAACAAATATCGAGATGAAGGCAATTAATAACACACACAACAGATGTACGTGGTTAGGCAACTTTCCTAGGTCCACAAAGAGGTTGCTTTGTTCTTATTAGTGTATGTCAAAGATCGAGGTTACATCCCATTGCCCCAGGTCAGGGTTTACAATTTATAGATGTGGAAAATAAGAGATTGAGTTGTATAAGTAACTCAATTAGATCGTGGATAACTTATGGTGACCCTGAATATCTCCTTCAAGATTGTTGGTGACAAAATGATCATATCCTTTTTTTTTTGAGTGCATGTTAAATGCACGAGTCTTCAGTAACTAACTGATTTAGGCTGGGTAGTCCACTATCCATGCTGGGCTAGTCGGATACTCTCTTAGGCTTAAAATAAATGAGCCCCCCACAAGTCATGTTCCTGTGGTTTTTATCGTGTGCGATCTTATCAGGTTATGCCTAAAACAGGGACTGTTTTATTGGATGAAAAAATCATATTCAAAACGAACCCATTGTCATGTCGTGTTTACTTAAATTAAAGGATCTTAACGATTTTGAACAATTGGAGTTGGTCAACACTAAACCCGACTCGTTAACTACCGTGCCTTTTCAGGTTGCCACAAATGATATCACCCAAAACCATTAAGGGCATACATTAATCAATAACTTTGTGTCAGTTCATGTTATATTATTATAGCATGTGTATTATTTTGTCCTGTGAATCTATTGATTTATATCATCATAAATTCGTAACTCACCCCTAAACGAATCAGAACAAGCACTACATATTATCTCACCATGATAACTCAAATAAACCCCAAACCCATCCAAAGTGTCATAGGGGCTTAACAGAGATGTTCCTCACCTACATAAGATAAAATGTCCCCAGATCGACCATTCTCCCTCATATAGGATAAGAAACCCGCCATCCTAGGCAGAAACAACATCTTGTCCAAGTAGTCTAGTACCAAACTCAGGTAATGCTGATCCATTTTTCTTTTGAAAGAACCCATCACTCTAAACCACCGAGAATAATTGGCATCCCTCCACCCTCAACACAGTGAGTAATAACCCTTTGGGTCACCCCCTGAATAGGCAGACTACCCCAGGGATAACTCCTTAGGATCACAACACATAGTTTGAAGAAGACTGAAGCTCCGAGTCTAGAAAAATGTTACCCAGCTTGGCCATATTATCGACAAAAGATTAAAAGGTCCAAGTAATTATGTAACTTTTGACTTCACAAACAAAATAAATGGTAAGGAAAAAAACTCTCAAACAAAATATGAGAATGATTTTTAAATTTAAATAATATATTGTAGACAATTTACACTACATAGTACATATAATTTTAGTGAGCCCTTTAGAATGGTGTACATCCTGATACTATAAAATATAAACTTACTGAAAAAAATTCTCTAATGTTCTTCAACAGTAAACGGAACACAAAAAAGAACAAGAAGTTCAAATCCAAAATTGTGGGCCATCCTTCAGTTTCTCCATGGCATTTGGAAAGTCTCCCCACCCCCCACTATTGTTGGTACCCATATCACCCCATATAAAATGACAATCAAGCAAAAGGAGGGACCCATTCAAAACATAGGAGACCTTAGGATTTGCTCCATCTGCAATGCAACCATCAAAAATAACTTTATCCTAATAATATTTAATACTATGGTATGGATATGCTTATATAGTTTTTCTTTTTAGAAAAAAAAATGGATACAAATGAGCTAGGGATACACAAAGACATATAAATTTATATATATATATGATGTGAACAAAAAAATGTCACTATTTTAATCATAGTAGAAATAAAATGGTTACAAAATGTAAAATATACTCATATAATATTTTTGAAATAAAAATAGGCTCGCTTGGCTTTTGTAACACAAATGTTTTGGTCGTTTTGGGGATTGAGCCCCAAAAATATAGACATATAGGGCATTGACCCCCAATGTTGGTCGGTCTGTTAAATGACCCATGTTTGACTACTAATTTTTCGTCATGTTAAATAAAATGCTCTTTACAATGAGATACAAAATTACCCCTATTAATGGTCCTAAAAAATTTTAAGAAGAAAAGATTCTTCTTACCTAGAGTTTCTTCCTTTAAAATTTTCTAGGAAAATATTCTTGATGAACTTTTAGATTTAAAAAAATAATAATTTCCCATTGAAAAAATCAACACTTCTACATACATGTATAGTATTAAAGATGTAAAAACCAAAACTTGTTTATAAAAAATTTGGGGAAAAAATGGCCAGTGTGCATGGTAACAGGGAGTTTGTGGAGGGAATGAGGGTAGAGAGCTTTTGCTATGTTGGTCTAGACACACAACCTGCTTTAAAGGCCTCAAAGTGTAAAGAGATCCAAATGAGCATGTAGATTAAATCAAATAAGAATAAGATACAAACATTTGTATAACTTGTACACTTCGACAAAATGGTACATTGCAAAACTAAAAGGAATGAACAACAAAATTAAATAAAGATGAGTGCTTCGTGGGATAGGATTGACAAC
The DNA here is from genome assembly GCA_949130495.1 of Sambucus nigra. Taxonomy (NCBI): domain Eukaryota; kingdom Viridiplantae; phylum Streptophyta; class Magnoliopsida; order Dipsacales; family Adoxaceae; genus Sambucus; species Sambucus nigra. The sequence continues at coordinate 436,735,076 of OX422223.1, read as the reverse complement.
ATCAAGAATAAAAAATCCGTTAAAACATTTGCTATTTAAACAATTCAATTATTCTTACAAAATTAATGTAATGTGTCGGTGCAATATACACAAAAAATTTCAAACCAAATCTTTCCTCCCGTATTCTCTCATTGTTCCATGTGAGGGCATGACCTAGTTAGGGTTTAGTTATTTTGCTTTAGTTTTGATTAAGGCTAGGCAATATATTATATATGCACATACACTTGAAGCCACATCATTGTTAAAAAATACCTCACTCATATAAGCGCGACGAAGGTGAAGATGAGTCCACACAAATCCAATTATCTATATTCAAACTTTATAATTTAGAATCCCCTGCCCATATATTATGCACTCCTAAACACTTTCACTTGTACACGTATTTATAAATCTATAAGTAGGAGAGGGACCATAATCAACAAAATCCCACCAAAGAAATAGAAAAAAATAGTATCACACCCAACTCAAAGCATTAGAAGAGGAATCGCTCGAGAGAAGGGACCCCAATCAAGAATATGAACATCGCTGAAAAAAGACCCAAATCTATAAAATGCAAACACAAGGTATGTATTCTCTTTTTTAACGTGGACTTCAACTATCGTTCTTATTTAAGGCAGACTTCGATAACAAGATTTTGTTTGTGCAAAGTCTTGAGCGTCTGAGGTTTAGGAAGGAGGCAACACCCGTTCTCCACTCCTTAAAACAAACCACCACCTAGACCCCCCAATCAAGAAATCTTTAACAGTTACCTCTTCTCAGACTCTCGATAACAATGGTACTATCTCTGAAAACAACACCATAGACAACTTAAATGAGACACAACTACTCTGACCACTCAGCAAATATTTTTTCCTTTTTGTCATTGGAATCAAGATTCAATGAAATAAAATAAAAGTAAGTATAATATAGAACAATATGTCCACTACCTCAAAACATACAAAGGGATCAATCAAGTGCAAGAAGCCAAACCCCAGTATCTATAATGTACCTACATAAATACAGGAAAACCATATCATGGTTGAAAACAAACTAGGATAAATTGCAACAAAAAGGGAACTCTTATAAGCGATTTATCCCCGAGAAGGAGAAAAAACATATAATCATGTACATGCTAGGAGGAAGCCGAAAACTTAATATTATCCTACGAACTTTGTCTTTCTACGTTTTTGTCTTTGAATAGTTTGGGCTTAATGCAAATAGTCTAAACAAGAAGCATAAGAATGCATATTCAAAGATGTTTCTTGTGACTTCTCACCATAAAGAACAAAATTCAAAGTGAGCATATTTTTTTGCACGTCTACAGAGCACCCATTAAACACCAAGATATCCTATCACTTTCTTCCAATGAACGAGGAAATATTGCAATGAATTAACAAATAATCGATGCTCTGATTTTGATTGCAACACATAACATGCCAACTTGAACACAACAATCAATTGGGACTTCTTCTTTAATCAAATCACAAGTATTCACCCTCCCATTAGGGGTGGCAAACCAAATCCATTTCCACATGGATCCCCCAGTAATCCCTCTAAGAAACCCACCTGCCCCTTTTTTGGACAGTTAAATGGGTTGGCCAACAGGTTGAGCTCAACCCATCTATAACCCACTTAAATATGTGTCGTAAACCATCTTTCCCTATTCTAAAGCTAGCCCGCCGTAAACTCATTTGATCATATCTCTCTTAAACATTTATGTTCCATTTTTCTTCCCCTTTCTGTAACTGTTCTCCCTTAATATCATTCTTCCTCTCTCTATAGACCATCTTCTTCTCACTCTCCTTTATGATTTGGGCTAAAACAAATTAAACAAAGCTTATATTCCTAATATGGTAAAGGAGTTCAATATGGATTGTAACATATATCTATAGGCCTAGATACTTCTTAGATTTGTTTAAGTGAGATCAGTTTGTATACATACATACATACATACATATATATATATATATATATATATATATGTGTGTGTGTGTGTGTGTGTGTGTGTGTGTGTGTGTGTGTGTGTCTAAAGATGTGCTTTAATAAGAAAAAAATCCTAATTGATGGAGGGGAAGAAAAAATTGAAATGCACAGGGACGACAGATCAACCCATCCAAACTGGAACAAGAGATGTATATAGTCCGCCCATTTTTTCCCAACCTGTGTTGGGTTGGTCTCGTCAGGTCCACCTTCCATGAAGCACAAGCAAAGAGAATACATATACTTAGGCCCAAATTAACTTAAAGAAGAAAATGAACTTCAAAAAAATAATAAGGAGACCAAGAATAATTGAAAAAAGATTTACACGAGCATCCCTCACCCCCTCACAAATGTGGACTCCCTCAATTTGAGGAAGCACATTACTCAATTTCATCGCTTTTAAAGTTCCTTTTCAAAAAGAAGTTCCAGACAGGTCTTCCATTGAATTGGATACAAAAAGGACCAATGTGTTAACCATTGGGGACAAAATCTTTTTGAAAGATTCCTCATCTCTCACACATACTCCTAAAATCTAATTGAAAATCCATCTATTTATTATTAAAGAGAATTGTCAAATGGACACTCTAAATTATGCATACCCTTGTTTTAAAAAACATGCAACACACCCCGTCATTTTTTACAATTAAGTGTACCCATTAAGGAATTATGAGGCAAGTTGCATGCTTTCAAATTTTGGGGTGACATGCATACTTTGGTAAGTGATTTAAAAGTTCCTTATTAAAAGGCTTCTAAAGTAACGATTTTCGAACATCCTCTAATCAAAACTATAACTTCCTATGACAATCTCCAAGGCAATAGGAATATTTGCAAAAGGATACTTTTGCTCCCCAATTTTGTGGTTTTGTCTCTCCAGATCAAGCATCAAAATAATATTTATGCGTTGGGAAGGCAATATTGGGAGCAAAATGCTTCCCATTTTACGTCCCCACGAGAATCAAATGCTTGCTCCCACGGAAAACCAACTGTTGCGGGAGGGACACTCGCCATAGTTGGACTGCCGCGTCAAATCTGTGTATTATTACATATGCTTACTTTTTCATGTTTTTAAAATTCTTTACACAATTTGAATGTAAATAATCTATTCTTTCAGTTCTTTTATAAACAATTATAATTAAACATGTCTATACACTTACCTTTGCCACGTTATTCCAATTCCTTAGAGATGGTCTAAGTAACCTCGGTGAGTCTATCTCCCTAAAAATTTCTCTCAATATATTTTTATATTAAAACTTAGTTTAATGCCAACAGATTGCAAATTGGACTTAGAATAACCTTCAGATCTGTTATGATATTTACATGTATAAAGAAACAAGTTGGATGTGATACATGTAGTAAATTAATTAGAACCTCAATTAGTAAAAAGAACAAGGGAGTTTGATTTTACTTAAGCGAAGTAGTATTCAAAGTTACCAGAACACTCAATAGGAGCGGTGCTTGTTTTCTTAAAGGGTCCGAATATGGAGTACATGACCTGTGTTATGAAAGACGATGATAGAGAGAGATATGCGTGTTTATTTAGCTTGAGGTTCATCTTTGAGTCTTGTTTAAAAGTCCTTCTACGCCAACTCTTGACTGTGATACATTTGGTGCGACACAATGACTTACTGCATCCATATTAGCTCGTGTTCGGGTGCAGTAGTAGTGGAGCCTAGACACAGGATAATGCAGGTGCAACACATCACTATGTTGCACCAATCTGAGTCAAACTCATGAGCTTGTCTACAATTATTGTTTATATATGAACTAGTATAGAGCCCATCACGATGCGTGCGACTTAAACGAATGGAACGGAAAAATATGAATAATAAATTCAACATAAATAAAAAACAGTGGAGGGAAAATAAATAATTTGGCATAAAAAGAGAGATAAATGAAAGTCGGAGAAAAAAAGAGATAAATGAAGGCAGAGATATAAGAGAAAAAAAATAAAATTGAATATATATAAATGAATGGAGAGAAAATAAATATATAAATGAAGAGAGATAGATTGATGATAGTAATAAAAGTGGAGGCTCCAAAGCACAATGACAGAGTCCAATAGTACTCCATGACACTTACCCTTCCCTCAGACTCTTGCTAACCTTGGTACAAGTTGGGAATAACAACACTATGGACAACTTAATCAATCATAATTACTCTGAATACTCAACAAATATTTTTTCTTTTTCTAATCAGAAGCACAGTTCATTGAAATAGAATAAAAATATAGCACAAAATTACCACTAACGGAAAACAAACAAAGGAACCCTCTGGTGCAAGCATCTAAACCCCAGTATCTACAAAATCATAAGTATTCCCTTGTAATCCCAAAATTTCCATTAGGGGTGGTAAACCAAATCCATTTCCACATGGATCCCAGTGTAATCCCGTCGAGAAAACATTTTCAACCTGCCACTTTTCTGGACAAGTTCTAAAAGGTTGGCGAAAGGGTTGAGCCTAACCCGTTTACAACCCACTTAAATATGTGTTACAAACCATCTTACCCTATTCTAAACCTAGCCTGCCATAATCTCATTTTTTCAGATCACGCTTCAACAACATCTCTCTCTAACATCTTCCTTCCCCTCTCTATCCACTGTCTTCTAAATCTGGTGCATATTTTCTAAATTTGGTGCAGGATGCATAATTTAGTAGGTTCATTTAAAACGTCCCTTATTAATAAGCATATAGGGTTACTTTTTTGTACATCCTCTAACTTTGATAACTCGGTGATCATAGCTATAATCTAATAAGACCATCTCCAATGCAATCGATATATTTACAAAATATTATTTGTGCTCCCGATTTTATGATATTGGTGTGGTAAATCATATTCCATGAGAGTCAAGATTGGGAGCAAAATCCTCACGAGAAAAAACTGCTTGTTTGTGCGACAAACCAACTGGCACGTGAGGAACAAGCGCAGATGTTGGAATGTCATGCCAAATCTGTGTATTATGATATACTCTACCAGCCAACTAGAACACTTGTTTTTTATTTTTTAACTTATAACTAAACATGCTATTATATTTTTGAGTTTTTTTTTTACTTTAATACATTACTAATCTTAAATCTTCAGGTTGTAAGAATTTAATACATTTTTCGTCGCTAAATATACCAAATATCACTTTTAGTGGCAAAATTTTAACATTTAATAACTAAAATTGTACTAGATAAATGAATCAAGTTTTGGTGTAAAAAAAGCTCTAATGATGTTGAGATGGTCTTGTGTTGTGTCTCTCTCTTTCTATATATACATATATAAAGAATCCCCCTAAAACAAACTTATTAACCCAACAAACAAATATAGCAAAACTTAGTTGATTGCCAAGGGATTGCAAATTAATTCGCAAAAACAAACTTCTTAATAGAATTTAGAGTTAAGTAAAACTTCAGGTCTGTTACGATAATCAGTTTGATGTATACAAAGACAAATTGGATGTGATATATATATAGGAAGAGGTTCAGAAGCGAATATAGAAGCGAACATAAAGGATAAACATTTTAATGAACTTTAACAAAAAAACACCTAACATCCAATCAATTTCAATTCCTATGTTGTAATTGGTCCGTGCACACCAAGTGTTTGGTAAAATTCCTATGTTGTATATTTCAATTCCTATGTTATAATTTCAATTCCTATGTGATATATATATATATATATATATATATATATATATATATATATATATATATATATGTTGCCCTAAAATAGTCCTATGTTAAGCAACCAAGACCACAAAACTCACTTCGAAATTTTACCAAACACTTGGTGTTCGAAAAACACCCAAGACCTTGTTCCTAATGAAAACTAAGTGTGCAAACTCAAAACGAATTCAATCAACAAGTAGGATAATAAGAACACACAAGCAATCAAAGCAAAGAAACAACAACAATATAACGTGGTTCATCCAAACAAGGGTTACATCCACAATGGTAGGATTTCTTCTTTCTTTGATAAATGGAGGAACCACAAGGCTACACACTCACACTCTTTATCTCTCCAAGAAAGTCACTCACAACCAAGCACAAGAACTAATCTTAAACAAGAAGTTCTCACTCACTTTTCTCTTTGAAAAACTCACAAAATGTTCACTCTAAAGCTGGAAAAATAGCACTCTACTAAAAACAGAAAATAAGCTTCTATTTATAGATTTTCCTCAAAGTGGCAATTTTGTAAATATCGAGAAAAAACTGTTTTTCTCCCAAAACAACCGTGAACCAACGGGAAGCCACCGGAGAGCCAAAATACACCACAAACTCCACCTTGGCGATCCGAATGATCCAACCAAAAACCCGGAATGAAAACCATTGAACCCACTTGAAGATCACCCCGAAATCTACCAAGCTCAATGCGGCTCAGCCTAACCGAGGAGCCTCTCCTCGAACTTCGACAAGAAGTGAGATTTAGAAGCTTTAGGCAATGCCTAAACTTCTCTGTTGTCACAGGTTTGGTGAGAAAATTTGCTGCATTCTCATCCGTGTGCACCTTCTCAATCAAAACCTCGTCGGAATTAACCCAATCCCGAACTCTATGATACCGCACATCAATATGCTTTGTGCGGGCATGATACACTTGATTCTTAGCCAAATTCATAGCACTTTGACTATCGCAATGAAGACGAACACTCTCTTGCTTCATCCGCAATTCACTCACCAAACTCTTTAACCAAACCCCCTCCTTTGATGCTTCCGTAAGTGCCATATACTCCGCCTCCGTGGTAGACAAAGCACTTGTCGCTTGTAACATGGATCTCCAAGATACCGGCCCGCTAGCAATAGTGAATACATAACCCGATGTAGATCTCCTCTTATCAAGATCCGCCACATAATCCGAATCCACATACCCCGCAACAAACTCGACCCCTTTCTTTCTCTCAAACACAATGACCAATAGACTTGGTTCCCTTTAGATACCAAAGAATCCATTTCACCGCTTTCCAATGCCCTTTTCCCGGATTCGACATGTACTTACTAACCACACCCACGGCTTGGGCGATATCCGGCCTCGTGCAAACCATAGCATACATAAGGCACCCCACGGCACAAGCATACGGCATTGAAGCCATCTCCTCTAACTCATCATCCGTAGAGGGACACTGCTTTGCAGACAAAGCGAAATGTGAAGCTAACGGCGTAGAAGTGGCCTTGGCATCCAACATGCCAAATTTCCCGATGACATGCGAAATATAATTTTTCTGAGATTACCACAACTTGCCAACTTTTCTATCTCGTCCAATCTCCATACCAAGAATCTTTTGCGCCGCACCAAGATCCTTCATGTCAAACTCCCGGCTCAATTCCACCTTGAGCTCCGTTATCCGTGACATGTCCCGACACATAATGAGCATGTCATCCACATAGAGCATTAACAAAACAAACGAACCATCGTCAAGAACCCGAAAATATGCACAATGGTCATGATCACATCTCGTGTAACCAACCCGCAACATGAAGGTATCGAACCGTAGGTACCATTGTCGTGGCGACTGTTTAAGCCCATATAATGACTTCTTAAGCCGGCACACATGATCTTCCTTTCCCACTTCCTTGAACCCCTCCGGTTGCACCATGTAAATAAGCTCCATCAAATCACCGTGAAGAAAACCCATTTTCACATCTATTTTCTCCAATTCCATATCGAATTGAGCAACCATTGCCAACAACACCCGTATCGAAGTATGCCTCACCACCGTGGAGAAGATCTCATCATAATCAATCCCCTCCTTTTGTGAAAACCCATTCGCTACTAGCCTTGCCTTGTACTTCGGTTCTTCTATTTCGTTAATTGCCTCTTTCTTCCTATACACCCACTTATAGCCAACAATGTGTCTCCCCTTGGGTTTAGGAACCAACTCCCACACAGAGTTCTTTCGTAGAGCTTCCATCTCTTCCGACATAGCACCCATCCAACTCGTCTTGACATCACAATTAATGGCATCTTTGTATGTCGCTAAATCACCCTCACTAGAAATGAGAGTGTAATTGACCTCTTCCCAACCAAGCCTAGATGGTGGCTTGATCTCCCTACGCTCTCGATCACGTGCTATGGATGGCATTTGCTCCACCTGTTGAGTGTCCTCCACCTCAACCGACTCCTCTCCCAAATCATCCTCATTCGGCTCCACCTCAACCGTGTCATCACCCAATTGAGAATCACTTGAACCACTAGTAGATGCACTATCACTATCGGTGGTTGATGATATTGGAAATACCAAAGGATTAACACCACCGTCATCGGCAACTTCCAGGAACTCCTTGGCCTTCAACATGGACGTCTCGTCAAACCTCACATCCTGACTAACAACTAGCTTCCTCGTAGATGGATCCCAAAGCTTGAACCCTTTTACCCTTTTTCCATAGCCTAGGAAAATACACCGGCGAGTTCTCGGGTCATTTTTAGTCCTCTCGTCACTAGGGATGTGAGCGTACCCAGGACATCCGAACACCCTCAAAGTAGAGTAGTCGACCTCGTTCCCCCACCATACTTCCTCCGGACACTTCAAACCAAGAGTCGAATTTGGTGATCGATTCACCAAATACACGGCGTGATCAAGAGCCGCTGCCCAAAATGATTTCGGCAACCCGGCATGAAACCTCATGCACTTTGCCCTTTCCATAATGGTGCGGTTCATCCTCTTCGCCACCCCATTTTGTTGTGGAGTCTTCTTAACGGTAAAGTGCCTTGTGATGCCCACATCATTACAATACTTGAGAAACCCACCATCTCTATACTCACCCCCGTTGTCTCTCCTCAAATACTTGATCTTCTTCCCCGTTTGATTCTCCACCATGGCTTTCCACTCCTTGAACTTCTCAAAAACCTCCGATTTTTCTTTCAAGTAGTAGACCCACATTTTCGTGAATAATCATCTATGAAAGTCACAAAGTATCTTAAGCCGCCTATGGAAACAACATCCAAAGGCCCACACACGTCGGAATGAATATAGTCAAGAGTCCCTTTACTCTTAATCATAGATATAGTGAATTGCACTCGAGTTTACTTCCCCATCACACAATACTTGCAAAAACCGACCTTGCATCCGTGCACCCCTTTCAACAACTTTCGCCGATGAAGTTCTTCCATGCCCCATTGGCTCATGTGACCAAGTCTGATGTGCCACAATTGTAGCTCGTCGATTTCACGCTCCATGGAGATTGCCGCTCCACCCACTACCATATTTCCCTTCAATTTATAGAGATTGTTCGGTAATTTTGTGCCGTGCATAATCACCATCGATCCCCTTTTGACCTTCAAAGCCCCACCCTCGGCTTGAATCACACACCCCTTTGAATTGAGTGCGCCTAAGGAAATCAAGTTCTTTTTAAGTGCCAGAACGTGCCTCACTTCACTTAGGGTTCGGAAAACCCCATCCCACATCTTTATATGCACCGACTTTATTCCCACTACTTTACACGTAGCATTATTTCCCATGAGAATCTCACCACCGGTATTGGACGTGTAATCCTCAAACCATTCCCAGTTCGGACACATTTGGTATGAACATCCGGAATCTAGAATCCAACCATCAACGTGATCGGCGAAAAAACAAGTAAGAACCTCTTCGCCTTCCCCTAAAGTAGCAACGTCGGCCACATCCTTAGTAGCGTCTCCTTTCTTATCATCTTTCTTCCACTCCGGACAATTCCGTTTAAAGTGACCCTTTTTATGGCACTTGAAACACTCAATCATGCTAATGTCTCGAGATTGAGACCTTTGGAAGCCCCGATTATTTGCACCCCTAGACTTCGACCTTACTCTCCGTCCACCACCACCAACCTTAGCTACCAAGCCTTCACCTTGAGAAGATGAACTACCTCCACCGCTACCATTTTTCTTCTTCATGGACAAGTGAGAAATGATGTCCTGCATTACATCGTTGAACTTGAGAGTAGTCTTCCCAAACATAAGAGTGGTGACAAAGTGCTCATATGAATCGGGCAATGAAGCAAGAAACAACAACGATCGATCCTCCTCGCTAAATTGAACATCAATCCGGTTCAAATCGCTGATCAAAGCATTGAAGACATTTATATGCTTCATCATATCACCGCCCTCGTTCATTTTTAACTTGAAGAGAATCTTCTTTAGAAACAATTTATTTGACAAAGACTTGCCCAAATAAATCTCCTCCAATTGATCCCACATGCCCTTGGCCGTAGTTTCCGATATCACGTGATTGAGCACATCATTCGTGATATACTTTTTAATTGAAGAAATCGCCCTTTGATCAATATCGCTCCATTCGGCTTCGATCATATCCACCGGACGCTTCTCTATACCCAATAATGCTATAACCAACCGTTGTTGAACAAGAACACCCCGCATCCTTCTTTGCCACAAGCCAAAATTAATTTTCTCATCAAAAGGTTTTATCTCAAACTTCATTGAGCCTTCGGATCCATAACTAGGATCCCACTTCTTAGAGCCTCCGCTTGTAGAAGTTGATTCGAGAGTACGCGACACCTCCTCCGCCATTTGGAACAAATTCTAGAACTTATGCCAATATCACTCAAATTGATTCAAACCGAACCAAAATACCGAGCAAACCAAGCAACCAAAGCTCTGATACCACTTGTTGCACTAAAACAGTCCTATGTTAAGCAACCAAGACCATAAAACTCACTTCGAAATTTTACCAAACACTTGGTGTGCGGAAAACACCCAAGACCTTGTTCCTAATGAAAACTAAGTGTGCAAACTCAAAAAGAATCCAATCAACAAGTAGGATAACAAGAACACACAAGCAATCAAAGCAAAGAAACAACAACGATATAACGTGGTTCACCCAAACAAGGGTTACATCCACAATGGTAGGATTTCTTCTTTCTTTGATAAATGGAGGAACCACAAGGTTACACACTCACACTCTTTATCTCTCCAAGAAAGTCACTCACAACCAAGAACAATAACTAATCTTAAACAAGAAGTTCTCACTAACTTTTCTCTTTGAAAAACTCACAAAATGTTCACTGTAAAGCTGAAAAAACAGCACTCTACTAAAAACAGAAAATAAGCTTCTATTTATAGATTTTCCTCAAAGTGGCAATTTTGTAAATATCGAGAAAAATTGTTTTTCTCCCAAAACAACCGTGAACCAACGGGAAGCCACCGGAGAGCCAAAATGCACCACAATATATATATAGAGGTAGGCTCCTGTGCACACTAAGTTTGCACATTACCTTTTATATATAGTAAAAAAAATATTTTTGAGTTGATTTTTTTTGTGTGATATTTAAACATTTCAAGGAACCCATATAAAAAAAATCAGCTCAAAAAAACCTTTTTTGCTATTTTTAAAAAATCGGTCAAACTTTCGCAGTTTTTAAGCCCTTTAAAAACCGTGAAAGTTTGACCGATTTTTTAAAAATAGCAAAAAAAGTTTTTTTGAGCTAATTTTTTTCATGTGAATTTGTTGAAATGTTAAAATATCACATAAAAAAATTGGTGTGCGCCAGCACTAAGTTTGCACACTTTTAAAAGGTAATGTGCAAACTTAGTGTGCACAGGAGCCTGCCTCTCTCTCTCTCTCTCTCTCTCTCTCTATATATATATATATATATATATATGTGTGTGTGTGTGTGTGTGTGTGTGTTTGTGTGTGTGTGTGCGTGTGTGTGTGTGTGTTATGTGTGTGTGTGTTATGTGTGTGTGTGTGATGTATGAAATTGATTGAAAGCTATAACGCAACAAGTAAGTTCGATTCTACCTTCGTTAAGAGGAACTCTGTGTTTGTTTTCTTAAACCTCACCAATTTGGAGCATATATATATACTTTTTCATGGAAAAAGACGGTAATATATAAACAGAGATGCCTATTTATTTAACTTGGGCTTCACGTCCGGTAGAAACATTTTTAACTTGCTTGGCAATGGGGAGGACCAGGGAGAAGATGGTAACGAATAAGGGGAGAGGAGATGGGGAGAAAAGGTTTTCTTTTTTTTTCTTCTAATTTTTTTTTTGTCAACCCCTACTTTTGAATTCTGCACCTGTTTGGTTCTATATTGAGAAAACTCGATCTAAACATTTTTTTTATGGCAGTTTTAAAATTCAATTTTTTGTAATTATAATTATTGGTACGTGTCTTGTAAGCTTGTTTTTAATTAATTTTTTTTTTTAAATTTGACAAAATTGACAAACATTTGTCTTTATCTTATACGCGCGTGCACGCGCGCGCGCGCGTGTGTGTGTGTGTGTATAATGATATTGCATGTATAATTCACAATAAAATTATATACATACATGAATTGATAATATTTTTTAATACATATGTACTATATTTATATTTTATATTGTTCCATACATTAATAATACATGTATAAAACTATATATAAGTATCATCTATCTATTGATAATATTATTTAACATATGAATCTTAGTATATTATATAATTTAACAATATAAATATACATAATTTTGTGTATATGTACATATTATTTATTTATTTATAAGAATTATACGCATATTAATAAATTATGTATGTATATTATATATTAAGGTATAAATGCACTAAAATATTAAGAATGAATAATTCTGAGTTGAAAAAGAAAAAACAAAAGTTATAAAAAAACCCTATTGCTATTTTCTCGAAAATTTGATTATAACATAGAATATTCCAAACGAAAATTTATATCAGAATTGTATTTAAACACGGAAAACATAATTATAATTGCGAACCAAACAGGTCATTTATTCGACTTGTCCTTTACTTTTCTAAATTTAGGCATTTTTTGGCTTAATTCGTTCAATAATAGTGTATTTTGATTTAACCCTCTAAAAAATAAAAAATGATTTTTTTATCGATTAATCCCATTTATTATGTATATAGTTTAATAGGTACTAACATTTTCTTTCGCTTCATTAGGACCCATAAAAAATATTTGTTCCAATAGGTCTTATATGTAAACATGTATTGAATATTCACTATTTGTACAAATAGGATCTATTAGGGAAAATATGTCGTGATAAAACCTATTAGAAAATGTCTCATTTAAACAAGACTTATTTATCAAGCTCCCATAAAAAAATAGATATAACCCTCCAAGTTTTAGAACCGTTATTTTTCCATTAAAAATATTGTTAATTTATATTTTGACTTATCCCCTATATTTTTTAGACAAAAAGACGATCTTATTTTTCATCTTCTTCTTCAATTCTAAATTTGACCCTAAAATCTCCAAACCACCATCCCTCTCCCACTCAACCCCTCGTTATATATACACTAGGTGTGCTCGCATGCAATCAAATTCAGATGTTCAATTAAATGTGAATCAAATTAAAGATATTATAAGTATAGAGATTCATCACCACCTCAAAATTCATTCCAATATTATGTTTTATTGATAAAGATGTTCAAATTATTATAAGCAAAATAAATTCACGTGCAGGTGAATAGAAATACAGTTTTAATAAGATTTAAGTCGAAAACATAAGCTGGGATCGAAATCTCTTAATGCTTTGCATTTGATATAGAACTTGAACACCTTTATGATCTTGATATATACCCTTCGAATGTACTTCGAATGCATAATACCCTCTAGTTGAAGTTAACATTTAAGGATTTTAAGAATATGGAATTAATATATTATAAATAAAAGTTATCTGAATTAAATTAAATTTTGAGTATGAATTGATCTCTTTTTTCGAACTGATGAAAAACAAAATTAAGCACCTTATTAAAGATTTCGCATCATTCAAGAGTGTGATATTTGTCTTTTTCATACTCGTCTTGGACTTTCAATTGAAGTAAATACCTTTTGTTTTGCTGAGGTATAAGTGAGAAGATGTTAATATATCTATATAATAAAGGAGGAGGGCTTTTTTGATGTCCCCCAATTGACGGTTCAGATTACATCTTGGGGGGTTTGGTCTTTATCAACTAGCGGCTGAGATTAAATCTTGAAAGTGTTACCGTAATGGTTGAAAAAGATGACACGTGGCTGTGATGGAAAATTTTCATGTGCCTATCCCTTCATCCGTCAAGTCTAATGAGTCCCATGTCACGAGGCCTGCAATAATAAGTCTTTGTTACATTTTCACCCACTAACTAGCCCCTGCTTACCCACTATCTCAGCTTTCTCTCTCCAAAACATCACCAGAAGTTTCAACCTCTCGCTTTCTCTCTCTGATCATGCGAAAACATCCCCACAAGTCACCATCTTCTCCAAAACTTCTTGCACACACCACGTCCATTTGAACCATGTTTACATTTAAGTCATAGCCTTCATCCCTGTTTGTTGATAGGTACCGATCGGAACCCTATTTGTTGAAATCATTTTGGTTTTATGGTGTTTTGGAGTTAAGATCTCTGCACTTCTTTTCATTTTGTGTGTGTGTGTTTATGTTTTAAATGTGTCAATGGATTTATAGGTTTGCTTCTTAACTCACTATTTGGCTTGAAGTGGTGTCTTGAAGGGCCTTATCCTAGCTGGAGCAAAACACGGGGCGTTGAAGTGTCCTAAAAAAACACGGGTCATTACTGTTGTGGCCTATAAAAACACGGAGATACATCATCATATATACATATCATCAGAAATACATTTGTGCACTGCTGGAGATACAGGGGGCATTGGTATTTCACCGGATATACAGGGGGCATTGGTATTTCAATCGGAGATATATTCCATAAGTACACTACTGGAGATACATCATCGGAGATGCATTTATTTCATTTTTTGAAATACAAACATGGGGCGTTGGTATTTCATCTGGAGATACAAACAGGTGGTGTTGGTATTTCAAAGGAACAACCAAGGGCTTGGTTTTTTAGACCTCAACTCCATCCACTCCCATCGCCGTCGGCCGCAAAAGATGGTTCTTTTCCTGACTCTAAAATATTTCATGTTTTTTCTGTTCAAGTCTCTTCAAATATGTGAAGGGGCTAATTTAGTTTTCACGTTTTTTTAAAATGTTGACATCACCTGAGTGAAGAGATGAAGATTTATCATCTTTATCCCTTGAAAAGGTACCTGGGTTTAAATTTAGGCAGGCAACATTGTTATCAAATAACGCGCATGGGGTGGGTCCCGTTTGGTCCTTTTGGTTCACGAAAGGTATCATTTGTTGGAACTGGTTTTGATCCAACACTGTTGCAAATGTTGGATGGTTGCGTCAAGATGGATCTGGGTTTTAAAAAACCTCTACAACATCTGTAGATTTGTTTTTTTTTTGGTTAATATACCTTAACAGATCGACACCCAGCAGATAAGACCTTATTTTCTACCAACTCTGTTTCAGATCTCTACTTTCTACTAGCAGCTATGGCTCGAGAAAACATTGGAAGGACCACATTAAAAGAGAGAGGGTGGATCGAGAAAACAGTGGAAGGACTACGTTACAGTATGACATCCACACACTACATCTGACAAAACCCATCGCCCCACACATTACATTATGGCACCCATTACCTCGAGCCCTTCCCCCAAATTCCATTTCTCAGCTACAAAGCCTTTCCCTATATTCTCTCTTAATGGGAAATATTGAAAATAGTGCACCGATCTCAGTTATGCAATAAAATACCTTTTTGATAACCCTGTTAAGGAGGTGAGGGAGGTCTCACGCTGGGAGGGGTTTTGCAGCGGGAGGAGAACCAACCGAGAATGGTGGAGGAAGGGGGAGAAAAAAATTAGATCTTCGTGTATGCTTCTTTGTACTTCTGTGTATCTAAAGGCACAGTCAGTTTTATGAGTTCTTCCAACTTCAATTTATTGTGTAGTGTTTAATTTTGCTGTAAATGTTTTTAAAACCCATTAATGCTCACTGATCGTCTTCTTTTTTAGTTTTTTATGGTTGATATCTAAAGCATCAAGTCTAAAAAAGTTACAGTTACAGATCTCAGCTTGGATGATGGTAACTCTTCATCGCTCTCTCTCTCTTAATGATGGTCACTCTGCTTCTACTGTTTCTACTGTTTACTGGTTGGAGTAGAGTTGTTGATTTCTTTTTTTTGCAACTGTGAGTAATTTGTTTCCATCTATTTGAGAAAATATGTAAATGGTATATTTATCTCTCTCACACCTATATCCGTTCCAAAGGAATCCAGTTCACTCTCTCACTTTAACGCAATGTTATCTGGGAGGATGTCAAATTTACAGGAGGTTTCATTCATTTCATTTTAAATTCTTTAATTTCCCTTTTTGCCCTCAGAAATTTTTAGGTATCTCCGTTGTTGTTTACAATTCTTTCTTTATTTTCCCTTCATTATACACTCTAACATGATGTCAGATTCAGTTGTTTATTTTATAATCGTTGTTTCTTTATTCATGTCACGGTTTAGTATGCAAATTATTTGTTGTATTTAATAATTATTTATTTATTTAAATTTGATGGGAATATCATTTTCACAATATAAAATTACGTGATGTTATTTTATTCATTTTGAGCCTGAAACGATAATTTTAAAATAATTTGTAGATGCATTTTGTTGTGTAGGGATCTTAAGGTATCTGTTCTAACACCTTAATCAGAGTGACAAAAAGTGGACAACACGGTGATGCCAAAATCATGTCAGACACCTAAATCAGCGTAAAAAATAGAGGACAACATGGTGTAGCTTGAAAAGTTAAGATGTAGTGGGTTTACGCAGGTAATTTAGGGAGCAAGGACGTAGGCCCGGTAACTGTATGTTATATAAAAAATGGGGGTAGGTTGGGTTAGCTTGAAAAGTTAAGATGTAGTGGGTTTACGCGGGTAATTTAGGGTGCAAGGACGTAGGCCCGGTAACTGTATGTTATATAAAAAAATTGACTTTATTTTAAATACTATATATTGAGTTTATGGTTATGAACAAAAGAAAAAAATCTTGAGTTTGATTGGGTATCAACTAAATACCCTCTTGAAATAACACTACCAAAATGAATAGAATAATGTTCTTTTTTTATTTTCTTATTATTTTTCTCCACAAAATTTTGTACTCATTAGCGCAAAGATGTAAGCTCTACCAACCAACAAACCCCTATTGTAATGCATGAGTTTTTATTTTACCCTATTGTAATGCATGAGATTTTATTTTAACAACCATACTCTATTGTAATGCATGAGATTTTATTTTAACAACCACAAAATGTATATGTTGCTAGACGTACATAGTGACATTGTTGACACGTTTATATACTAAACACGTGTTCGTATAAAAAAATTATATTGTAGTAAATTCTATTTGGATTTTTGACGCATGGGCGTGTAGAAAAAAAATACTAAGTTACATTTAAACCATGTCAATTGCAATAACCGCTTGAAAGCAATGATTGTCTTGCTAAATACGTTTTTTACCGTGCCAATGACACGGTATACCTCTATTAAATAAGAATAACTCAATAAATGTCTTTAGAAATGTTAATAATTTCAAATCAATGTGTCGATTTTCCTTTCATGTATAAAGTTATTAGCTACTATAGAACAATTAAAATTAATAAATTTGAAGAATAGTAAATCATTAAAATATTATCACCGTGCCACCCGTACAGGTATGAGTATGATAAATATTTTATTTTTATAAACATATTTATTAATTATGTTATACTTTTAGAATGTTAATAGGAGTGTGCAACTATTAAAAGGTGGTTTTGTCATTCTTTTTTAAAATGACATTAATACGTTCATATGTATCATACATGGGAGTGTAAGTGTTTTATAATCATAAACATTCGAGAGAAAATTTCTCATCGTGTCATCACTTTAGGTACGAGTGTGAGATAATCACAAATACCTGGGAACAAATTTCTCACCGTGCCATCGGCACGGGTACACCCTAGTATATATATATATATATATATATATAATCTTTTAGGTAAAAGTTAAAATGTGTGAGTTTACCTTCAGGTGTATTTTGCATATGAGCAAGCACAATTCGAGCATGTTGCAACTCCATCACTAATGGTGACCTTTGGGTTATAGATATTGCAGTACCATGACTTATCTTTGTTTCTGACATCCATAATCACTACGTTGAATGAAAAAAATAGAATATTATGCCCCAACATGAAATTGGGTAAGGTATAATATGTAATTGAAAATTTTAAAAACTTTAAAAAATATATTATTGAAAAGATAAGGAAGCATTACCTCCTTTGTTTTTAGAATTCCTTTTATTAGAGCAAGAATAGTTTTCAGCATCCATTGTGATTTTATGTGGTAGTGCAGTAAATTTTTCCTTTTAGGGGGATGCTAAGGAGACAGACAACATGTAATTGCATTAGTATAAACTCAAACAATAATGGGACATTCATAATGAATATTGTAAGAGCAAATATTTACAATTTTTGATAGCTTAGGTTTTATTTTATATTTTGGCGTATCCTGTTACAACCTGAATCGTCGAATGTAACTTTGACATCTCTAAGATTGAAGACACCGCTAAAACTCATGAAGGTATAAAACTTTGGGTGCTCGTAAATTTTCAAAATCGTATTTGGGATGTTAAGGTATCTTAAAATTGAGTTTTTATAACCAAAAGTTTTTTAAAAGGAAAATTATTATTTTTTGACTCTAGTTCTAACAACTTCCACTCTCGTTTGAACGAGATTTTGATCTCGTTAAAATGGGTTTTGAGCTTGGTTCGAATGATAGTTAATCTCATTAGAACAAGCTACTAACGAATTTATAACGAGGTGTTTTTTTAAATAGATCTTTCTCATTAGATGTTCGTTTGAAGTATGTTCAAATGAAATTAGTTTTTCGTTAGAACGAGTCTGCATTTCATTTAAACGAACCACGTGTTTTCATTCGAACGAAATGGGTTTCCTCGATTTTTGTGTCAAACTTATAAATTCAATTCTGAATAGTTTTTTCACAAGACTTTGGAAAAAACGTAAACTGCATATCAATTTAAAAGGTTTCATATTTTAATCCATAAAATAATTGTAGATTCATAATCCTTTCATCCTCTATGTGATTTGTAAACATTTGTGAATCCCTAGTTTCAATATCATTCATACACTTTATGGAGACCAATATCTAAGACTGACTAGTGGATCGAGGGTTCACTCCTGAAGAAGATGGAAGGTTGATCGGTAGATACTGAGAGTAGAACACTACTTGTGGACGACTCTGGATTGAGTCGTATTCTGTTAGAAGTTTTGAAGACTCTTCATATCCCAAATAGTATATATAAGTTTTTGTAAATCGTTTATCTATCAAAACTTATGATAGTGATAAATAAAAGGTTTTGCAATTTATAGGGATTTTTCCTCACTTAATGTGTGGATGGCATGCGTAGTTTTGATAATCGTGATTGAAATGCATCTTGTATGCAAACCTAATTTAATCAAGGATTCAAATTTGGTTGAAATCGGACTTGTGTGTGGGAACCTAAGAAACAAATCAATCCATTAAGATCATTTGCATTCTCAAATGTGGATTGTAGTATCAATTATTTATATAACCTGAATACTTTTTCTAAACATAGTATTCAGAGTTCTTAAAATTTATGCCTATACAAGTATATTTTGTAATTATATATTTATTGTATCTCGCTATATCGTATCCTTATTTTGTTAATATAACCCATCCATAAAAAAATAAAGAACGAAAGCAAAATCCCATCTAATAATAATTATAATAATTTATTTGGGTATCTAAAGAAATGACATAGGTGGCCCCATACATATTTTATAATGACATTACAATGCACATGGGTATCAAGCTGACGCAAAACATTTGGATAATCCATTAAATCCGTCATATTTGTAAGGGGTGTTTTGACTTCACAACCATTTTAGTTTTCGTCATTCGACTTTTACCCACCGTTTTATTTTCCTTTAGACTTTGCCACTATTTTTTTAATTTATTTCGCTTTACCATCAGTTCAGTGTCATTCTTAGAATTTTCCTGGGAATTCAGAGCCGTATGAGGTTTCATTGAGCTTCGATCAGGTTAGAGAATGTACGGGAGTCAAACGGGGCTCAGAAGCACCCGGTGTCCTCTCGGAGTAGGATTTAGGTTTTCAAAGGGAAGAGGAGTGTTAGGGACCAGAGAAGGTACTGAGGGGGTACTAGGATGGTTTTTCTACAGAGTCCCTCAAAGGGAGAGCATTGAACTAATGAAAGTCATTGATAGATAGACACCTCATCGATGCTTGAAATCAATGAGGACCTTTGGCATGGTGATGAGCGATTCAGAGGCTTTGAGGTCGATTCTGCAGACCTAAAGAGTTGAATGACCAATTTAGAGGGTCGAGGTTGATTCTACGAGCCTAAGAGTTAAGATGACTAATTCAAAGGGTCGAGGTCGATTCTGCGAACCTATAGCGTCACATGACCGATTCACATGGTCGAAGTCAATTCTGCAAACCAATATAATTGAGATGACAGATTCAGGGGGCAAGATCAATTATGCGATCATATAGATTGAGATGACTGATTCAAAGGGTGAGATCAATTTTACATATCTATAGAGTGAGATGAACGATTTAGATGGTCGAGGTATATTTTTTCGATCTATTGAGTGATATGTTCGATTCAGATAGTTGACATCAATTCTATGGACATATAGATTGAGATGTATGATTCAGAGGGTCGAAGTTGATTCTACGGACTTATGAGTTGAATGACCAATTCAGAGGGTCGTGATCGATTCTGTGGACCTATATATTGAGATGACCCATTTAGAGGGTTGAGGTCACTTATGCGAACCTATAAAATGAGATGAATGATTCAGAGGGTCAAGGTCAATTCTACATACTTAAGAGTGAGATGACAAATTTAGAGGGTCGGGGAAAATTTTGCGAACCAATAGATTATTCACGGTGATTATTATGTGTGGTTTCAGTTAATGTTGTACTTTGGACTCCATAAACATTCGAGTATCCAATACATAAGCCGATAGAAGAGTTACTTTGTTTGCTCATTAAATTTTTAAGGGACGCACTTTCAGGTCAATGTCCAAACAACAAAATACAACGAGCAAGGAAACTTTAAAATTTCCAAATCATAAAGGAAATTCATTTTGTTTACTTATTAAGTAGATATCTGGTGACAATATTTAGAGGGATATACTTGCATAGTTATAATCTTTTTTCTTAAAAACGAAACATAATGAGCATAGCAACTTGTTCCCATAATAGGAGGGAAGATATATCATATTATTCACACCCATTTGAAATATATGTAATTTACAAAACACAATGTCCTGGAAATTGATAAATCCCACAGTACAAGGGAAGAGCAATAAGAGTGCATCAACACTTAATCATAAAATATTTTATGAACAGATAGTCCCACAGTATACGGGATAGTCAATAGTATAATATTTAATCATAAATATTTTACATACAAAAGTTTTACGAGCAATATTTACTCCCAAAATGTTTTTGTACAAAGTTTCGGGAGCAGATAGACCCACGGTATATGGGACAAGCAATAAAAAGGGGTAGTGCTGACCCCTAGAAACACTATTACCCACTAACTTTTAAATTGATTTGTGCACATGTATTTTGCACAAGGGGCTAATGTTGAGAAGTCCTCTAGTAAGTGAACAAAGAGCGTAATGTTTATTACACTAATGATAAAATATTTGATATTTAGTGCACAAGTTTCTCGACACTTCTGCACGAGGGGGATAATGTAGAGAGGTCCTTAGACAACAAAATACAAGTTATGAGTTTGTCCCTAAAGCAACATATGGTACATGTGGGAACCTAGCGTAAAGATGAAAGCTCAATCATGTTGATGTTTTTATTCCCAACAAGAGTAAATGGTATGAAAACTTTCATGATGATTAAATTGTTCGTAAATAACTCTCTCACAAAGAAAGAGACTTTTGTACGAGGGGTTAATGTAGAGGGGTCCCATATTTTCTTAGTTACAATTACAAATTATATTAATTATGCATTTATTTTAGTACTAATGGTAATTTATATTATAGGTTACCAAGAAGGGTACTTTGGTCTAGTTAGTGGTTCGAGTCAGTAGGGCGAGGGGCTTAGGAGCCCACCAAAGTAGCTAGTGGGATCTGTGAGGGTTTTGGCTTGGAAGATTAAGAGTAAGTTCCTTGAGTGAGGTAAAATGCTCAACTATTATAATATAAGAGAGAAAATTACCAAAAGTCTCGAGTAACTCACGACTACTTGAGAAAGTCACACTACCCTTGTGGGACCTTAAGATCACTCGAGAGGTCATTTACATTATAGTTAGTTGAGGGGGCTCAAGGCCCCTCGATGGGTCATTTTCATAAATAGTCACCCGAGGATGCTTTTGACCCCTCAAACAGTATATTTTACTTATAGTCATTTGATAGGGTTCATATCCGTCAATAAGTCATAACTAAACTAACACTCAATCGAGCAGGCTCGCGGCCTCTCACCACTTAATCATCACCGAATAAATGACACGCAATCAAGAAAAATATCGTTTTTAAATGACAGTTTAAGATTTACTTATTTATTTTAGTCCCACATAAAAAGATATTTAACACACATATATTTTATAAAATAACTATTTTGGGGTGAAGCACAGAGTTTTTGGCTACGTCATTTTTGTGTCCCATAAATTTCATTATATTATTTAAGTGATAAAGGAAATTTCATTTATAATATTTTAATGAGGCCACATGTCACATTTTGGTGAAACCTTAATTCACTCACACCTGTTATAAATAGAAGGCTTATCCCTCACTAAAAAAAGAGAATGTGAAAAGGAAGCAAGATTTTTCTGCATATATGGAGGCTCTTAGCCTCAAGAAAAAAAAACTCATTGAAGCTTGAAGTTTTAGCTTCGCAGTCATAGTCTTTTACATCAGATTTATGTCATCAATGGTAGAGTCCATAGCATTAATTTTAGGCACACACTTAGTGATTTTACCCCCTCTTACCCTCTCTCTCTCTCTCTCTCTCTCTCTCTCTCTCTCTCTCTCTCCATATATATATATATATATATATATATATATATATATATATATATATATATATATATATATATATATATATATATATATATATATATATTATTTCAATGTTCTTATTCTCTCACCATCTTCTCCAAAGCTTTCAATGGTTCTTTAATGGATACTAAATATCAGCTATTATTATTATTATTATTATTATTATTATTATTATTATTATTATTATTATTATTATTATTATTATTATTATTATTATTATTATTATTATTATTATTATTATTGTTGTTGTTGTTGTTGAATGCTACACCAAAAAAATTTTACACCAGATTACTCCTTTAATACCCATTAAAGGCAATTCACACCTACCAGATCCAGTTATTTATAGACCCCAGTTACACTACCTACCTATATAACGAATAGTCACGTTTTCAGCACCCTTTATCATTTTGTGTGGTGGTGCCGTAAAATTTTCCTTTTATGGAGATGCTAAGGAGACGAACAAAATGTAATTGGATTAATATAAACTCAAACAATAATGGAACATTGATAATGAATATTGTAAGAGCAAATATTTACAATTTCTCATGGCTTAGGCTTTATTTTATATTTTGGCGTATCCTGTTACAACCCAACTCGTCGAACCAAACTTCGACATCTCTAAGATCGAAGACACCCCTAAAACTCATGAAGATATAAAACTTTTTGTGCTTAAATTTTTTTTTAAATCGTATTTGGCATGTTAGGTTTCATAAAATTGAGTTTTTATATAAAAAGTTTTGTTTCAAAGAAAATTCTTATTTTTTTGCTCCAGTTTGAGCCAGCTCCATTCTCGTTTAAACGAGAATTCGATCTCGTTCAAATGGGTTTTGATATTGGTTTGAACGAGAGCTAATCTCATTAGAATGAGCTTCTAATGACTTTCTAACGAGTTAAGTTTTTCGAGACATAGATTTCTCGTTAGATGTTCGTTTGAAGTACGTTCAAGCAAAATTGGCTTTTTGTTAGAACGAGTCTGCATTTCATTTAAATGAATCATGTATTTTTGTTCGAACGAAATGGGTTGCCTCAATTTTTGTGTCAGGCCTATAAATATGATTTCTAAATAGTTTTTTCACAAGACTTTGGAAAAAACAAAAAAAGCATATCAATTCCAAAGGTTTTCATATTGTAATTCACAAAACAATTTTAGATTCACAATCCTTTCATCCCCTATGTGATTTGTGAACATTTGTGGATCCCTAGTTTCAATATCATTCATAAACTTTTGTGGAGAGCAATCTCTACGAATAACTTGTGAAGTGAGAGTAGAACGTTACTTGTGGACGATTCTAGACTGAGTCATATTCTGTTGGAAGTTCTGAAGACTCTGCACATCCAAGATGGTATAGCTAAGTTTTTGTATGTGTTTTGTTTGTCAAAACTTATGATAGTGTTGAACAAATGGTTTTACCTTTTATAATGATTTTTCCTCACCTAATGTGTAGATTACATGCATAGTTTTGATAATCGTGATTGGAACACATCTTATATGCAAACCTAATTTAATCAAGGATTAAAATTTGGTAAAAAAAAGATTTTTTCCTGGGAACCCAAGACACAAATCAATCTATTAAGATCATCAACATTCTCAAATGTGGATTATATTTTTAATTATTTATATGACAAGAATACTTTGTCTAAACATAGTTTTCAGAGTTCTTAAAATTTATGCCTATATAATTATATTTTGTTATTATATATTATTATATCTCATCGTATCATATCCTTATTTTTTGTCATATGTCCTATCCATAAGAAAATAAAGCAGGAAAATAAAATACCATCCAATAATTATTAGAATAATTTATTTGGGTACCTAAAGAAATGACATAGGCACCCCCATGCATCTTATATAATGGCATCACAATGCACACTAGTATGAAAGTAAAGCATAACATGTGAAGAATCCAGTCATTCCCTTATATTTGTAAGGGAAATTTTGACTTTACCGCAATTTTAGTTTTCGTTATTAGACTTTGCCCACTATTTTATTTTCCTTTCGACTTTGCCACTGTTTTTTATTTGTTTCGATTTTACCACCAATTAAGTTTCATTATTAGACTTTACTGCCAGTGATAAAGTTTAAAATAATCAAGCAAAACACTCTCTTATTTCAATGGCAAGGCTTGGTCTTTCAGCTAGACTAACCCCTAAGGGTTTTTCATATAAATAGATACACTAAAAGAGCTTTTACAAGTGCTTCAATCTCCACATTGTTTAATACAAAAATGAAAATAAATAAATAAATCACCTAAACAACACTATATGGCACAAGAGGTAGGCAAGGAATGAAGATGGGATATAATTTTTTTTTATAAATATAAGTGAACTAACCTATTCGATACTTGTGTAAAGTTTGAAATAGAGAGCATATTCATCAGATCAGTCATATCAACTCACTTCTTTTAAACTCAATTAATCCAGAACGATCCATGAGATAGGATAATCCAAGACTAAAAGTATTGGATTGTGATTTTGGTTTCACCCATAACAGTTAAATCCCAACTTGAGTTTTGATAAAAAAATTGAGTTTTATCGATTGGTTTAATCCACGTAAAATAAGATATCATTAATTTTTTTGGTGTATCAACGCTACTACAAAATTCATATCATTAAGTTGAATAGCATATTGGTATTTGTAAGGAAATTAGATTGTATGGATAAAGCTTAACATAGATTTGGCTTATTTGCAACCATTTGTTTAAGAAAGCATAATATAGGAAGGGGAAAATCTGAATGTTAAGGTGACATATTATTTTCTATGTTAAAGAAATATCACTGATAAAATAACCAAAAATAAGTTTCATAGAGAACAAAATAATATGAATCTTTAAGGGGTTAAATACAAGTAACCATATTAAATACATGTAAGTGGTATGCATAAAATAATGTATTATACCTACTAATTATATCATTAATGAATTAAAACTTTTATTTTGACGATCAATTAATTTTTGTATCAGATCATATGCCAGCAATTGCAAGAATATAAAAACTTCTCAATAAAGGTATTGGATCTAAAATATCCATACATTTTGTGTTGTAAACTATCAAACACCTTTGTACCATCCTAAATCTTCCCACATTTTGAAAACCCATGAATGAAAACATTCCAACAAGGGGCATCTCTCAAATATCTTATCAAACAACTCCATTGCAATCTCAATCTCCCAACATTTGACATGCCCATGCTATCAGGCACTAAGAAGTCCAAAACACTACAATCATATATCCCATTATATCAAACACACTCTCGTCCATATCAGTCTCATCGAAATTATTTAACACATGTAAGGACGTGATTTTATAAATGTCCGTTTAGAATCTAGGATTTTTTTATGTGACCTAGATCACAACAAGTATCTCATATACCGCTACATTCGGCACGTTAAAACGATTAGCCATGATGGACTTACTACGAATCCTGAGCTTCACGCACCCATCATCTTCAAATGTGTGTAATGCAATAATATCAAGCATCGTGCAATGTGCATCTTCAACCATTTCCACTAACTCCGCTCACTAAAACGGTATAATGTTTGATTTGGAGTTTTTAATGTCTCCGTATTTATTTGGGAATTTTTAAAAAATGTTTTTATCAAAATATGTCGGGTTTTCTAAGTCAAAATTAATATTTAAAGACCAGTTGGAAAAGTTAGAATTTGACGCTTCAGTCGTTCAATAGATAGGCTGATGTCATTAGAACGGCCTCATCAAGTGACATTGTATGTCATGATATAGGTCGCTCGAACCTCGCTTGAAGTAGTTCATCAAACAAACCAGTACTATATTGGTTTCTTTTACCTCGTTTGATAGGTCACTCGATATAGGATCAAGCGACATATGTTGTCGTTTGAGCAACACTCATATGTCGTTCGAGCGATCGTGCCGATTTTTTTTTTTTATAAATACCTATTTCTGCAACTAGTTTTTCAAGTCTTTACAATTCCGTTTTTTACAGAACAACTGCAATTTTAAGTCTTTATCATTTAGGTCTTAAACCTCTTTTAACTTAACAAAACATACAAAATATTTATGTGAATCATTCTAAACCCTTGTTACTCATTCTACACGTTCTTGTAGTGCATCTTGTGAAGAAGAAAGGTTGTCTTCACTACTGACCATTGGAGATCTTACATTATCTCTTGCTGACGCAATGAACCGACGCCTGTGAGTATTCGTGTGTCACAACAGTATTTTTCTATATTTGTAAATCGTGGTTTACATAATATAGTGAAGCAAAAAGGTTTTCCCCATTTGGGGAATTTTTCCTCAAATTTGTGTTTGTGATTGTGTGTATGCTTGATTACGTATTATCTGTCAATCAAAATTAGATGCATGCGTTAAGGTTTTAAAATAAATATGGGCATAAAATTGGAATTTAATTAAACAAGTTTATTCATTTATTGCAAGAGCACTCTCAAATTGGTATTAGAGTCAATTAGACAATTATATCGTGTAATTTTTTCAAAAAAAATTTCTGGATATTAATTTTTGTCAAAAAAATGATTTTTGAAAAAACGCAAACTCAATGGAAATTTTTTTAAATCGGGAGCTATTTTTTTATGGGACAAACTATGTATATTGGAAAGCCTGTATGAAATCGCATTTAAAAGCCATTGATGAATGCGTCTGGGTTGTGTGTGAAAGAGGGTGAAATCCTCCCTCTATCACCACAAAAATGTGACAAACCTTAAATCGGTGTCAAACGGGACTGAGGAAGAATTTAAATGGATCACATATAACTCTCGTGAACTAAGTACAATTTCTGGATCCGTCACACCGATGAGTTCCGACGCATCATGATGTGTACCATGTGAAAAGAAGCATGGGATGTTCTTCAACTTACCCATGAAGGAACTAATGCGGTTAAAGAGTCTAAATTGCAAAATCTAACTACTCAATTTGAAATAATTACCATTCTTGAATCTTAGTGTTTTGATGAATTATATGTTCGTTTATCTGATATTGTTAACACTAGTTTCAATCTTGGTGAACATATTCCTAATGCTAGAGTAGTTAAAAATATTTTTAGATCATTTCATAAGCGTTTTATCCCTAAAGTCACTGTGCCAAATTCAACAGGAAATTTGTGTAGTCTTAAATTAGAAGAACTGGTAGGAGACTTCTAGACATATGAAATTGGCATGTTTCCTAACACAATTAAATAAAAAAATAAAGGGGTAGCACTTAAAGCCCAGGTTAGAAAAAGTGAGGGGTCAACTAGAAAGAGGGGTGAGTTGTCTAAGAGAAAAGAGGAAGAGATGTCAGATTTGGAGTTTGATTTTGATTTAGATGATTTGGCTTTGTTTGCAAAAAAATTCAAGAAATTTCTCAATTTAAAAAATAATGACAATTTCAAAGATAAAAGGAATTTTGAGAAAAATAAATCTGGAAATAAAAATGATAAAGATGAAAAGGACACGCCTAAAAGAGATGAATATAGATGTTACAAGTGTGACGATAGAGGTCATAAGGATTTTGAGTGTCCAACTAGGTTGAAACGTTAAGGCAAAGTTAAAGCTGCTTTAAATGCCTTCCTTAATGATGATAGTGAGGTTGAGTCGATGGATTGTACAGATAAGTCACCGCGTGAATATAACTTCACTACATTCATTGATAGTCATATGAGTATTGATAGTGCACTTAATGAAGATAAGGATCCTACTTAACAGGGAGACCTCGACAGTCAAAGCAATGTGAGTGAGGGTGAGGATGCTGCAAGTGAGAGCGAGAGTGATCTATGACGCGCTTACACCAATTTGTATGATGATTTATTTAAAACTAAAAAGTGTAACAAAGCATTATCTCTTAGGATCATCTCCTTAGAGAAATATTTAAGAGAGACGAGAGACGAGAGAGAGAGAGAGAGAGAGAGAGAGAGAGAGAGAGAGAGAGAGAGAGAGCAAGCGTATCCATTAGCACTACCTTAAGAGATAGAGATGGAGAGATAATGTGTTGAGAGAGAGAAAGAGATAGTTATTGATAGTTATTTTGAGAAAGAAAAAGGGGACTTAACAAAGTAAGTGTCTAGTCTTATGAGTGATCTCCATTCCTCCGTGGAGGCTCGAAAGATACTTGAAGCCTTTGTAGCCCAACTCACTCATGACCTTGAGAGAGCCCGAGAGGTTAAGGTAAAGATAGAGGACATATATGGAAAGATGTTCCTTGCCCCTATTTTAGGGTTTGGTGAAAGGAAGGGAATAGGTTTTGACTGTGCTTCCATGTCTCATATTACATTGGAACCAGAACCTGAGTTTACTATAAATCCATACAGCCATCAACCAAAACCCCAAAGAAGAGTTCGGCTAAGAAAAGTAAACCAAGGTCGGTCTAAGACTATAGGTCGTAGAGTTTCTAGTAGATTTTGGGCAGAGGCTGTGTCTACCACTTTCCACGTGGTGAATAGGGTTTACCTTCTTCCACACACTCTTCATACGCCTTATGAATTGTGGACTGGAAAGAAGCCCAACTTTTCATTTTTTTCATGTCTTTGGGAGCAAATGCTATATCCTATGAGATATAGAGAAATTAGGAAAGTTCGACTCCTGGAGTGACGAGGAAATATTATTAGGTTATTCATAGACAAGTAGAGTACATAAGGTTTTTAACTTGAGTAGATCTAAGGTTAAGGAGTCAATAAACGTCACGGTACAAGATGACGAATCGTCGATGTTTGCTAATTCTAGCCTTTTATGTAAGGGTGATGCACTTTCAGCCGATGATCCCATTATCCCTCACACACTCATAATGAACCCTACTCCTTACTTAGGGGACACATCTTCTTGGGTTCGCAAGAGTCATGACCCTTTCTCCATTCTAGGAGATCCCACTTTAGAGGTTAAGAATCATGCTCAGCTAGAGAACGTGGTTAGCTTTCTGTGCTACACGTCTAAAGTCGAGGCCAAGAACATCAAAGAATCACTCAAAGATGAACATTAGATATCCGTTATGCATGATGAGTTGTTTCAGTTTAGAAAAAATGATGTCTGAGAACTTATCCCCTGACCTAGTGAGAAGATTGTGATTGGTACCAAATGGATCTATAAGAATAAGATGGATAAGAAGGGTACCATTATTCAAAACAAGGCTAGGTTGGTCGCTTCGGGCTACACAAAGATAGAGGGTGTAGACTTTGACGAGACATTTGCTCCTGTTACGAGGCTTGAGTCCATCCATTTACTACACGTCATTGCATGTCATCTGTGCTTCAAGTTATATCAGATGGAGTTCAAGAGTGCCTTTCTCAATGGCATTATAGAGGATGAGGTTTATGTGGAACAACCAAAATGGTTTGAAGACCCTAAGCACCATGATCACGTCTATTTTTTAAGAAAATCCTTGTATGGTTTGAAGCAAGCACCCCATGCTTGGTACGATATGCTTTCTTCCTATCCCTTAGCTCGTGGCTTCAAAAGAGGGGGAGTTGATAAGACATTATTTATTAGGAAGGTAAATTGTGTTATTTTGGTTACCCAAGTCTATGTGGAGGACATAGTCTTTGGATTCACATGCCTACGACTTTGAGGAGGAGATAAAAAGTGAGTTTGAGATGAGCATGGTTGGTGAACTTACATTCTCGTTGGTCTCCAGGTTTGTCAGCTAGAGGATGGGATGTTCATCTCCCAATCTAAGTATGCAATAGACCTTTTGAAGAAATTTAGTTTAGACTCCGCTAATCACACACGTACCCTAATCAGTACCTCAACTAAGCTTAGCAAGGACACTTCAAGAAAGGACGTATAAAAAATATTGTATCAGAGTATGATAGATAGTCTTCTTTATTTAATTTCTAATCGTCCCGACATCGCTTTTAGTGGTGGGGTCTGTGCGCAATATCAGGCTTCCTCGAAAGAGTTGTACTTACCCGCTCTTAAATATATTATTAAATACGTGAGTGGGACTCTCTCATACGACATTTGGTATTCCTTTGATACTGACAACAGTTTATCCGCCTATTCGGATGTCGATTGGGTCGAGGATGCAGATGGATGTAGGAGAACTTTTGGTGGGTGTTTCTTCTTTGGTTCTGCTCTTGTCTTTTGATTGAGCAAGAAGCAAAACTCCATATCTTTGTCCACTGAAGAGGCTAAGTACATAGCCGTCGAGAGTTATTACACGCAACTTCTATGGATGAAGCAGATGCTGGAGGATTATGGGATATCACAGGACACCATGACTATTTCTTGTGATAACACGAGCACAATACACATATCCCCCAATCCAGTCCATCATTAGGATATGGGAGCACTTTATTCGTCAGTTAGTAGAAGGAAAAGTCATATCCTTGAGTTTTGTGTTTACCGACCTCCAGTTAGCTAATATTTTCACAAAGCCTCTAGACACCCTTAGATTCGAGAGTCTTAAGAAGTCTTTAGGAATTTGCACAGTTGACTGAGGTATGGTTACCATGTTTAGAATATGATGAATTTTTCATGTACATATCATATGATTCTTATTTCTAGATTGTATCATTTGTATCTTTTTTTGTAGTATTTTTTAATTTTTTAATATTTTCAAAAAAATCCAAAAAGATCTTGTTTTTGATAAATTTTCGAAAAGTCCAAAAAGATTTTCTTTTTATAAATTTTTTCTGAAAAACACATAAAGAGTTTTGTATTTTGTTTACACCTTTTATGGATGAATATTTAAGATAGCTATAATCACAACTTCATTTCCATTTTCCACGTGACTGTTTGGCAATGATTTAAGATACTACATCATTTCATGCATGTGCGTTATAATGTATGGAGTCATTGAGATGTGATTAGTGATATCTTTCTAAATGTTTGTCTCCTTATCTCTTAAAATGCACACATGCACGGTTTTATTTGAATTTCATACTTGTCTATCACATGTTGGTTTGAGTGTTTCCATCTCAATTATGTCTATACAATGAACCAAGCGCGATAAAATCATAATAATAACGGTAGTGCATGTAATATCCGTTGCCCGTAGGAATTTTTTTCATTATATGTATGTTATGTGAAAACGGGAAAGGGATACGGAAGATAATCATAATATCATTTGCGATTAAGACACCGTTAAATTCGGGTAAAAAAGTGTGGCATTGAAAACAATAGCCAAGGCCCAATGAATGAAAAGAGCCAAAAAAAGTGTGGCATTGAAAAAAGTAGACAAGGACAAACTAGTTTAGGATAATATGATCATTCAATAAAAGAAATATCATTATATGATCATTATTAAATGTGAGGGAGTTTGGTTGGATTTGTATATTAATTGGCATGCACTTTCTTGAAAATTTAAAAAAAGAATGAAATAGTTTTGGACGGTAAGGTGTGGAAATCACTTTGAAATTTGATTTGTTGATTAGATTGAGTCAATTTCTTTTAATTTCACCATTTTTACACTTGAGGACGATATTGAGTTCATTCGTTGGGAATATCTAATATTCAACGTGCACATATATTATGCTTGTTTGCATTGATTTTCCTATAGAATTTGTTCACAGCCATTCATTTACGCTATCTCCGACTTGGCTATTTTCGTGTTCTTTCATGGTGTGATTCTTTGTTGTATATTTTTTTGTGAGAAAAATTTAGAAAAATTGAAAAAGAGAAGTTTATTACCTTGTGACAATCTTCATACGCATTACGTTTTGTTCTTCTTATTTGTCTATTTGGGGACATCCTAAAAAAGGGGAGAACGAATTATAGAGATATGTTTTGTTTGATTTAATATGATTTGCTTGAGCTTAATTGATACTGATTTTTGCTTATCATTATATTAAAATGCATAATAATTATAAATGATTTATTACATGATTTAATGGAGTCGCACTCTCCATAATAATCCATCTCACCCCTCCACTAAAGCGCACAACAAAGCGTATGCATGTGATCTCCAAATGAATGCCCAATTCTAATTAGGCAAATAAATCTAACTAAATCCTAATATGAATATTCAATTAAAATCATCTAACTTATCTCGCAATCTACACTTATTTGAATTCCATCTAAATCATATACTTTACTTTCAGTAGTAGGGTTCTCATTCATTCGTTCACTTACTTAACATATAGGGTTTACATACCCATTTTCCAATCCAATCACGTAATAAACCTAAACATCTTCTTTACTAGAATTTCAATGTTCTAGTTATGCCAACAATATACAATTATATAGATGAGTTATTAGCATCTAAGTACTAAGGACTAAACTTACTCCCAAATCTCAATACTGCACTACGTTTCGTGCGTGGGACGTCTCGCAAAAGCGAAATCCAAATAAAGAACCCCCCGTTACACTACTCCCGGCAGTATTGATCATCAAGATTCATTATATCCTCAATGCATGATGCATGTAACCTAAATTCTTACTATTCCAATTTTAATTAATTATTATTCTCAATTCTCAACAGTGCACTGCGTTTCATGCGTGGGACGTCTCGTCGAAGTGAAATTCAAACAAGGAACCCCCCCGTTACACTACTTCTGGCACTTTCGATCATCAAGAAGTATATATATATATATATATATATGAGCATTAAGGACTAACTTCTCCTCACTTTCCAACATTACACTGAGCTTCGTGCGTGGGGCGTCTCTCCGAAGCGAAATCCAAGCAAGGAACCCCCCCGATACACTACTTATTGGCAATGTTGGTCGTTGAGGTCCATCATGCCCTCGATACCCAAATAACCAATCACATCCATAATATAATAACCATCCAAACGAGCTATAACTCAAGGATGCAGGCTCACAATGCTATTATCTTCCAGTTGCCCAAACCACGTAGCACACAAGGAACCACTTGATGGGGTTCAACGGCACCGACCTCGTGATCAACTCACGCACACAACATCCCGAGAAGCCACTACACCAAATCTGCCCATTTGTCAAGGTCATTGACCTTGACAAATTCATCTTGTCAAGGTCAATGACCGTGACATTTCGAGGCGAGACAACTTTTTTTGTCACGGTCGTGTCACGGTCATTGACCTTGACACAAAACTCGCGTTTTGTGTCACGGTCGTGTCGCGGTCAATGACCGTGACACGTTTGTCACGGTTATAAACCGTGACAAAGCCGTGACCCTTTTTAAAAAAATTGTCACGGTCAATGACCGTGACAAGTCCGTGACAAGATTTGTCAAGGACTTGTCACGGTCAATGACCGTGACAATTCTGGGCAAAATTTAAAAAAAATCTGCTGGGCAGTATGGCCACTGCCACTGCCCAGCAGTATATTTGTACCTGTTATAACAACGTTGTACCTGTTCCAAACATCATATATCCAACACAAACTAAAGATAATGCAAATATATATTCATGACAGTATAATCCAAATTTTCAAAGTAAAAATAATATACATGACGATATAATCCAAATATAATTAAAATGGACAAACTTAAAAATAATGTTACTACATGTCTTGGGTAAATGTGAGGAGGTGAGTAGGCCACACGACATACGAATTGACGTACCCACTAATATATGTCGTGCCGCATTGTTCGCACAACCACAGTAGGGAGTTCTCCTTCCCGAGTATGACATGCGTGACGAGCACCCTGGACTCCATCCCTTGAAGCACACGTCCATGGACTATTCCACCCTCGATGATATCCGGGTCCCTCAACCCCCGCCCTATCCGCTGGCCATCAAATATGTCCAATATGAACACGCTCGGCCAACCAATCGTCGATAATGGTCTGTTGGAGGGCGCCAAATAGGGAAGCGGATCGTCGAAATACGAACGTGTCGGTGAAGCAGCGAGGTCCACATCCTCGTCATCCCGCACCTCCTCGTCCTCCCGCACCTCCTCCTCCACCGCCTTCTCCTTCCCTTTCCCTTTACCTTTCTCTTTACGGTCTCCACCCAACGTACGCTTCATGAATGCGTACATATCTTGGACCGTCGCCTCCAAACGGGACAGCTTCGCGTCGTGTGAATCCACCGTTCGAGCCAACCCGGTGTCGCTCGTCTCCAATCCGATGATCCTAGATTTGGCCACCCGCGAGCTCACTCCCCTTGTCCTCCCCTTGCGATCAGAGCCAAGCACTTGGCTGAGTGCGTCTGTGGACAAAGATGCCTTGTCGGCATCAGACTGCGACTCATGCACTTCCTTAAGCTTTGCCTGAAACGACAAAAAGTACATGATTAGTAAAATAAGTAAACTAAAAAATTATAACGTAATTAAAAATAATTAAACTGTCGGATTACTTACAATCGTGGTCGCGACACTCGGGGACACCTCCTTGTCCTTCCCCTTCTTCGTCCGAAGAGCCACATAAGTATCGAGCCTATGTGGCTTACCCCCTGGCCCACTCCCTACCCCCTGAAATAAAATAAAGTAAAGTAAAATTAGTATCGGCCCCGCAAAGTAAAATAATATCCAATAAGATATTTTTGTAGTTATAGATAAATTAAATATTACCTTCATCCTATTCTCCACCTCAGCGTAAGAGGTCCGGCCGGAGTAATGCACGTCCGTCTTTTTAGCCCGATTTTCCCTCCCCGATTGGCGAGATGCCAATTGTCGATCCTCGATCTCATTGTCAATGAACTTTTGCCATTGTGCCAATGAGATCGGCTCCTTGGGCGGGACGGATCCGCGCCATTGTAAAATGGTCTCTCGTGTTTTTCCAAAGTACCGTGTCCGCATATTTTTTTTCCACGTCTTGTGTTGCTCCCTCAACTGCTCCAAGACGGAATCGCGTAGCTTTGGATCCAAGTTGAATTGTTCCTGTCCAACAAATACAATGTTAGTTGCGAATAAATATAAATATAAATATAAATATAAATATAAATATAAATATAAATATAAATATAAATATAAATATAAATATAAATATAAATACAAATATAAATATAAATATAAATATAAATTGAAATTGAAATTGAAATATTCATATAAATATTACCTGTAGTGCCGCCCAAACAGCTAACTTGAGCTCATACGGCACCTCCTTCCAACTCATAAACCCCGGGCCGATGACCGTCTTTAGCAGCTCGAGGGATCTCGCTAAAAGCTCCGACTTGTTTTCGACGGTAATCCCAAATTTTCCATATTTGGGGAGCCTAGGGGCGGAGGAGCCCTCGTCGCCTCCGCTACCACCGAACCCAGACGACGACATCATCATAAACAGCATCATCATCTTCGCCCTAACATCTGAAGGAGACATTTTTGCTGTAAAAAAAATGTTATTAGTACAGATAAAAAAAATGTTTCGTCTATATTATAACGTATGTGTAAGTTCCGTCAATACCACCCCCGCCACACGCACACACACACACACACACACACCACCCCTACCCACCCCACCCCACCTCCACCCCCGCCACACGCACACACACACACGCACACACACATATTTTGAATGAAAATATCAATTATTTATAAAATTGATGTCTACTTTTAGTGTTGTGTATATATGTTAGTCTACTTCTGCTTTTTTTTTAAAATAATCAATTAACCAAATTTCATAATAGTGAATTGATAGTATGATTTTAATATGTCCTCTTTCTTGTTTAGTGTCTCGTGAATTGATAGTATGATTTTAAAAATAGAATACAAAACTAGGTGAGATTTTAGAATTACACGTCGAAATAATACATGTTGTATAATAATAATACAAGTGCATGCTTTGCAATCAAAGGTATTTATCTTTAGGGGTTTGTAAATTTAGGATTTATTGTAATATGTATTTTGAAAATAGGACAACAAACATTTTATTTATGATTTTAGTCCCTATTTTTGAATAAAACCGCTGGTGCGGACCCATATTCATAAAACGTTAACAAATCATAACATGCCACGTGTCCCTTTAATTTGAAAATAGGGACTAAAAATGGAAACAAAATATTTGTTGTCCTATATCCATAATCAATATTATTTTAAGTCCTAAAATTACATAATCTATTATCTTTATAAGGATAAAATTATCTTACAATGATTGGTAGGAAATGTCTATGAGGTGGATGATAATTTATTTGATAATTTATTTTATTTCTTTTAGTTAGGTTATTAAGACTTTATTTCAATTGATATCTTAGTAATTATTATTTACACACACACACACACCCCACCCCACCCCACCCCCTCCCCCACCACACACCACCACACACACACACACACCCCAAGCACCCCCTGCCCCACCCCTCCACCACCCCCCTCCACCACCACCACCACACACACACACACACACCCCACCCCCTCCCCCACCACACACACACACACACCCCACCCCTAACCACCCCCTGCCCCACCCCTCCACCACCCCCTCCCCCACCACACACCACACACACACACACACACACACCCCACCCCACCCCACCACACACACACATACACACACACACCCCACCCCACCCTCCACCACCCCCTCCCCCACCCTGCCCCACCCCGCCCCACCCCCTGCCCCCCTCCACCACCCCCTCCCCCACCCTGCCCCACCCCGCCCCACCCCCCACCCCCTGCCCCCCTCCACGCACACACATACACACATATATATATATACACATACACACAAATATACACACAAATATATATATAAATGAGAGAGAGAGAGAGAGAGAGAGAGAAAATGGACCTGAAAGTAGAGAGAGAGAGAGAGCAGCGTCGAGAGAGAGAGAGAGAGAGAGAGAGAGAGAAATGGAGGGAACGGCGCGGGAGGGAAAAAAGTAGGGTTTTTGCTGGAAAAGTTTTCACGGTCGTGTCAAGGTCATTGACCGTGACAAGAATTGTCACGGTCATAGACCGTGACTAGACCGTGACAACTTTAATTGTCACGGGCTTGTCACGGTCAATGACCGTGACAATTCGTTGTCACGGTCGTGTCAAGGTCAATGACCGTGACATAAAACGCGTGTTTTTTTGTCACGGTCAATGACCTTGACAAGGCTGGCCGGCTGAAAGGTGACAATTTGCCCATTTTGGTGTAGTGAGCGGTCATAGCTCCGAACCGGCAGGTGAGAACGACACATACCCACTACTTCTCACCCCAAAATTAATATTTTATATCACATAATAATCACCATGGATGACTATTGTGACAACCCGCCTACTAAAATAATAGGTGGCCAGCCCAATACTCTAATAATCACAGGAATCATAGATGGTCCATTCTTAGCATCACTGTCGATTAACATAATAGTATGAGATAACCACCAATCATTTCAGAAAACGGATTGTCATATACAAAAAAAATTTGAAAGTAAAAGAGAAACACTTCGACAATCCCATTGGTAAAAACGGTGGGTATAAAAAATCGATGAATAAAGTATGACAATACAATAAATAATCACCGAATAAGCAGTCGGTTCACAGACCAATACAATTAATACATTAAGTATTACAATCAATATTTACAATATAATAAATGAGTGCAATACCTTGGGCAAAAACGCCCGAATGAAAGTACTAAACATAATTAGAGTACAATAGAGGGGAGCGTCTACTACAAGTATCCTACAACACCCGCAATATGCTGTAGCTCCAAGACAACTAGAATGGAACATGTAAATACGGGTGTCCATGCAGAGGAGCAGCTGAAACGGCAAGGAATATGCAGAAACAAGGTAATATAGAAACCGGTCAGGGCCGGGTTTGATATGATTACCATGTGACTAAAATGCATGGCAGGTAAAGGCGTAAATCACTCGCAGGTAACAATAATATTCCTCACCTCTCAATCTAGCAGCAACCTAGCGCAATATAAATGATGCACAGGTTATAGAAAGAACATAAGGCTAACTTCTCCCCAGTCTCAACGCTATGCCCTATTCGTGCGTGGGGTGTCTCGCAAAGCGAAATCCAAACAAGGAACCCCCTCGATACACTACTATTTAGGCGAGGTTGATCGTCGAGATCCATTAGACCCTGTCCTAATTAACTTAAGTACTAAAGGTTAACTTCTCCCCAATCTCAACACTATGCCCTATTCGTGCGTGGGGTGTCTCGCAAAGAGAAATTCAAACAAGGAACCCCCCCGATACACTACTATTTAGGCAAGGTTGATCGTCGGGATCCATTAGACCCTAGGCACGAAATAATAAATAAATACATGTGTGTGCATAAGTGTGGGAGGTCACATCTATAGCTACATAAAGAGAATATAAAAGTAAAACCCCTCCATCATCTATTGGCATAATTCCTAATTCTATCTTTAGGAATATACATATAAATGGTACAACACTTTATCAAGTGTTTACCAAATTAATTTCATCATACACTAATTCATTTCATGAATTTGTTCCTTATCAGGAAATATAATCATACTTTTTATGCTCTAGAGGCATTTATCTCAATTGTTCACTTTGTAAAAATATCTTCCTTATCAGGAAATATAATCATCATCATAGGCTCTTTATGGCCTTACATCGTGCTCTTTATGGCACTTTTATCATGCTCTATATGGCATTTTACTGTGCTCTTTATGGCACCAATCAAACATCAAGTCCAACTTGATTTAGAATAGTTATATTCATATATATATATATATATATATAAAGATTCTAAGACCGCCCGTCCGGGTTTCCCACTGTGCGCGCCCCTAAATGGCTATCATCTTCCAGGGCCTCCAAGACAACCTGGGATCCTATCGAAACATCGGGAAGCGACCATGTGCCTGCGGGATAGTCAAGACCACACCCGGAATCTCCTAACCAGCGCAGAAAATATAAACAAATGCTCACATGGCCTGGGACTATATCCACCCTGCATCATTAGCCAGGGGGCTTCACCACAACGCGCGCGACTTCCCTTATGATAGCGATTTAGAGAGGTGTGTATCCATAAATTATCATTTATGAAAAACATTACTTTTTCCATTTTTGAAAACTCATATTTTACATTTCCAAAAATCATCCATTTAGCCATTTGGCACCAAGCTTTAGAAGGTGCATTATATTCTAATTAAGTCATATTTTATTAATGACCTAAGACCTAAAGTGCCACTAACCTCAAAATAGCCTCAAATAGTTTATATAATTCCTAAACCCTCAAAGTGAGTCTCCATAATGGCGTGTCTCCCAAAAGCTCAACCTAATATTTTAACTTCCAATTTATCTTTAGGTTAACCTCCTATATCATTCGGACATTAACCTATACAAACTAGCCCTCGGATACCCAAATATCCCACATTAACTTAGGACATTAGTCTACCCCATAACAACCCTCTAGGACTCCCCATTCTTCCCAAAGGAAGGTTCCTAAACCTTGGACCTAAAAGAAAAAGGGCTAAAAATCAAAATAAGAAAATCTCACAAAAACAGGGGAACTGAATCGATTCGCCCCTTGGGCCGAATCGATTCGCCCTTGCGAATCGATTCGGTAGACAGCCGAATCGATTCGGTGAGCAAAAACTGACCTTCTGCAATTGCCGAATCGATTCGCTTTAAATCCGAATCGATTCGGTCTGCAAGACCTGTAACCCTCTCCTTATCCGAATCGATTCGCCCATAAGGCCGAATCGATTCGGTCCTAAGATTTTGCCCAGTTTGGGCGACGGGTTACATAAACCCTAAAATCCCAAAACCTCCATTCTTGCTTTTTACCCAACATCAACAACATCTAATTCTACCAAATCATTCCTACACCATTTACAACTAATAATTGATCCTCAAATCAAATTTGAAACTAAGATTTAAGGGTTTAATCATCAAAATCAACAAATACCCATTTATGGGTTAAATCTCCAAAACCTAACTATACATGCAATTTATCACATTAAATCAATATCTAGCAAGTAAGAAACTTGCCTCGAGGTTCGTAGTCTCTGAACACCTCCGGTAGCGACGAATTCCGGCCCAAATCCTCCATTTCTCTCTTTCTCTCTACTTTCTCTCTCTCTCTCTCTCTCTCTCTCTCTCTCTCTCTCTCTCTCTCTCTCCTTTGGGCTTCTCTCACTCAAATGAAGAAAAAGAAAGGGGGTGGGGGATTTATAAGGGTCTAAAAATATAAATCCCCACTCCTAATTGCTAATACACCACTAAAATGACTCGTAACCACTTAATTGAGTCATAACCCCTTAAAATTACCCGAATCCCAAAATTACAACTGGGCACTTAATTCGACTATCTCGACTATTCTAAAAACAACCGCACCCCCTATTTTGGAATTTGGGAAAGTGTGAACTATTTTTGTGTTCCAAATCCATTTTAATTCATTACTTATACCCGATTTAGATATAGGTCATAACCGTCGTTTTACATATAACGACGCAAAATACACAATATAACACTATTTACCTTCTCATAACGGTAAATAGCCAGAACATAGTAAATATAATCCCTAAGTCTCACGGGAAATAATATTTACTCCAACATTCCCTATTTTATAAAATTAGCCCATTAGGCAAAATAGTATAAAATAGTCGCTCGAAAACCTGAGTTGTTACATACTCCCCCCCTTAAAGGGGAATTTTGCCCTCAAAATTCAGGCGTAACCCATAACCATATAAAGGGTATACTATAATAAAAATGTGCTATCATACTAGCAAACCCCCGAATAGAAATGTCCCCATAGGACTCAAACTAAGGTCATCGCTATCGATCTCAAAAACTATCGATCCTACCCTTCTACTACGGGAGGAGATACCCACACAAGCTCGGCACTAATTGCCTTACTTCCTAAACTAACGCCGCATGCCCTAAGGGCCTAGCATCCTAAGAATCCTAAGGTCAATCTATCTATCCTAACCTAGTCGTATAAGTATAATACTAAATATCCCTAGTGTCCAAGACCTTTCCCGACTTCCGACATTAGCTCGGTTTCATGCGTGGGACGTCTCGCCGAAGCGAAATCCAAACAAGGAACCCTCCCGTTACACTACTACCTCGCATTGTCGGTCGTCGAGAAGTAACGGTCGAAGACACATGATCGGGATCGACGTAATCCTAATTCGAAACTCTACTACTACATATAAACGTCTACGTCCTACCATAACTATCGACTGAGGCATTTACTTTCAGTAAGATGCCACCAATACTCTACCCCAAGAGACACATATATCTCTAAACAAATGGCCTTCTCATTAAGGCACAACCATAAGTCCTTATCGGACCTTCATCATCATAGTCTTCCCCACATCGATTCAGAGGAAAACAATCATCGCGCCCCTATATCGCACATTAACTTAGCCCTTAATCACTCATATACGTGATTCTTGGCTAAACCTTCCAACCCAGCTCTTAACCAACAGAAAAGAAAATAAAGAAGAAAAGAACAGAAAAGGAAATGCACATCTCTCCACTCCCAACGTCGTTAAGGTTCATGCGTGGAGCGTCTCGCCGAAGCAAAATCCAAACAAGGAACCCCTCCACACAGTCACCTTAACTAGCCGGTCATGGAGATAAGGCAATAGCATACACCAGCAAAGCAAACAAAGTAAGCAAGCAAGCAAAAACAAATAAAATAAGACACATAAAACAAAATAAGAATAAAAGAAAGACAAGCTACACCCCATAAACCATCTCTATAAGGTCTCGACCTGTAACCAGGGGAGAATTTATAGAATAACTAGCCCTTCTGCTAGAACTAAAGATAAGATAGCCTCTCGATTTATTCGCTTGCCATCGCACCCACCAATCTAAGACTATCTCTACTCGTATAATGTATAATACAAGTAGCACGTACCGCACATATCACCACTCGCCCCATAACGAGTGAGAAGGAAAAAATACAAAACTTCCCTATTATGGAAGCCATATAAATATACTTACTATATATAAAAATATAC
Organism: Sambucus nigra; assembly: GCA_949130495.1. Lineage (NCBI taxonomy): Eukaryota > Viridiplantae > Streptophyta > Magnoliopsida > Dipsacales > Adoxaceae > Sambucus > Sambucus nigra. The sequence goes on along the minus strand of OX422223.1, from coordinate 436,692,546 downwards.
CGATACTATCACAAGCTCGATATATGCACCCGAATCTAGGGCTAACACCATACTACTCCTTCCTATGATTCCCTCACAATGGCCTTCCTCCACGCCCTTCATCTAACGACTTACAAGCCTCACACGAACGCGCAGAAGATCTTCGGGGTCCTCATACCATAGCAGGAGAACGAAATCTCACAAGAGAATTCAACGACCTTATTCCTAAGGCTCTACATCAAACAGAGAGAAACGCAGAAGACGTAAAACATCCGCACAGATTCCTAAGGACTCTAGAACCTAATGCTTTGATACCATCTGTGACAACCCGCCTACTAAAATAATAGGTGGCCAGCCCAATACTCCAATAATCACAGGAATCATAGATGGTCCATTCTTAGCATCACCGTCGATTAACATAATAGTATGAGATAACCACCAATCATTTCAGAAAACGGATTGTCATATACAAAAAAACATTGAAAGTAAAAGAGAAACACTTCGACAATCCCATTGGTAAAAACGGTGGGTATCAAAAATCGATGAATAAAGTATGACAATACAATAAATAATCACTGAATAAGCTGTCGGTGCACAGACCAATACAATTAATACATTAAGTATTACAATCAATATTTACAATATAATAAATGAGTGCAATACCTTGGGCAAAAACGCCCGAATGAAAGTACTAAACATAATTAGAGTACAATAGAGGGGAGCGTCTACTACAAGTATCCTACAACACCCGCAATATGCAGTAGCTCCAAGACAACTAGAATGGAACATGTAAATACGGGTGTCCATGTGGAAGAGCACCTGAAACGGCAAGGAATATGCAGAAACAAGGAAATATAGAAACCGGTCAGGGCCGGGTTTGATATGATTACCATGTGACTAAAATGCATGGCAGGTAAAGGCGTAAATCACTCGCAGGCAACAATAATATTACTCACCTCTCAATCTAGCAGCAACCTAGCGCAATATAAATGATGCACAGGTTATAGAAAGAACAGAAGGCTAACTTCTCCCCAGTCTCAACGCTATGCCCTATTCGTGCGTGGGGTGTCTCGCAAAGCGAAATCCAAACAAGGAACCCCCCCCCGATACACTACTATTTAGGCGAGGTTGATCGTCGAGATCCATTAGACCCTGTCCTAATTAATTTAAGTACTAAAGGTTAACTTCTCCCCAATCTCAACACTATGCCTTATTCGTGCGTGGGGTGTCTCGCAAAGCGAACTCCAAACAAGGAACCCCCCCCCCGATACACTACTATTTAGGCAAGATTGATCGTCGAGATCCATTAGACCCTAGGCACGAAATAATAAATAAATACATGTGTGTGCATAAGTGTGGGAGGTCACATCTACAGCTACACAAAGAGAATATAAAAGTAAAACCCCTCCATCATCTATTGGCACAATTCCTAATTCTATCTTTAGGAATATACATATAAATGGTACAACACTTTATCAAGTGTTTACCAAATTAATTTCATCATACACTAATTCATTTCATGAATTTGTTCCTTATCAGGAAATATAATCATACTTTTTATGCTCTAGAGGCATTTATCTCAATTGTTCACTTTGTAAAAATATCTTCCTTATCAAGAAATATAATCATCATCATAGGCTCTTTATGGCCTTACATCGTGCTCTTTATGGCACTTTTATCATGCTCTATATGGCATTTTATTGTGCTCTTTATGGCACCCATCAAACATCAAGTCCAACTTGATTTAGAATAATTATATTCATATATATATATATATATATATATATATATATATATATATATATATATATATATATATATATATATATATATATAACGATTCTAAGACCGCCCGTCCGGGTTTCCCCACTGTGCGCGCCCCAAAATGGCTATCATCTTCCAGGGCCTCCAAGACAACCTGGGATCCTATCGAAACGTCGGGAAGCGACCATGTGCCTGCGGGATAGTCAAGACCACACCCGGAATCTCCTAACCAGCGCAGAAAATATAAACAAACGCTCACATGGCCTAGGGCCTATATCCACCCTGCATCATTAGCCAGGGGGCTTCACCACAACGCGCGCGACTTCCCTTATGATAGCGATTTAGAGAGGTGTGTATCCATAAATTATCATTTATGAAAAACATTACTTTTTCCATTTTTGAAAACTCATATTTTACATTTCCAAAAATCATCCATTTAGCCATTTGGCACCAAGCTTTAGAAGGTGCATTATATTCTTATTAAGTCATATTTTATTAATGACCTAAGACCCAAAGTGCCACTAACCTCAAAATAGCCTCAAATAGTTTATATAATTCCTAAACCCTCAAAGTGAGTCTCCATAATGGAGTGTCTCCCAAAAGCTCAACCTAATATTTTAACTTCCAATTTATCTTTAGGTTAACCTCCTATATCATTCGGACATTAACCTATACAAACTAGCCCTCGGATACCCAAATATCCCACATTAACTTAGGACATTAGTCTACCCCATAACAACCCTCTAGGACTCCCCATTCTTCCCAAAGGAAGGTTCCTAAACCTTGGACCTAAAAGAAAAAGGGCTAAAAATCAAAATAAGAAAATCTCACAAAAACAGGGGAACTGAATCGATTCGCCCCTTGGGCCGAATCGATTCGCCCTTGCGAATCGATTCGGTAGACAGCCGAATCGATTCGGTGAGCAAAAACTGACCTTCTGCAATTGCCGAATCGATTCGCTTTAAATCCGAATCGATTCGGTCTGCAAGACCTGTAACCCTCTCCTTATCCGAATCGATTCGCCCATAAGGCCGAATCGATTCGGTCCTGAGATTTTGCCCAGTTTGGGCGACGGGTTACATAAACCCTAAAATCCCAAAACCTCCATTCTTGCTTTTTACCCAACATCAACAACATCTAATTCTACCAAATCATTCCTACACCATTTATCACTAACAATTGATCCTCAAATCAAATTTGAAACTAAGATTTAAGGGTTTAATCATCAAAATCAACAAATACCCATTTATGGGTTAAATCTCCAAAACCTAACTATACATGCAATTTATCACATTAAATCAATATCTAGCAAGTAAGAAACTTGCCTCGAGGTTCGTAGTCTCTGAACACCTCCGGTAGCGACGGATTCTGGCCCAAATCCTCCATTTCTCTCTACTTTCTCTCTCTCTCTCTCTCTCTCCTTTGGGCTTCTCTCACTCAAATGAAGAAAAAGAAAGGGGGTGGGGGATTTATAAGGGTCTAAAAATATAAATCCCCACTCCTTATTGCTAATACACCACTAAAATGACTCGTAACCACTTAATTGAGTCATAACCCCTTAAAATTGCCCGAATCCCAAAATTACAACTGGGCACTTAATTCGACTATCTCGACTATTCTAAAAACAACCGCACCCCCTATTTTGGCATTTGGGAAAGTGTGAACTATTTTTGTGTTCCAAATCCATTTTAATTCATTACTTATACCCGATTTAGATATAGGTTATAACCGTCGTTTTACATATAACGACGCAAAATACACAATATAACACTATTTACTTTCTCATAACGGTAAATAGTCAGAACATAGTAAATATAATCCCTAAGTCTCACGGTAAATAATATTTACTCCAACATTCCCTATTTTATAAAATTAGCCCATTAGGCAAAATAGTATAAAATAGTCGCTCGAAAACCTGGGTTGTTACAACTATGACCTGGGGAATATCCACACCCTGCTCATCGAGCTAGGATGATCACCCTCATCGCTCGTAACTTCCCAATGAGAGAAAGGAAGGGGTATGCTTCACTATATATATATACCGTCATATAAGGTATACATACACCATCACATCATATAAAGATATACCATCATATGAGGTATACCTGCCACATTATTTGTATATTCGTAGTACGCACTTAGGCATAGTTGAAATATTATCATTGTTTAGCATAACTCTCTCTTTTGATATACTAACCGTCAATTCTCACACATCTTCCCCACTTAGTATACACTATACTATTTCTCACTTGAAGTTTTCGCATCACTTCATAATTATGAATTGTCTCTCAATTCTATTTATGTTAAGGATACTCTCTACCCTAATGCACCTCAATTTTCCTTTGTCATTGTGTGAGACATCTCCCAAATCAAACATCATTAAGGATATTTATATATCCATATGCACATTTATTAGCATTTACATTTCTCCATCCATAATATGGTTCAATTAATCATATGAACCTTTAAAGTTATCCCAATTAGGATTGGATACTAAATTCCATATTACTAAACGCATTCTCTCTCTCTTAATTATTTCATAATTATCTCCAAATAAAATCTTCAATGATAGTGGACTTCCCCACTTAGAATATACTAAAATTTCTAATCAGTATTTCCTCAATTTAAGTCAATATGACTCCAATAATTTCTTATAAGGGAAACTCTCTAAAAGTCTCCAAAACATCCTCCATACAATTCCTATAGAGGTTCCCAATCGATAACCTCGAACGAACCGGAATGAAATTCTCCCTAGAAAAACATCTCTCAAAAAGCCCTGTTTTCGAATCAATTTGGACCAATTCCGAATCGATTCGGCCTCCAAGGCGAATCGATTCGGGTCATCAGAATTGGGATTTTGTCTCAGGCCGAATCGATTCGGCTGGGGTCCGAATCGATTCGGTCCCTCAAACCTGTCAAGCTGGAACATTCTGAATCGATTTGGGTTGGGGACGGATCGATTGGGCCTGTTCTAGGGATACAGAAATGGCTATTTCTTTAAACCAAAATTCCCAAAAATCATTTTTAATCCACTTCTCTTCACTTCTTTCCAACCCAATCACATATATAACATTAATATTCATCCAAAAACACATTTAAACTAGTTTTTATCATCAAATCCATTATACACAACAAATCTAAGATTTTTCCCAAAAATTAGGTTTTATCAAACTAAACCTAAAACCCAAAGATTTAATCCACAAATCATGCAATAAATGGTACACAACAATTATTTAGCAAGTTTAATCACTTGCCTCGGGTTCGTAGGTCTGAATCCGCCTCGAGATCGCGTATTGGCCAGAAATCTCCACTTTCTCTCTCTTTTCTCCTTCTTTCTCTTCTTCTTTCTTCTTCTCTCTTTCTTTCTTTCTATTTCTTTTTCTATCTTTGGAGAATAAATCTCCCGTAGGAGTTTTAAGCCTTATCTCCCAATTGTACACACTTTAAATGATAATACACACTTTAAATGACCCGGTAACTTTAATTCGAGTCAAACGGGCTTAAAAATATTTCGGAACCCAAATAGACCCCAAGTACAGTCATTTCGACTTTCTAGACCCTTCCAAAACAATGGCACCCTCAAAGTTGACATCCGAACAACTTTTTAACAACTTCAAATTTTGACCTCAATTGGCAATTTAATAATTCTCCAAATAAAATAATATTTATTTCTCCCAAAATAAATAAATAGTCGTCCAAAAACCTCGGGTTGTTACAGAAACGAGGCACATTAATCTCAGCATATTGATGAAGCATTAAACTTGGCCGCTACGTCTTTAACAAACACATCATAGGCTTGAAGGATGGTCAATTACTCTATCCTATGACTCAAACATTTTTTTCCGAAATTGAGCCAAAACTTCAAAGGACTCAATTAGAAATTTGTGTCCTTACAAATCTCCCCCTTTGGCTATTCCGGGACAAAAACCAACAGAAATCCTAAAGGGCCATCAAGCTCTACTAGACATAAAAAAAATTACCCTCCCAAAATAAAAATACAATGCTTGACTCAAACAACCCAAAGGATCAAAATCTTTGCCGGTGAAAGTTGCCACTTAGAATATTATTCCTGCACACTTAAGCAAACACATTAAACGCATAGGGAATATTAAAATATTAAATGCAATTGAAATTACTCCCCCTAAATTAATTCTCCCCTTTATCAACTGTGATCTACCTAAGAAGGTCGCGACTCCCCCTAAGTGAAATCTCCCAAACTAATATACGATTATAATAGGATTAGATACCATTTCTCCCCCTGTCATTCTCCCCCTTTTTTTTAGGAATAGACAAAGGCTAAAGAATCAAAACATTAACTTATCTTCCCCAATTAAAGAAAATACACCCCTTAAACTAAACAAGGGATAAATAGAATGGGATAACAAGCTAAACATGCATTAGTGCATAAAGTGATGAGAACATTAAAGCACGTAGGAAACAAAATCATAACTAATCCATACAAATGAATACCGACCATGATCCGAAAACAAATGACACCAAAATGACAAATAAGATTCTAAGCATGTGATATCAAACAAACTACGCAACAAACAAGGTACCAATTATGAATTGAAGCATAAATGGACTAACTAAACATAGCAAAGACATAAACAAAATATCATATATATGTATACACAGTAGATACAAGCTAAGCATAAGTACACACATATAGATATAAACACCAAAATGACACAAAATCAAGATAAGATTTTCACACTCGCATGGCAAAAATGTGTCATATGGAAATGAAAGTGTTGGGGTGTGAACTAGTAATAATTAAATTTAAGCTCAATCACTTAAAACATGTTCACGGAGTTCTCAATCGATTGCAAACTTCATCACATTTGAATATAACCTCATGTGACAATATAAATTGAACTCAATGAACAAACATACACAATGCATACAAGCCTAGCATGTTGATGATTCTACAAACCAATAGAGTCATGACATTTCAAGTACAACTAAGATAAACGGACATTGTGCAAATCGTTGATATACCATCCAATCTCCCTCAATAAGCATATATATTTTAATGAATATATCAAATAAAAATAGGCCTTGGCAATTATTTTTCCTTTTAATGCCATATTTTCTTTTAGGCCTTTAGGCCACGTATTTATTTTAGGTCCAAACAAACGGTGACTGACTACTCGCAAAGAATAATAAATCCTTTCGGAGCCCTTCCCCGTGCACACACACACACACACACACACACACACACACATATATATATATATATATATATAATATTTTTATTTCTCACAAATTTCACGTGCAACGGATTTTGACATGCACTAGTCCTCCTAGGTCACAAATATGTAGATGACAAGATTGGTAGGAGAACACCTCACAAAGCTCAAATATACATATGAAGTTAAAATTTCAAATGAGCTCGTGCATGTGTGAATAGAGGCATATAAAAATAGAATCCATTTAAATCAACACAAAATCCAACTACTCAATGTAAGCATGGTAAAGAACATAATAAGGATTGACAATCTAAACCAAAAGTTCTAGCCACATGGGAGCGAAAAAGATGGGATTCAAACACAAGTATATGCCACATAAAGTGTGTCAAACTAAAATACACAAAAAAAAATTGAGTTTTTGAAATTTTTAACCAAAAATAAAAATATATACTCAAAAGACAAACAAAAATCATTTGAATTTTTCATTAAGCTTAAATTACCAAGAGATAAAAACCCAAATGATAAACAAAAATCTTTTTGTATTTTTCATTTAAAGCAAACAAAAATGAAGGAAATATAATACAAAAGATAAACAAGTCATGATTTCTAGCATGAGATATGAATAGAGCAATGACTAGAAAATGACTCAACATGCATACACCTAGCAATGATATATAATATGAAGCACAAAAACGCTAGAGTATGCAAACAAAACTAACACATTCAACCTTTAGATTTAGCAAGGGAGGTTTCATGTGAAAGCAAATGAGAATTAACAAATCTAATATCTAGCGCGTCTAAGAATGATTTCCGAACCCATATAGATGTATATTTAAAATGATGGGATTTGGAAATTAATGAAATGATAGACATAGACTTCCTAGGATTTCTTTTAAGATCAAAACAAAATGACCTAAGGTGACCTTTCTTACCACAATGCAAGTATGTGAAAACACGAGGAATGATACCTTCGGTGTGACCTTTTCTAAAGTCCTTGGATAAAGTCGACCCTCTAAAACAAACAATGGTCTTAGCTTTAGCAACGGAAGTATTTGAACAAGATGTGCTAGAACCATTACTACAAATACTTGAGTCTTGTAAAACATTTTTCATATTTAAAATTTTGGACTCAAGTAATAAATTAGACTCCTCAATTTTACAGGACTCCTTCTTTAAATTTTCAATTACACCTAGAAGGTTATCACGCTCTCCCTCAATGCGAGAAAACTTGTCCCTAAGAGTTTTTTCTCAACAATCACTCTCTTTCTTGGACTTTTCTAAAATATTAAAATTTTGATTTATGTCCATGATCTTTTCACGAAAAATATCTTTTTGAGTTAGGGAGATTTGCAAAAACACAACTTTAGTTTTAAAACAAGAATTTTCATCTTCAAGAAATTTAATTCTTTTTGCAAATCTCAAATTTAATTCTCTTAATTTTTTATTACACTTATTAAGCTCGTTAAATTCCTCTCAAATAGCGAAGATTTCATTATCATTAGAAATGGACAAATTATCATTAAGGTGTCCCATCGAGAGTTAAAAAAATGAGAGTGAGTAACAAATAATGAACCAGCTAAAAATGCAAGGAGCACAAAAAAATATATAGAAGCCGAAAAAAGGATCTTTTACGCGATAAATTAGCGCTTCGACTCTAATACCACTTGTTGGAACAATAGGCCCCGTAAATTTAAAATTCCTTTTACTTCAAAAGGAGTAATTTCCTTTTAAGAGATGCAGAAGCATTGACATGGTTCAATTGAACAACAAATTTTAATTTCTTTTCAAATTAAAATAAAACCAAGTGAAATAAGATTAAACACACACACAATTGATTAAATCCAAGTCCTAGAAATTTGCCTAAGTCATATTTTCAATATAACCAATTTAGGCCAAACCAAATTTATCAAATTAAGTGAAGACTTGAATTAAATTAATAATTACTCAATTAATTATGTAGCACCAAATTAAAGATGAGTAGTGATTGAACCAAATTTTATCTTTTTACCTAAGCATGCTTTCTAGGTGAGTCTTGCAAAAGATAAAATAAATAATAAATCACTACGTCGTGATGTACGAGGAAAAACCCACAACGGGAAAAAAACCTCGGACGACCCGAGCCTTAAGTCCACTAAGTATGGTTTTACAATTACAAGACAAATGACTTACTTCCTGGACTCGACCCCTTTCAAGCCTTGACGCGTCTTCTTGTAAACACCTCTGCCTAGTCGATAACCCCGGAGCTCCACTGGAATCTTGGAATCCACCAATGAGACAATAGGTACACCATCAACCACACATGGTTCCTTTCACCATGTGAGAATGCCGCAGCAAAACAAACTTTTTCTTTGTGGGATGTAGAAGCAAACCCAAACAATCTCTTCTTCAATATGTAGAGATAAACCGGTGCCAAACACTCCAAGCAAGGTATATATATGGAAGCTTGGTATAATAAACAATGGGTGCAAACTAGAGAGTTAAAAGATTTTTTCTTGAAAAATTAGACACTCAAAACATGAACTTTTTCTTGGAAAGTTGAATCTCTCAAACTCTCTCTTGGAGATGGAAAGATGTGAAAAAGTTAAGTAGAAAAAGTTGGTTTCCGCACATATTAAGTCTGCCCAAAACGTTAGTGGGAAAGTGGGAAAAAATTTCTCAAAACTTCCAAATAAACTATTCCCGCCAAAACTCGTTCGAAAGACATTTTCGTTCGAACGAAGTTTCGTTCGAAGGATCCTTCTAACGAAGTTCCAGTGTGAACTCATTAGAAATCTCGTTCTAACATCATGTTCGTTCAAACGACACTTCAAACGACATTCTAATGGCCAATGTGGGAACTCATTGACAAACTCGTTCGAACGACATTATTGTTCGAACGACAAACTCGCTCGAACGATAATTCGAACGAACTTCCAGAAAGTGTAAATTTTGATTTTTAGCCCAGAAATTTTATATACTTTCTTTTAAAGTTTTAATTAAATCTTTCTGAAAATAAACAATAGTTTTAAAAACAAACTACACCCAATACAAAATGTTCCAAGCTCCTATATATATATTAAAATGCATTCATACCTTTGGAGCAATGGAACCAATTTTGTTGACGTAGAAACGAGGCACATTAAACTCGGCATATTGATGAAGCTTTAAACTTGGACGCTACGTCTTCAACAAACACGTCATAGGCTTGAAGGATTGTCAATTACTCTATCCTATGACTCAAACATTTTTGTCCGGAAGTGAGCCAAAACTATAAAGGACTCAATTGGAAATTTTTGTCCTTACAACAATCTTCTCAATCCTTCGAAGACTTATAGCAACTTATAGCAGTATACGACATACTAAATTGTGATGGACAATGTCCTTACAAATCTCCCCCTATGTCTATGCTGGTACAAAATAAAAATGTCCGAATTATCAATCTCAAAATATGACCTATACAAATCTACCCTCCCATGAACCCAAAACTGAAAAGGTATATGACAAGTCTTCAAACTTTTTCAATCTTCAACAAACATCAAACATTCTTTGTCATCATCAGGGTGTGCATTCCAAAAATATTCAATTGTACCTACACACATGAGACAAAGAAAAAACCTAGTGACGCATCAAGTTTGAAATGATATAAGCATAAAACATGTAAGCATAATTAAATCTCCCCCATACTTAAACTCCCCCATAATATCATAATTCGTTCTCCCCCTTTTTATTTGACCAAAATAGACAAGGAAAAGAATAAATCACATAAATCAAATCGGGGTGTCACGATAAATAAGGCAAATAAATATGACAAACGTGCTCAATGCAGGATATGACCAAAAAAACTTCACAAACAATTTTTGATTTTTCAATTTTTTTATACAAAAGTGTTACAAACACACACCATGAATTCATACTAAGATAACCAAATCGTGGAAATGATATGAATGGGCCTGAATAGATTCGATAGGAAATAAAACTTAATCACGTCATATGTGCACGATGCATATTGTGTATTCCTAACAAATGAGCATCAAAATCGTCCTTAGGTGTAAAGTGTTGAATTCAGATGACATCGTCTTAAATCAAAGTCTTCATGATTTTAACACCAATAACGTCTACACACTTTTTAATACTTTTTCAAGACTTTTTAAGGACGTGCAAATCCGTTTTAATTCTTCAACTAAACACCCTCATATATATTTTCCTTTTGAGGTGATCTAAATTCTCAAACAATGGAGAATTGGTGAATAAACCTAATGGCCCCTTTTTGGCATAAATTTCTTTTTATTGCCTTTAATTTTTTTCGGGCTCTTTTAAACCTCTTTAGTCCCCAGATAATTAAAATACCATAATTTTTTAGGTACAATTAAATGGTGGCTTAATCACAAAGGATATATGTGTACCTTTCGTAGCCCTTCACCATTTTTAAAATTCATAGAAACTCGCGGCAAATGGTTTAAAACATGCACACCTTTTATTATCTTATTTTATCGCATTTGGTTCGTTGTAATAGACATAATTGAGATGAAAACATGTAACCAACATGTGATTTGACAAATTCGTGCTCGGGTGCATCAAAGGAAATAATGAGTCAATCATGTAGGTAATAACACTTAATTACATCTTAATGACTCCAAACACTATAAACCACATGAATGACATGAATTATTGTCTTAAAACACTATTAAATAGTCACATGGATAAATGGAATGAAATTTTGACTTGGTCATCCTAAATGTCAATTCATATAAGGTGCAAACAAAATACAAAACCCTTTTTGGATTTTTCAAAATATTTCTTAAAAACAAAATCTTTTTGTATTTTTTGAACACTGTTTAGAAAACAACCAAGCGGTAACAAATAATATATCAATATAAACTAGAGAACTGCAAATGGGAAATAAATTCCAAGGTCGTTAGAACGAGACTCCTTGTCTTTTTAACGACATGGGATCTCACGAAAAGGCTTCACGCGAGATGGATTCTCATTAGAATAAGAAAAGAAAAATTTCCCAGGTCACTCAAAATATCACGCAGTTTTGACCAATGAGAATATTTTGTAAAAAGAGTTCCTGGAATGAGCAAACGGATCAAAAACATTGCTAAAACAGTAAAAAGAAAGTAAAACAATGCTAACAAAGTAAAAAACAAATGCTACATATATAAAGTACACAAGTCATAATAATAGCAAGAATATATCATGAATCATAGCTAGTGTATGAAAAACATGCAGACACAATCATCTATACTAGTCTCACATCTAGTGCCTCTAAAAGTTATTTCCTAACCCAAATAGGTGTGAAATGTCGCGTGGGGGTTTTGGGAACCAAGGTAACACTAGATTTTAACTTCCTAGGACTTTTTCGAAGATCGAAACAAAAACACCTTAGGTGATTTTCCTACCACAATATGAACATGTGAAAATGGGTGGAACGACACCTATGGGTTGACCTTTTCTAACGTCATTGGGAATGTTTGACCCTCTAAAATAAATAATGGTCTTGGCTTTAGCAACGTAAGAATTAGAACAAGACGAGGCATTACCATCACTACACAAACTACTCGAGTCTTTCAAATCATTTTTCAACTTCAAAATTTTAGACTCAATCAAAGAATTAGACTCTTCAAAAGTTTAGGGATCTCTTATTCAAGTTGTCAATTAAATGTAACAGTTTATTTTGCTAATTCTCAGTTAAAACAAACTTATCCCTAAGAGTCTCTTCACGTGCCGTAAAATCATCGATTAATTTTTTATCCCCAATGGCACAAACAGGAACCCTAGAATTTTTTAAGTCCTCCATTTTTTTCCTTTTAAAAATAGGACTATGTCATCACTCCCTTTTTTGGAAATTTTCAAAGAATCAAAATCATTGCACAAATTACCAAAGTATTCACAACAAATATCTCTTTGAGTTTGAAACGTTTGCAAATATTCAAACTTATCTTTAAAAAGAGAATTTTCTTCTTCCAATATTTTAATTCTTTTGCAAAGTTTCACATTCAAAAAAGTTAATTTTTTCGCATGGTCGTGAACTTTATCAATCTCATCTCGACTAACAACATCAATAGTATGATAATCCATCGAGAAAACAAATTAGGAGATGGACTCAAATAACCACAAAAAATGCACTAGTGGATCTACATAGTAAATTAGTGCAATAGGCTCTGATACTAATTTGACTACGTGAGCAGTCAAATTGAATAAAAATAAATAAATTCTCAAAAAATTAGGATCATGCGATAAGTTAGCGAAACCCGCTCAGATACCAATTTGAGTTTGCAAAATATTAATTGCCTCGGTGGTTTTCACAAATTCCTAAATTTTAAACCAATTTTAGTTCATCCCTAAAATATGCAATTACGTGTTAAAAAAATCAAGCAAGCATGCGACAAAATTATTCAGGAAAAATCCCCGAAGGGCAAAGCCTTCATTTTTGAAACTTTGATAAGTTTACAAGACCATTGGCTTACATACAACCCGATAATCGCCCACAAGTGTAACACACGGTGTCTTCGTCAAACCCTCAAAGCATCAACGAGAAATCAACAGTGGTTCACACGCAGCTATACCACAAGGACACACAGTCCAGACACCCAGTCTTCAGTAAAGAATCAACATGCAGAAGATCCTCAATGACATGCAATCATAAACTTTGTAGCGACTCACTCCATAATAGCACGTAACTCTCGGTTGTAGAGATATCCCCACAAAGGATTAATAACAGCAAACTATGTTTTGGGTTCCACAAAATAACTCACACAAAAGCAATTGGGATTGTAAATTGTAAAACAAAAGTTATGAACCCTCAAATGGTTGGAGAATAGTATAAAATTGTATTTTGTCAAAACCAGTTTTTCTCCACACGAAATTCAGTAGCCTGGCACTCAATTTAAATTAAAAAACAAGACGGTGACGTATCAGATAAAAACACCTCTCGTTCGAACGACATGATGTCGTTTGAGCGAGATACAATCTCGTTTGAGCCAGGTACGATGTCGTTCGAACGATATCATACATGTAACTCAGAAAAACCTTGAGTCTTTTAAATATCTTGGAAACCTCAAAACTTAAAACTGTTCACGAGATCAGAAGAATTTATCCAAAACTTTTATGATTTTGAAAAAATTAAAACCAATTAAAATCATTTCAAAAATCATTTTTCATAAATAGAAAAATATTTTATCTTCTACAAAAATATCCCAACACTTTTAATGTAAAATGTAAATGAAACTTAAACACATTTTACCAAATTCATCCTTGTTGGGCTTGAATATTGAAGACTTCTTAAAATTCGGATTCGTCTCTTGTAAATGTAAGCTTCTCAATCCTTCGACGACTTGTAGTAACTTGTAGCAAATTTTGACGGACAATCTCCTTACAACGATTAATTGAATCTAGATTGTGTTGAATCAAGAGATTAATTAATGAAGTCTAGAATGGATTAATTTTTTAGTTTTCAAGAAACTTTTTATTCCTTCATTTTTTTTAATTTCAAAGAGTTTTTTTATTTAATAATTTTTTTTATCTCAAAGAACATAATTTTTCAAGATAAGAGAGAAAAAGATAATAAATAATAAAGGCTCATTAACTTTTCTAATATTATTTTATTAGAAGTATAATAAAGATACAGTTAAAAAAAACAAAAGAAAGAAAAAAGGGAATTTTAACATTAATTGCAAGGGTTTCAATTTTGCAATTCTAATACTATCATAATAATAGGTTCACATGGGTGAAAACAAATTAAATATATGAAAAAACAACAACACTACAAAAGAAATAAGGAAAAAACATAAAAAACAAAAATTAACTATTTTTTTTCAAAATCGTATTTTTATTAAAAAGCTATATTTTAATAAGAAATGAAGACAAAAACATAAAAAATAATAGAAAACTTTTGAAAAATCAGATTTAAAAAAAAATGTATTTTTACAAAACAATATTTTTTTTAATAAAAAAACATAATTTAAAAAAAATGAAAACGTGATTTTTTAAAAATTTGTATTCTTATAAAAAAAGCGATATTTTTTTTATAAAACTGTATTTTTATAAAGGAAATATATAAATAAACATAAAAAATAGAAAAAAATATTTAATTTATAAAACATAAAAAAGTTTTTATCTTTTATGTTTTAATTTTTTATAAACTTTTATGTTTAATAAGATCTGTATTTTTTTATTAAATAATGTATTTTTATAAAAACGTGTATTTCTTATAAAAAAGTGAATTTCTTATAAAAACAAATGTATTATTTAAATAAAATATGAGGTTACTGAAAATCAGTTTGTAAAAAATAAAAAATAGCACTTTTTATCTTTTATGTCTCGTTAAAAAGCAGTTTCTATGTGCTATAAAAAGAATTTTTTATATTTTATGTTTTAAAATAAGCTTGTGTCTTTTTATTTTAATTTTTTTAAATCAATTGCTTTTTTTATGGTTTTTCTTTTTTTTCTTTTAAAAAGTGCAGTTTTATAAAAAAATTATAAAAATATGATTATTTTTAAAAATTTGTTTTATGGTTTTTTGTTTTTCTCTATTTTCTCTATTTTTTTTAAATAAAATAAAATTTGTATCAAATTAAATTATATTTTTTAATAAAAATATGATTTTTAATAAAAGATATTTATTTTTTTCTTTTTGAAAATGAAATTAGAATAAATAAAAATATAATTTTTATAAATAAAAATACAATTTTAAAAACTTTTTTTTATTGTATTTGGATTTTTTCTATATTTGTTCCATATTTCCTTTGTAGAGTTATTGCTTTACCATTTATTTAATTGATTTTGACATATATCAACCTATTATTGATTCTTATTCACTCAAAGGTTTGGCCCTGATGCCAAATTGGATTAATCATAAATCATCTAACGGATCACGAATGGATGTTCCATTTTGTTTAAAATCGAAGCGTTGCGTTTAACATTCAAAAAATTGAAAAAAGAAGGTTAAAGTTCACAATCACCCGAAATATCAGGGTCAATTTGTAATTTAACCCAAAGGAAAAATATATGATAAAAAAATAGTAGCTTCGTATTTGCGTAAACTTGTCATTTGAAATTAAAACATTAACTCGTAATACCCCGCACTTTTATGGGAAATTAAATTCAATAATTAAGTATAATTTGGGAATTTAAGAATTTAAGAATTTTTGCGAATAGTAATTTTTAGAGTTTTCAAGGATTTAATGATTTTCGAGGTATGTTATATTTACTCTTGGGATTAAGTAAATGAGTAGAAGTATTTTATTATATGTCGCAGTTGGGTAAAGCGACAAAGGATAATATTTTAATTGGAAAACCCACATTAAGTTGGGTTGGGTTGAAATAGTGAATTGCGGTCAAGTACCTCGGATGGAAATTTCGATTGGACGATTAGTCTCGGAATGGCTGAGATAGTCAGAATAGAGTATTCGAGGGTCGTAATTAATTTTTGAGAATTTTTTTCGGACCCATTTGGACTCGTAATTGAGTAAACGAGTCATTTTGGGGTTAATAAGGGACAAGACCTTATTTCTTTCTTATAAGTCACGAGAGAGAGAGGAAGAGAAGAAAAAAATAGAGAGAAAGAAAGAAAGGAAGAGGAGAAAATAAGAGAAAATGGGGGATTTCATCCAAACTCCGCCGGATTCGACTCGAGGTCGTCGAATTTCATCCTCTAGGAAAGTGTATACATTATTTATTTCATTTTGTGCATTTATTTCATATTATAGTTGGTAAACTATATGATTTTGGGTTAGAACCCTTAAAATAAATTTGGGAAAAGTTGAATATGAGTTTACATATTGATGTAATGTAAACTCTTAATGATTTCTAGTGTTAAATCCATGTAAAAGGAGTGAAGAAATGGATTAAAATGGGTTAAAATGATAAGTTGGGGTTTTTATGGTTTTAGGGTTTAAAACTAAGGGAAATGGTTTAATACCCCAAATTAATTGATGTGTTAGTTGTAAATCATAGATTATATGTTTATTGAGTTGTTGGATGAGATTAGAAACAACAAAAATGGAGAAAAATGGAGTTTGGGATTTTGGGGAAGATGATGAATAGTAACCCCGTAGCTTGTGGGGTTATTTCGGCCAGGAAGAGAATTGATTTAGCTCTTTGCTAAAACACGAAAGTTGCAGATCTTTTCGATACGGTCGCATGGGCACCGACCACGTATTTTTTCAATTTTTCTTTGATTTGATATATAGCAGTTCCGGGGTTGAAATTATCAACTCGGAAATCAAATCGGATATTGGAAAAATAAAGGCTAGAATTAATTGTGTAGATGTTTGGGATGATTTTTGGTGTAGGTTAGAAAATGAATTTTGGTTGTTGGATGGAGAATTTGAAGAATTAAGTTTTGAGGATCTGGTGTGACCGGTCGACCGTGCCCCTATGGCCGGTCGATCGCGTCAAGGAAAAAGGGACTACTCGTTGGTTTCTTAGGCTTATCTACAAATCGCGATCGACCGGGAATCCAGGACCGGTCGACCGACACCCTATTTTCAGCCCAAGATTTTGGAGATTGTTATTCCTTCTCCTCTTTGAGTTTAAAGCGGGCTTTCTAAATTTGAGTATTATAAAGGATTATGATCTAAAAGGACTAAAGGAGTTGTGAATTATTATAGTTGGAGAAATGATACAAATCCTTAGATATGAATAAGGTACATATTATTTATCAAGTGAGGGAACACTTTTGAGTTTAGTATCGTGAGAGTGTGCGAATACTCTAATATTATTAATTGTGAGAATCTTTGGGATTATTGGTCATCGCTATGTATGATTGGCAATTATGGCCATTTATATTTGTGTAAGGAATTATGTGGATTATATATATACTATGTGAATAAAGTATATATTATATGATACGGATACGGATATATGTGTGTGTGTGTGTGTGTATATATATATATATATATATATATATATATATGTGTGTGTGTGTGTGTGTGTGTGTGTGTGTGTGTGTGTGTGTGTGGATGGTATATATATATGTGAAGCATACCCCCTCTAATGCTATCACTGGGAATTTGCGCGAAGAGGGTGAGCACCCTGGCTCGAGGAGCAGGGTGTGGATATTCCCCAGGTCATAGCGTCCATTATTATATTATGTGACTTTATTAAGGGTGAGATGTGGTGGGTATGTTTCGTCTCATTGTCGGGGAGGAACTATGACCTCTTCCCACACGTTGTGGTTTGGTTTTGACCACGAAGTAGGTGACATTTAGTCATACCGGTGGTCCCCGGGATGATATATGAGTGATGCCCTGGAAGATGATAGCATTGAGAGATCGCTTGCTCGAGTTATAGCTCGTTGGGATGGTTATTGTACTTGTGTAATAATACATTACTTGTGTATGAGAACAAGAAATTATATCTCTATGAGAGTAAAGAGATAAATTGAATATGAAATGATAACGAAATGAATTCTCATTCCGGGAGATTATATCCGGAAGTGTAATATGATACGTATGTAAAACTGAGTATGGAAGTAAAAGATGAGTATGAAAACGGATATAATTATATGAGTATATATGTATAAATTGAGTACTGAGGGTCTAATGGATCTCGACGATCGACCTTGCCAAGTAGTAGTGTATCGGGGGGTTCCTTGTTTGGATTTCACTTTGCGAGACACCCCATGAACGAACATGGCTTAGTGTTGAGACTGGGGAGAAGTTTAACCCTTAGTGCTCTAATATTGGGATTTCTTATATATATATATATATATATATATATATATATATATATATATATATATCTTTCGTGTACTGAGGGGTATCTCATGGGAGTGCGATACCATTTAAATATGAGATAAAACATATTTCTAAAAAATAAATCATTTATGCACTTGCTAAATGTTTTTACAACTCGAGCTCTGACCCGTTTTTATATTTTTCCTCTCTTGCTATATATTATATATATATAGGTGTCTAGACACACGGATGCCTGAATGATGATCCTTTTGAGTCAGACGTTTACTGCAACAGCTGTGGATGCATGCAGGTTTATTTTAGTTGCTTCTATTCCTGTGATCTAGATAGGAAGTATTGTAATAAAATTCGGGTCGAGAGACCAACTGCATCTAGTTATTCTTTTACCACCTTTTAGTGCGGCATTCGATTTGGTTGTATTATATTTGAACCGAGTGTTCGGTTATTTTATCTCTTCCCAGTTTCATTTATATAAACTGTGTGGATGTTTTAATTGTATAGTTTGTTTAAAAAGGTTAGTTAAATAAAATTTTGACGCCAGCCTAATAGGTTATTAGTAATTAATTGGGTTTTCGACAGTGATGCTGACAATGATCCATATGCGACCCCTATTTTAATTTGATATAGGAGTGATCGCCCGGTATTTTATTGGGCAGGTTATCACAGATGGTATCAGAGCATCAGGTTCTAGTGTCCTTAGGAATCTGTGTGGATGTACTACACTTTCAGCATTGCTCTCGATTTGTTATAGAGCCTTATGATTCGTATTGTTGATTCCTCTTGTGAGATTTCGTTCTGCTGCCATATTATGAAATTATAGTAAATCTTTTGCGCGCTCGTTCAAGATTCGTGTGCTGATCGAGGAAGGCCGTGATGAGGGCAGCAGGAGGTAGGAGGTGGTGGAGTTTCCTTTTCATGAAGAAGTTAAGGGGGAACTAGTAAAGTGATTATCAGGATCAAGGCTATGGAGTCCAATATACTGATAACCTTAAAAGGGTCAGGGTGACTCGAGATGGAGAATGTTGTAATGTGGAGTGTAGAACCTTACGGTTAGTCATTGCCCAGTGGGAGTTAAGGGTCCAGTGTAGCGTGCCCAAATGGGAAGTTTATTAAAGAAATTTTTGGTTTAGTTACGGCAAGTGTATTAAGTCCGAGAAACTTTTGGAGTCACTAGGGTGATAGGCGAAGTGGTGGTTATGAGTTTCACCTAAGTTGAAGGAGTCTTGTTCTATGCGACGAGATTGAGTCACAGTGTTTTATTAGCCCTAGATTCGTGTGTGATGCGATTTTATAAATAGTATCGATAACGTTATGAAGTATATGTTTATGTTCTTTTCCGCAATAGAGGGAATCTATTTTCTTTCATTCGCTGAAAAGAGAGGGTGTTAGTATTTTAAGTTTATAGTAGATCGATAGCACTCGTTTTGTGTATGTTATAGGAGTGTGGTGTTATTTTGTGTAGAATATGATATTTGAGGTTTGGAGCGATAGCAGGCTAATGACGGCAAGACTATCGTGTCCGCGGTTCCAGGGTGGAACGGGTTGTTGTTGCGATATCACACCTGAATACAGGCTGAGTTCGCCTTTATTATGTGTATGGATGGAACTTCAGTGAGTAGATGTTTCATTAACATAATTTGAGTGCGTGGCGACCTTATAGATTTGATTTAAGGTATGCCGAGTTAATTGTTGAGCTGTGAGTTTAAGCTCATTATTGATTGCGCAAGGACTGAGTGTAGTGCGATCGTTTAGTGGTGTGGCTCATGTTTAGAGATAGGAGTTCAGACCACATTTTATTGAAAGAGGGGATAGGGTATCCCGGTTGCATATTTGGAGTTAACGGACCTCCACGACCGACAAAGTTAAGTAGTAGTGTATTGGAGGGGTTCCTTGTTTGGATTTCGCTTGCGAGACGCTCCACGCGTGAACCTTAATGACGTCAGGAGTGGAGAGATGTTATAGGATGCAAGGACGTTAGTTTTGTGGATAAGTCATATAGTGTGGAGGAAACACTATAGATTGTGAGCCGTACGATGATGGTATGCTTATGGAAATATTATGCTATGGAAAAGCACTAAAATGGTTCTCTCACCGCAAGTAGGTGGGTAAATCAGGGGGTTAGAAAATTGATTTGAGGATTATATCCCAGCCTTAATGAAAAGGCAAATTTTGGAAGAAGTATATTTTGGGTATGATGATCGTAACGCTTTTGCAAAGAGTAGGCGGCTCAATTAGTTAGACTTTCCTTTTCGCTTAGGTGCAAGGATAGAATAGTAGAAATGTGTTAATAGGTTAGTTAGGTAAGATTTAGGATGTCCCACTGGTGTGACTTATGCCGTTATATCTCGGTGACCGACGATGCAAGGGAGTAGTGTAACAGGTGGGTTCCTTGTCTGGATTTTGCTTTGAGAGACATCCCACGCATGAAACCGAGCAAATGTTGGAGTTGAGCAAGGTCTTGGGAGAGAGGGACACAATTTAGGATAGTATTATTTCACGTAGGTAGGAACTCTTCAATCTAACAATTTTTGGGCAGTGAAGTCAGTGGAGTTAGTGGCGCCGATATAGAAATATTGGTTGGTTAACCTTGAGAAGAATGGGATTTGGCGGGTTGGGAAAACCCATGTATGAGTATTACGCCAAGGTGTAAGAGCTAGTAATTTCCTTTTTGTATGTGTGAAACAAACACGAGATGATGAGTAAGCGTATATACGTGATGGTTCAACAATTAAACAAAACAATTTTTAGTTTAATAAAACAAAATTAAACCAATTCAATAATCCAAGTCCTAGAATTTGCCTAAGTCATATTTATCAATATTAGTAAATTAGGCGAAACCAAATTTTAGCAAATGACTTGAATTAATTAAACATTACCCAACATTTAATATAAGTCCCAATTAAATTGAGTGTGATAAATTAAACCGAATTCTATCTTGAATTTATTCTAAGCATGCGTTCTAAATTATAAAGCAAGATAAAATAAACCATATCACACTACGCCGAGATGTACGAGGAAAAACCCAAGACGGGAAACAACCTGGGACGGCCCTAGCCACAAGTCCACTAGATACGGAATTACAATTACAAGACAGATAGACTTACAATGACTGACTCGATCCGTTTCAAGCCTCCACGCTTCTTCTCGTATACACCTCTTCCTAGCGGACAACCTCAGAACTCCACCGCGGTCTCGGAATCCACCGATAGGACTTTATATGGTCACCGTCACCCTCGCATGGAGCCTTTCTCCAAGTGGGTAGAATCACAACAAAAAGTCTTCTTCTTTGATGGATGTAGAAGCAAACCAAAACTTCTCTTCTTGAATTCGGTAGAGATAAACCGGTGCCAAAACTCCTTGCAATTGATAAGTATATATGAACTTGGAATAACTCAATTGGGTGTACAACACTAGAGTGATAAAATATTTTCTCTAAAAAACTCACTCAAAACATGAACATTTTCCTAAAACAAATTTACTCTCAAACTCTCTCTAAGAGATGGAAATGGTATGGAAAAGTTAATTTGGAAAATGTCATTCCCGCACATAATAAAGTCTGAAAAAGTTGGTTAAAAACCAAGTGGGGAAGTGGGTGAAAAACTGCCAAAAACTGTTCCCGCCTGACAGCTCGTTCGAACGACATTTCGTTCGAACGAAGTCTCGTTCGAATGAGACTTCTAACGACGCTCCAGTATGGACTTGTTAGAAGCTCGTTGGAAATATCGTTAGAATGACAATCTCGTTCGAACGACAATCTCATTCGAACGACATTTCTAACGACAGTGGGAACTCGTTGGCAGGTTCGTTCGAACGACATCTGGTTCGAACGAAAAAACTCGTTCGAACGACATATCTAACGAACGACCAGAAAGATTGTAAAATTCGATTTTGGCCCAGAAAACTTTATGAACTTATTTTAAAGTTTTATATAATTTCTTTCTTAAAATAAAACGCAGTTTATTTTAATCCTAACACCCAACAAACTTTGTTCCAAGCTTCTATATAAACATAATTGCATTCATACCTTGGGAGCATGGAACTATAGTTGATGACGTAGAAACGAGGCACGCAAACCGTCATATTTGATGTAGCTTTATATTCTTTACGGCTAGATATAAACACACATATAACACAAAATACAATAAGTTTGCACACTCGTATGGTAAAAATGTGTCATATGGAAACGGAAGTGTAGGGGTGTGAACTAGCAACAATTAAATTTAGACCCAAACACTTAATAAACATTCACGGAGTTCTCATTTGATTGCAAACTTTATCACATTTAAATATAACCTCATGTGACAATATGAAGATTGAACTCGATGAACAAACATACACAATGCATACAAGCCTAGCATGATGATGATTCTACAAACCAAATAGAGTCATGACATTAAAGACAACTAGGATAAACGGACATTGTGCAAACCGTTGATATACCATCCAATTCTCCCTCAATAAGCGAATATATTCTTTTACTTTTGAATGAATATATCAAACAAACATAGGCCTTGGCAATTGTTTTTTTTTAATGCCAAATATTCTGTTTTTAAGCCTTTGGATCACGTATTTCTTTTAGATCCAATAAACGGTGGCTTACAATCGCAAAGGATTTAATTCATCCTTTCGGAGCCCTTCCCCGTGCACATTTGTATTTATCATGTTTTCATTTTCACACAAATTTCACATGCAACGGATTTTGACATGCACTAGTCCTCCTAGGTCAAAGATATGTAGATGACTAGATTGGTAGGAGAACACCTCAAAAAGCTCAAATATAACATGTGACATTAAGATTTCAAAAGAGCTCGTGCATATGTGAATAGAGGCATATAAAAATAGAATCCATTTAATCAATACAAAATCCAACTACTCCATATAAAGCATGGTAAAGAACATTTTAAGGATTGAAAATCTAAACCAAAAGTTCTAGCCACGTGGGAGCGTTAAAGGAGGGATTCAAACACAAGTATATGCCACTTAAAGTGTGTCAAACTAAAATACACACAAAAAAATCTTTTTGAGTTTTTAACATTTTGAATCAAAAATAAATATTTACTCAAAAGGACAAACAAAAATCATTTGTATTTTTCATGAAGCTTAAATGACATAAATAAAACACAAATGATAAACAAAAGTCTTTTTATATTTTTCAATTAATTTAAACACAAAATATAATACAAAAAGATAAACAAGTCATAATTTCTAGCATGGGATATAAACTAAGGCAATGACTAGAAAATGACTAAAACTAGCATACATTTAGCATGTGAATATAGCATGAAGTACAAAAGCTAAAGTATGCAAACACTAACACATTCATCCTTTAGATTTTGCAAGGGAGGAAGCATGTGAAAGTAAATGAGAATCAACAACCCTATTTTGCAAGGCAACCAAGTTGGATTTCCTAACCCAAATTAATGAAGAATAACTATCTTGGGGTGTAGGAACTTTAATAACCGTGGTTACTTTACTATGGGGTTTCTAGGAATTCGTTTAAGATCAAAACAAAATTTCCTAAGATGACCTTGTCGACCACAATGTGTACAAGTGAGAACATGTCAAAAAGATTTACTTAAGGAGTGATCTTTAAATGTATTCATAGTTGATTCTCCTAAAACATTGGTTTGGGCATTATGAGTAAATTCATTACAAGTATTGAAGCCTAAACCACAAGTGTCATTTTTAATTTGGACCGTTCCTAACATTTTATCTAGTTTCTCTGAACGACATTCCAAATCAAATTTGACATTACTAGAATCTTTTAATTTATTTTCCAATTCTACAATGTTAGATTCTAGTAAAACATTTCTCTCTTCAAAAGCAAGAAGCTCCTTTTTCAAGGATTCCATTAAACCCCTAAGGCTATCTCTTTTGCCTTCTACATATTCAAGCTTCTCTTGAAGAGCCCTCACATGTGTCCTAAGGTCTTCTATTAAAACATTTTCATCAATGACCTTGACACTTTCTCTTAAACAAGCTTCTAACTTCAAATTAGCTATTTTCAATTTAATAGATTCTTTATAAAGTTCTTGAAAAGCATTTTGAAGTTCACTCACATTAACCTCTTCTTCATTTTCACTCTCTCTTTCTTCTTCACTCTCACTATCATAAAAAACAAGGGAATCATGTACAATGACCTTGGAAGTGGCATGTGCTATCGTTTCATCAATCGATGGGTTGTCACTATCACTCACATGACTAGCCATAAAAGCCACAAAAATTTTCTTAGTGGGGGAATCGGGCTTCTCTTCCTTATCACTATCACTAAGGGTTGCATTATATGAAATGGGTCTCTTACCATCTTTCCTTAGTTTAGTGGGGCACTCATAAGCCCTATGGCCATAACCTTCACAACCAAAACATTTATCAGACTCGTCCCTATCTAAATTGTCATTGCTAGGTTTAGGGATCTTCTCGGCTTTAGAAATCTTCTCGTTTTTATCATGTTTAGAAGTATCAAATTTCTTAAAATCATTTTTAAATTTATCTTTGTTAAATTTAAGAAATTTTCTAAATTTACGAGCAAATAAAGCCATGTCTTCCGAGTCACTATCACTCTCGCTCTTTACTACTTGTTTGACCTCTTTTCGGGCTTTTAAAGCAACACCCTTTTCGATTTTCTTTTCAGTTTTAGAGGGAAACATATCTAGTTCATAGGTTTGTAAATCACCTACAACCTCTTCTAATTTCGTAGAGGCTAAAGTGGGTAAAGAATTTAAAACGGTCACCTTTGGAATAAATCTATCGGGTAAGGACCTTAAAATTTTCTTTACAACACAGTCGTCAGGTATTTTCTCTCCCAAGTTAAAAGATGAATTAACAATATCAGAAAGTCTAGCATAAAATTCATCAAACGTTTCTTTTTCATTCATTTTGATAGTTTCAAATTGAGTGGTGAGGTTTTGGAGTTTTGAAGCTTTAACGACACTAGTTCCTTCATGAGTTAATTGTAAAATACCCCAAGCTTCTTTAGCGGTTTCACACGTCATAATACGGCGGAATTCATCCGGTGTGACAGCGCTAAACAAAGCATTTAAACCACGGGAATTGAAATTAGCAAGTTTAAACTCATTTTCAGTCCATCTATCGGCGGTTTTGATAACACGTTCATTTTCAACTAAATAAGTTGGTGGGGACCACCCGTTAACAACAGACATCCAAACTCTTTCGTCGATAGATTTTAGTGCCGATCTCATTCGCGCTTTCCAATACGCGTAGTTTGAACCATCGAAAATAGGAAATTTTGAAAATGGGGAAAATCCATTTTAGCCAAAAATTATTTAAAAAGATCGTTAACGAAATAATTTATCGCTTTGGCTCTGATACCAGTTTGTAAGTGCTAGTAATTTCCTTTTTGTACGTGTGAAACAAACACGAGATGATGCAGAAGTGTATATACATGATGGTTCAACAATTAAATAAAACAATTTTTAGTTTAATAAAACAAAATTAAACCAATTCAATAATCCAAGTCCTAGAATTTGCCTAAGTCATATTTATCAATATTAGTAAATTAGGCGAAACCAAATTTTAGCAAATGACTTGAATTAATTAAACATTACCCAACATTTAATATAAGTCCCAATTAAATTGAGTGTGATAAATTAAACCGAATTTTATCTTGAATTTATTCTAAGCATGCGTTCTAAATTATGAAGCAAGATAAAATAAACCATATCACACTACGCCGAGATGTACGAGGAAAAACCCAAGACGGGAAACAACCTCGGACGGCCCTAGCCACAAGTCCACTAGATACGGAATTACAATTACAAGATAGATAGACTTACAATGACTGACTCGATCCCTTTCAAGCCTCGACGCTTCTTCTCGTATACACCTCTTCCTAGCGGACAACCTCGGAACTCCACCGCGGTCTCGGAATCCACCGATAGGACTTTATATGGTCACCGTCACCCTCGCATGGAGCCTTTCTCCAAGTGGGTAGAATCACAACAAAAAGTCTTCTTCTTTGATGGATGTAGAAGCAAACCAAAACTTCTCTTCTTGAATTCGGTAGAGATAAACCGGTGCCAAAACTCCTCGCAATTGATAAGTATATATGAACTTGGAATAACTCAATTGGGTGTACAACACTAGAGTGATAAAATATTTTCTCTAAAAAACTCACTCAAAACATGAACATTTTCCTAAAACAAATTTACTCTCAAACTCTCTCTAAGAGATGGAAATGGTATGGAAAAGTTAATTTGGAAAATGTCATTCCCGCACATAATAAAGTCTGAAAAAGTTGGTTAAAAACCAAGTGGGGAAGTGGGTGAAAAACTGCCAAAAACTGTTTCCACCTGACAGCTCGTTCGAACGACATTTCGTTCAACGAGACTTCTAACGACCCTCCAGTATGGACTCGTTAGAAGCTCGTTGGAAATATCGTTAGAATGACAATCTCGTTCGAACGACATTTCTAACGACAGTGGGAACTCGTTGGCAGGTTTGTTCGAACGACATCTGGTTCGAACGAAAAAATCGTTCGAACGACATATCTAACGAACGACCAGAAAGATTGTAAAATTCGATTTTGGCCCAGAAAACTTTATGAACTTATTTTAAAGTTTTATATAATTTCTTTCTTAAAACAAAACGCACTTTATTTTAATCCTAACACCCAACAAACTTTGTTCCAAGCTTCTATATAAACATAATTGCATTCATACGTTGGGAGCATGGAACTATAGTTGATGACGTAGAAATGAGGCACGCAAACCGGCATATTTGATGAAGCTTTATATTCTTTACCGCTACGTCTTCAACAAACACTTCATAGGTTTGAGATTATTACAATTACATACTTTCCTATGAATAAATGTTTTTGTCCAGAATTGAGCCAAAACTACATATGGACTCAATTGGAAATTTGTGTCCTTACACAAGGAAATAAGGCCTATTGTTTAGAAAGTGTGTAAGTTTCGAATGTTGGGGATAGTTGTACGGAGAGGCACGGGCTAAAAAGGTGTATGGGCACCTTAGTAAGTTGGTTTTATATACCGCCTGAGATGGAAAGGACGTAGTACATAGAGCTGAAGATTATGTCAATATTGCAATACAGTATAGTATAAACCTTATTAGAAGTGGGTGTTGAATGAGTATACGGTTAAGGGCTATTAGGTAGTACAATTCCACTTTGAGGCATTAGGATGTGGAGTGATTAACGATCCAAGGTTAGTGTTGGTAGTATCGTTTATATCTTAAATTCGCGAATGAAATTCCGTTGTAAGGGGGGGAGTATGTAAAACCCCGCACTTTTATGGGAAATTAAATTCAATAATTAAGTATAATTTAGGAATTTAAGAATTTTTGTGAATAGTAATTTTTGGAGTTTTCAAGGATTTAATGATTTTCGAGGTATGTTATATTTACTCTTGGGATTAAGTAAATGAGTCGAAGTATTTTATTATATGTCGCAGTTGGGTAAAGCGACAAAGGATAATATTTTACTTGGAAAACCCACATTAAGTTGGGTTGGGTTGAAATAGTGAATTGCGGTCAAGTACCTCGGATGGAAATTTCGATTGGACGATTAGTCTCGGAATGGCTGAGATAGTCAGAATAGAGTATTCGAGGGTCGTAATTAATTTTTGAGAATTTTTTTCGGACCCATTTGGACTCGTAATTGAGTAAACGAGTCATTTTGGGGTTAATAAGGGACAAGACCTTATTTCTTTCTTATAAGTCACGAGAGAGAGAGAGGAAGAGAAGAAAGAAAGAAAGAAAGAGAGAGAAAGAAAGAAAGGAAGAGGATAAAAGAAGAGAAAATGGGGGATTTCGTCCAAACTCCGCCGGATTCGACTCGAGGTCGTCGAATTTCATCCTTTAGGAAAGTGTATACATTATTTATTTCATTTTGTGCATTTATTTCATATTATAGTTGGTAAACTATATGATTTTGGGTTAGAACCCTTAAAATAAATTTGGGAAAAGTTCAATATGAGTTTACATATTGATGTAATGTAAACTCTTAATGATTTCTAGTGTTAAATTCATGTAAAAGGAGTGAAGAAATGGATTAAAATGGGTTAAAATGATAAGTTGGGGTTTTTATGGTTTTAGGGTTTAAAACTAAGGGAAATGGTTTAATACCCCAAATTAATTGATGTGTTAGTTGTAAATCATAGATTAGATGTTTATTGAGTTGTTGGATGACAAAAATGGAGAAAATGGAGTTTGGAATTTTGGGGAAGATGATGAATAGTAACCCCGTAGCTTGTGGGGTTATTTCGGCCAGGAAGAGAATTGATTTAGCTCTTTGCCAAAACACGAAAGTTGCAGATCTTTTCGATACGGTCGCGTGGGCACCGACCACGTATTTTTTCAATTTTTCTTTGATTTTTGAGGATCTGGTGTGACCGATCGACCGCGCCCCTATGGCCGGTCGACCGCATCAAGGAAAAAGGGCCTATGGTTGGTTTCTTAGGCTTATCTGCAAACCGCGGCCGATCGGGGGTCCAGGACCGGTCGATCAGCACCCTATTTGCAGCCCAAGATTTTGGAGATTGTTATTCCTTATCCTCTTTGAGTTTAAAGCGGACTTTCTAAATTTGAGTATTATAAAGGATTATGATCTAAGAGGACTAGAGGAGTTGTGATTAGTATAGTTGGAGAAATGATATAAATCCTTAGATATGAATATGGTACACATTATTTATCAAGTGAGGGAACACTTTTGAGTTTAGTATCGTGAGAGTGTGCGAATACTCGAATATTATTAATTGTGAGAATCTTTCGAATTATTGGTCATCGCTATGTTGATTGGCAATTATGTCCATTATATTTGTGTAAGAATTATGTGGATTATATATATATACTATGGGAATAAAGTATATATATTATATGATACGGATACGGATATGTATATATATGGATGGTATATATATATGTGAAGCATATCCCCTCTAATGCTATCATTGGGAAGTTGCGCGAAGAGGGTGAGCACCCTTGCTCGAGGAGCAGGGTGTGGATATTCCCCAGGTCATAGCGTTCATTATAACATTTTGTGATTTTATTAGGGGTGAGATGTGGTGGGTATGTTTCGTCTCATTGTCCGGGAGGAACTATGACCGCTTCCCACACGTTGTGATTTGGTTTTGACCACGAAGTAGGTGACATTTAGTCCTACCGGTGGTCCCCGGGATGATATATGAGTGATGCCCTGGAAGATGATAGCATTGAGAGATCACTTGCTCGAGTTATAGCTCGTTGGGATGGTTATTGTACTTGTGTGATAGTACATTACTTGTGTATAAGAACAAGAAATTATATCTCTATGAGAGTAAAGAGATAAATTGAATATGAAATGATAAAGAAATGAATTCTCATTCCGGGATTTTATATCCGGAAGTGTAATATGATACGTATGTAAAACTGAGTATGGAAGTAAAAGATGAGTATGAAAACGGATATAATTATATGAGTATATATGTATAAATTGAGTACTGAGGGTCTAATGGATCTCGACGATCGATCTTGCCAAGTAGTAGTGTATCGAGGGGTTCCTTGTTTGGATTTCTCTTTACGAGACACCCCATGCACGAACATGGTTTAGTGTTGAGACTGGGGAGAAGTTTAACCCTTAGTGCTCTAATATTGGGATTTCTTATATGGTGTATATATATATTTATATATATATATATCTTTCGTGTACTGAGGGTCTAATGGATCTCGATGATCGTCCTTGCTAAGTAGTAGTGTATCAGGGGGTTCCTTGTTTTGATTTCGCTTTGCGAGACACCCCACGCACGAATATGGCATAGCGTTGAAATTAGGGAGAAGTTGATCCCTTAGTACTTGGGTTGTTTAGGATTTATATAGCTTGGGGGTGATGGATTAGTTAGGCAGTGTGGTTTGACTAGGATGTTTAGAGCGATGTGCTAGGTGTGCACTATTAGAAGAGAGGTGAGGGTTATCTCATAGGAGTGCGATACCAATTTAAATATGAGATAAAACATATTTCTAAAAAAATATAGCATTTATGCACTTGCTAAATATTTTTACAACTCGGGCTCTGACCCGTTTCTATATTTTTTTTCTCTCTTGCTATATATTATATATATATAGGTGTCCAGACACAGGGACACCTGGATGATGATCCTTTCGAGTCAGACATTTGCTGCAGCAGCTGTGGATGCATGCAGGTTTATTTTTAGACTCTTCTATTCATGTGATCTAGATAGGAAGTACTGTAATAAAAATTTGGGCCGAGTGCCCAACTGCATCTAGTTATTCTTTTATTGTCTTTTAGTGCGGCATTCGATTTGGTTGTATTATATTTGAACCGAGTGTTCGGTTATTTTATCTCTTTCTAGTTTCATTTATATAAATTGTGTGGATGTTTTAATTGTATAGTTTGTTTAAAAAGATTAGTTAAATAAAATTTTGATGCCAGCCTAATAGGTTACTTGTAATTAATTGGGTTTTCGACCGTGATGCTGAGAATGATCCATATGCGACTCCTGTTTTAATTTGATATAGGAGTGATCTCCCGGTATTTTATTAGGCGGGTTGTCACATAACTAAAGGTGTGTTTGATTATAAAGTTAAAAAATTATTGATAGATGGTTCATTTCGATGGGAAGTTAGAAAATGAGTGAAAAAGGAAATGAGTTTTTGATCTTATTTTTTCTATTTTTCATGGAAATCAATTATTTGGTGGGTGGATAAAGAATACTTTCCACTAAAAGAGGTTTGGTATTGAGCATTTGTTATGTGCATGAATGTCGTTCTCATATAATTTATTTCCAATCAAGGTACTACAAAGTCAAAACACGAGTCAAAATAACTAATTTCCATTACATGTCAAGTAAACACACCCTAAGAGAAGATTATATCTTCAAAGGTCTTACGAGACGAAGAATTTCCTTTTGTTTTATCATTAAGTAGATGGGTCACCCTCCTAGTAGGTT
Organism: Sambucus nigra; assembly: GCA_949130495.1. Lineage (NCBI taxonomy): Eukaryota > Viridiplantae > Streptophyta > Magnoliopsida > Dipsacales > Adoxaceae > Sambucus > Sambucus nigra. The sequence goes on along the minus strand of OX422223.1, from coordinate 436,661,013 downwards.
TTAGTCTGATGCAAAAGTTGTGGATGAAATTGTCTGTCATCTACTTAAAACTTTTGATTTATCTTTGGTAAGCTTGTATACCACTTATGAGCCACTCTAATGAGTTGGAAAAGGCATGATATCTCAATTTTTTCGCCATCGTGTATATGTTATTCGTTGATTTATTCATCTTGACATGGTGGACGGGGTTGGAGCATCCATCGTAACTGGTTGTTACCCTAAGAGGTTTAAATTTAGGAGGGTTTTAATAACTTACGATCTTTGGAACAAAAGGGACACCTTTCTATGAATTCCTCTTGGCTCCTGTTAGTTAGAGTATGAGATAAGTATCGAGATCTAACATAGGCCGAACCTTTTGGGATCATTGTTAGCTTATGTCACTTAAGATGTGGCCTCATATTACCCTTATTATGACTGGGATGAGGGGCATGACATATTAAACCTAGGTTGTCCAATGTTAAAGGTTTGATGATCCCAATAGTCTACATTGGGGATTCCACTTTGAAATGGGTAAAGGAATTAGAGGAACAAGGCTATTTTATATACGATAAGGTCCAAGGCAAGTTATTCACTACTATGATTTTCTTTTATGGGTTTTACATAAGGGAAGACATATACATTCAGAATTTAGTTAATTCTTAATCGATCTCTTTCAAACTCCCATTGAACGTTAGAGTGGGTGCAATCTCATTCTAGGGAATGTTTGGGTTTGTGGGTGCCCATCACTTGTGCTATAGAACGAGCCAAAAAAGTTAAAATTAAGGTAGAGGTATGCCTCTTTGTTGGTTATCACAATGGTTATGAAGGTAGTTTATATCATACTCCTAAATACAATATGGTAATTGATTTTATCAATGCTGCCACCTAGGAAGGGTTATTATTCCTATTATAGTTTTATAAAATAAGTGGGGGATCCATTTCGCTTTAAGAAAAATCAATGTTCAATTCTTGAAAGAGGATTGTGTAATAAATCACGGTCTCAAGTGTAAGTTGGACTTGTAGGATAAAATGGAACATCATATTACCAATGATGTTAGACCACCTGTACAAGATGAAATACAACATGATATTGATAATACACTACCTTATCATAATAGGAGCATTACCGATGATCGAGGTACACATGTCACTTATATTCGATAGCGAGTGGAGTCACATCGTAGTGGGAGTATCAAGATTCATCCTGAATGGCTATTATTTTTGGGTGATCATTGTGATGAAATACTAGGAAACCATGAATCAGGTCTAAAGAACTTCAATGATGTATTCCAGGACAAGGACTTTTGCTTTGACTTGTGACTATGGACACTAAAAGGATATTCCAATCAAGTTTTGGGTCTTGTAAACTTATAGATAGGTTAGAACGCATCGAACACAAATGGACCTAGAAGAAGTTAAAAGATAGATGGATGCGAAGGTACAAAACTTCAAGGCAAGACTTGTGAACGGGTTTACTCAGAAATAAATTGATCGATTATGAGAAAACCTTCTGGTGGTAGCCATGCTAAAGTCTATTAGTTTTTTTAATGTGAAGAATGTGTTCTTGAATGATCTTCCACTTGGCTTGTGGAAATACCCTATCGAAGAAGAACCCTACTCTCTGACTATTGGTTTCTCATTTATGCATGAAGCCTCATACTTTTATTGAACCCTAGGGAGAGTTCACCATCAATCTTATAGATGTTTATGAGTTCTTAGGCCTAGAGACCTGTGGTGAGATTCCGCTCAAGGAAACACCATTAGATGAAACTGAGATAACAGAACGATCTTAGTTGGAACAATTGGTTCGCCAAATGGTTCATGAATCAACCAAAGGCATTTTGGCTAATTTATTAAACACTTTTACTAGCCTCATGTCAAGCTTATTTGGAACAGAAGGATCAGAATAATAAAATAGCACAACTCTTATCCCAGGTTAAGGCCATTCCTTAGAGTTATCTACTTATATCTTTGTCATTTTCTCTCGTTTCGTCATCCCAGGGAATCCAAATGACTAGCCTCATCTAGATTTGGTAAAAATTTTCATGAGGTTAGCTAGTGAGGTTAATGTCCAACTTGTTGCCATAACTCTTATTTCTTTATATACTTGGTGGGATAAAACCTAATTTGACATGGATTGATATTTGGGTTGCTATGATGTGTCTAATTTCTCTAAAATCGTCTTTTAATGGGATTCCTCTATTCAAGGTTCCCCTTTCTAGGCCCCAAGTCTCTCCTTATCAATAAATGTCCTCTAAGACGTCCACACATCATGCACTGGAATAAAAACTAAAGAAAAAAAGGCTTTTTCCCTTTAATTGATGATTATGGTTATATATAAAACCGTCCTTATGAGGACACCAATTGCCACAATTGGTCATTATTTAAGTATGAAGTATCCATGGTGCAAGTTGTACAATCGGATAATGATGTTTATGAGTATGGACACCCCATCCTAGGACCCTCTAAGCGTATCCTTAAGTTCCTAGCACTCATTCATCCACTATAAACCCGAGGTCATACTCCGCGTATCGATCTAGAGGCTAGTGGGCATTCTTGAGCCCCGTGTGACTTCGGTTAACTTTCTTTCCTGAGAGAAAGCTCATTGAATATTCGAAGGGATCTAAATCCCCTTTCCAATAATGGTCCATTATGTGGTCGAATCGGCCCTACGTTTTGGACGAACGATCCGTTTTATTTCAAAAACATATCTAGAGGCCACTGGGCGCTCTCGGTCCATGTTTGACTTTGATCAACTTTATCACCTGAGCTAAAGCTCAGTGAATATTATAAGGGCTCTGATCCGTCTCCAAAGGCTTGTCCCTTGTGCGAATCGACCTTACGATTTTAACGAACGGTCTATTTTACTTTGAAAATTACTGTAGAGGCCACCCAGCACTCCCGTGCCCCATTTGACTTTGATCAACTCTCCAATTTGAGAGAAGATCAATGAATATTTGAAGGCCTTTGAATACCATTTCCAATGGTTCGTCCCGTGTGTGAATCAGCCTTACGATCTGGATGAACGATTCGTTTTACTTCAAAGGGTCACTAAGCATTTTTGGGCTTCATTTAACCTTGGTCAAATCTCCGAAACGAAAAAAACTGAATGAAATCCCAAAAGGAACTACATACCCTTTCCAACTGTCTATCCCGTGCGCTAATCGGCCTTATAGTTCGAACGAACGATTCATTTTCCTTCGAGAAATTCCTTTCTAGAGACCACCGGGCGCTTTCAAACCCCGTTTGACTTTGGTCAACTTTCAGAACTAGAAATGGCTTAGTGGATTCTTAAAGGGCTCTGAATACCCTTTCCAATGGTCCTCTCTCTGCACAATTCGGACTTGCGATTTTAATTTTATGACCATTTTCACGAAAAACCTGTTTCAGAATGCCTAAAGGTACTCGAGGGAGCCTGCCTATCGGCAATGTGCCTGAGGTGCATTTATAATAGGTAGGCCTAGGACCATGCTGATTGAGTAAATGGGTGGACCCTTAATGGGTTCGGGTCATATCAGTGCCAACCCGTTAAGATATGATAGTTAATGGGTCGGGTTAGTGTTGACCCCCCTTCACCCGTTAATACCCGATAAGACCCGTTTTGGCCCATTAACTTAAGTAAATAAGATATACTCTTGGAACTTATAAATAATTTATGTAGCATAATGTTAATTTAATCATAATGAATTTTACTACATGAGAGATTTAGTAATGTCAATGAGTTAATGGGTCTACTTGGGTTCAAAAACGAGATTATATGTCAAATTGTATATAATTCAAAATTATTCATTATCTTAATGGGTATTAACGAGTGAACACGACATGACACGTTAACATAATGGGTCGGGTTTGGATATGATTTTCTCACACGATAAAAAATACCCGTTTAGACACGAACCCAATAAGACCCGAACACGATAAAAAACGACACGAACACGACTCGACATGACCCATTGGCAGTTCTATGATTGACCCTCTCCTTGGCCCTATAAATGAAAACCATGTCCTCAATTTGAAAGGCACTCCTGAACACCCCTTTCAGTAATTCAGAGAACATTATCTCGAATTCAGAGTTGTTACCTTTCCTAAAAAACCCATCTCCCCCATTCCCTTCCATCACTTTCTTACCTCACTTGGTAATTAATCTTATGTCTCTATACCACTTTCATAGCGTTGCAAGATCAGCATATTTACATTTCAAGTTCAACATCAAGCATTCATAAAGAGGTCAAATTCTCCACCCTTTTCTCCAACTCTCTCATTTTAGTGTTATTTACTTTACTTCTACTTTAGTATTTTGTTTCATCACATTACATTCATTAATCTCTACCCTTTATTGGTAGTATTGGTACATAATCTATTTTCATAAAAAAATAAAAAAGAAGAAAAAGAGAGTTTATCCATAAATTCCAAAAGAGTGGTTTCCATTTCATGCTCTTACACTTAAAATACATTTTCTCTACACATACACATAAGATAAATTCCCCCATTTTGGTTAATGGATTGAACCGCATCTCTATGTTATTTTTAAACTACTTGAACTTTGATATCCCTAGGGATACATAAGCGTCTTAAGTCAATCTCGAGATTTGAGTCCTCCCTTATTCATTCTTTTATATTTATTTCATGTCATATATATTCTTTATGAGTTCATATTCTTACATGCTCATGTTTCATCTGATGAACACATTCACTCTTCCACAACGACTTATGATTCAACAAACACTCATATTATATTTATAATTATTATTTTAGGAACACTCCTATGGATGATTTTGCTTCGTATCTTTCCCTGATGCGAGTTGCATACACATGTGCATGCACAGCACATAATTTAAAAGGAGAAGATTAACATTTGTCCATGAGAGATCGAAAGGGCGGGATGGGTGCCTAAAACCTTCCCATTTTGTAACTTTGTCCCTGGACCTTTGAACTACTTGGTTTAGCAAACATCATTATTGGCCTTGATGCCGTTCTCTCGAGGCGGCGACATGTTTTTGCCTATTTTGAGAAAAATAGGCTGGCGACTCTACCTTTACACACTATCTCCCATAATTGATGGTGACCGAGCGCTTCGAGAAAGGGTGAAGCCCACCCACGCACTCCAGAGAGAATCCAAGACCACGTAATGGCCACAATGGCGACTTGGGACACTTTTTTTAAGAGGACTATACTCTATTTTTTAAATGGGTGTTATTCTTTTCTACCTGTGTGAATGTGATTCCACCTGTATGCCACCTTTACTCCTCTAATTACTTTTTTATACATATACATCATGCTTATTATATCTATCATATGCCCTTCTCATGTATATATCACTTCTCACTCACTTATATATTTCACACACTTGTATATATTCCCCATCTTCACTTCACACACTTACACTTAGTTTCACTTCTACTCACATACTCCACACACCACTTATATTTCCCATGCTTAGCTTCACTAGTACACACCCACACTTCTCACACTTATATATATCTCGATGCTCACTTATACATCTAACACACCAGACACAGTTGATCAATAGGCTCACTAGCACACTCACACACACTCACTTGTATATTTTCACATGCCACTCACTCACATGTATATAACCCCACGCTTCACTATCACCATGCTTAGTATAGTCTTCATGCTCCATGCTAGATTTACTTTTCATAATACTTGTATATTCTCCCTCACTAGTGTAATAATCCCTTTACTTAGCATGCAAATAAAAGCCTCTCTCCATTATATACTAACTAAGACTTATGCATTTTTACACACTACATTACTAGAGCATGGCAATATTGACCAAAATTTGTCATGTACTGGGGGATCACTTTGTGACGGGTGATATCATCATTGGGGCGCTATTAACCTAAGCAATATGACTCACCTTCCATTGGACTCGTATCTTTGAAATACATCAAACGGTTCAACCCTCATCGTATCGCTTGATCGAACTCACGATGAAAGGTATATACAAGGGAACTCGTTCACATACGTTTTATATGTCGAGTTCTATCTCACACGTACCGTCCTCAAGAGGTATATCATGAGAAAATTCACATACACTAAGGTATATCAAATGGATTTGAAGCACCTTAAATTCTTGACTCACTTGAGTCTGTATTGTACAAGTGTTCATCTAGTTTGGAAATTGTGAATAAATTGTGTCTATCCTAGAAACCAAAGAATCTCAGATTTTGGTTTGCTATTTTATTCCTCTTGCTTGATTGATCTAGATACTTTTACCAACACTCACACACTATAGAATTGCATTCATACATTTCATATTGCATATAATTGTGTGTATATATGGTGAGTGTGTTTAAATCCCTAAAATTATTTTTTAATATTTTTTGGGAATTTTATAATCTTTTAAAATAAGTTTTTTATTAATTAAAATTTGATTTTAAAAAGTCTTTGGGGTCAATCTGCAATTATGGTTTTTTAGTTTTATTGGCTGAAAGTTCCCTTGGGTAGAATTCGAAAGCGGCAGAGACTTCAGGCTGCGTTTGTAATTATTTTTAGACGCGCGTTTGTTAACCTCTTTTTGCCCAACATCTGTTGCATTCTGATTGGTTGAATTTGTGTTTCTTCGAAGAGAGTAAATCAGCGATTGTTAACAGCCCTTGGATCGTTTTAATCAATGAACTCCATGCGTTCTTACATAATCCATGTGAACCTCATTTGAGCCAATCAGGAGAGTTATAATCACCGTGTATCTTTAACCCTTGGATCAAAGTCAATAAACCTTGACTCAATCAGAGCCATTGATTTTGAACCAAAGTCTCGAATCTTCTCAGCCCCCTATAAAAGGAACCCTTCTCTCAGCCATCTTAGATTTATGCCACTTTTTTCATTCGAGTGAGAAGAGAGAGAAGAGAGAAGAGAGAGAGAGAAACGAGAGTTAGAAACCCTAACCCTAAATCGTCCAAACCTTTTTCAAACCTTAACCTCTTTTCAAATACAGTATATACCAAACACAACCTTGAGTGTTTAGGAGTTGGTTTGATTAGTTGTTTGATGCTGTAACCTCTTCATTCTTAGATCTTGTGTCCAACTTAAGCATTTTTCTTAGATCTAAGTTTCTTCTTCATAGATATTTTAGATCTGAGCATTTTATGTTACATTTCACTTAGATCTACATATTTTATTTCTCGTCTTGAGAAATCTATTGTTGATTCTTTTTTGTAATTGTTTTTAACTTCGAAATCAACAATAACATTTTCTGTTTCTAGTTCTTGTAAAACAAAACCTTTGACCTAGTTTGGAATCGCACTTGGTGGTTTTCAATCTCAAAAATATTTTCAAAATCCTGAGATTGATTAAGATCTTGATACGTCTTCTGAGCAAGATAGCCGTGGATTCTGGGATTTGTATAAAGGTCAAATAAGGTTAAGTTTTATAAAGAAGAGAGAAATAGAAAATCACAGCATATAGATCTTATATGTAATTTGATAGGATTGTTTGTATAAAATAAGTGTATGTGTGTGTGTGTGTGTGTGTGTGTGTGCATGCATGTGTTAAAAAGCACCTTCACAAACACTGACTTCCTGCCACACTATAAGTGTTGGTAATAAGATCTCAAGAACAAGAGTCGAAGTAAAGAACTTGAACAAATTGGAAGTTAGCAAACTGGGAGAACAAGATCAATATATAGAACTGCAGAGAAGTTATAAGGACACCAGTGGGTACATTCCTAAACTTGTATAGGTCTGTTTTGTGTGGATGTATGTTATATAGTTTGTAACTATTATAATTTATTTTAATGGAATTTTTGGTTTACTCCGTAGAGGGAGTCGTGGATGTTTCCTCAGCTGGGTGAGGTTTTACCACGTAAAAAATCCTTGTTCGTAATCTTTCTACATCTCCTCATCTAATTCTTGGTTGTTCTAAGTTTAAAGTTTTTAAACTGATTTATTAAACCTATTAATAAATTTTGAAGATATCTCGTACATACTTTTGTTAAACACATCTTGTGATTAATTTGTTTTGGTTTTAAGAAAAACGTTTCTTCAAAAAACAGTTCGGAGTTACTTAAATAGTTTAATTTTATATTAAACGGCTTTAGTAACGTATTTTTAATTGGTATCAGAGATTTGTAAACTTCTTTTAAAAGATCTTGTGCTTCTAAAATTGTATTCTGAAAATCAAACATGGACGAGAAAAATGAAAGATTTGGTAACTTGACCAGACCTCCTATCTTTGATGGAACCAATTTTGCTTACTGGAAAGTAAGTATGATTGCTTTCATTCAAGGAACTTTGGGAGATGATGTCTGGGACATTGTTGAAAATGGATACATTTATCCTACTAAACCAGCCACTGAAGGAAGTAATGAGAGGGTTAAGAAAGTATTAAGTGAGTTCACACAAGAAGAGAAGCAAGTTTCTCGCAATAATAACAAAGGAAAGAATGCCATATTTATTTCCATAAATGAACATGAGTTCAAAAGAATCTCATCTTGTACCACTTCTAAGGAAACTTGGGACACTTTGGTTACTGCTCATGAAGGTGACACGAGTTAAGGCTGCTAAAACACAAATGCTTATTCAACAGTATAACTCTTTACTTATGTCTGACTCTGAGTCATTTGATGACTTCTATATGAACTTGTCTGATATTGTGACCAAACTGCATGCTAATGGGATAACATATGACATATATGAAATTGTATCTAAAATTCTGAGATCATTACCACAAAAATTTGACAACAAAAGATATGCTATTGAGGAAATGAGTGACCAAAATCTCACTCCTGAATTACTCAGTAGTAAATTAAGAACCGTGGAAATGGAATTAGAATTTAAGAAATAATTGACCCAGTCCCATAGGAAACAGACTAGTTCCAATCTGAGTTTTTGTTCTAAGTTGATTAAGCCTGAGATTAACATTCCTAATAACGACTCTGATGAGGAATGTGACATAAAGAGTTTGAACAATCAGATTGCCTTAATGTCAAAACAGTTTAAAAAAATTATCAAGTTTAGAAACAACATGGCAAACAAACAAGGTAAGTCCAATAATTCATCTCACTCTAATCACAAAACTCATGAGAAAGGTCAAGACAAACATCACAAGGACATTCACACTAGACCTAACGGAGACCTTAAGAAGATTGAATGCTTTAGATGTGGAAAACTAGGACACATTGCACAAGACTGTAGAGTTAATTTGAACACTCACAATAAGCACACTAGGGCTAAAATTTGCAAGACATGGGATGATTCAAGCGACTTTGAAAATGAGGAACCTGAGTCACCTAATGCTTTTGATCCTTTCATGTCTTTCTTTGCTAAGATTATCTATAATGACGATATGCATGTGCTTGTTAGTGAGGATGAATCTACTTATTCTACTTTTGTTGTGTTGAATCATGCTGTTACTGGTTTAGATGCTTTAATTACTGAAAACATTGCTATTTCTACCACGGGCTGTGTGAGTCAAAGGGAAAGCGACAATGACAATGTCAATGGGTGTGTGAGTCCAAGAATTGAAGCATTAGGGGTCATTTCAGACACTACACTTAGTGACTCGGACAATGAAGACCTCCCTGATATTCACACACTTTATGCGAAAACTCTCAAGAAAAGCACTAGACTAGAGAAGGTTGTGAAAGATCTCACTAAGAAACTAGAAGATTTGAATCCGGTGGTTAAACTTAATGCTGAAGAGTATACTACCCAATGTCTTACTCATGAAAGTGAAATCAAAATATTTGATCAAAAATTGAAAAATTTGACTGAAACAAATGAAACTCTGGAGAAAAAATACAAAGGGACATTGTTAGAATTGGAACAAACTAAAGAGAAGAGAGCAACAGTTTTCAAAATATTTATGAAATTTGAAAATAACTCAAACTGCTTTGATGGTTTTGTTGCTGACTCAAAAACCAATTCTGATGATCGTACTGGAACAGTGTTTTGCCCCATTTTAAAGACACAAACAAAATCTTTTGAACCTATCAAGTTTGTGTCAGGAGGTAAAAGACCTTTTGAAACCTGCCCATATTTTCATTCTCTAAAAACTGAGTTTGATTCAAAACATCAAAAGTTTGATATTGGGGAACCAAGTTACTCTAAACATGAAAGTTCACCTAAGGCTAAATATGTCTGCCCCTCAATTAAGAAGAGTGAATTTACATTCAAAACTGTTCTATCTAGGAATAGGGTTCAACCTCAAAATTCCTTAAAACCTATGTTTAGAGATTTTCCTAAGGAGACCCCAACTTTGAGCAATCTCTATTGATCCTACTGCGATATATACGGTAATTCTTTTGATGGCTGCTATGGTAAAGACTAGTTAAACCTGTCTATAATTCTCCTATTTATCAAAACTTTAACTATTCCAGGAGAAGCCGTAACAATTATGTACTGCCTAGACAACCAGACAAAAACTCTAACTATAGGAAGAGAAAGACCAAACCTAAAAGAACATTCCCTAGAAGGATTCCTAATCACTTTCCTAAACCAAATGCTCATGTGTTTCATAAAATTCAAAATCATGCGCAAAATATTTTTTAGCAAAAATCAAATGCTCGCAAATTTTATCAATTGAGAGCTAATAACTGCAAAATGAAAACAAGAGCAATTTGGGTTAGGAAAGATGATCTAATACCCCAGATGAAGTGTAACATTGTTATTACTTCTTTAAAATCTGAAAACACATCTTCTGGTTGGTATTTAGATTCTGGATGTTCAAAACACATGACTAGTGATGATACAAAACTCTTAAACAAAACCAGCTTTGCTGGAGGAAAAGTTATTTTTGGTGATGGAGTATCATCTCAGATCATAAGTAAAGGAACTCTCCAAGAGAAACGACTTCATGTTCTTGAAAATGTTCTTCTAGTTAAAGGTCTTAAGGCCAATTTACTTAGTATCTCGCAATTTTGTGACTCAGATCATACTGTTACCTTTTCAAAGAATAATTGCAAAATTTTAAATGAAAAGGATGAATGCATAATTACAGGATTTAGGGGGGAAAGTAAGTAACACCCCGTAAATTCATGGACCTTTAATTAAATAAAATATTTGGAGAAAAAGAATTTCTTTTCTTTGGAGGAATTAAATCCATGATTAGTGAATTTGTAAATTTAAGGAATTTATTAATTTGGCGAATTGAGGATTAAATATTTTGTACTATTTTATGTCGCCTTTTTTAGGCCTTAAAATTGAAAGATGTTATAAATTAATTCATATGGAAATTTGGAGTGCACGGTTGAATCTGGATGGGTCAAAATAGTTGGAAATGAGAGGCCATATGTATATATTGGGTCTCGGGACTTAATTAGACATAATTGAGCTCTAAATAAAGAGTTTGGGCCTTTTTTAGGAGGCCCATAGATACAAAAACGGGAATTGAGTTTTTAACCGTAAGTGTGTAAGGGTGAGGCGACTAAAAGTCATTTTAGAAGACTAACATTAGGATGAGAATACGAGGAGAGCCATTAGAAGATAAGTTGGGGGTTTAGGGAGATAGCTTCAAGAACAAGATAAGATACTTGCATTCAATCCAACATTCTCATCGAAAGGCTTTGATCTACAAATTGAAACAAGTGGTTTAATTTGCAATTGTTAATTTGCATTTACCTATTCATATTAAAGGAGGTGAAATCAATTAATATGTTAGGGTTTATGTTTCATTAGAAATTGGGTATTTTCATTGTTGGGAGTCATAAATCTATAAGAGATGACGAGATTTGGTTGATTTGATGCTCTAATTGATGTAATTGTTAGGGTTAGATCGAATATGATAAAAGGATGGATTTAGGATAAATATTGGAAAGTTGTGATGAAGAAATTTGTACAGAATTGAGGTATTTACTGTTCTAATAGTGATTCTGTTTGCGTTGCCTTGTAGAAAATCGCATTTTCTAACATTTGTTCTCTGATATGTTTTCTCCCAGAACAGCTCCAAAATGCCCCAAAACGGCATTTTAAAAATCTGGGCAGATTCTTGGGGCTAATTTTAAGAAATATTTTTTAGTTGTTATTTCGTTTGAGATTGCCTAGATTGATAGGTGTGACTAATTACCCTTGGATTAATTAGAGTATTAATTAAATCTAAGAGATTAAGGCTTATGATTGAGTTATTGAAACCTTGTTAATTAAGTGGGGGAAACTTAATTGGATGAAATTGAACATTGAATTCGGAATATTGAATTTCGGGCCGAGAGAGAGAGAGTCCGGGCATAATTGGTAGGGTGACACCAAAATAATGATAAATTAATTTGTGTATAATTAATTGGAATAAAGTTGAGCCATAAACTTATATGTTTTAGGCTTATGTTTGGGCATAGTACACTAGTAGCCTCGATTTCTATATATATACGGTGATGTGTTGTACATATATGATTTATAAATATTTGTGTGAATAATATTTATAGTAAAGCATACCCATTCTAGTGCTATCAGGGGAGGTTGCGCGATGTGGGCGAATCCCCTAGCTAGTGAATGTAGGGTGAGTATAGTCCTCAGGTCATAGCGTTTGGGTTCAGGAATGAGGCGGTTTGGGTATTATTGGGTCTCATAACTATGGGAAACTATGACCGCCACCACAACGTTTGTTTATTTTCTGAAACGGGGAGCTAACCGTATCAGGGTTTCGGGTGGATGAGAATACCCATTTATAATAGGATCAGGAGAACACCCAATGAGTGCCTACTTAGGGATAGTATCTATCTACGACATGTATATGTGAATGTTGTAGGATTAGTACATATAAATATGGTATAATTATATACGGGATAATACAATATAAGAATTATATAATTAATGTAACTTGTGAAACGGTTATGTAGTATGGAATTGGAATTGATATCAGTAAGTTAGTTTGAATAATAACCTATAACTAATATACGTGATGAGAATCATATAAGTGGTATAACTCGTGAGAATGTTATGTGGCATTAAATGAACAATGACTTAAATAAGTTAAGGAGATTAATAACTTATAAAGCATACTAAACTCACTAGGGTTAGAGTAGTGGGAAATCGTGGAATACATGGGACAAGACTAGTTAAGGGTTGGTTAGCTAGGTGGGTCACGTATAGAACGTTAGGCGTGCACATTATTGGAAGGGTGAGGTGTCCTCAAGAGAGTGTATGGCACTAACATAAATATGGAGAGCATACTTGCATTTTAATTTACTGCATTTAAATGCACTTGCTAAATATTTTCAAAATTTTTTGGGTTCTAGACCTTACTATAAAATATTTTCAAATCCTTTTAGGTGTCCAGCCACAGGGACGCCAGAACTGTTATATTCCAGATTTTCGCAGCTGCGACACATGTGGATGTTGCATGACTTTGACTTAGCCTCTTCATTCATTTCATTTCTAGAGTAGGATGCAGTCAGTGTTCCATTTGGGCATGTCACCCTAGTTACTCCACTTTATTTCGGTTAGTTGATGTATTCAGTTATTCCTCTTGTGGTTTATTTTCGGCATTTGATTTGTAGTTGATGGTTGTCTCGGCAAGCATTATATTTATTCATGTCTATCATTGTTCATTTCAATATTTGTGTGAATGGTTAGTTGTATATTCTTTCGCATGTTATTGTTGGGATGTTAAATAAAAAGATAAAAATTTATCACCATGTCTTTTGAATACTAGGTGGTTAGTAAGCTTTAAAATGTTTTCGACAGTGATGTTAATAATGAACCAGATGCGATGTCTATTTAATTTGATATATGACTGATCACTCGGTATTTTATTAGGCGGGGTGTCACAATATAGAGACAGAGAGGCCCTCCCATGTAAGGACTTCATATGATGCAGACCCTGGTACATACCATTTTTTTTAAATTATAAAAAAAAATGAATTTTTGGATAAAACTCTATAGATATAATCTCCATGGCAAGAAGATCATCTCCAATTTTTTTCATCAAAAAAATTAATAAAAAAATCGTTGAGATGAGGTGATATGTAAAAAAATTGTATAAATATGCATTTTCAACCATTGAAATGTTGGCGATCATCTCACCCCCTTTTTGATTGAATTTTTTTATGAAACTTCATGAATATGATCTAATAGTGAGAAGATCATATCCATGAAGTTTCACCAAAAAAATTCAATTAATAAGGTGGGTGGCGCAGACCCAACATTTCAACGATTAAAAATGCATATTTATATCATTTTTTTAACATATCACCCCATCTCAACATATATTGAATTTTTTGACGAAAAAATTGGATATCATTTTCTCACCTTGGAGATCGTATCCAAGAATTTTCATCAAAAAATCAATTTTTTTCTATTTTAAATAAATGGTATGTACCGGGGTCTGCACCATAAGGAGTCCTTATGGAAAACTTTCGGCACCATAAGGAGTCCTTACAGGAAACTTTATGTGTGTGTGTGTGTGTGTGTCTATATATATATACTGTAACACCCCAGATTTCTGAGCATTTAAATATTTAATTAATTCGGGATAATTTAATTTACAAGTATGTCATAGTTAAATCGAATTAATTATTATAAAATTATTTAAATATTAATCGAAAGACTAAATGGTTAATATTTAAGGAAATAAAAATTATTAAGTGAATAGTAAATAATTATTATACGTCGTATCGAGTTAAACAACGAGATTTTATATATATCTCAACTGGGAGTCGGGTGTTGACTATAAAAGGGTCAAGATAGTGATTTTAGTAAATTAATTTGGATGACAATTCTCAGTGCACGGTTGATTCCGAATAGGCCGAAATAGTCAAAAAAGTGTATCCAAAGTAGTAAATGGGTCTCGGGATATTTTTAGGCGTGAACAGGCCCACACATGGGTGTTTGGGTCATTTCAAATTAGCCCATAAGCATAATTTTGGGAATGACTTTAGAAGATTAAAATTTTAGAGTTTTGGGAGAACAAAATGTAACAACCCTCGCTTTTGAGAACCTATTTTATATTTATTTGCTAGGTATAGTAATTAGATATAAAATGTTGGAATGTGGAGTAAGTACTAATTTAAGGAAGAAAAGTTAATATTTACTGAGATGTTGCATATTTACCTTATGTGTGGGTGAATATCGCCATGATGTGTTTTATTGTGTCATATGATTTAAAATGACAATTGGCTTAAAATGAAACCGGAACTTAAAATGAATTATAAAATTTCCAAATGATAATTTGGAGGGCGTAGTTAGTTCTAGAACGTGCGAGATAGTCAAATTATGTGCCACATTGTATTTTGAGGTTTCAGGAACTTTTGACTGGTTTTAGCTTAAATGTGGAGTTGCGTATTATTTTATTGCGGTATTGATCACTTAAGTTGGTAATTTTGGACTAAGGCACGATTTAGTCTCCCTAAGTCTTCTAATTTCCCCTAATTGTATTCCTAACCTAGAGAGAAGGAGAGAAGAAGAAACCTTGTGGAGAAAAGAGAGATTGAAGCTTGGAGATTGTTGCTAGCAAAGGAAAATCTGAGATTCCTACACTAAGGCAAGTTTTCTACTTGCTATTATATGATTTAAGTTGAATAATTAGTGTTGATAGTTGTGGTTAATTATGGTTTAAGAAAGTTAGGGTTTGTTGTTGGATTTATGGGCTTTGAATCTTTGGAGATTGATTTGATTGGATATTGGTGTAAATTATGGTTGGGGGATGCATCTATAATCAGTTGGTGGAAATAAATGATAAGGGTTTTGGTTGGTTAAAGTTGGGAGAGATTTGGAGTCCAAGACTCCCTAGCCAAACTTGGCAAATCTGCAGAACCGAATCGATTCGGCTTGGCCGAATCGATTCGCCTTGAGACAGTTTCCAGGTCTGAGTCGACCGAATCGATTCGGCTCATCCGAATCGATTCGGCAATTATGCAGAAAGTCATTTCCCCTGACCGAATCGATTCGGCTAGTCCGAATCGATTTGCTTTTATGAACCCAAATCAATTCGTCTAGTCTGAATCGATTCGGAAATCCTGCATTTTTCTTTTTGTTTTTCTTTTCAAATTTTGACCCTTTTATTTAGGATTAGGACCTAGGAACCTTCTTGTAAGAAGTAAACATAGTGTTCTAGAGTTTTAGTTGAGTTTGTTCGTTACCCTAGAGTTGAATGGGTTCACTTGGGGTTATTTCTATGGGTACCAAAAGTGATGTTTAGGCATTACTTTTCTTTTCGCATATTATTAGGAATTAAGATTTCTAAGACCATATGTGGAGATTTTAGAATCCCTATTGAGGTATATAACACCTTGGGACTAGTAAAATGTTGGTGATCATTTGGAGAATAGCTCGGTACTTAAAATTATGATGAATATCAATGAGAATATTCAGGGATTATGGTTTCAAATAAAATGAAACATACACGTGATTAATGAAAATGATAATGAGGTTTAAATTTGTAAATGTTAATTTACTTAAACACACCTCTCTAAATACTATCATAAGGGAAGCTCGCGCATGAGGTGATGTCCCCTGACTAGTGAATGCAGGGAGACTATAGTCCTCGGCCATATGCGGGATTTTTATATGTTTTTCTGCACTAGTGAGGTAATTTCGGGTGTGGTTATGACTCACTCGTAGGCATATGGCCACTTCCCGACGTGCGTTAGGTGCCCAGGTTGTCTTGTATAGATAGTCCCTGGAAGATGATAGTTATTTAGGGGCACGCCCAGTGGGGAAACTAGGAGGGGCGGTCTTAGAATCGTTATACGTATAAGAATATAACCTTTCTAAAAATCAAGTGGGACTTGATATATGTGAATTGCCATATGAAAATATGATGGTAACTATATTCCTGCTAAGGAATGGAAAATGGAAAGATATGATGGAGTAATGATGTTTAAATTTTATTCTCTAGCATAATTTAATAATTGTTAGAATCATTTAAATTGTCTTATCCTACTTTGTACTTAGGTTGTTAGATTTTCATCTACATTATTCATAATTAACTATCCATATCTATCATGCTTCTTGTTCTTCTGGTAATCATATATAAATCGGGCCCTGACCCATTAATTTTCCATGTTGTGTATGTTATTGTATTTGCTCAGGTGCTCCTCCGCAAGGGCCCCCGTTATGAAATTCCTATTCCAAGTACTTTTGAGGAGCTGTAAGATTTTGCGAATTATTATAGGATGCTTTGTTAGACGCTGTCATTTTTGAATTCTAGATAAGATCGGGTATTTTATTCGGGCGGGTAGCCCAAACTTTTGTACTTGTTAATGGATGTAATATGTATATTTGAACTGTTGTAGGACGTTGGATGTAACTGTTGACCGACAGCTTATTCGGTCCTTTTATTGTATGTTGTTTTAGTATTAATATAAGTTCTTTTGGAACTCCACTTTCTCATCAGATTTGGGTTGTTTAATTTATTTTCCTTAACTTTTAATTAATCTAAAATTTGGCAACCCATTTTCTGAATTATTGGGTGGTTTTCCCGTATACTTATTTTTGTTATGGTGATGCTGAGAATGATTTCCATCCATGATTCCATTATTTTGGAGTATCGGGCTGGCCACCCCTTATTTCGGATCATGGGTTGTCACAGATGGTATCAGCGCCTCAGGTTCTAGAGTCTTTAGGATCTATGTGGATTTGTCACGTTCTACCATAGCGTTCTTTGAGATAGAGCCTAATGTTAGGACTGCTTTGTTGCTTATGTCTATGATCTTCTGTAAGATAGAGTGCTTTATATAGTATTCTAACTTTATTGTTTCTCCATCTCAGATGTCGCCTAAGAGAGGTCGCCCAACGAGACGTAATAGGGTTGTAGAAGAGGAGGTTGGTCCTCCACCGCCGCCACAAGGAACAATTAATGCTGCTGATGTGGCGAATAGAGTGGCCCAAGCTGTTAATGCAGCTATCACAGCAGTGGCTCAACAAATGCCACAAGCTCAACAGCGAGCACCAGATGCCCAAGCCCCTACGGGACCTTCTCCGTGGGAGAGATCTAGGGAATCTTTTCTAAAAGGTCAGCCCCCAGAATTTAATGGAGGCTCGGTTGTCATAAGGTCAAATCAGTGGAAGAAAGATATGCAACGCCATCTACGTATGGTGGAATGTAGTGAGGAGAAGAAGCAATTCCTTGCTACTTTTAAGCTTGTTAGGGCCACATTACATTGGTGGGAGTCTATGACTATGCCAGAACAGAGAGATACCATGTCAATTTCTGAATTATGGGTCTTATTTGATCAAAAGTACTTTCCTCCCGCAATTCAAGGGGAGATGAGAAGGAGGTTTCAAGACATTGTGCAAGGAGAGATATCCGTAGCGGAATATGAAGAGGAGTTCACCCGGTTGGCAAGTTTTGTACCGGATGAGGTAACTCCCGAAGAAAGGAAGGTTTCAAAGTTTATGAGAGGCTTGAACTGGAGGATCCGGCAAGACTTGCTGGGTAATCTGGCATTGCAAACTTTTGGTGAGGTAATGAATGCATTATTACTTCATTGCCAAGAACATAGATTATTTCTGCAAAGTGGCAAGAAAATCACCGTAATGGGGCAAGTGGGAAGGCCCGGAGGTAGTGGGATTGGAGGAGGAGTTTTCCCCTTTTCCCAATCTTCGGGTATTAAACAGAAAGAAAGGGATCCCCAGCAGGGGGATTTGTCAAAGAGGCAACGTTCTAGTGGGTTCAATTCGGGGATCCATAATAATAGGCACGGTTAGGGTGCCCCACAACAACAAGCAGGCTGGGGTGGTCAAGGAGGTAGAGGCCAGCAGGGCCAAGGTGTAATCAGTTTAGAAATAATCGAGGTTGAAATGCGGTTAATATGTTGGGTCGGTGTTTCCAATGCGGTGAGGCGGGTCATTACAAGAAGGAGTGTCCTCAGTTGATTGGGGGACAGTTTCCTAGAGCTCCATAGCAGCCATATTTTTTGTTTCCTCCACAGGTACCTAACCCGGTTGTTCCTCCACAGCAGGGTTAGTTACAGTATGAGAGAGTTTATCATATTCCGGACGATATGCTTCCTCCGACTCCGTCGGCACTGCCAGCCATTGAGGGTAAGTTCCTTATTTAGAAACATATGGGTCGCATTTTATTTGATATAGGTGCGACACATTCATTCATTTCTAGGAGCTTTGCTTAGACCATGGAGTTGATTAAATCTACTGAGAGTACATTTACTAGTGTCGAGTCCTCTATGGGTAATGGTTCACTCATTTTTCTTTTTTGTAAACATATGGTAATTTCTCTTGGTAATTTATGCTTTGAGGCCGATTTACTCGTCCTGGACATGGTCGGGTATGATGTGATTTTGGGCATGGATTGGCTTATGAAATATCATGTGATAGTAAATTGTTACGGGAAGAGTATAGTCTTCGTCATTCCAAGACAAGAAATGTTCTTGGTAATTTTGCCTCGTTTAGAGGAAACTACTAGTACTTATCTGTATTGTATTACAGAGGAGGCTTCTAGGGATGTAGTTGTTCCCTTGGATTCTATTCCAGTTGTGAGAGATTTTGAGGATGTTTTTCAGGAAATACCGGGTTTGCCTCTTAGTCGAGAGATTGAGCTTGTGATTGATTTAGCGCCTGGAACAAGGCCTATTATGAGGGCTCCATATCGAATGGCTCCTATGGAAATGATGGAGTTGAGAGATCAAATTCAGCAGTTATTGGAGAAGGGATTTATTAGGCGTAGCACGTCGCCTTGGGGTGCTCCAGTGTTGTTTGTAAAGAAAAGAGATGGTTCTCTCCGGTTGTGTGTTGACTATAGAGAGTTGAATAAGGTCACCATCCCGAATAAATATCCTTTACCTCGTATCGATGACTTGTTTGATCAACTTCGAGGAGTGTCGTATTTCTCAAAGATCGATTTGAGGATGGGATATCACCAGTTGAGGATACGGGAGGAGGATGTATCCAAGACTGCTTTTTTGACAAGATACGGGTCCCATGAATTTTTGGTTATGCCCTTTGGACTAATCAATGCCCCCGTTGTATTTATGGATCTCATGAATAGGGTATTTCGGGACTTCCTGAACCAATTTGTTATTGTATTCATTGATGACACTTTAGTATACTCTCGAATGGAATCTGATCATGCTATTCATTTGAGGTTGGTCCTACAAAGATTGATGGGTCACCAATTGTATGCTAAGTTCGAGAAATGTGGATTTTGGTTATAGGAGGTACAGTTTTTGGGTCATGTTGTGACATCCCAGGGAATATCGGTGGATTCGATCAAGGTGGTTGCGGTGAGGGAGTGGGGTTAACCCACGACACCTACCAAAGTTTGTAGTTTTCTGGGTCTGGGGGGTTATTACCGCCGGTTTATCAAGGAAATCGCTAACCCTTTAACAAATTTGACCCAGAAGGGGGTGAGATTTGTTTAGGATAATTCTTGTCAGGCTGCATTTGATGAGCTCAAAGTTAAGTTGAATTCGGCTCCAGTCCTTGCGTTAACAAAACCAGGATTGGAATATCTAGTCTTCACCGATGCATCTCTTCAAGGATTAGGAGGTGTACTTCAGCAAGAGAGACGGGCTATTGCTTATGTTTATCGCAAGTTAAAGCCCCATGAAAGAAATTACCCGATGCATGACTTAGAGCTTGCCGCGGTTGTCTTTGCCTTGAAAATATGGAGGCACTATCTCTTAGGAGAGAAGTTCAGTCTTTTCACGGACCATAAGTCGCTACAATATTTATTTTCACTGAAAGATTTTAATATGCGACAGTGCCGATGGTTGGAGTTCGTGAAAGATTATCAATTTGATATCCATTATCATCCAGGCAAGGTGAACGTTATGGCGGATGCCTTGAGTAGGAAGCCCAAGGGAGAGTTAGTTGATGTTTGGAAATCTAAATGGAAGGAACTCAGTCAGGAGGATGTTGTGACGAGAGCGTTCATGTCGGTATTGACCGTTACTCCCACCATTGTGGCAATGATTGTGGAAGTCCAAGGGAAGGATAAGGGTTGCCAAGACCACATTCGTTGATTACTGTCCGAGGGAGAGGAGCCCTACTCAATTAGTTCTGAGGGTGGATTAAGCTTACATGGAAGACTCATTGTTCCTGAGGAAGGGGATTTGAGACTGGCGGTAATGACCGAATCTCACGGGTCTAAATTTATGGTACATCCTGGTGGAGACAAGATGTATCAAGACATTCATCGTCAGTATTGGTGGTCAGGCATGAAGCGGGATATCTCTGAGTTCGTGTCCCGATGCATGACTTGTCAATTGGTCAAGATTGATCATCAGCGACCGACAAGTTTGTTGCAACTATTAGAGATTCTGGTGTGGAAATGGGAGAGCATATAGATGGATTTTATTACGGTCTTTCCAAGATCACAGAGTGGGTGTGATTCTATTTGGGTGATTGTCGAATGCTTGACTAAGTCGTCACACTTCCTACCCGTGCAAACTGATTATGACACTGCTCGCTATACCCGATTATTCATCGAGGAGGTTGTTAGACTCCATGGGGTGCCTTTAAATATAGTTTCTGACCGAGATAAGATCTTTATCTCCCACTTTTGGCGAAGTTTCCAAGAGGCATTGGGGACCGAATTGAATTTGAGCACTTCTCATCATCCTCAAACAGATGGCCAAACTGAAAGGGTAAACCAAATGTTGGAGGATATTCTTCGTATGTGTATGCTTGACTTCAAAGGTGGTTGGGAACAATATCTTCCATTGGTTGAGTTTGCTTATAACAACTCGTACCAATTTACTATTGGAATGGCGCCCTATGAGGCTTTGTATGGAAGGCCATGTAGATCACCCGCTTGTTGGTTGGAAGTGGACGATAATAAATTCCTTGAACCTGAAATGATCCAAGATACTTCTTATAAAATTGAACTTATTCGGAATCGCATTCAGATAGCCCAAGACCGCCAAAAGAGCTATGCCGATGCGGGTAGAAGACACATGGAGTTGGAGATTGGGGACCAAGTTTTGGTTCGAGTGTCACCTATGAAAGGCATCAAGCGTTTCGGGAGAAAGGGGAAGCTTGCGTCACGTTTTGTTGGACCTTTTCCAGTCATTGCGAAGGTGGGGCCAGTGGCATATCAACTTATCTTACCGAAACCTTTGCAACAAATTCATGATGTATTCCATGTTTCCTCTCTAAAGAAGTATAGGAGGTGCGAAGGTGCACTTTGGCATATCCCTTTCGGAGATATTGACTTGCAACCCGACATTTCCTATGAAGAACAACCGGTTGCTATTTTAGAGAATGGGGAGCGTAGGTTGAGGTCTCAGGTGTTGTCCTTGGTGCGGGTCCAATGGAGTCACCATAACGCCAAGGAATCAACATAGGAACGCGAAGATGATATGCGGGAAAAGTATCCGCATCTCTTTATACAAGGTACGGTTGAATTTTCTGGACAAAATTCTTTCATAAGGGGGGCAGTATGTAACAACCCTCGCTTTTGAGAACCTATTTTATATTTATTTGATAGGTATAATAATTAGATATAAAATGTTGGAATGTGGAGTAAGGATTAATTTAAGGAAGAAAAGTTCATATTTACTGAGATGCTTCATATTTACCTTATGTGTGGGTGAATATCGCCATGATGTGTTTTATTGTGTCATATGATTTAAAATGAAAGTTGGCTTAAAATGAAACCGGAACTTAAAATGAATTATAAAATTTCCAAATGATAATTGGGAGGGCGTAGTTAGTTCCGGAAGGTGCGAGATATTCAAATTATGTTCCATATTGTATTTTGAGGTTTCGGGCACTTTTGACTAGTTTTAGCTTAAATGTCGAGTTGCGTATTATTTTATTGCGGTATTGATCACTTAAGTTGGTAATTTTGGACTAAGGCACGATTTAGTCTCCCTAAGTCTTCTAATTTCCCCTAATTGTATTCCTAACCTAGAGAGAAGGAGAGAAGAAGAAACCTTGTGGAGAAAAAAGAGATTGAAGCTTGGAGATTGTTGCTAGCAAAGGAAAATCTGAGATTACAACACTAAGGAAAGTTTTCTACTTGCTATTATATGATTTAAGTTGAATATTTAGTGTTGATAGTTGTGGTTAATTATGGTTTAAGAAAGTTAGGGTTTGTTGTTGGATTTATGGGCTTTGAATCTTTGGGGATGGATTTGATTGGATATTTGTGTAAATTATGGTTGGGGGATGCATTTATAATCAGTTGGTGGTAATAAATGATAAGGGTTTTGGTTGGTTAAATTTGGGAGAGATTTGGAGTCCAAGACTCCCTAGCCAAACTTGGCAAATCTGCAGAACCGAATCGATTCGGCTTGGCCGAATCGATTCGCCTTGAGACAGTTTCCAGGTATGAGTCGACCAAATCGATTCGACTCATCCGAATAGATTCGGAAATTATGCAGAAAGTCATTTCCCCTGACCAAATTGATTCGGCTAGTCCGAATTGATTTTCTTTTCTGAGCCCAAATCAATTCGGCTAGTCCGAATCGATTCGGAAATCCTGCATTTTTCTTTTCAAATTTTGACCCTTTTATTTAGGATTAGGACCTAGGAACCTTCTTGTAAGAACTAAACATAGAGTCCTAGAGTTTTAATTGAGTTTGGTCGTTACCCTAGAGTTGAATGGGTTCACTTGGGGTTATTTCTATGGGTACCAAAAGTGATGTTTAGGCATTACTTTTCTTTCCGCATATTATTAGGAGTTAAGAGTTCTAAGCCCATATGTGGAGATTTTAGAAGCCCTATTGAGGTATATAACACCTTGGGACTAGTAAAATGTTGGTGATCATTTGGAGAATAGCTCGGTACTTAAAATTATGATGAATATTAATGAGAATATTTAGGGATTATGGTTTCAAATAAAATGAAACATATAAGTGATTAATGAAAATGATAATGAGGTTTAAATTGGCAAATGTTAATTTACTTAAACACACCTCTCTAAATACTATCACAAGGGAAGCTCGCGCATGAGGTGATGTCCCCTGACTAGTGAATGCAGGGAGACTATAGTCCTCGGCCATATGCGAGATTTTTATATATTTTTCTGCGCTAGGTGAGGTAATTACGGGTGTGGTTATGACTCACTCACAGTCATATGGCCACTTCCCGACGTGCGTTAGGTGCCCAGGTTGTCTTGTATAGATAGGCCCTAGAAGATGATAGTTATTTAGGGGCACGCCCAGTGGGGAAACTCGGAGGGGCGGTCTTAGAATCGTTATATGTATAAGAATATAACCTTTCTAAAAATAAAGTGGGACTTGATATATGTGAATTTCCATATCAAAAGATGATGGTAACTGTTGATGTAAAAAATTAGATCACTCTAATAATTCAATCAGAGATAAATAAATGAGATAAAATATTTTTAAAGTAGTTCAGCCTTATATGAATGGCCTACGTCCACTGTTGTTTTATTGCTGAGTGTTTGGTAATTCTCGATTACAAGAAATTGCGTTCTGGATCCCAAAGTTTGGATTCAGAATTAGCCCCCTTTACAATGGGGATTGTACAACGTATTTATAGCCTTGATGCTGTCATCTGAAAGGGTGATACATTAAATGATACATATATGAAAGGGTAACACATTTAATTCCCTTTAAGTGTGTGCGTCTAAATGATAAACATTTAATAAACCAGTTGAACTGTTGGTTATTCAGCTATTAATGCTCTGTTCGAGATGCAGCTTGGACCTCTTGAGTAGCTCAGACCGCCTAAGCTTTCTGGTATTAAAGAGTTCCTCGGAGAGGTCTGTTCCTCGGAGCGTATGAGTTCCTCGGAGAGGTATGTTCCTCGGAGCGTATGAGTTCCTGGGAGAGGTCTGTTCCTCGGAGCGTATGAGTTCCTCGGAGAGTATGCGTTGTTTCCATGTAGATAGTCACGTGTCTTCATATGATTGATTTAAGTCAGCAGATTAAATTTGGTATCAACAGAAGCCCCCAATGTTTCATAGTTCGAAATTTGAGGAGTGTGGAACATTCTTTCTCGGAATACGGTAGCTTTAAATAGTTCTTCCTGATTTTTAGGATCATCTCCCTTGTATTTATTTCTCCTTCCCAATTCATAGAATCATGCTTTTTTGGACTTTTCTGCTTGCTTCGGTTCCCGCGTCACTTTTCGCCTTTTTATCCGCTGTTGTTCGCTTTGATTCCCGCGCCAATATTTAATGCCCTTTTAGCCGTCGGTAACGTGATCATTACTTCGCCAGTTCCCAAGGCAAGGTATTTAAATTTCACAGAGACTCCCATTGTCTTCTATCTTTTCAAATTTTCATCTTCGAGTTTTTCATTGTCTTCTACTCTCTTGTGCGTTTATATCTTCCGTCATTCATTGTCAACAGCTTCAGTCTTTTTTTTGTAAGATCCTCTTTCTTCTTCTTCATTTCTTTTAATTCATCATCATGGTTTACCCAGTTGAGTCTCTTGACAAATTTCGATCTGATTTTTCCATTCCCTCTTGGGTTGTCTTGGAAGAGCTTTCTGAGCCTTCTAATTATTTCAATTTGGCTGAGGGACATTGGTTCCCCAGTCTCTTTTTTGCTGAGTGTGGATTTTCTTTTCCACCAAATCCTCTGTGTCTGGAATTTTGTCAGTACATTGATGTTGTTCCTGCACGAATAGCCACCAACACATGGAGAATAGTTAATAGGGTGTATAAATTAAATCAAGTGCATGGAACTCGTATAGGAATTCTAGAAATCATGTACTGCTATAGATGGGCAGTTAATGATAATATTTATTATTTAAAAACTAGGTTTATAAATAGAGCTTAAGTAGTCAATCTCCCTGATGCCAACAGGGATTATTTTGAACATGGGGTTGTTGTAAAAAATTGGCAACACCCTCCTTTAACCGGAGATGAGGTTTACTAGGGTCCCAGATGCCCTCCTTATGGCAATGGGATAGGTTATTTTTATTTATTTTATTTATCTTGAATTCATGTTTGTTTTGTGTTTGATAAAATGTGTTACTGATAACAATGCTTGTTTATTTGCAGTTGATAGCAAGAGAAAGTGCCCCAAAGAAACAGATGTCAATCTAAGGCATTTGGAACTTATCTGGGGTCTACATCAAAGGGTTGCTGATGAGCACATTCGATCAGCCTCCTATCTGCTCCAATACAAGAGCTATACAACTTCTTTCACTACTCGTCCAGTGATCAGTGAAGCAGAGTCAGTACCACCCTCTGCAAGTTCTTCGCCAGAATCTCACGTTCCGTTGAGCGAAAGGATGAAGAAGAGAAGGACTCCTGCTCTGTTTGAGAAAACTGCCTCCGGTTCTGGAGAGGTAAAAAGGATTAAGATTGATGTCCCAAAGGAGGGGACAAAGAAGACTGGTGTAGTTCCTTCAACTGCTCCTGCTAAAGTCTCTGAGAAGGTTGCTGACAAGCCCACAGTGGCTCCGAGCAGCTCTGCTGCTCCTGGAAAGGTGATTGTGATATCACCGACCAAGGATTCTTCCTTGGTTGTACCTGTAATTGTTTCCCCAAGGAGGCTGAAGAAAAGCTCCTCGGTCAATTTGGCTGACACCACCATTCAGCCCCCTGCTGCTAGGACTAGGGTTCCCACATCTGTTCCCCTGAGCTCTGACATGAACTCGGTAAAATCCTTGACCCCGAGGTGCAAGGTAATGAAGATAACCTTACTCGAGATATGGTTACTTCTTTGTCTGCTCGTCATCTTGCTTCAGTAAGTACCTTTACTTTGAACTTTTCATATTTTCCTTTGTTATTTCTCATATTTGTTTCTGATTTTGCGTTCTTTTTCTGTTTACAGTTGACGAGCTACTTCAACATAATCCTTAAGAAGGATGAAGCAATCAAAGCTTCTTTCTCCTCATCCAGTGTGGAGGGAGCTCTGGAAGAAGCTACCAAGTCCTTGGAAGAATCTTGCCAGAGGTACGATACTGATAAAGTAGTCTGGTAGAAGAAACTTGCTTCCTCCGAGCAGGAGAAAACTCGGGTTGCTGAGGCCTCCAGGGATTTGGAGAGGAAAGTGAATGCCTTGGAGAAGTCTAACAAAGAGCTCGATGTGAATCTCAAGACTAATGGGGAATTTGAAAATAAACTTAAGGCTGCTGAGGAGAGGTTGGTCCAACTCCAGGAAATAACTCGGCAAAAGGAGGAAGCTGAACAACAACTGAAGGCTGCTGATGTTTTACTGTCCGAGAAGCTTGCCTTGGAGAAGGCCAGAAGGAAAGCTGCCGTGAAGAAGTCCTTCAGCTCTGGCTGGGACAAAGGTTGGGATAAGGGATGTGCTGCCATGGTCTCTCAAGTGGATTATGGCAGTGTAAAGTATTTTAGGGACGGATGGGTTGCTGCCCTTCAGGAATTGAAGGTCGACGAGTCATCCGAGCTCTTCCAGAGACACATCCCTGGTCCCCCTCCTACTCCAGAAGAATTAGAAGAGGACGAAGCTACCTCTGAGGAGTCTTCAATGGTAGTGGGAGAACATGCCTTAACCAGTCAGCATGCTATCGAGCAAGGAGTTTCTTCTTCCGAGCAAAAGCTGGTGCTCTCCGAACAAGTCACAGTTCTCTCTGAGCAACCTACCTCCTCTTCCCAACCTCCCGAAAAGGTTTTGGGAGATAAGGAAAAGGTGTAGTGTTGTTCGGTTTTCTCTTTCTATTTTTCTTTTTGGTTTGTCAAATGTAACTCAAAACTTGTAACTTCAAATTTCATGATCTAATAAAACATGAGTTCTTTCTTCCATACGATTGTCTCTTTTCTATTTGTACTCTGTGTTGATCTTCTTTTTGATAATTGTCTTTTCTTTCTTTGCTAGTTTCTGGCCAGGATGGATCTGCTATCTGCCAATGATACAAAGCTGATGCAGCAATGTAATGAATATTATAAGGCTGGTCACATAGACCTGAGTGCATCAGAAGTTGCCTACATCCTTGGTCATGATGCTTTAGAACAGTCAGTCGAAGCTTATTAGTACCTGAAGTGCTTACTTGACCGAGATGTGGCCAATAATGTGGCTTACTATGAAATGATCGAGGATCTTCAATGTACCCTAGAAGACCTTCAGAATCAGTACAAGGAATCAACTTCCCTGTTACATGAAGGGTATGAGAAGAGGTATCAGCAGCTTTCTGCCGAGAAGGGCTACGAGAAGCTCCTTGCTGGGTACGATGTTAAGGAGAGAACCCTAAAGGGTGAAGTTGAAGCATGTAGACAGATTTTCGAGTTATTGGAGCAAGATAATAACAATTTGCAAAAAGATCTAGCACAGTTGAATTCTGCAGCCTCTTCTTCAACAGCTATAGTCCCAGTGACTGACGATGGATTTTCATTTTTAGAGGTTGAGAATGCCAAATTGAGGCAAGAGTTGGACACCTTGAAAAGGTCGGGCCCTTCCACATCTCATCGGGGACGAGCAAGAGCTCCTCAGGGACGAGGAAGAGCAGCTCGGGTTCTTGTAGAGGAACAGAGGACAACATCTGCCTTAGAGAACCAAGCCTTCCAATTAATGGCTAAGAACCAAGCTTACATGTCAAAGAAAATTAGAGAGCTGGAAAAACAACTCTCTGCAAAGAAATCAGTTTTGGAGACTAATGAGCTTTTTGTCAATAGTCTCCACGAGAAGCTTGAAAGGCTAACATTTCAATTCCACAAATAGCCCAGGGAGTTCTGGATGGCTGGATACAACGAAGCACTATTCCATTTGGATGATCGTATCCAGAATGGCAATAATGAGGGCTACAAACAACGCTGGCTAAATGCCTTAGGCGTGCTGAAGTTCGAACAAGGACACTATCTGTGGGACTATTATGATCCCGGGTTGCTCGACTTTCCTGTGCCACCATACAATCTGGACATGGAATGGATCCCAGCTCGTGCCATTCCTCGGAGCTTAATTGTGAAATACCTCGGTGACTACAACTTACATTCTCAATTTGAGGTATCTCGTCCCGAGCATCTTCTATATCGACCTTCTGTGATGAACGTCAGGATGCTGAAGGATCTGAACTTCATCAATTCTCCTCAGTCTTTAAATGATCCGCCTGCTGGCGAGGAACCTGTATCGAAAGTTGAGGGGAAAAAACCAATAGAATAGGAGTTTTTAATGTAACAGTTAGTATACATATCAATGTAACTTTCCTTTTATCATCAATGTTATTTATTTCGAATTTAATGAAAAACTTTCATTTCTGTTTGCAAATCTTAATTGCTATTGTCTTGTAAATGTTAACACTTTACATTTATGCATATCTATTAAAAAGATAATAATATTGTGTTGTTCATCGACCAACTTAGTAATAAAAAGTTACAAGTATCAGTAATGTTGCTCGATCACCTAATAATAAGGTAATGAGTATAAAAATGTTTAAAATTTTTCCAACCAACTAAGGTTGTTAAATTGTGCTCGTCGACCAATTATAGTTAGTGAGAGTTGATCCCCGACTAACCATACTTGGTAAATTTTTATATTTTTCATAAAATGTATCCGACTAACCAAAGTCGATAAATTCTCCTTGTTGACCAACTATAGTTAGTGAGTTTTTATCCCCGACCAGCCATACTTGGTACATTTTGGAATATTTTCTCCTCGTCGACCAACTATGTTGGTACAGTTTGGAATATTTTCTCCTCGTCGACCAACTAAGTTGGTACAGTTTGGAATATTTCGTTTCCTAGCCAAACAGGTTGGCATTTTTAGGAATATTTCTCCTCGTCGACCAACTATGTTGGTACAGTTTGGAATATTTTCTCCTCGTCGACCAACTAAGTTGGTACAGTTTGGAATATTTTCTCCTCGTCGGCCAACAAAGTTGGTACAGTTTGGAATTTTTTCTCCTCGTCGGCCAACTAAGTTGGTACAGTTTGGAATTTTTTCTCCTCGTCGACCAATTAAGTTGGTACAGTTTGGAATATTTTGTTGAGTAGTCTGTCGAGCTTTGCCGAGTAGTGCATAGCACTAGTATTCCCCGAAAAAATTTCAATAAACAGAGAGACTTGCAAAATATTTTTATTTTATTCATACCGATGGAAACTGTGTTACATATACATCACTGATAATACTTGCGCAGGTGCTCTGGATTCCAGGCATTTCTAAACTCCTCGCCTTCTAAAGTTGCTATTCGATAAGTTCCTGGTCGAACAACTTCTGTAACTCGGTATGGTCCATGCCAGTTTGCTTCTAGTTTGTTATGCTTTTGAATTACTTTCTTCAGCACATAGTCTCCTTCTTTCAGGTCGCATTTCTTCACCCTCTTGTTGTAGAACAAAGTTGTTCGCTGCTGGTAAGCAGCATTTCTAATGGCTGCTTCTTCTCTAACTTCCTCGAGCATGTTTAAATCCAGTCTTCTCATTAAGTCGCTGACAGGGGAATTGAAATTCAATACCCTGTGTGTTGGGAGGCCCAACTCGGCAGGTATGACAGCTTCACTTCCGAACGCCAGCATGTATGGTGATTCTCCAGTTGCTACTCGGGGAGTAGTTCGGTAAGCCCAAAGTACCGATTGTACCTCGTTGATCCAGTTTGCTTCCGCATCATCCAATCTTTTCTTCAAACCATTCAGCAGCGTCCTGTTCGTCACTTCAGTTTGACCATTGCTTTGAGGATGGCCTAGTGCTGAGTGGACCTTCAAAATATTTGACTGGTGACAATAGGCGAAAAACTCCTCGTTATCAAATTGTGTCCCATGGTCTGTGATGAAAGCATGAGGAAGAACATATCGACAAATGATATTCTTCCAAACAAATTGGTACACCTTCTCGTATGTTATATCAATGAGTGGATCAGGTTCTACCCATTTAGTAAAATAATCCACTGCGACGACGAGGTATTTGAACCTTCCTCGGGTCGTTGGCAGTGGTCCAACCAAATCAATTCCCCATATGGCAAATGGCCAAGGGGAAGTTATGGGTGACAACAATGCTTGTGGAGTTCTTGGGATGGAGGAAAAGCATTGGCACTTGTCACATTTCTTGGCATAGGCTATACAATCTGCCCTCATCATCGGCCAGTAGTATCCCTGCGTCATCACCCTTTGTAAAAGTGTCCGACCTGCTACATGTGCTCCACAAGACCCTTCATGGATCTCTTCAATTAAATCTTTCACCTCGGTGGGATGTACACATCTCTGTAAACCTGCCATAATTCCTCGTCTATATAAAACACCATTAGTTAGTACATACCGAGCAGCTTTAAACTTCAATTTCTTGGCTGCTAGCTTGTCAATTGGAAATTCTCCCTCCTCGATATATACCCTGATGGGATCCATCCAAGATGGTCCTAAATCAAGGGTGATAAAGTTCATCTTC
The DNA here is from genome assembly GCA_949130495.1 of Sambucus nigra. Classification (NCBI taxonomy): domain Eukaryota; kingdom Viridiplantae; phylum Streptophyta; class Magnoliopsida; order Dipsacales; family Adoxaceae; genus Sambucus; species Sambucus nigra. The sequence continues at coordinate 436,629,928 of OX422223.1, read as the reverse complement.
AGATCTTCATCTATACTCCGACCGACTAACACTTCAATTGGGATTTTTCGTCGTAGCTTGGTGCGAGTAGCTGATGCTAGTCGAGCTAAGGCGTCTTCTCTCGCATTCTCCAGTCTTGGTATTCTGACCAGCTGAATAGCTGCAAATTCTGACAACAGCTCCTTTGCCTTTGCATGATATCTGATCATTAATTCTCCTCTAATTGCATATACTCCCATCATTTGGTTTACAATCAGTTGAGAGTCACTGAAGATCATAACTTGTTGTGCCTCCATAACTTTTGCCAAATTTAACCCTGCAATCATGGACTCATATTCAGCCTCATTATTGGAAGCTTTGAATTGGAAACGCAAGGCGTATTCCATGTCGACCTCATCTGGAGTGCTTAGAACTATCCCCGCGCCACATGCAGTGCAAGATGAGCCATCTACATAAAGCCTCCATATAGGTAACTCATTTTCAAATTTTTGATCAGTCAGAGTTCCTCGATGAAATATTTGCTACTTCCTTTTATTCTCCCCGGATTTTTCTCGCTCCTCATCGATCATCTTTTCTTGCCCTTTTACCAACCAAGGTTGGTCCGAGCTCGAATTTAATGATCCTGTAACATCCACTTGCCCTCTTACCAACCGGAGTTGGTTTGAGCTAGTGTCTGTCGATCCTGTAACATCCACAATTTGATCAGTCAGCAACTCTTGTTTCTCGTCCGGAGTCATCCCAACTATCTCTGCATCACATCCTGTAACATCCACACGTCCTTTTACCAATCAAAATTGGTTTGGGCTTGTGTTTGTTGATCCTGTAACATCCACAGGTTGATCAGCGAGCAACTTTTGCTCCTCAGGGGTATCAGGATAGGTGAACTCCGCTATGAAATCTACTATAGCCTGCCCTTTTAGTGATGATCTGGGTTCATAAATTATATCATATTCTCCGAGCTCTATTGCCCAGTACATCAATCTCCCTGATTTCTCTGGCTTATGAAGGGCTTGTCTCAATGTCATATCAGTGTATACTACTATAGTATGAGCCTGGAAGTACGACCTCAATCTCCTACTCGCCTTAATCAGTGCCAGTGCCAACTTCTCCAATCTCGGATATCTGATCTCTGCTCCTCGGAAGGCATTACTTGTGTAGTAAATTGGCTTTTGTAATCCATTCTCCACTCTGATCAATGCCAAGCTAACTGCATTCTCGGACACTGCAAAGTATAAATACAATTTTTCTCCCATCACTGGCCTGGACAACAGTGGAGGTGCTCACAAGTATTTCTTTAAGTCTTGGAAGGCCTTCTCACATTCATCATTCCATTCAAAAGTTTTTCTGAGTGTCTTGAAGAATGGGAGACATCTGTTAGTTGCTCGTGACACAAATCTTTTGAGTGATGCTACTCGTCCAGTGAGACTCTGTACTTCCTTCTTCATTGTTGGAGATCGCAGCCCTAATAGAGCTTTGATCTTTTCAGGATTTGCTTCAATGCCTCGCTGATTAACAATGTACCCGAGAAACATGCCTTCTCGTACTCCAAAGACGCACTTCGTTGGGTTCAGCTTCATTTGATATTTATCTAGTTGATCAAAAGTCTGGCTTAAGTCAACTAGATGATCTGTAGCTTTCTTGCTTTTTGTCAACATAAACTTCCATATTGTCACTGATTTGTTCAGCAAAGACTTTGTTCATCAGCCTCTGATATGTCGCACCTGCATTTTTTAAACCAAAAGGCATAACATTATAACAATAAGTTCCCTTAGGGGTAATGAAAGAAATACTCTACCTGTCTTCAGGTTTCATTTTGATCTGATTATAACCAGAATAAGCATCCATGAAGCTCAGCAACTCGTGTCCCGAGGTAGCATCCACCAGTTGATCAATTCGGGGTAGTGGAAAGTGATCTTTTGGGCATGCTTTGTTGAGGTCGGTGAAGTCTACACACATCATCCACTTGTTGTTTTTCTTCTTTACCATCAACACATTGGCTAACCAATCTGGATATTTTACATCTTAAATGAAACAAGCTTTCTGGAGCTTCTCGACTTCCTCCTGTATAGCTTGATTCTTCTCGAAACTGAATACTCTTCTTCTCTTCTTCACAAGCTTGATCTCCTTATTCACATTGAGCTCGTGACATAAGAAGTTTGGGTCAATCCCAGGCATATCTTCATGACTCCAGGCAAAAGTTTGTTTTCTGCTTCTAAGGAAAGTTATCAATTCTTGTTTTACTGAGGCTTCCAATGATGAACCTATTTGAGTAGTTCGTTCAGGGTGTTCGTCGTCCAGAATGAAATTTTCAGTAGCTTCCACCACTTGACCTTTCACGAGTTGTGACTCATCTAGAGGATCCAAAGTTTCAATTTCTGCACCTTCATCCACTTGATAAGTAGTAGTCTTTTTCTTTGATTCTTCCAATTCATCTTGCTCGGCGGATGAATAACAGCACTCCCGAGCTACTTTCTGATCACCTTTCACAACTCCTACTCCAAAGTTTGTTGGAAATTTTAGGCACTGATGCACTGTAGATGGTACAACCTCGAACTTCTTCAATCCTACTCTTCCCATGATGATATTGTACGATGATTGGACATTCTTATCCATCACGAAGAAACGTATTCTTTCTGTTCGACAAGCAGGCCACGTACCAATGAATATATCCAACTTGATCGTCCCAAGTGGAAATAATTTCTCGCCAGCAAAACCGATGAGGGGTCTGTGGTAAGGCTTCAGTTTAGATAGCTTTAGATTCAAACTATCGAAATACGAGTAGAACATGATGTCAGCCGAGCTACCGTTATCGACCAACATTCTTGAAATCATGATTTCCTTCAATCTCATTTTTATCACTAATGGGTCGTCATGAGGATATAAAACTCCTGCAAGATCATTCTTCGAAAACCCAATGACTAATTTTTCTTTGTTCACCTTTCTCGGGAGATCTTCCTCAGCTAAATTTATTCTCTGAATGTACGAGCAAGCTTGAGCCTCTCCGAGGTAAGCTTTTCTTTCTGCAGTAAGGTCTCCTCCTGCATCTCCTCCTGTAATGACATTACAATCAAATGACCCAAAGCGTATTGAAAATACCTCTCGTTCTGGCTGCCTTGGTTTCTTGGGAAGATCGGGGTCATCATCTGGATCATCTTCATGGTTTCTCTTCTTTTTCTCCTCTGCTCGACGAGGAGATCTAGAACTCTATCTAGTTCGGTTGTTGTTTCTTCTTTCGCCTCCCCGATCAACATACTTTGCTAGCTTTCCTCGTCGGATGAGTGTTTCAATCTCATTGTGAAGAGCTATGCATTTTTTGGTCATATGGTCATGATCCTTATGGAACTCACAATATTTCTCCCTATTCCTCGTGTCAGGGTCTGACTTCATTTTCTTTGGCCAGTTTAACTCCTCGGTGTTCTTAATTTCTTCCAGGACGTGGTTGATATTTACCTTCAAAGGCATGTAATTTTCAAATTTCTTCAAGACTTACCATGACGACCTACTTTTGGAATGTTTATTACCACCATTGTTCTTATGCTCTTTCTTCTTAGCTTTATCACCTTCCCCCTTGGTTTCTTTGGAGTCCATATTCTTCTTCGCAGACATAGACTCCTCGGCATTCATAATCTTGGACGCTTTTCCCATCAGGTCCGACATGGTTCGAGGTGGGTCTTTGGCCAAAGTGTAGTACAACTTGTTTGGCAGCATTCCACTCATCAAAGCAGTAATCGCTGTCTTCTCCTCATAATCAATGACTTCAAGCTTCTCGTTATTAAAATGAGTTATATAGTCTCTAATACTCTCACCAGATTTTTGTCTAACACTTAACAAATGTGCTACTCGTTTAACTGGCTTTGCTCCGAAGCAGAAATTCCTAATGAATAACTCGGCCAATTGAAGAAAAGTTGAAATCTTACCCCGAGGAAGATTATTATACCATATCTGAGCAGATCCGGTAAGAGTTCTCGAGAATGCCCTGTATCTCATCTCGTCTGGGACAGCATAGATGTCGGCAGCAGCTTGATATTGTTCTATATGAAGGACATGGTCAGTCTTCCCATCATACTTGGGAGTCACAACAGGTGCTTTGAACTTTGATGGTGTTGGAAAATCAACAATGTCCTGGACAAAAGGTATTCCTCGAACAAAGGTTCGTTGTAGAGGGTTCTTAGCCTTAGCCATTTCCCCTAATCTATCCTCCAGCCTTTGAATAGATCCTTTCCATGCATCATTCCATTCCTCGGGCCTATTGGTTCGAGCAACTGATCGCGTTGAAGTGGCTTCCTAGGATTTATCTTGACGAGCAGCTGATCGGTCAGCGGATCCATCTTGACGAGCAACTGGTCGCGACTGGGCAGATCATTCCCTTAAATCTGATGGTTATCGAAAACTCCTCGACGCTGCATTAAGAGGACTTTTGTTCCTTTGAATATCTTTTGAATCCTTCCCAATTCTTCCTTTTGCCTTGACAATGGTTTCTCTCTTATCTCTAATGGCTATGGTGTATTTTCATGGGTTTTCTAACCCAAACCCCTCTATCATACGGCTGATATAAAGCTCTCAATTTCGTAGGTTTCCATACCCTCTCATGTTAAAAGACCAAAACGCCCCCGAACGCTCTCGATTTAGTCCAAAATTACCCCGGGACTCAACTAGTACCCCCGGGTATACTATTTTGACTAATTTGACCCTCCCCGCCTGCCCGGGGAGAGCGAACGGAGTGCTAATGCGATAAAATAAATCCAAATCCACAAGTGACAAGGTATAGAGCATCTAAGTTCCACAACAACAAAAGAGAAACTACAAATCTCAATCTCTTCGATTTAAATACCAAATCTCTCGAGTTACATACAACAACTAACTCGAAAATAAAATACAAATCTCCAAAGCTCTATACATCAAAATAATAAAAATCTTTTCCAAACAATCCTCGCTAAAATCAATCTCCATAGCGCCCCAAAATCCGCTCTAACCTGCCACTAAAAGAAAATATGGGGAAGTACACAATACGACAAGAAAGATGCTCAACAAATATATGTTAGCGATGAATAAAACGTAACAACTGAAGAGTGCGCTTGTGTTCAAATATTGAAGTTATTTAATTAAACACAATTTTTAACAAACAATTCCTAAGCATGCATCTTTATGATATTAAGTGCGATGATGAAACATGAAAGAACACATATATGAGGAAAAATCCCCAACAGGGCAAAAAAATTTATTTTCACAATAATATTTGTAAGAGAACGGCTTATAACGGATTTCATATCAATTTGTAAGAGAACATGCAAGAACACAAGTGAAAACTACATATCAATTCCAAAGGATTTCATATTGTAATTGGCAAAACAATTTTAGATTCACAATCCTTCATCCCTTGTGTGATTTGTGAACATTTGTGGATTCCTAGTTTCATATCATTCATACACTTTGTGGAGAGAAATCTCTATGACTGACTTGTGAACCGAGGGTTCATTCTTGAAGAAGAAGGAAGGTTGATCGATGGATACTGAGAGTAGAATGCTACTTATGGACGACTCTGGACTGAGTCGTATTTTGTTGGAAGTTCTGAAGACTCTGCACGTCCCACATAGTATAGCTAAGTTTTTGTGTGTGTTTTGTCCGTCAAAACTTATGATAGTCCGGAATAAAAGGTTTTGCCCATTATAGGGATTTTTCCTCGCTTGATGTGTTGATTGCATGTGTAGTTTTGACAATCGTGATTGGAACACATCTTATATGAAAACCTACTTTAATCAAGGATTAAAATTTGGTAAAAATTAGATTTATGTGTGGGAACCTAAGACACAAATCAATCCATTAAGATCATTTGCATTATCAAATTTGGATTGTATTTCTAATTATTCATATGAACTGAATAGTTTGTCTAAACATAGTATTCCGAATGCTTAAAATTTATGCCTATACAAGTATATTTTGTTATTATATATTATTGTATCTCGTCGTATCGTATCCTTATTTTTTTAGTATATCCTATCCACAAGAAAATAAAGCAGGAAAACAAAATACCATCCAATAATAATTATAATAAATTATTTAGGTACCTAAAGAAATGACATAGCGACCCCCATTCATCTTTTATAATGACATCACAATTCAGATTAGTGTGAAACTTAAGCATAACATGTGGAGAATCCAGTCAATAAATGCTTAAAATTTATGCCTATACAAGTATATTTTGTTATTATATATTATTGTATCTCGTCGTATCTATCCTTATTTTTTTAGTATATCCTATCCACAAGAAAATAAAGTAGGAAAACAAAATACAATCCAATAATAATTATAATAAATTATTTAGGTACCTAAAGAAATGACATAGCCGACCCCCATTCATCTTTTATAATGACATCACAATGCACATTAGTGTGAAACTTAAGCATAACATGTGGAGAATCCAGTCAATCCCTTATATTTGTAAGGGGCAATTTGACTTTACCACCATTTTAGTTTTCGTTATTAGACTTTACCCACCATTGTATTTTCATTTAGACTTTGCCACTGTTTTTTATTTATTTCGACTTTACCACCAGTGACAAAGTTTAAAATATTCACAAAATATACAATTGGTCCAACTAATCAAGAAAACCACTCTCTTGTTTCAATGGCAAGGCTTGGTCTTTCAGCTAGACTAAAAAGAACTATTATAAGCGCTTCAATCTCCACACTGTTTAATACAAAAATGAAAAGAAATAAATCACTTAAACAATATTATATGTCACAAGAGGTAGGTGTAACACCCCGCCCACTCGGGGAGAGCGAAAGGAGCGCTAATACGATAAAATAAATCCAAATCCACAAATGACAAGGTATAGATCATCTAAATAAACCCACAATAATATAAATCCACTAATCTCAATCTCTCAAATTAAATACCAAATCTCTCGAATTACATTCAACAACTAACTCGAAAATAAAATACAAATCTCCAAAGCTCTATACATCAAAATAATACAAATCTTTCCCAAACAATCCTTGCTAAAATCAATCTCCATAGCGCCTCAAAATCCGTGCTAACCTGCCACTAAAAGAAAATATGAGGATGTACACAATACGACAAGAAAGATGCTCAACAAATATGGATTAGCAATGAATAAAACGTAACTACACGAGTACGAATATTCAAATCAAAATGCAAATCTCAATAGCATTTTATCAATAAATTTCTTAACAAAACATTAACCGGGTCACCAGGCCTCACCACATCCGTATATGCTTTATCAAGCCATAGCCCGGGAAACAGGAATTTTGGCGGGTGCCCAACATCCGTGCCATATTAAAATCTCATGACAACGTGCTCATCAACAAGATAATGATACCACATGAATCAAAATAATTTCAACAATTATTTTCCAGATTTCAATGAATTTATCAATTCGAATATGAGTTCAATTAACAAGAATTCAAAGAGAATGACACTCGCGAGATTTAAGGAGCATATTGTGTAAAACCCCATACCTCAAACCATGATGAGAAACCAATGATCACATCCTCAAGATCAACACAAAAGATCTACAAAATCTCCTCCAAGAACCTCCAATAAAATAGCTCCAAGAACACCTCTAATCTAAGGTTGGAACTCACAAATCTCAAGGACCAATGTGTATATAAAAAGAAGAGGAATATAAAATATATTTGCTGCCAAAATTTGTGCCAAAAGTAGGTTAAAAGGGTTTGCCCGCGACTTCCTTTTATAATGTAAAGAAATGAAGAGGTTGAATCCAAAAGACTCCTTTAATTAAGGCAAAGAAATGAAGAGTTGGAAGTCAAAACAACTCCAAGAGTTAAAAACATTTTAAAATCATTTTAAAATTCGTTTTAACTCCGATTTCGAAACCGTTTGAAATTCTCGCCTTTAAAAATAATAACCAACATATTTGAGCAATAAAAATAATTTTATCAAAAAGTTTATTTTTCCTCTTTATTTTGAAAATACCCCAAAAATTACGTGGGTTATTACAGTAGGCAATAAATGAAAATGGGATATAAAAGAAATTCATAAATATAAAGTGAACTAACCGGTTTGATCCTTGTGTAAAGTTTGAAATAGAGAGAAAATTCGTCATATTTACTCACTTCTTTTAAACTCGGTTAATCCACAATGAATCCACGAGATAGGATCATCCAAGACTAAAACTATTGTATTGTGATTTTGGTTTCACCCCTAATAGTTAAATCCCAACTTGAGCTTTGATAAAAAACAAACACTAAGTTTTACTGATTGGTTTAACCCACATAAAATAAGATATCATTAGATTTTGTAGTGTATCTACACGACTACAAAATTCATATCATTAAGTTGAATACCATATTGTTATTTGAAAGGAAATTAGATTGTATGGATAAAGCTTAACATAGATTTGGCTTATTTGCAACCGTTTGTTTAAGCAAGCATAATATAGGAAGGGACAAATCTGAATGTTATGGTGACCGTTTATTTTCTATGTTAAAGAAGTGTCATTGATAGAATAACCATTAATAAGTTTCATAGAGAGCAAAATAATATGAACCTTTAAGGGGTTAAATACGAGTAACCATATTAAATACATGTAAGTGGTATACATAAAATATGGTATTATACCCATTATTTACATCATAAATGAAGTCAAACTTTTCTTTTGATGATCAATTAATTTTCGTATCATCATATGCTAGCAATTGCAAACAAATAAAAAATTCTTAATAAAGGTACTGGATCTAAAATATCCATACATTTTGTGTTGTATACTTTCAAACACCTTTGTCTCATCCTCAATCTTCCCACATTTTGAAAACCCATGCATGAAAGCAGTCCAAGAAGGAGCATCTCTCAGGTATTTTATCAAGCAACTCCATTGCAGTCTCAATCTCCCCACATTTCACATACCCTTCTTATTAGGCCTTGGGAAGCCCAAAACACAACAAAATAGAGTAAATATATGGGTGGTACACCGAACAGAAATTTCGACAAAGTTTTGCATGGTAACTAACAAACTAATTATGAGTCCCCTAAGTTGACGCCTATACGAGGTTTATGCATTTTTTTGGTCAGTGAAAGGGTTTCCCCCTTTGGCATGACTTCCATAATATACATCTTGCTTATAAGGGTAATCATTCATCAGTACGTGTGGATAAGACATTTGATATACCTTAGTGTACGTGAATTATCTCACGATATACCTCGTGAGGACGGTACGTGTGTGACCGAATTTGATAGACTTGATGTACGTGAACGAGTTCCCTACTATATACTTCTTATCGTGAGTTCCATCAAGCGTTACTATGTATTTCAAAGATCCGAGTCCAATGGAAGGTGAGTCATACTGCTTAGGTTAATTGCACCCTAATGAAGCTAGCACCCGTCATAAAGTTATTACCCAGTACAAGACAAAATTTTGGTCAATATTGCCATTCTCTGGTGATGTAGTGTGCAAAAATGCATGAGTCTTAGTTAGTATATAATGGAGAGAGGATTTTATTTGCATGATAAGTAAAAGGAGTATTACACTAATGAGGTAAAATATACAGGTATTATGAAAATTAAATCTAGCATGGAGCATGAAGACTATACTAAGCATGGTGACAGTGAAGCGTGGGGTTATATACATGTGAGCGAGTGACATGTGAATGTATACAAGTGAGTGTGTGTGAGTGTGCTAGTGAGCCTATTGATCAAATATGTGTGGTGTGTGAGATGTATAAGTGAGCATCGAGATATATACAAGTGTGAGAAGTGTGGGTGTGTACTAGTGAAGCTAAGCATGGGAAATATAAGTGGTGTGTGGAGTATGTGAGTAGAAGTGAAACTAAGTGTAAGTGTGTGAAGTGAACATGAAGAATATATACAAGTGTGTGAAAAATATAAGTGAGTGACAAGTGATATATACATGAGAAGGGCATATGATAGATATAAGCATGACGTATATATATATAAAAAAGTAATTAGAGGAGTAAAGGTGGCATACAGGTGGAAGCATATTCGCACACGTAGAAAAGAATAACACCCATGTAAAAAATAGAGTATGGTCCTCTTAAAAAAGTGTCCCAAGTCGCCATTGCGGCCACTCCGTGGACTTGGATTCTCTCCGAAGCGCGCGGGGGGGTTTTCCCTATCTTGGAGAGCTCGGTCGCCATCAATTATGGGAGATATTGTGTAAAGATAGATTCGCCAGCCTATTTTGCTCAAAACAGGCAAAAAAATGTCGTCGCCTCGAGAGAACGGCATCAAGGCCAATAATGATGTTTGTTAAACCAAGTAGTTCAAAGGTTCAAGGACTAAGTTACAAAATGGGAAGGTGTTAGGCACCCATCCCGCCCTTTCAGTCTCTCATGGACAAATGTTAATCTTCTCCTTTTAGACTCCGTGATGTGCATGCACAAGTGTATAATATAAATGGTGGAGAATGGAATCATTCAACTCGCATTAGGGAAAGAGACGAAGCGAACTCGTCCATAGGAGTGTTCCTAAAAATAATAATTCTTTATATAATATGAGTGTTTGTTGAATCATAAGTCGTTGTGGAAGAGCGAATGTGTTCACCGGACGAAACATAAGCATGTAAGAATATGAATTCATAAATAATATATATGACATGAAAGAAATATATAAACATGAATAAGGGAGGACTCAAATCTCGAGATTGACCCAATACGCTTATATATCCTAAGGGATATCAAAGTTCACGTAGTTTAAAAATAACATAGAGATGTGGTTCAATCCATAAATCAAAACGGGGGAATTTATCTTACGTGTATGTGTAGAGAAAATGTATTATAAGTGTAAGAGCATGAAATGGAAACCCCTCTTTTATAATTTATGGATAAACCCTCTTATTCTTCTTTTTTATTTTTTTATGAAAATATATTATGTGCAAATACTACCAATAAAGAGGAGAGATTAATGAATGTGATGTGATGATATAAAATACTAAAGTAGAAGCCAAGTAAGTAACACTAGAATAAGAGAGTTGGAGAAAAGGGAGGAGAAGTTTACCTCTTTATGAATGCTTAATGTTGAACTTGAAATGTAGATATGTTGATCTTGCAATGCTATGAAAGCGGTAGAGAGACATAAGGGGTAATTACCAAGTGAGGTAAGAAAGTGATGGAAGGGAATGGGGGGAAATGGGTTTTTTAGGAAAGGGAACAACTCTGAATTCGAGAGAATGTTCTCTGAATTGCTGAAAGGGGTGTTCAAGAGTGCCTTTCAAAGTGAGGACATGGTTTTCATTTATAGGGCCAAGGGGAGAGTCAATCTGCATGGTCCTAGGCCTATCTAATGTATTATCACCTTAGGCACATTGCCGATACGCAGGCTCCCTCAAGTACCTTTAGGCATTTCGGAACAGGTTTTTCGGGAAAATGGGCTTAAAATGAAAATCGAAAGTCCAAATTGCACACAGAGAGGACCATTGGAAAGGGTATTCAGATCCCTTTAAGAATCCATTAAGCCATTTCTAGTTCTGCAAGTTGACCAAAGTCAAACGGGGTTCGGAAGCGCTCGATGGTCTCAAGATAGGAAGTTCTCAAAGGAAAACGAATCGTTCGTCCGAACTATAAGGCCGATTAGTGCAAGAGATGGTTAGTTGGAAAGGGTATTCAGTGCCTTTTGGGATTTTATTCAATTTTGTTCGGTTTGGAGATTTGAATAAGGTTAAACGAGGCCCGAAAATGCTCAATGGCCCTTCGAAGTAAAATGGATCGTTTATCCAGATCGTAAGGTTGATTCGTACACGTGACAAACCATTGGAAATGGGATTCAAAGACCTTCAAATATTCAATGAGCTTCGCTCAAGTTTTAGAGTTAGCCAGAGTCAAATGTGGCTCGAGAGTGCTGGCTGGCCTCTAGAGAAATTTTCAAAGTAAAACAGACCGTTCGTTACAATTGTAAAGTCGATTCGCATAAGGGATAAATCATTGGAGAGGGATCAGAGACCTTTTAAGATTCATTGAGCTTTAGCTCAGGCGATAAAGTTGATCAAATTCAACATTCATTGAGCTTTATCTCAGGCAAGAAAGTTAACCGGAGTCACACGGGGCTCAAGAATGCCCAGTAGCCTCTAAATCGATACGCGGAGTATGACCTCGGGTTTATAGTGGATGAATGAGTGCTAGGAACCTAAGGATACGCTTTGGGGGTCCTTGGATGGGGTGTCCATACTCATAAACATCATTATGTGATTGGACAACTTGCACCATGGAAACTTCATACTTACATAATGACTAATTGTGGCAATTGGTGTTCCCATAAGGACAGTTTTCTATATGCCCATAATCATCAATTAAAGGCAAAAAGGCTTTTTTTTCTTTTTTTTTTTACTCCACTGCATGATGTGTGGACATTTTAGAGGAAATATATTGATAGGAAGAGACTTGGGTCCTAGAAAGGGGCACCTTGCATAGAAGAATCCCATTAAAAGATGATTTTAGAGAAATTAGACACATCATAGCAACCCAAATATCGATCCATGTCAAATTAGGTTTTATCCAACCAAGTATATAAAGAAATAAGAGTTATGGAAACATGTGGGTCATTGACCTCACTAGCTAACCTCATGAAAATTTTTACCAAGTCTAGTTGACACTAGTCATTTGGATTCCCTGGGATGAACAAACGAGAGAAAAGGACTAAGATTTAAGTAGATAACTCCAAGGAATGGCCTTAACCTGGGATAAGAGGTGTGCTATTTTATTATTCTTATCCTTCTGTTCTAATTAACCTTGACATGAGGCAAGTAAAAGTGTTTAATAAATTACCCAAACTGGCCTTGGTTGATTAACAAACTTGGTGAACTAATTGGTCCAACTAAGATCATTCTGTTATCTCAGTTTCATTTAATGGTATTTCCTTGAACGGAATCACACCACAGGTCTCTAGCCTAACAACTCATAAATATCTATACGACTAATGGCAAACTCTGCATAGGGTGCAATAAAAGTATGAGTCTTCACGCACAAATGAGAAACCAATAGTCAGAGGATGGGGTTCTCCTTCGAGAGGGTATATGCACAAGCCAAGTGAAAGATCATTCGAGAACGCATTCTTCACATTAAAAAAACTAATAGACTTTAGCATGGCTACCACGAGAAGCTTTTCTCATAATCGATCACTTTCTTTCTGAGTAAACCCTTTCACGAGCCTTGCCTTGAAGTTTTGCACCTTCGCATCCATCTATCTTTTAACTTCTTCTAGGTCCATTTGTGTTCGATGCGTTCTAAACAATCTACAAATCTACAATCCCCAAAACTTGATTGGAATATCCTTTAAGTGTCCATAGTCACAAGTTAAAGAAAAAGTCCTTGTCGTGGAATACATCATTGAAGCTTTTGAGACTTGGTTCGTGGTTTCCTAGTATTTGATCACAATGATCACCCAAAATAATAGCCATTTAGGATGACTCTTGATGCTCCCACTACGACGTGACACCACTCGTTATCCAATATAAGTGACACGTGTACCTCTATCATCGCTAATGCTCCCATTACAATAAGGTAGTGTATTATCAATATCATGTTGTATTTCATCTTGTACAGGTGGTCTAATAGCATTGGTAATATGATGTTTCATTTTATCTTACAAGTCCAACTTACACTTAAGATCGTGATTTATTACATAATCCTCTTTCAAGAATCGAGCATTGATTTTTCTTAAAGAGGAATGGAACCCCCACTTATATTATAAAACTATAATAGGAATAATAACCCTTTGTAGGTGGCGGCATTGATAAAATCAACGACCATCTTGTATTTATGAGTATGATATAAACTACCTTTGTAACCATTGTGATAACCAACAAAGAGGCATACCTCTACCTTAATTTCAACTTTTTTGGCTCGTTCTAACACACTAGTGACGAGCACCCCCAAATCTGAACATGCCCTAGAATGAGATTATGCCCACTCTAATGTCCAATGGGAGTTTGAAAGAGATCGATTAAGAATAAATTAAATTTTGAATGTATATCTCGTCCTTTATGTAAAACCCCAAAAAGAATATCGCGGTAGTGAATAACTTGCCTTGGACCTTATCGTATATAAAATAGCCTTGTTCCTCCAATTCTTTTACCCATTTCGAAGTGGAATCCCCATTGTAGACTATTGGGATCATGAAACATTTAACATTGGATAACCTAGGTTTAAGATGTCATGCCCCTCATCCCAGTCATAATAAGGGTAATGTGAGGCAACATCTTAAGTGACATAAGCTAACAGCGATCCCAAAAGGTTCGGCCTATGTTAGATCACGAGACTTGTCTCATACTCTAACTAACAGGAGCCAAGAGGAATTCATAGAAAGGTGTCCCTATTGTTCCAAAGATTGTGAGTTATTAAAACTCTACTAAATTTAAACTTCTTGTGGTAACAACCAATTACGATGGATGCTCCAACCCCGTCCACCATGTCGAGATACATAAATCAACAAATAACAGATACACGATGGCGAAAAAAATGAGATATCATGCCTTTTCCAACTCACTAGAGTGGCTCATAAGTGGTATACGAGCTTGCCAAAGATTAATCGAAAGTTTTAAGTAGATAACAGACATTTTCATCCAAAACTTTTGCATTAGACTAAAACCTATTAGGAGGTTGACCCATCTACTTAATGATAAAACAAAAGGAAATTCTTCGTCTCGTAAGACCTTTAAAGATATAATCTTTTCTTAGGGTGTGTTTACTTGACATGTAATGGAAAATAGTTATTTTGACTCATGTTTTGCCTTTGTAGTACTATAACAACCCAAGGTCTTGGAGACGATGATTTATTTATTTTGGGAAAAATAAATATTATTTTAATTGGATATTAATTGAATTGACAATTGAGGTCAAAATTTTGAAGTCGTTAGAAAGCGTGTCTAATGGCGATTTTGAGGGTACCATTGTTTCTGGTAGGGTCGAGAAAGTCGAAATGACTGTACTTGGGGTCTATTTGGGTTTCGAAATAATTTAGGACCATTTGACTCCAATTAAAGTTACTGAGTCATTTAAAGTGTGTATTATCATTTAAAGATGTGTATCTTGGGAATTAGGGCTTAAAAGCCTACGGGAGATTATTTCTCCAAAGAGAGAAAGAGAAATAGAAAGAAAGAAAGAGAGAACAATAAAGAAGAAGAGAAAGAAGGAGAAAAGAGAGAGAAAGAGGATTTTCCGGCCAATACACGATTTCAAGGTGGATTCAGACCCTATGAGCCCGAGGCAAGTAATTAAACTTTCTAAATAATTGTTGTGTACCATTTATCGCATGATTTGTGGATGAAATTTATGGGTTTTAGGTTTAGTTTAACAAAACCTAACTTTTGGGTATAATCTTAGATTTGATGTGTAGATCTTTGATTTGAGAATAGAAATTAGTTTATATGTGTTCTAGGATGATTATTGATGATAGATATGTGATTGGGTTGAAGAGAAATGGAGAGAAAATGATTAAAATGAACTTTGGTATTTTAGGCTTATAAAAAGTAGCCATTTTCGAGGTTTCTAAAGGGCCGAATCGATTCGGCCTCCTACCGAATCGATTCGAAAATATGAAGGTGCCCAGGTCTGAGTGACCGAATCGATTCAAACCCCAGCCGAATTGATTCGGCCTGAGATAGAATCCCAGGTCTGATGACCCGAATCGATTTTCCTTCCTAGCCAAATCGATTCGCTGGGCCGAATCGATTGGGAATTGGCCCGAATCGATTCGGAAACAGGGCCTTTCTAGGGAAGTTTTTCTTGGGAGAATTTCATCCCGTTTTTTTCGAGGTTATCAATTGGGAAACTCTATAGGAGTTAATTGGAGTATGTTTTGGAGACTTTTTGAGAGTTTCCCATATAGGAAATGATTGGAGTCATATTGACTAAATTTGAGGAATAGCGATTAGATATTTTGGTATTTTCTAAGTGGGAAAAACCACCTTGATTTGGAGATTCTACATGGAAATAAAAATTACAATTCATATGAAATAATGGGAATAACTTAGAGGTACCGGATCTTAGGATCCAATCCCAAATGGGATAACTTTAAAGGTTCATAAAATGAATTGAACCCTATTATGGATGGAGAGTTATAAATGATAATTGAGGTGCAAGAATATCCTTACTTGGATAGAATTGAGAGACAATTCATAATTATAAGCGACATGTGAGCTTCAAGAGAGAAATAGTATAGTGTATACTAAGTGGGGAAGATGTGTGAGAAATGACGATTAGTGTATCAAGGGAGAGATATACTAAACAATAACATTAAATCTATTGCGCCTAAGAGCGTATAATGGAAATGAAAATGATGTGGTAGGTATACCTTATATGATGGTATATCTTTATTATGTGGGATGTATATATACCCTAGATGATGGTATATATACATGGTTAGGCATACCCTCTCCTTGCTATCATTGGGAAGTTGTGTGCGTTGAGGGTGAGCACCCTGGCTCGATGAGGAGTGTGTAGATATTCCCCAGGTCATAGTCGTCCATGGTGGTCATCATATGACATATATATTTATTATTTTGGGGGTGAGAAGTCGTGGGTATGTGTCGTTATCACTCGCCGGTTAGGAGCTATGACCGCTTCCCGGGACGTTGTGTGCGTGAGTTGATCACGAGGTGGGTGTCGTTGAACCCCATCAGGTGGCCCCAGTTTGCTACGAGGTATGGGCAACTAGAAGATGATAGCATGTGAGCCTGCTTCCTTCGAGTTATAGCTTGGTTGGATGGTTATTATTGCTTGTGCTTGTACTTGGGTATCGAGGGCATAATGGACCTCAACGACCTACATTGCCAGGATTAGTGTATCGGGGGGGTTCCTTATTTGGATTTCACCTCGGCGAGACGTCCCATGCACGAACCGCAGTGTAATGTTGGAAATTGGGGAGAAGTTAGTCCTTAATGCTCATATTTATATATATATCACCTATCCCGACAATCGACAGTGCCAGGAGTAGTGTAACGGGGGGATTCCTTGTTTGGATTTTGCTTCGGCGAGACGTCCCACAGATGAAATGCCGTGTACTGTTGAGAATTAGGAATATTAATTAATTAAAATTGGATAATAATTTGGGTTACATGCATCATATATTGAGGGCATAATGAGCCTCGAGGATCGATACGATCAGGTGTAGTGTAATAGGGGGTTCCTTGTTTGGATTTCACCTCGGCGAGACGTCCCACGCACGAAACGCAGTGTCGTGTTGAGAATCGGGAGGGGTTTAGTCCTTAACTCTTTGATGCTAATAACTCATATATATATATATATATATATATGTTTACATGCCAATTAAGGGCATCACTAGAATATAAAATTCTAGTAATTGAGAATGTTGATGTATTGCGATGATGTGGTTATGAGGATGATTGTACAACTTTATATGTTCAACAAATGAACAAATATAAAGATAACTATAACATTTAAATTAAAGTATATGATTTAGATGGAATTCAGATAAGTGTAGAATTGGAGATAGGTTAGATGATTTTAATTAAATATTTCTATTGGGTTTAAGTTAGATTCATTGCCTAATTAGAATTGGGCATTCATTTGGAGATCACGTGCATACGTTTAGTGCGCGCTTTAGTTGAGAGGCGAGTTGAATTTATGGAGAGTTCGATTCCATTAAATCATGTAATAATGCATTTATAATTATTATGCATTTTAATGCGCTTGCTATAAAACATTTTCAACTCGGGCTCTGACCCGTTTATATTTTCTCCTCCATGTATATATTTTGTTTCTTTAGGTGTTCCCCCGCAAGGACGCCTTTGATATTCATCCATCCAGTGTTCGTGGAGCTGTGGCAGTAGCAGACTGTTGTGGCCCTTTGTTTTAGCCGATTCCTATCTTCGATGTATCTAGATTAGGATTAAGTTTGTATATTGAGTTAGTATTCAAGTGTTGTAGATTAACACTTTCATATTTTATCTCTCAGATTGGTGTATTGTCTGTTACCCGACAGCATATTTGGGTATTTTATTTGTACATTATATTGCACTCTTGTATATATATGGAGTTTGCACTTATCACTCATCATAGTCAGATGTGTATTGTTGGTTGTGTTAGCAAAGTTGATTTTGTTGTGTTTCTTAAATAAAAGTTTTAAATTTTTGACAACCTACTTTTAATGATTTCGGGTAGTTAGCCTTATATTATTTAATATTGTCAGTTGATGTTGAGACTGTGCCATCTGAGATACCTGATTTAATGTAGTATAGGGCTGGCCACCCGTTATTATTTTGAGCGGGTTATCACAGATGGTATCAGAGCATCAGGTTCTAGTGTCTTTAGGATCTGTGAGAATTACTACGATCTTCCGTAAGCATTCTTGATGTAGAGCCTTAATATTAGGACGGTTGCATTCATACGTCCATATTTCTTCTGCGATATGAAAATATTTGAAAGGCGTTCTGATACAATTGTTCTTATTTCAGATGCCACCGAAGGGAGGTCGTTCTATCAGGGCAAACAAAGCGGCTAAAGTGCAACCCCAAATGCCTCAGAGGAACATGACTAAAGATGAGGTTGCCAATATTATGGCACAAGCAGTAACTGCTGTCGTTTCTACGATGGCACAGCAATCTGTCGTTCGAGCAGACCAACCCCATTTAGGATTGTCTTTATGGGAGACAGTGAAGGAAGATTTTAGTAAGGGGCATCCTCCCGAGTTTGCAAGGGGAGTTGATGCAATGGATGCAAGTCAATGGAAGAATAGTATGCAGAGGCACCTTCATACGGTTGAGTGTAGTGAGGTGTAGAAATAATTTTTAGCCACCTTTAAGTTATCGGGCGAAGCTCTTTAATGGTGGGAGTCTGTCACCACATCTGAATAGAGAGATACTTTATCTATAACAACATTTTGGGAACTTTTTGATCGAAGGTATTTTCCTTCCTCTACTAGGAATATGGAGATTTTTCAAGGTGATAGAACGGTGGCAGAGTATGAGGAAGATTTGTTTTCTAGACGGGAAAAGTTAGTACCAAATGAGGTAAATACAAAAGAGAAGTGTATATCGAAGTTTGTTCGAGGATTAGATTGGAAGATCCGGTAACATTTGTTAGAGAGTCCCAAGTTAGAGACTTTCGTCGAGGTAGTGAATGTGGCACTACTAAAGTGTCATGAATATCGTCTTCGTTCGCAAGAGGGTAAGAACTTTGGAGATTCGAGTTCATCAAGTAAGTTTGGCTAGGAGAGTGCCAGTAATGTGAATGGGCAGAAAGGATTTGTGGGTAAGTGTTTATTTTGTAAAAAAATAGGTCATAAAAAGAGATAATGTCCTAAAAGAGGTAAAGGACCACGTTTTGATGAAGTTTTAGAAGTGCAACCCCTACAACAGATTCGAGGTCATTTTAGACCGGGGGACTACGTTTGGGAGCCCATTGATGAGGAAGGGCAATCGGACTAGAGATGGGTAATGTAAGTTAATTTTCCTTTATGAATAGGATAATTACTATATGAAGTTTTGGGATTATCGTATGGGAGATATTTATGAGACGGTGGTGCTATAGCCCTATTATGTATGTAATGACCCTAAAGGGGAATTTTGAGCAAGTCAGGCACTTATGTTATTATCTTTTGCAAGAAAAGATAATTTTGCAAGGTGCTCAAAAAGAGCTATAAAACTTGTGGAAATGTAAGAATGATTATGTTATGATAAGTAGTAATGATAAAAGCTACTTCTCTTATATGGTCATGTTAGACTTATATAATTGTTGTATTCCAGATATGGATGAGCCTTATAAATGGCAATATATTGAGATGATGTAAGATGATGTTTTTGATAAAAGTTAAGATTATGGATTGTTGGGACGCTGGAAAGTTTAGCTCATAATTATGCTAATTTTTATGAGCTACATATTGTTATATGCATGATGATTGTTAACACCTTGTGTTGGATATAAGGCATTTTATATTATAGTATATTATATAAACCGTTTTTAAAATAAACTGTTTTCAAAATAAACCATTTTCAAAATAAAACTTTTTATCGGTGTTTGGGCCATTTCAAAATCATTTTCGTAAAATTATTTCTTTCAAACTCTAGTCCAGATTTAACAAACTCTCAATCCCCGACGTCGCTACATAGTAGTGTATTGGGAGGGTTCCTTATTTGGATTTCGCTTTTGGGAGACGTCCCCCACACGAAAGTGGCGAATGTCAAGAATTGAGAGGAGTAATTTCTTTGGACCATTCAAAATTTTTAGACTATTAAAATGTTAGTATTAATTATATCTTCGAAACTGTGGAACTTTGGAGGCATATAAAGCCTCATTATGATTGCTGTCGCATAAAGCTCAAATATAAAGGGTGTATGGGCGACCTAGCTATGGAAATTGGTTTTATAGAACTCATAATCAACTTAAATTAAAATAAACTCGTCGTGGGAAGTTAGAAGTTTGGAGATAGGATTAGTGAGGATGAGTGTAGTAGAACTAGTTGAGCTTTGGATAATTAGGCTTAGCTAAAATTTCGAGGACGAAATTTTTGTAAGTGGGGAAGTTTGTAACAACCCGAGGTCTTGGAGACAATGATTTATTTATTTTGGGAAAAATAAATATTATTTTAATTGGAAATTAATTGAATTGAAAATTAAGGTCAAAATTTTGAAGTCATTAGAAAGTGTGTCGAATGGAGATTCTGAGGGTACCATTGTTTCCGGTAGGGTCGAGAAAGTCGAAATGATTGTACTTGGGGTCTATTTGGGTTCAGAAATAATTTAGGACCCTTTGACTCCAATTAAAGTTACCGAGTCATTTAAAGTGTGTATTATCATTTAAAGATGTGTATCTTGGGAATTAGGGCTTAAAAGCCTACGGGAGATTATTTCTCCAAAGAGAGAAAGAGAAATAGAAAGAAAAAAAGACAGAAGAAGAAGAAAGAAGAAGAAAAAGAAGGAGAAAAGAGAGAGAAAGAGGATTTTTCGGCCAATACGCGATCTCAAGGCAGATTCAGACCCTACGAACCCGAGGCAAGTGATTAAACTTGCTAAATAATTGTAGTGTACCATTTATTGCATGATTTGTGGATGAAATTTATGGGTTTTAGGTTTAGTTTAACAAAACCTAACTTTTGGGTATAATCTTATATTTGATGTGTAGAACTTTGATTTGAGAATAGAAATTAGTTTATATGTATTCTAGGATGATTATTGATGATAGATATGTGATTGGGTTGAAGAGAAATGGAGATAAAATGATTAAAATGAATTTTGGGTATTTTAGGCTTACAAAAGTAGCCATTTTCGAGGTTTTTGAAGGGCCAATCGATTCGGAAATATACAGGTGCCGAGGTCTGAGTGACCGAATCGATTCAGACCCCAGCCGAATCGATTCGGCCTGAGATAGAATCCCAGGTCTGATGACCAGAATCGATTCGCCTTCCTGGTCGAATCGATTCGGAATTAGCCCGAATCGATTCGAAAACAGGGCTTTTCGAGGGAAGTTTTTCTTGGGAGAATTTCATCCCGTTTTGTTCGAGGTTATCAATGGGGAACCTCTATAGGAGTTAATTGGAGTATGTTTTGGAGACTTTTAGAGAGTTTCCCTTATAAGAAATGATTGGAGTCATATTGACTAAATTTAAGGAATACCGATTAGATATTTTGGTATTTTCTAAGTGGGGAAGCCCACCTTGATTTGGAGATTCTACATGGAAATAAGAATTACAATTCATATGAAAGAATGGTAATAACTTAGAGGTACCGGATCTTAGGATCCAATCCTAAATGGGATAACTTTAAAGGTTCATAAAATGAATTAAACCCTATTATGGATGGAGAGTTATAAATGATAATTGAGGTGCAAGAATATCCTTACTTAGATAGAATTGAGAGACAATTCATAATTAGAAGCGACATGTGAGCTTCAAGCGAGAAATAGTATAGTGTATACTAAGTGGGAAAGATGTGTGAGAAATGACGATTAGTGTATCAAGGGAGAGATATACTAAACAATAACATTAAATCTATTGCGCCTAAGAGCGTATAATGGAAATGAAAATGATGTGGTTGGTATACCTTATATGATGGTATATCTTTATTATGGGGGATGTATGTATTGCGATGATGTGGTTATGAGGATGATTGTACAACTTTATATGTTCAACAAATGAACAAATATAAAGATAACTATAACATTTAAATTAAAGTATATGATTTAGATGGAATTCAGATAAGTGTAGAATTGGAGATAGGTTAGATGATTTTAATTAAATATTTCTATTGGGTTTAAGTTAGATTCATTGCCTAATTAGAATTGGGCATTCATTTGGAGATCACGTGCATACGTTTAGTGCGCGCTTTAGTTGAGAGGCGAGTTGAATTTATGGAGAGTTCGATTCCATTAAATCATGTAATAATGCATTTATAATTATTATGCATTTTAATGCGCTTGCTATAAAACATTTTCAACTCGGGATCTGACCCGTTTATATTTTCTCCTCCATGTATATATTGTGTTTCTTTAGGTGTTCCCCCGCAAGGACGCCTTTGATATTCATCCATCCAGTGTTCGTGGAGCTGTGACAGTAGCGGACTGTTGCGGCCCTTTGTTTTAGCCGATTCCTATCTTCGATGTATCTAGATTAGGATTAAGTTTGTATATTGAGTTAGTATTCAAGTATTGTAGATTAACACTTTCATATTTTATCTCTCAGATTGTTGTATTGTCTGTTACCCGATAGCATATTTGGGTATTTTATTTGTACATTGTATTGCACTCTTGTATATATATGGAGGTAGCACTTATCACTCATCATAGTTAGATGTGTATTGTTGGTTGTGTTAGCAAAGTTGGTTTTGTTGTTGTTGTTAAATAAAAGTTTTAAATTTTTGACAACCTATGTTTAATGATTTCGGGTAGTTAGCCTTATATTATTTAGTATTGTCAGTTGATGTTGAGACGTGCCATCTGAGATACCTGATTTAATGTAGTATAGGGTTGGCCACCCGTTATTATTTTGAGCGGGTTCTCATAAGTACCTTGATTGGAAATAAATTATATGAGAACAACATTCATGCACATAACAAATGCTCAATCCCAAACCTCTTTTAGTGGAAAGTATTTTTTATCCACCCACCAAATAATTGATTTCCATGAAAAATAGAAAAAATTAGATCAAAAACTCATTTTCTTTTTCACTCATTTTCCAACTTCCCATCAAAATGAACTATCTCTAAAAAAAAATTCAACTTTGTAATCAAACACACATTTAGTTAATGTTTTAATTTCAAATGACAAGTTTACGTAATTACGGAGCTACTACATTTTGATCATATATTTTTCCTTTGGTTTAAATTAAAAATTGACCCTGATGTTTGGGGTGATTTTGAACTTTAACCTTCTTTTTCAGTTTTTTGAATGTTAAACACGATGTTTCAATTTTAAACAAAATTGAACATCGATTCGTGATCCTTTAGATGATTTACATTTAATCCAATTTGGCATCAGGACCAAACGTTTGAGTGAATAAGAATCAATAATAGGTTGACATGTGTCAAAATTGTAAAGCAATAACTCTACAATTGAAATAAGGAACAAATATAGAAAAAATCAAAATAAAATAAAAAATGTTTTTTTAAATTCTATTTTTTTTAAATGTATTTTTATTTGTAAAAATTGCATTTTAATAAAAAAAAAACTACACACACATACGCGAACACATCTCTCTCGCTTCTTCTTCTCTCTCACTTCTTCCTCTCTCCCCATCTCCCCCCCCCCCCCCCCCCCCACACACACACAGTCACGAACAGATTTGGGGTAGGGAAGAGCAGATATGGGGTGGAGGGGCGCTGGGCGGGGGCTGCTGGTGAGGGCAAGGGGGCTGCTGGTGAGGGCAAGGGGGCTTGTTGGGTTCAGATCTGTTTAGATAGATAGAGAGAGAGAGAGAGACCCTCTCCTGTAAAGACTCCTTATAGTGCAGATTCCGCGGTACATACCATTTTTTTAAAATAGTAAAAAAATGATTTTTTTGGTGAAACTTTATGGATATGATCTCTACGGTGAGAAGATCATCTCCAATTTTTTTCATCAAAAAATTAAATAAAAAGGCCGTTGAGATATAAATATGCATTTTCCACCGTTGAAATATTGACAATCATCTCACTCACTTTTTTATTGACTTTTTTATGAAACTTCATGCATATGATCTCGACCGTGAGAAGATCATATCCATGAAGTTTCATAAAAAATTCAATCAATAAAGTGACTGACACCGACCAAACATTACAACGGTTGAAAACGAATATTTATACCATTTTTACATATCACTTCATCTCAACGATTTTTTTATTCAACTTTTTGATGAAAAAAATCGGAGATGATCTTCTAACCGTGGGCATCGTATCCATGAAGATTGATCAAAAATGATTTTTTATTTGTGGGAAATAATTTTTTTTTTTTTGGAATAATTTATTATTGTTGGAAATCATTTTTAAAAAATTCTTGTTTTCCAGTAATTATTTTAAATATATTTTTTGAATTCTTTCCTTTAGAATTTTGCAGATTTTAAATATTTTACATAATTTTTTGCTAGTTTTATATCTATGAAAATAAAAAATAAAGAATTGGTGGGAAGAATTTATTTTTGTGGGAAATAATTTTTTCATTAATTAGTTTTTAAAATTTTGCTAATTTTAGATAGTTTTTGGCATTTTTCAAAAAAATTAAATATATATTCATTTTTTCAAAAAAAAAAACCAATATTTTTTATATTTTAAAAATATTTTTTGGTATTTTCTTAATTTTTAAATGTTTTTCTATTTATTAAAGATTTTTTCAAAAACAATTAGGTTTGGACAAAAATGCCCTTACCTAACGATTTGTGCCAAAAATTAACGGAGTTAGACGGCAGGAGACTACTTATAGCCGTTTTCAAAGTAAAGGTGTAAATTGAAAAAATTGAAAGAATGGGAGGGAAAGTGCAAATAGGGGCAAAGTTCAGGGAGCCCCAGTGTAATTAACCCTTATATTTATTTATTGTACATCGCTTGTGCGTCACAAGGGTTATATGCTAGTTGGTTCTTAACCCTAATGCCAAAGTGGATTTAATGGAGATCATCTAATGAATCACTAATGGTTGTTCAATTTTGTTTCAAATTAAAAGATCAGAGTTGGACATTGATAAAATTGTTGGTTGTGAAATATCAAGTTTAAAGTTCACAACCAACCCAAACATCATGGCAAATTTGCATTTAACCTTTTTCCTTTTTATTCTGACTACTTAACTCTCATTAAAGGATATACCACTTTATTAACTGCGTAACACATTCCACCCATATCACTTTTTTTAAACCTACTCCCAATATCACATGGGCTCATATTCACGTATGAATGTTGCTATGCTACCAAGCTTCAGATTCATATTCAATTCAAGCTACATTGTCTTTGTTCCAAAAACTCTTCTGAAAAATAAATTAAACAAGTCATCTTTGTTCGTGATGTCAGATACTATGTCGCCTATTAGAGGCAATTTTAGAAACAATGCAAAAATATGACACAACACCAAATTATCACAACAATCTTGTTTGTGTGACAGTAATCTTGTTTGTGCCCGGTATTTTTTTACACGAAATCGTAGTGTGTCAAAATTATTAATCATGTTATAATGTCTTGTCGAGTTAATTGTGTCTATTTATTTTGTGTGTAAAGTTAAGAACCATATGATGAGTTATTTTAAACATATCGTGTTCATGTCATGGAAAAACAACAAGCGGATGTGTTGTCATGTTTTTGTCCAAAAAGACCATCACTATGTTGTGAGCCCGAAACACAAAATGCCACCACTAAAGTCGTCCATCCGCTGGTGTTACGGAGGCCGCAACATCAAATTCTAACCAGAGGGAATTTATGGATCTTATGGGTTCAATCTGTGACTCTCCCAGACCCTGCAACTAAACGAAAGCGTTGTACACTGAGGTACGACCTTTTTTATGGGTTCAATTTGAGTTTTTCTGATAAAATCATAATTGTGAAGGCAGAACCAAAATATGATTTGTTTATGATTCTCTGCAATTTACACATCTCACCTATTACAACCGTCGTCTTAAGAACACAGAATATCTCTTTGCTCAAACTAAAATCTACATAGAAAACATCATAAATAAATAAATAATAGTAGTTGATTGATCAAACAGTTTTTCCATAAAAAATTCTACTTTCACTCAGATTTTACTTTGTGGCTCATCAGATATATATTCAATTAAAGTTATCTGTCTTAAATATGGCACGTTCTTCATCCACCGAAAGCTTTGTTTCCATGGAAAGTCTATAGGTATGTCTAAATCATTCCTATCTTTTTCCACTAATTTTTCAACATCTCATAAATATATAACTAGTTTTCAATCATTTTCCAACTTTGTAGTCAATGGCACCAAAAATTCATATGAACCACACTTTGCAATACTTTATAAGGATGAAGTAATAAGAGTGAAGCTCGGGATGTCATGGGGTAATCTTCCGTGAATGTTGATAAGAGTTGTCTTCTGTTTCATCCGCGTCCCAATCCCACACCCTGTACCCTGAGGGAAAAGACACTACTGGAGGGCCATCCCAATTATAAACACGACCATTGCGGGGCTTATGGGGATCATTAATAAGATGGGCAATATTATAATCATCGTTCCATTCACCCTTGTATTCTTCAGGGTAATCTTGCAAATCCTTTAATACGTCATCATCTTCTTTAACCTGTTGACTACTTACAGATCCACGAAGATATCCACCCGCATCAAAAACTGTCAAAAATATTTCAACCACATTTAATTTCCAAAAAATATTTTATTAAAAACAACTACCTATTTTATTAATATAAACAAAGAAATATGTTCGTGAAAACTACAAGTTACTTACTCCAACTCGAAGAATCTGATGGGAGAGGTGACGATGCCGATGTACACTTCCCTATAAAAGCTATTTCAAACTTTTTAGCATAACTTACTAGGTTAGTGTGTTCCAAAAGCTTAGCCCTCAGTAGCGATGTTTCGTACAGCATACACATGATAAAAAACACAAATGAAAACCTGATTCACACAATAAAACAAGAGGTGAGCTTGAAAGCTTCACAATGGTAAAGATTATAATGTCGGAAGTAATTTATATAGAGAGTATGATGGAATTTTTTTTATTAGTCATAAAGAGTTGGTTATGTATGAGTCTTGCTCTTTTTCAGACTTGCAAAGGAGACGCTTGCTTTCCAAATGAACGTCTTGACAAATATGTATAATTTAATCTAGAGGCCTCAGTGATGTGCACGGGTGGTCCTAGGTGGGGCCTCAAGGCCCGATTTAATATACAATTGGGAATATTATTAGTTGAGATAATTATCTCGTTTCCTCTTTTAATCATCTCCTTTTGGTAGTTGTCTTAACGGGAAGGACACTTAAAGCCCTAGCTCTATAAATGAAGGCATTGCCCTCTCCTGTAATGTATTCATCCTTAAATAGTATCTCTAAAATTTACACCTGTGATTATGATTGTGATTGATGTATGCTTCTATTGTTCACATCAAAAGTGGTATCAAAGTGATTTGCTCTCGGTTGTGCTGTGTTTAAGTCCGTTGAGTTTTAAAACTTTAATGTCCCAAAAAACTCATTGAGCGTCTAGAACAGTAAATAATAGTTATCAGTGGAATTTGTGTCTCATTATAGAGGTGGTGATGGGCCATGGAAGATGCTTTTAAGTTTGATTACGATGAACCCGCATAGTGATAATTATTCAACATACATAATAAGTTAAGTAAAAGGACAAAAGGCTTGTAAGAAATTAATAAAATATAACAGTTGATATATTAATTTTTATAATCTTAATGCTACCTAAAAAGTGGGTCGCTTTGGTACATGTGCGGGTACGAGTATGAGGCACGTCTATATAGTTGGTATGAGGTACGGTTGGGTTAGGCTTAATTGGTTTGCTACCATAGAATACAAAATAGTTTATTACTCTTCTTAAGGTTAACATAGTTACCTATGTCCCCAAGGGTTGAGTCGAGTGGTAAAGGGGAGACCCTTGGCAACAATTGGTTGGGGGGTTCGAATCCTACCGCCATCGGTCTACTCCTAGCTTACATCGTTTGGCATCCATGGGGCGGGCTCTGACGAACCGCGAGTTAAATACCCGACAACATTCACAAAGTGGCCTCGGAAAGGAAAGGTCTTACGATAATAATAAACTATAAAAAAAATCATAGTTACATATAATATTATCAAGAACATATGGAACCCGCCAATTTAGATATGCTCACCAAGACTGTGTATAGTGTATAATTTATGTAATATTTTTGTTAATGATACGAGGACCCAGTTCGTGGACACAATTTGGGGACACAGTGACGTGTCAGACACGGATTGGGTGTTTTTTGTAATGGACCTCATGTGATGTAAAAATCCACCCAATGTGTATCTGACATGTCACTGTGTCCCCAAAATGTGTCCACGAACTGGATCCCGTATCATCACCCTTAACAAAATGTATAAACCATTGTTGTACACTTTTTTTTTTTGCTAATAAGTCTCTTTTCCTCCATTTATTTCGCTCATTGAATCAAAAGTTTCATTATTACTTATAATGGCTAAAAAATATTAATTATTAATATTGTGAACGCCAAATTTGGAGACCCAATTGCAGACCCATCATTTTCGGGTTGGTGATCTCAGATCGTGGTACGTATTAAATATTTAATAACAAGGAGTTCAATATATAATTTTGGGATAAGGGACCATGCACATCTATTAATCTTTAGTGGAATATTTATAACTAATGGCCTGTAGGAAGTTTATTAGGTAAGAATCTAGCAATTTATTTCTCCTTACGGTTACCCCTGTAGTCTATATATATATAAATGCACAACTGGTCATAGCGCATGTGCGATGCACATGATTATGACAACTAACATTTCAATACATTCCTATAATACCTACCACACATAATTAGGACAAAACTTAAGCAAATTTAATTTACTTTTGAGTAACATAATGTATAAATTCAACTATATTACGGGTGAAATGTTGCATACATGCACCACTTGCAATTATCACAATAATGTTGTTTGGAATACTTGCAATCAGTTACATAGTCTGTGAAACTTCTTACAAATTACTAATTAATGTAAAAGCATGAAAAAATAAGAATATATATTAAAAGCAAATATATGGAATACTCAAAATAAACAATTGAATTATATTTTATGAGTTTAATTCATTTTCTCCTGGGAAAATTAATATTCTCGTTAATTTTGTTCTTATTCAGAGATTTTCGTCATTTTGAACTAAATCTTCTTTTCTTGCTCAACATTATTAACTGGTTTTGCAATAACTATCAATTTTTCAACAAATACTTCGGTTTTCCTTTCTAGTCAGAATGTGTAATCTCTATTGTTGATTGACTTGTATGTGTAACTTTAACTTATATTGTATTAGCATTAAAAATCATTATTGTTAATACTACAGAGCTTATAAGTTCGCATACTAGTAACAGACGTAACACATAATTTGTGTTTCAAATAATAGGATGACAATAAAAATCGAGCTCGAAAATTTCTCCAAACCCGCTTTTCGATCCTATTCAACCATCCCAAGCCCTACATTTAAGTCGGGCGGGTCTGTCGGGCTTCTGCGGGCTTATAGTCACCCTTAGCCCCAATATGGGCTATTTGCCCTCTCTATAGTGACAATTGTGAGGGTCGACTACATGCGAAGGGTTGGAATGGATCGGTTGCCGCTTTGCGATGATGGAGGAGGTCTGTTGGGGTGTTGGTTAGGCAGGGATGTGAGGCAGGGGGTGTCGACTGGTGGTTTTGGTGGTCCGAGGACAAATCCGGTTGGTGGTTGAGCAGTGAGACACCACTCTTGAGGCAAAGGGATTTGTTGGAGCAGGGGTGGTGTTGTTGGTGCGGTGTAGTCGGCAGCTTGAATCTCAATAGACAATCAAGTTTGTCCATAATTCACATCATTTGCACCTTCTAACCGAACACCATAGCTTTATAAATCAACAAAATGCAAAAAGTGATTACAATTGATAGTGAAAGGCCTTATAGCCTCACTAACTGGAATCCTAGTCCTAATAAATATATTTTAAAAAATCTCATAATATCTTCTCACCAAAAATTCGGAAATAAATACCAAGTCCCAATAAACCGTCCACATCAAAAGGTGTCATATGTTCCTACAAAACATACTCAAATTTCACACCTATTTTCACGCGGTCTCCACACCACAAGATATAGGAAACAGTGAAGTCAGCCTCCGAAACAGGCATAAAACTCCAGATCCACATCATTCTAATTACTAAAAAATTGAAAAAAAAAACAATTGTGGTTGGTATCAAAGTAGAATCAACTCCTCCAGTATATTAACTAAACCTCTGTTAAGCAATAGAAGCTTAAGTTTCTAATTAAGCAGTAGGTTATTTTTGTGCCGTGATTGTTTTTAGGAAAACCAGAGTAGTTCCTCGCACGAAGCTCATATTTAGTTGTCAGCTACGATTGAGAATTTGTGAGAAAGCATAATACAAGAGCAGCTAACATAAAGATCACAACTATGATACTCACAGGTAAAGCATGAAGGCTAAACAACGCATGGCCAATGAAACTTGCATCCAAACTGGTTGGCCTGCATATTCGACAACAAAGGCAGTGCATTGACATCAGCTATTAGCTCATGACAAGTAACAAATCAATTAGAATTTCTTTCGGAGTTACCTGTATCCAAAGAGATGGGATTCGTTCCCTAACATAGTTGACAAAGATAGGTAGGCAGTGGTGGCTCTGTTGTAAATCTGTCCAACAGAAACTGGTGACAAGTCTAAACATTAAACTGTGTTTGTTCATGTGTCGAAGTGAACAAAAATGTACCTGTTCTTTTCGCTTAGCATTGCCCATTGTTACTCCAAGTAATTTTTTCACAGCAAGTACTTTCTTAAAGTGCAAAACTTTTGCTATTAGCCATGGGATGTCAGAATAATATATCTTGTGAGCATAACTTCCATTAAATACCACCCAGAGTTCATACATGACTGCGTCTGCAAGCCATTAACTAATCATCTTCTTTGTCAATATCCACTGATCAGGGTCAGTATGGAATCCATAATTCAAATTAACAATATCTTCTTCTAGACTCTCGATAACCCCCCCTCTCTCATTGCTATAGGCCACGTAAGAAGCACCAAACTCAACATAAGGAATTTGATCTGGCACCAAAACCACATTATCAAATATTAGTAATATTTAATTTCAGTGTCCATAAACTATGAGATATGTACCATCAGAATCATAAAAACATGAAGATCAGGATATTTTTTTTGTTTATCAGAAACAAGATATGTATAAAAAAGAAACAAGATGATGTACAAAAAGTGTACCAGAATTCTGCCAAACAAAAGGCTACAAAAAGATATAACAATCAAAAGTATAACAAAACAGAGCACAAATAGAAAGAAGAAAAGCAGGGTCAGGCAGCAACAAAGCATGCCAATAACTCAACCCACGACCAATCCCGACAAAATCGAATCAATGTTCTGCTCAATTGTTGATAATAAATAAATGGATCATTCCCTTGAAGTGCTTTGAAATCGAAATCAATAGAGAGGCTACGAAATTAATTTCTCCCCCTAAGTCATCCTTCGACATCCCCTTGTTCTCAAAAATCCTTTTATTTTTTTCATTCCAAAGTTTGGAATCCAAACACACCAAGCCATGCACATAGAATTGCGAGGCCACATGCTCTTCCTCTTCTAAATATTCTCTATGCTCAAAAGATCCATGACTACAAATTCAGACCATGATTTGGGAAAAACACCAGCAATATCAAGCTAGAAAATATTTGATCCCAAAAAAAATTGGTAAAGTCGCAATGTAGTATGAGGTGGTTAATATCTTCGCCCTTACCTCTGCATAGGATAACCAAAAGGAGGACAGACAATTGTTTGGTCACTTTTATTGCAACACGGCACAAGTATTTACCTTTTTGAGAGCAGCCAACCATGCCAAAACCTGGACTTTTGAAGGACATTATAATTCCAAATTCTTTTATAAGGCCCGATGACGTAAATTACACGACAAAAGGCTCCTAAAAATATCTAACGCGTACTTTTAGAGAGAGAAATACTCTTTTCTATTCAAAATTCAAGTCTTCCTCAAATGAAGCTTACATGGGAGTATTTAAAGGGGAGGAGTAGCTTAGGCTCTAATTATAAAAATGCCCTTAGTTGCCTTTGCGACTACTCACTTCTAAATACTAAAGCAAAAGAAAGAAATAAAATAAAAAAACAAAAGAAAATAATAATAGTAAAATAAAATGCAATCAAACCCTAAAATGGGGCCCATTTCCATCACTCTCCCCTCTTAAAATTAAGCTCTTCCTCCGAGCATTCAAAACAATTTGGGGACTCGTGACGAAATTCCAAAAATTAGTGCCAAAAAAAACATGTGGGGGCCCAAAATAAAATTTATGAAAGTTGAGAAGTGTCCAACCCACAATTTTTTTTTTCAAACTTCTCTCTCCACCCAAACTAGCCCTATAAGCTTCCTCCCGGGTCAAAAACCATTGTTTCAGAGCATTTGGCGGTCCCGGTGTTTTTCGAGTAAAACTAGGGCAAAACACTAGGTTTGCTAGGTTGTTTTGGGGTTCAGAGGGGCAGTCGACCACCTGGGGTGGTTTCGGGCCTGGGGCGAGTCAGGTTGTGGTTTGTTTGGGTTTAGGTGGGGTTTTGTGGGGTGGGGTGAGCAAGGGTTTATGTCGGCCAATGTGTGGGGGCGGGCTGGGGTGGTCGGCGGATAGGGGGGTCTGGCCTAGGGTTTGGTTTAGGGCGGGAGGGTAGGGGGAGGTGTCGGGACAGGGAGTTTTGGGGTAGGGCTGGGTTGGGATAGGGTTTAAATGGAAGCGACTAGGGTTTTGGTTTAAGGAAGCTCGATAGGGGTTGCTTTTTGGGTCATGTGGATAGGAAAGGGATTGGGGTAGGGCTAGGATTTTGCAACTTAGAGAATTGTTGCATTAGGGCTTCAAAATGTTTTTGTTGCTTTCTTGTCAATTCTTCAATTTTCTTCCTGAATACTTGATTAATCTCCCCTTGAAGTTGTTTGGATTTTTTTGAAGCCATTGAGAGTAGCGTACTATTTGATAAAAATACACCGATACACCAAATTCGAATGTTGGAGCGACACCAGCTCTGATACCAATTTGACATGAACTACACGTCAAAAGGCTCCTAAAAATATTTAACACACTTTTAGACAGAGAAATACTCTTTTCTATTCAAAATTCAAGTCTCCCTCAAATGAGACTTACATGGGGGTATTTAAAAAGGAGGATTAGCTTAGGTTCTAAGCTAATGCTCTAATTACAAAAATGCCCTTAATTGTCTTTTACTATTTACCTCTAAATACTAAAGCAAAAGAAAGAAATACAATAACAAAATAAAATAAAGTAACAAAAGTAAAATAAAATGCAATACACTCCTTGAATGGGGCCCATTTCCATCACCCATACCGACCCACATCTACTATCTGAAGATTATCAACAAATATGAACTCCATCTAACATACCATGAGAGGTAAAGCCAAGATTTCATTTGAATCTAAATTGAAATGTAAGTTTCGAGATAATAAGGTGGCAATGGTTGAATGAGGTGATAAAGACAAAAGATAAAGCCTTGAAAATAAAGTGCAGAGATTTGACTCCATTTCCGCCTAATCTTCCCAAAATTTAATATTTCTCTCATCTCAACTTTGAGTCGAACATATTTCAAAAAGAGATCCAAGCCTTGAGAAAGTGATTTACATGGGTTCAGAGATAACTTTATCGATCACTTTTGAATCGAAAACATTTTTACGAATTTCATATTAACTCCTAGTGACAGAGGCACAAAGAGAGTCTTGTTCTAACGAGAACCTCCACAACTTTTTCCACAAGAGAGAAATTTATATTCCTCAAATTATCCACTACCACCTCACCCTTATTTTTTATTTACATAGTTTTCCAATTTACAAGATGGTCTTTTTGTCCCCTCCCCGTTCCCTTCCCACAAGAAATTTCTCATTATGTTTTTCATCTTTTTTTCCATGTTGACAAGCTTCAAGAGATATAGAAAGTAAATGGGAAGGCTTCCTAGGAACGAACGTACTAAGAGTAAGAATACTCCCTCTAGATAGACATTCTTCATTCCACCCATCCTATCTATTGGAAAGTCTCTCCATGATCAGTTCTAAAAAGAGACGGATCTAGGATTCCCCCCTAAGGACATACCCAAAGCATTCCATGGACCACACCCAACCTTGTTTGCTACTTTGATCATTTATCCTCATTGACATTAATGCTCACCAAAACACTTTTGCCATGTTTATTTTTAGCCCCAAAAGTTTTCCAAAAAGTTCCCCAATCCCATCAAGATTATCAAATTTAATTTCATCCCCATCCATATAGCAAATGGTGTCATCCGCAACTTGTACGTGCAGAACGCTTATTTTTTTCGTTTCCCATTTCAAAACCATTAATCAAGAACAAAGCATTTGATTTTTTCAATAATCTACTCAACACATCCTCCACAAGGATAGAGAAAGGGTAAACGAGGACCCTCGTATCTAATGCCTCTAGAGGCCTCAAAGTCAATTTTAAACACTAACCCTTCATTTTTCTTACTCCTACACCCTTTTGCCGCCTCATTAGCTATATACACTAAATCAATAATTTGCCCCCCACCCACACAGAAAAGCCCCTTAAAGGAGGAATCTGTTGAACTAAGAACATACCTCAACCTTAAAGAAGACACTTTTGCCATATATATTTTGTGGTGGGGATTGATAGTCTGACAGCAGGCTTATAATAAGGTGGAAAGAGGACCACAACTACTAAAGAAGATGATGTGAAAGTGCCGGTTCGCATGTCAACATTACCTGCCTCTCATGGGGAGGCAGGAGATGGCACCATCCCCATTGATCCTCCTTTTTCAAAACCGTTTGCCTCCATTGTTGGGAGCAACTCCCACCTCAACTCTATCTCATTTGAAAAAGTGGGTCAATTTAGAGGAGAACCTGTATTTTCTTCTCTGAAGAGGACATCAAGAAATTAGCAGAAGTTTTCAAATTTACTTTGGTTGGCAAGTTTTCACATGGTCGTCCTTCTATAGAGGAGATAAGAAAGATTTTTCACTCATTTGGCCTCAAAGCAGCATTTAATGTTGAAGTTATTGATCATAAACATATTCTCATTAGACTGTTCCATGAAGAGGGCTTCCATCGCATTTGGCTGAAAGAAACTTGGTACTTAGTACTTGCACAGATCCCCTATGAGGGTGTTTAAGTGGAGCCCGAATTTTCACCCGACTATTGAATCTTCCACTGCACCGGTTTGGGTCCCTTTACCCCTGCTACCTATTCACCGTTGCAACAACATGAGCATATTCTCCATTGCTAAGGCAATTGGAGATCCTCTGAAACTGAACGCAGCCACTGCCTCTCTAACTCGTCTCAGTTTGGCTCGGATTTGAATTGAAATTGATTTAAAATGTGAAATTCCCAGGAAAGTTTGGATCAGATATGGTGAAAATCGAAGAGGGTTTTGGCAAACGATAGAAATGGAAAATCTTCCAAAATACTGTGTTCATTGCGGCAAACAGGGCGCACAATGGAAAAGAATACAAAATCGGTGGAAAAAATAAAAAGACAAATGGGTCGAGGGAGCAAGAAGAAAAGCCTAAAAAACCAGCTGTAGATGAAGGAATCAAGGAGATGATAAATACTGATTGGGTCAACAAAAGCTTCACACTCAAAAAAAAAAAACTGAAACCGATATTGTAGATGTGGCAGTCAAAGAAATTGAAAATAGTGATATTATGGATCACCATCATAGGAGTGATGAAGAGGGCATTGTAGGTGTTTTCTCTAATGCCAAAGGCCCAGTTTGGTTGCGCAAATTGTTTGATTATGTAAATTGGTTCATTGTGAATTAGTGAATTATAAATGAGTGAATTTGAAATTAGTTAAATCCAATTTTACACAGTGTTTGGTAATTTGAAATTGATGTTAAGGTTCTATGAAAAAAAGATAAAAACAAATCAAGAGAGAGGGGGAGGGGGAGGGGGAGGGGGAGGGAAAGGGAGAGGGAGAGGGGGAGGGGGAGGGGAAGAGGGAGAGGGGTCATGCACTCAATGTAACTCCTATTTCAAATGGATTCATTTCACATTTTTTGTGAAATGATCCAATTTCAGATTTTGCACATGAGCTAAAATGGGACAATTAATGAATCATTTCATTAATGAAACCAAACACAATCAATGAGTCAATTTGTAAATGGGGCAATTTATTAATGATCCAATTTACAATTTTGGGACAACCAAACGGGGCCAAAGTGAATCGAAATGGTGATACACGGCCAGAAATAGCTCACCAGCACGAGGGTGATGAACAGGAAACTGAAGGTGTTTGCAATTATGCCGGAGAGAGTCAAAATGGTAATATTCAGCATCCATCGGCACATCAATATAAGAATGACAAGGAACGAGAGTTACAGGAGGAGCGGTTGCAAAAGGAGAGTAATGGCTCTCTTTTAGAACAACAAACGGGCCAGATACTTGATGCAACCCAAGTGTTTGATGTGGAGCCTAGCAAAGAAAAACAAACACCTCCAAGTGTTTGTGCAAATGACTCTAACATTAGGTGTGGAAAAACAAGCCTCGCTTGTAAAGGAAGGTGCTGATGAAGGCGCATTTCCAATTGTAACCAAAGTGAATCAATAAGATAATTCAGTGGGTAGTTCTTTAGAATCGACGTCATTTGTTGTAAACTCCACAGAGAAAGGGGGAGCATGGGCTTTTTCGACATTAAGCAAGGAGGTGAAAAACTCTCCTAAATATGAACTTAGGTCTCCCATGCCTAGGTCTAAGCCTCGGAAATATTTGTAATTGGTTGTTTCTATTTAGTTTTTCTCATTCGCTTGTGAAACCCCGGGGATAGTATGTTTTTCCTCCAATTTGAATAAATTTTTAGTTTTAAAAAAAAAACTTTTCAATAAAAAAACCTTGACAGAGGACCTTTTTCGAAGTTTAAAGGAACTTATTTCATGGTAACTATTAAATTCATCAAGCTTATAATGGAAATAGATCTAAGGTTCACTAAATAGGGGGATCTTCATTGATCAGTGTCTCCACGTCTCTTTCCTCCACTCTGGTAGCCACAACCCACTTGTAAGCCTTTTCCGATTCCATAATAATAAAATGTCCTAGTGCCATCTAACATACAAGTGTGATAATAATGGTCCACAAATACAAAGTAAGGTGAATATATGTGACTTACTCCAAAGAGAAGGCCCTGATATAATTGTAACCTTGGATGGGGAGAATTGCAGTAATAATGTTATTCTATAGAAACTGTAATAGTAGTTTCTCCATTGACTCTTGCTTTGTATTTGTGGAGGAAGTTGGGGTACCTTGGGTTGTCATGCAGTATTATTATGTGATTGTGAAAAATAGACCTTTTGGGTATATGTAAGAGGGAAAAGCCTTTGGAGATGCATACCTTATTGACTATTTAATGGGTTTAGTACCTTGATAGAAATAAAAATAATTTGAAGAAAAGAAAAATTAAGAGTATTTGACTTTTGATATAAATCATAGTGACCCACCACTTTTAGTATTAACACCCCACCCCACCCAAAAAAATAACCACACCCCCACACCCCCACACCCCACATCTATTTTCATTTTTTCCCTACACCGTAAAAGCAATCTACTCATTAACCTCATCGGAGACGCCTAGCAACTTACTAAACCCCTTCACGGTAGGTTGCGTTAATCCTGGCAAGGAGCCGTGCCAAGTTGTGAGTGCAAGAATTATTACAATAAATAATCAAGAAAGCAATATCGAGATGAAAGCAATTAATCACACACACAACAACATGTGTACGTGGTTCGGCAACTTGCCTACATCCACGGAGAGATTACTTTGTTCTTATTAGTGCTCTCAAATATCAAGGTTACATTCAATTAGTCCGGGCCAGAGTTCACAATTTATAGATGTGAAAAATAAAAGATTGAGTTGGGCAAGTAACTCAATTAGATTGGGAACTCGTGGTGTCCCTGAATATCTCCTCCAAGATTGTTGGTAACCGATTTGAGTATATCCTTGTTTATTTGAGTGCATGATAAACGCCCGAGTCTTCAGTAATTAACTAATTTTGGCCGGGCACTCCACTATCTATGCTGGGCTAGTCGGCTACTCTCTTAGGCTGGAAATAAAGGAGCCCCCACAATTGCCCCTAAAATATTTGGGCTAAACATTTGGATCAACAGATTTTAAGTAAGTCTAAGGCCCATGGCCTAAAATTGCTTCAAGCCGGAGTGGCAGACTTGCAATTCTTGTTCATTTGAGAGGGCACGCTCGCCCGAGGCCAAACACCATGGTAAATTTGTGATTTTTTTGAAGAAGGGTACGCTAGTCCGAGCACCAAAATCTTCATTGGTACATGTGCTCTATCATTAGCTCTAAGTTCAAATAGAGATACATCACCTCCAACTGTCGTTTTTCAAACACTTCTCGTCCACGAAACTTCCTGCGTTTTCTTCTTCAGGTGTTTGTATTCCAGAGCTCTCATTCATTCTTGTAAGTTCCCTCTCACCTTCTCTTTACTTTCACTTCTTCGACTATTGAACTTCTGTTACTAAAGCCTTTTTTTCTTTTTTATCATCCATGGCACTGCTAGATAACAAAACGATAGCAGAATTTAGGAAGTCTTACAATATTCCTGATTGGTTGAAAATCTACTGTGCCCCCATCCCTAGAGATGTCCGTGACATAGAAGGGGGCACGGAATTCATACCCTCTTGATCACACAGGGGGGTTTGACATTTCCCTCGAACCCTCTTTTTCTAAGATTCTTCAAGTACTTCGATGTCGTCCCTACTCAGTGGGCCCCAAATGTTTGGAAGATTATTAATGGGGTTTACAGAATAAATGAGTTGATGGGACCAAGTTAGGACTTGTTGAGCTCTGCTACTACTACGTCTGGTCGCACATCAATGATGATATTTTGTTGACGAGAAAAGATGATAGGGTTCTAGTTGTGAATCTCCCTGACTCTTATAAGGATTATTGGGGTCATGGTTTTATTGCAAGGAATTGGCGACATCAGCCCCTACCAGAGGGCGAGAGGTACCGAGGCCCTTGGATCTCTGATTTTGGGGAGGATCACATAGGTTGCCCTCTCTTTTCTTTTTGCTTGTTGTTTCTTTTTCTTATGTTTGCCTCTGCCTTATATTTTCTTCCTCTGTTTTGCAGCTCGAGACAAAAATCAAGAACCTGATTTGAGCAAGGTGAACGTTGTTGATCTCCTCAAAGCGTGGAGAGTACATGAGAGACTCCCTGACGGCGAGCACCCTCGTTATGCAGCGTACCTGCTAGAGTACAAGAATACCACTAGTAGTTTTATTGCTCGGTCGGTTGATCAAGGCGACAGGGTCTCCACGCGCATATCAACAGCACAGGCTTTAACCGCCGCCTTAATCCGCACAGGTCCACGCCCCGAGTCGACCTTGTCCTCGTTGGCAGGGGATCATCTTCATTTTGAGTTATTACTGGAGAGTAGGGGTGGCCGTGGGCCGGGCCTGGGCAGGGCCGGTCGGGCTCGGACCGGGCTTGAAAAATTAAGTGTTATCCCAAGCCCACTCGGGCCTAGATCGGGCCTTATTATGTAATCCCAAGCCCGCCCATATTTGAAAGCTCTTTACCCAGGCCCGCCCGATCGGGCCCTATTATGTTAATTAAAAGATTTTTTGTAAATTAAAATACCTATTTTTTTATTTAAAGACCAATTTTTTTAATTAAAAATCTGTTTTAAACTCCATATATTACAAAGTCCATATATAAAGTTTCTCACTTTACATGAAAAGACTTGGTATACGTTTTTATATTTATAGAAGTCCCCCCCCCACACACACACATATATATATATATATATATATTGGGCCTCGGGCCGGGTCGGGCCTCATCGGGCTTAAGAACTCATGTCCAAGCCCGCCCGAAAAAAAAATCGAGCCTATAAAATTTTGCCAAGCCCGCTTTGCGGGCCTATTTACCTTACCCAAGCCCTATTTTTTTATTGGGCGGGTTAGGCGGGCTTGGCGGGCCTCGGGCCTATGGCCACCCCTACTGGAGAGGTTCGGGATCATTTGGGGGTCCAAATTGGAGGAGATGGCACCCCAGTAAAGAGGAGTGTTTAATGTTAATGATGACAATCAGGCTGTATTAAAATCTTTGAAGAGAACATACGGGGATTCCCTTAGGGCTAGTGGCTCTAGCCTGGGAGCCAAGGGGAAGGAGAGAGATGGAGAAAAAGAAAAGAGAAGAAGAAGACGAGAAGAAGAGAGAAGAAGAAGGCGAGAAGAAGAGAAAGAAAGAGAGATGAAGAGAAGAAGAATTATGAGGCCAAGAAGAAGTTGGCCTTGAAGGCCCCCGCTGGGTCTTTTTTTACTGCTGCTGCTGAGGGGTCCAGTGTGGCCAACACTCCCATTCTTACCCCTAATCTACTGAAGGGGCCCGTGATCGCGACCGATCGGGAGCGCTCCTCGCGACTGGGGTCGACCCAGCTGGCACTCAAGTCCGCTCAAGATCTTGCTCGAGTGAGTTCCTTCTTTCTTATCTCTTTTCTCTCTATTCTTCTTCTGCACACAAATCTTCATTCTTGCTGTCTTGTGCAGTTTTTGCCTGAATTCACCACTCTTCTGGATGGTCAGGCTGACCAATCCAAGAATAACCAGGAGCTGAAAGATGCCCTGAAGAAGTTTGAAAAGGACTTAAGTGATGCTCGCGCTGCTCAAGGAGAGTTTGGCCGAGGCCTATGCCGATCTGCAGGCTGCCAACAACTTGGTGGTCGCCAAGAAGGAGAAATTTCCAGCTTATTGTCCCTATGGTACAAGTATCAGGTAGATTGTCCAGTTTATTGTCATTCTCCTTTCTCAAAGGATGATAAATGGATCCCAATTGATGGCATTCCTTCCCAGCTTTTAAATCATTACCTTGAAGATGATGAGGAGGTGTTCGTACCTAACCCAGATAACGGCCGAAGAGCATGTGCGGCTAATTATCTTGCTCGCCATCAATTGTCGATTTAGGTCCTTGTAGGATCTTGGGTGTTTTTTGTATTCTTGTAATTTATACTCCCCAAATTTTTTCGATATGTATAAAGTTTAATAATCAACTTATTCCATATTTTGAACAAGTGTTGGCTAAATATAAGTTGATAACTGCCTTTGTATTTTGACTGGTGAAGAGTTGACATTTACCGACCACTTAGGACTTTTGCTGACCATGTAATACTGTTAATCATTTTCGGCTTCTCCCCAATTAAATGAGTTATATTTAAGATCAATCATTTTGGGCTTTTAGCAAACTAAATGAATCAATAACAAGTGTTTTAACTATTTTGGCCCTCTGCCGACTAAATGAGTTCGATGACTTGTGTCGAACATTCTCCCATTCCAATATCCCTTAGCAATATCATTCCATTTACCTTACCTTTTAGGTCGTGTCGTCACACTCCCTTAGGCCTAGGTGAGAAGATGGCGAGAATGTACCTGGCTAATGGGCCATCGGCCCCATCAGGTTTTCAACGACCAACACAGGGGGCGACCAACCTCGGTTGGCTTTTTTGCCAAAGGGTCCCTTGTAGGGCTTTCGCTGTTGCCGGAGCAACTCATGAGGTCTATCGTGTTTATGACAAAGACCTGAGAGTTGTAGCAATTGAAATAAATTCTAATGACTTATTGTAATTACTGTGAGCCCTGCTCGGCACATTGAAATCCCTTGATTGAAATAAGTTGAACAACCTACTGTAATCCATAAGGGTTTTGTTATGCGCGAGGAAATTCCTTGGCTAAGACAAGCCGAGCAGATTACTATAACCAAAGGTAATTTCTCTTTGTGTGGGGAGTGTTATCGATTGGAAATGGTGCATAATGTTGAGATACACAGCAGAAATTGGAAGCAACTAATGTATGAAATCAAAATGCGAGAGCCAAAAGGCCTTTATTCATTAAATAATAACTTCCAATCAACATAAATTTGAAACGAAAATTTGCATAAACTAAATGTGTTGATAGAAGACAAAGAAGACTAAAAATAGAACTTCTTAAGACTGGCTGCCAGGGTTCAAAGTCTCGGTATCAGACACACGATTTTCAACTCGGTCGCGGTATCGGACGATACGCAAAATTACGCTATTTAGAGAGAGCAAAAAATTCCCAAAAAAATATTTAAAAAAATTAAAAAATAATATTAATAATGTGGAGCGATCAAATACGTTAAAAATTCATCATTTGATATGCATTGCATTGTACAATTGGTTATACTAAATCGCGACGAACTTGTCATATTCAATATTCCATAATAAACTATTTTTTAAGGAATTCTAAATATTTTTCGTAAAAAACATTATTTTTTAGATTTTTTAGAAATTCTAAACATTTGTTTTAAGAATTCTAAATAATTTATTTGTACAAAATATTATTTTTAGGAATTTTTAGAAATTCTGAATATTTTTTTAAGAATTTTAAACATTATTTGTACAAAACATTACTTTTTTAAGAAATAGTACTAATTATGAACGAAATACTGAATTTTTGAAGAATACTGCTAACTTTGTAGGTAATAGTACAAATTTATTAAATATGTACAACAAACTTTTAACAATCAAATTACTAACTTTTAAGAAATTATTTTGTATTCATATTAAAAATGTACAACATAAACATTTCAATTATTTTTGTACAAAACGATCACCTTTTATTTGTTACAAAAAATGATTATTGTAAACATTTTTTATTTTGTAATTTTTTTTATATAAAATGGTTCAACTTTTATTTTGTACCTAAAAAATGAACTTAGAAGACATTTTTTACTTTTTACCAAATACGAAGCAGCTATAAACATTTTACTTGACAAAAGAATAAAAGTCCCCTAAACATTTTATCTGTACAAACCAAATTAGTTACAGTTATACCACACAAATTTTATCTCCAGGACAACTGTACCACATAGCTCACAAAGATAGAGTATACTGTTGGAAGGAGAACACAGCATTATCCCAATGTAATTTACTAAGCCAATATATGCTCGACAGCTATTAGACCCACTTTGACCAAATAAAACAAAACATATAACATTTTGGACCAAAGCAAAACTATTTTTTATGCAGCAGTTTTCTCTTGCCCTAAAGCTTATCATGCTCTTTTTGAAAAACGATTCTAACAGAAGTCGAAGACATCTTCACCGCTACAGATTTCTTCTTCTTTATTTTGTTTTGTTCTTACTGGCCATGACCTTCTGTTTCGTTTTTTTTTCCGTTTCATGCAAAGTTAACTCGGCCGAAATGTCACAAATCTAGGCTCTATCGGCTCAATTTCGAAGATATGAAACCGTTGCGCCAATATCTCGGCGATATCAAAGGTTTGAACTAAAAATCGCATAAAACTTGAATCGGGTCTCGAAATCGTATCGCCCAGCTGCGATCCCGAGTCAACTCGATCGATCCCGAGTTGACTCGACCGAGATTTTGAACCACGTTGGCTGCGTTCCATGCTCTTGGTGTCTCCCTGCCCTCCATCATTTTCATGTGATATGCTCCTTGAAGGTTGTCCCTAATTAACTTAAAAAGTCCTTCCCAGTTTGGTCCCAGCTTGCCATCTAACGGTCTTATGGCACTGCTGAGGACTTTCCTTAAGACATAGTCCCCCACTTGGAATTCCCTCGGATTGACTTTTTTGTTATGCTGTTAGGTCAAATGCTACTGATAGGAAGCTAGCTTGATTATGGCCTGTTCTCTTTGCTCGTCTACTAAGTCAAGTTCATGCGTGACTTCCACAAATACCATCATGAAGTTCGCTGAGGTGTTATGTGGTTAAACGCATAGTAGGTAAGGGCCTATAAATGATCTCTTGTAGAGATTTCCCTCCATGGTGTGGTAAAAACGCGTTGCTTTCATCCTCACCTGGTGAGCCAATCTTGTCGTCAGGCAGCGTGTCACTCCGTAAATAGGCAACGATGGGATCCATCCAACTAGGGGCCCTTTCTATGAGGACTTGCTCGGTGGTCTGGCCAATGCTTGGCTAGTCAAGGAACTCTATCTGAATGGTTCTTCTAAGATCGGAATCCGCTGTTGAACTTGGGGCTGCTAAGGCATCGGCGTGATTGTTCTACCCCAAGGGGAACTGCTGAATATCAACCTTCTCAAATCCTTCCTTAAGACTTCTTACTACGGCAACCTTCCTGAAGTTCCATAAGTTGATAATTTCTCATAATTAAATATATATTTATGGGGTCAATTTTTCAAATGATACCCATTCGCCCCCCCAAAAATTGTAGTAAATAATACCAAGCAAATTAACAATGCTAAGATCTCCGATACAGCTCAAATATGTCTCCAAACACACACACACACACACACACACACAGAGAACTTGAATTCGGATTGTTAAGACTGTAAATCAATTGGAAAGGAACATGAGCAAACTTGAGGTAAATGTAAATCGGCAAGCAAGAAGGACACGCTGTTGGGAGACCAAAGCAAGCTTTTCTAGTCACTAGAGCCACTTCTTCTGTCTTCATTTTATCCATATTTATATGCTAGTAGACAGGTTATTCTGTAATAAAAAGCCATGAAAATTAACAAAATTTATCAATAAAGAAAAATACATGGAGACATCAATTTTCATTCCTTCCACCG
Source organism: Sambucus nigra (assembly GCA_949130495.1). Lineage (NCBI taxonomy): Eukaryota > Viridiplantae > Streptophyta > Magnoliopsida > Dipsacales > Adoxaceae > Sambucus > Sambucus nigra. The sequence goes on along the minus strand of OX422223.1, from coordinate 436,585,283 downwards.
TGTTGGGGAGATCTAAATATCATCTCTCAACTCCGCCAAACAAAGAAAATCATGGTTTTATTGTATGCATGACTTCTTCAGTACCACGTCGAGATTTGTTTTGTTAGCTAATTGTTTGCATGACTTCTTCCCTCTCCCTGACTCTAGCTTCAATGACCCCCTGCTATCTTTAATGCTATACATGGACACTTGAGGAACCAGTTCCTCCGAATTTCATATAAAATGCTTAATTAATTGATCTATTCACGAAACCTAGTTATTCGAAGATTCTGACGGAAAGACATGAGATTCAAAAAAAACATAGACCCTTCATTTCCCACACATATCAAGCATGCGAAAAGGAGAAAAATAAGTCTTTTAAGTTTAGGTTTCAAATACATTGCATACAAAAAAAGTCATATTTCCAGTCATTTCTGCCTGGCATTTTGTTAAAAAAATTCAAAACAGCTAACATTAGAATAAAAAAACAGGAAACAAAAACAAAGCCCTACAAATTTGGAAAAAAAAAAAAAGCGGTAACAGGGAGTTTGTGGAGGGAATGAGGGCAGAGAGCTTTTGTTTTGTTGGTCTAGATGCACAACCTGCTTTAAGGGCCTCAAAGTGGAAAGAGAGTCAAATGAGAATGTAGATTGAATCAAATGAGAAGAAGATACAAACATCTGTATAACTTGTATACTTCGACAAAACCGTACATTGCAAAACTAACAAGAATGAACAACAGAATTCGATAAAGATGAGTGCTTCGTGGGAGAGGATTGACAACATCAAGATTAACAAATCCGTTAAAACATTTGCTATTCAAACAATTCAATTATTCTTACAAAAATTAATGTAATGTGTGGGTGCAATATACACAAACAACTGCAAACCAAATCTTTCCTCCCGTGTTCTCTCATTGAGTCATTGTTCCATGTGAGGGCATGACCTACTTAGGGTTTAGTTATTTTTCTTTAGTTTTGATTAAGACTAGGCAATATATTATATATACACATACACATAAAGCCACATCATTTTTCAAAAATATTGCTCTCATATAAGCACGCCGAAAGTGAAGATGAGTCCACACATATCCAATGATCTATATTCAAACTTTATATTTCAGAATCCCCTGCCCATAGATTACACACTCCCAAACACTTTCACTTGTGCAGGTATTTAAAAATCTATAAGTAGGAGAGGGACCATAATCAACTGAATCCCATCAAAGAAACAGAAAACAAAAAAAGTATCACACCCAACACAAAGCATTAGAAGAGGAGTCGCTCGAGAGAAGGGACACCAATCAAGAATATGAACATCACTGGGAAAAGACCCAAATCTCTAAAAAGCAAACACGAGGTATGTATTCTCTTTTTTAAGGTTCAACTCTCGTTCTTATTTAAGGCAGACTTCGATAACAAGATTTTGTTAGTGCAAAGTCTTGAGCTTCTGAGGTTTAAGAAGCAGGCAGCACCCGTTCTCCACTCCTCAAAACAAACCACCACCTAGACCCCCCAATCAAGAAATCTTTGACAGTTACCCTCTTCTCGGTAACCGTGATACGATCTCTGAAAACAACACCATGGCCAACTTAAATGAGACACAAATACTCTGACCACTCAGCAAATATTTTTTTCTTTTTCTAATTGGAATCAAGATTCATTGAAATAAAATAAAAGTAAGTATAATAGAGGACAAGATGTCCACTACCTCAAAACAAACAAAGGGATCAATCAGGTGCAAGCAGCCAAACCCAGTATCTATAATGTCCCTAAATAAATACAGGAAAGCCATAGCATGGTTGAAAACAAACTAGAAGAAATTGCAACAAAAACGGAACTCTTATAAGCAATTTATCCCCGAGAAGGAGAAAAAACATATAATCATGTAGATGCTAGGAGGAAGCCGAAAACTTAATATTGTCCTACGGACTTTCTTTTTCTACCGTTTTGTCTTTGAATAGTTTCAGCTTAATGCAAATAGTCTAAACAAAAGGCATCAGAATGCATCTTCAAAGATGTTTCTTGTGACTCCTCACCATAAAGAACAAAATCCAAAGTGAGCATATTTTTTGCACGTCTACAGAGCACCCATTAAAGACCAAGCTATCCTGTCACTCTCTTCCAATGAACGAAGCAATATTGCAATGAATTAACAAATGATCGAAGCACTCATTTTGATTGCAACACATAACATGCCAATTTGAACACAACAATCAATTGGGACTTCATCTTTAATCAAATCACAAGTATTCACCCTCCCATTAGGGGTGGCAAACCAAATCAATTTCCACATGGATCCCCCAGTAATCCCGCTAAGAAACAATTTTAAACCCGCCACTTTTTTGGACGATTAAATGGGCTGGCCAACAGGTTGAGCTCAACCCATTTACAACCCACTTAAATATGTGTGGTAAAGCATCTTGCCCTATTCTAAAGCTAGCCCGCCGCAATCTCATTTTATCATATCTCTCTTCAACGTCTCTGTTCCATTTCTCTCCCTCTGTCCATAACTGTTCTCTCTTAACATCTTTCTTCCTCTCTCTATAGACCGTCTTCTTCTTAATCTCCTTTATGATTTGGGCTAAAACAAATTAAACCAAGCTTCTGTTCCTAATATGGTAAGGGAGTTCAATATGGATTGTAGCATATATCTATAGGCCTGGATACTTCTTAGATTTGTTTAAGTGAGATCAGTTTGTACAAATATATATATATATATATATATAGAGAGAGAGAGAGAGAGAGAGGCCCCCTCCTGTAAGGACTCTGTAAGGACTCCTTATGGTGCAGACCCCGGTACATACCATTTTTTTTAAATAGTACAAAAATGAATTTCTTGATGAAACTTCATGGATATGATCTCCACGGTGAGAAGATCATCTCCAATTTTTTTCATTAAAAAATTCAATAAAAAAACCGTTGAGATGATATATCTAAAAAATGGTATAAATACGTATTTTCGACCGTTGAAATATTGACGATCATCTCATCCACTTTTTGATTGAATTTTTTTATGAAACTTCATGGCTATGATCTTGACAGTGAGAAGATCATATTCACGAAGTTTCATCAAAAAATTCAATCAATAAAGTGGCTAGCGCCGACCCAACATTTCAACGGTTGAAAAAAAATATTTATACCATTTTTTTACATCACTTCATCTCAACGGTTTTTTTATTGAATTTTTTGATGAAAAAAATTGGAGATGATCTTTTAACCGTGGACATCATATCCATGAAGTTTCATCAAAATATTCATTTTTTTACTATTTTTAAAAAATGGTATGTACCAGGGTCTACAGGGGACTTTCTATGTGTGTGTGTGTATATATATCCCATTTTTTCCCAACCTGTGTTGGGTTGGGCTCGTCAGGTCTACCTTCATGAAGCACAAGCAAAGAGAATACTTGTACTTTGAAAGGAATGTCAGCAGCCCATATGAACTAAAAGAAGCAAATGAACTTAAAAGAAGCAATAAGGAGACTGAGAATAATTGAAAAAAGATTTACACGAGCATCCCTCACCCCCTCACAAATGTGGACTCCCTCAATTTGAGGAAGCACATTGCTCAATTTCATCGCTTTTAATGTTCCTTTTGAAACAAAAATTCCAGCAGGTCTGCCATTGAATTGGATACAAAAAGGACCAATGTGTTCACCTTTGGGGACAAATCTTTTTGAAAGACTCCTCATCTCTCACGCATCCTCCTAAAATCTAATTGAAAATCCATCTGTTTATTATTAAAGATAATTATCAAATGGACACTCTAAATTATGCATCTCACCCTTGTTTTAAAAAACATGCAACGCACCCCGACATTTTTTACAATTAAGTGTACCCATTAAGGAATTGTGAGGCAAGTTGCATGTTTTCAAAATTTGGGGTGATATGCATACTTTGGTAAGTGCTTTAAAAGCTCCTTATTAAAAGGCTTCTAAAGTAACGATTTTCAAACATCCTCTAATCAAAACTATAACCTCCTATGAAAATCTCCAAGGCATATTTGCAAAATGCAAAATCTCCAAGGCAATAGGCATATTTGCAAAATGCTACTTTTGCTCCCCAATTTTGTGGTTTTTGCTCTCCAGATCAAGCGTCAAACTAATATTTATGCGTTGGGAAGGCAAAATTGGGAGCATATGCTTCCAATTTTACATCCCCACGAGAATCAAATGCTTCCTCCAACGGAAAACCAACTGTAGCGGGAGGGACACGCGCCACAGCTGAACTGCCGCGTCAAATCTGTGTATTATTACATATGCTTACTTTTTAATATTTTTTAAATTCTTTACATAATTTGAATGTAAATAATCTTTTCTTTCAGTTCTTTTATAAAACATTAGAATTAAACATGCCTATACACTTACTTTTCCCACATCATTCAAATTCCTTGGAGATGGTCTAAGTAACCTCGGTGAGGATCTCTCCCTAAAAATTTCTCTCAATAAATATATGTATATATATATATACATATATTAAAACTTAGTTTAGTGCCAACAGATTGCAAATTAGACTTAAATAACCTTCAGGTCTGTTATGATATTTACATGTATACAGAAACAAGTTGGATGTGATACATGTAGCAAATTAATTGAAACCTCACTTAGTAAAAAGAACAAGGGAGTTCGATTCTGCTTACGTTAAGCGGAAGTAGTAGTCAAAGTTATCGGAACACTCAACAGGAGCGGTGCTTGTTTTCTTAAAGCGTCCGAATATGGAGCATATGACATGCGTTATGAAAGACGATGATAGAGAGAGAGATGCATGTTTATTTAACTTGAGGTTCATGTTTGAGTCTTGTTTATGAGTCCTTCTACACCAACTCATGATTGTGATACATTTGGTGCGACGCACTAACGTGCCGCATCCGTATTAGCTCGTGTTTGGGTACAGTAGTAGTGGAGCCCAGACACGGGCTAATGTGGGTGTGACACATCACTATGTCGCACCAATTTGTGTCAAGTTCATGAGCTTGTCTACAATTATTGCTTGTTTATATAAGAACTAGTATTGAGCCCCTCGCGATGCGTGCGGCTTAAACAAAGGGAACGGGAAAATATGAATACAAAATTCAGCATAAATAAAAAGTAGTGGAGGGAAAATAAATAATTTGGCATAAAAAGAGAGATCAATGAAAGGCGGAGAGAAAAAAAGATAAATGAAGGGAGAGATATAAGAGAAAATAATAAAATCGAAGATAGATAAATGAAGGGAGAGAAAAGAGATATATAAATGAAGGGAGATAGATTGACGAGAGTAATAAAAGTGGAGGCTCCAAATATTAACACATGGCACAATGACAGAGTCCAATAGTACTCAGTGACACTTACCCTTCCCTCGGGCTCTTGGTAACCATGGTACAAGTTGTGAATAATAACACCATGGCCAACTGAAATCAGACACAATTACTCTGAATACTCGGCAAATATTTTTTTCTTTTTCTAATCAGAAACACAGTTCATTGAATTAGAATAAAAATAGAGGACAAATTGTCCACTAACTGAAAACAAACAAAGGAACCATCAGGTGCAAGCATCCAAACCCCGGTACCTATAATATCCCTACGTACATACGTGAAAACCATAGCATGTTGGAACATAAACTAGAAGAAAATACACCAAAGACGGAACCTCTTATAAGCGATTTATCCAAGATAAGGAGAAAAAAGATCTATTCATGTAGTTATTGAGGCCTAGGAAAGCGCCACAAACTTTATACTCTCCTACGGACTATTTTTTTCTATCTTCTTGTCTTTGAAATAGATTTTCGTGGGAGAGCATCAGGTTTGTGGCTTCATCATAGGCCTGAACATCTACATGATTAGATCTTTTTTTAATCAAATCATAAGTATTCACCCTCCCATTAGGGGTGGTGAACCAAATCCATTTCCACAGGGATCCCCATGTAATCTAGTCGAGAAAACATTTTCAACCTGCCACTTTTGTGGACAAGTTCTAAATAGGTTGGCGAATGGGTTGAGCCCAACCAGTTTACAACCCACTTAAATATGCGTTGTAAACCATCTTACCCTATTCTAAAGCTAGCCCGCCACAATCTCATTTTTTTCAGATCACGCTTCAACATCTCTATTACAACTCTCTCTGACATCTTCCTTCCCCTCTCTATCGACCGCCTTCTTCTCACTCTCCTTTATGATTTGGGGTAAACAAATTAAACCAAGCTTCTGTCCCAAATCTGGTAAAAATTCATAATGGTTTGTAACATATATCTATAGGCCTAATTATTTTCTTAGATTTGTTCAAGGTAAAAGATAACTGTTTTTGAGTGTGTGTGTGTGTGTGTGTGTATATATATATAATATGTATATATGTGACTCCCCCAATTTGAGGAAGCAAATTGCTCAATTTCATCGCTTTAAAGTTCCTTTTGAAACAAAAATTCCAAGCCCATTGAATTGGATACAAAAAGAAGCACTGTATTGACCCACGAAGAAAATTGTTTTTGAAAGACTACTCACCAAATGCATCCTCCTAAAATCTAATTGAAAACCATCTATCTATTTTGAAACGGAATTATTAGATGCACATACTAAATATGCATATATCGCCCTAATTTGAAAAATGATTAATTACTAAAAAGTTCCTCAAATATTTTTTAATACATATTTAGTCCAAGCCTTTTTTTTATTCCAAAAAGTCTTTCAAACACCCATTTAACCAATATTCTCTTATTTTTAAAAGCTCGCGCTAGCGGCACTCCCGCCTCACCTCCCACCCCCCATCGGAGCTCCGGTGACCCTCACCCGAGGCTCCCTTTTTTAGTGTTTTTTTATGGTGATGGACTTTTTGGAATAAAATAAAAAGAATTGCAGTGAACGTGTATTAAAATATGTTCGAAGGACTATTTGGTATATGCCCCTTTAAAAAACACGCAACTCAACCCATCATTTTTTACAACTAATTGTAACCGTGGTAAGTTGCATATTTTCTAAATTTGGTGCAGGATGCATAATTTAGTAGGTGCATTTAAAATGTCCCTTATTAATAAGCATATAGGGTTACTTTTTTTGTACATCCTGTGATAACTCGGTTATCATAGCTATAATCTTGTAGGACAATCTCCAATGCAATCGGTATATTTACAAAATACTATTTGTGCTCCTCATTTTCTGATATTTGTGTGGTAAACCATATGCCGCGAGAGGCAAGATTGGGAGCAAAATCCACACGAGAAAAAACTGCTTGTTTGTACGACAAACCATATTTTTGAGTTTTTTTTACTTTAATACATAACTAATCTTAAATTTTCAATTCGTAAGACTTTAATACATTTTTCATCGCTAACTATACCAAATATCAGTTTTGGTGGCAAAATTCACATTTAATGACTAAAATGGTACTAGATTAAATGAATCAACTTTTGGTGTAGAAAAAAAGCTCCAATGACTTTGAGCTGTTCTAGTGCCGTGTCTCTCTCTCTTTCTATATATATATATAAAGAATCCCCCGAAACAACAAACATATTAACCCAACAAACAAATATAGAAAAACTTAGTTGATTGCCAAGGGATTGCAAATTAACTCACAAAAATAAACTTCTTAATAGAATTTAGAGTTAACTAAACCTTCAAGTTGCAAATTAATTCACAAAACAAATGACAAGGCTCTGTGCAAAAATTGTAAAATAGTCCCCTTTTTTGTTTATACGCATAAAAAAGGTTTATACTATATAGTAACGGAACAAGTGAGTTCGATTCTACCTTCGTTAAGAGGAACTCTGTGTTTGTTTTCCTAAACCTCACCAATTTGTTTGGAGCATATATATATATATATATATATATATATATATATATATATATATATATATATATATATATATATATACTGTGTCACGGAAAAAGACGGTAATATATAAACAGAGATGCCTATTTATTTAACTTGGGCTCCACGTACGGTAAAAAACTTTTTTAACTAGCTTACCTTGGCTGTGTAGACGACCGAGGAGAAGATGGTGACGAATAGGGGGAGAAAAGGTGAGGAAGAGTTGGAGAAGAGACGAAGAGGACAAATAAAAAGAAGAAAGTTCCACTTTAATTATATAATGACCGATTTACCTTAGTACATTTTAAAAACCCATTAATACCCTTTTATTTTAATATTTCATACGTTTCCATTGAATAAACTTTAAATACTCACATTCATTCATTTTATCTCCTATTCATTCATGAACACCACCAACCATCCAAATATATTCATCTTCCAACCTTATAAATTTATCTTTTCAAATGGCAGCTGAAATCCCAAACATCCAATATGCCTACGTAAGTTATTTGTATCCCTATTTAATTGAAAGTCCATCGTTTATTTGCATCGTTGCTAGCATTTCTTCTGCCAAAATTAAGGTCAATACTCCTAATTTCATCTAAAAAAAATTATTATGTCTGCAAAGTATGCATTTGTTAAATTTTCTCTCTCATTTGTGATCAGAGTTTGTATTTTCTATTTTCATTTTTTTCATGTTTTTAGAGATGTGTACTTCTTACATATTCTCACTGTTCTAAAAAACCCGCCTAGGCGGCTTAAGGCTTGGGAGAAACGCCTCGCCTTACGCTTTTCACGCCTTATTCTTGGTAAAACCCTTAAGGCGCACTTTTTTTCTAAAAACAACAATGCTTTAGTGAAACGATGTTGCCTTTAAAGAATTTGTTTACAAACCGGATCATTATCTTATCCAAAATAATCAAATAGTATTTTAATTTGCATATATTCAGACAAATTTTTATGATATGTGCAATTTTTGTATTTTAATACCCTTGTTATGGTTAAAAAATATTAAATTATATTAAGAAGGCCTAAACGCCTTTTCACGCCTTTTTACGCCTAGGCCCGCCTAGGCTTCTAAGGCTTAAGGCTTGGCCTCCACGCCTCAATCACGCCCCGCGTTTTTTAGAACCTTTATTCTAAATTAAATGTAAGCATATTGATATAAACTTTTTGGGTATTAAAGTGTGACACCCCGCCTAATAAAATACTGGGTGATCAGTCATATACCAAATTAAAACAGGAATCCCAGTTGGATCATCCTTAGCATCACTGTCGAAAACTTTTTAAATCTTACTAACCACCTAGTATTCCAAAAGCTGGTGCCAATTTTTAACTTTTTGATTAAACAAAACAGTACATGCGGAATTAAAATATAAACCATTCACACAACTGAATGAAAATAGACTAAATCATAATTACGCAACTTGCCGAATAAATCACCGGCCACCAAATAAATAATCTAATACAAATATTCAACACCTGAATGAATTACACCTGAAAACGGTACCGAAAAGTCTGCGCTACAAGCCCTAAATAAAACTGAGACTGATACAAGATTCCTACTCTAGGAATGAATGAATGATGCGTCTAATCCAAACTCCTGCTAGCATCCACATATGCCGCAGCTCCGTGTCCCTGGAATAGAATATCAATCATGGCGTCCCTGTGCCTGGACACCTAAAAGGTTTTGAAAATAATTTTATAGCAAGGGTTAGAACCCAAAACATTTTGAAAATATTTAGCAAGTGAATTAACTGCAGTAATTTAAAATGCATGAATGCGCTTCATATTTAAGTTAGTGTCGCACTCCCTTGTGAACATTCTCACCCCTCCACTATTGTGCACACCTACCGGTTATCTTAACCCCACCTAGTTGTGCTACCCCGTCCAACTAGTCCTGGTATAACCTTCCCTTGCCATACTACTCTAACCCGAGTATAATGATTTCCTGAATTATAAGTTATTTCACAATTTACTTATTTAATTCCTCTTAAATAGTAACATATAACCGTATCACAAGTTATATAAAGTAAATACATCACACACTGTATTATTCCCACAAATGATTAACTTAATTAATTTCTCATTAATTAACAACATATAACTGTAACCCGAGTTATATAAAGTAAATACATCACACACTATATTATCGCCTACATATAATATTTACTACCATATTATACGTACCTTTACTAACATCCACACATATATCATACGTGTATCCATCCTTCCGAGTATACCCTCACCGGATGATTCACTCTAAGATGCCACCTCACTAGGTGTGCTCACAAAACCTAGTTTTTCAAGTTGGATTCGCTCACCAACCTAGACTAAAACATAAACGAAGTGGAGGCGGCCATATTCCTTCCTGAAAGTGAGATAATCTCCTCACCCATATACCGAACGCTATGACTTGGGGATATACTCACCCTACTCCTCAAGCTAGGGGATTCACCCACATCGCGCAACCTCCCTTGATAGCATCAGAGTATATAATTTGAATAAATATCTAGTCACTGATATTTAATATCACACACAATATATACACGTATATATATATACTATCACTACACCGTATATATATAATATAAACCCCGGCTTTACCGTGTACTCAAAATCCCGTATATAGCCTGAAATTTAATGTCACGCACAATAGACACGTATATATATATATATATATATATATATATATATATATATATATATATATATATATATATATATATTATAACCCTGGCTTTACCATGAACTAAACATCCCGTATACTGCCTGAAATCTCCTGAGTCTGTGGCTTCACTCAACGTAATTAATTTTATTACCACTCCTATTAATTTAATCCTACCCGAGTCTACAATCTGACTCTAATTAAATTACTTATAACTCTTATTAATTTAATCCTACCCGAGTCTACAATCTGACTCTAATTAAATTAATTATCACTCTTTTTAATTTAATACTTGGTGTCGCCCAACCATTATCCCCGGACTCTCTCCCTTGGCCCGTACCTCAACATTTTCCGAGTCTATGTTCCGACTCCAAACTAATTACTTTCTCTCAATAATTAATTTAATACCTTGATGTCACTTAACCAACATACCCGGACTCGCTCACTTGGTCAAATTTTCATCTCATAATATAATACCCACATTTTCGCCTACAATGTGTCACACCTTTATTTCTATAATTTTTCCAATTATATTTGCCTATAATTATTAACATACCCAGACTCGATTCATTTGGCCCGAAGTTAAATATTTTCCGAGTCTATATCCTGACTCTAAATTAATTAGATTATCTCCAAACTTAACTCACTACCTTGGGGTCGCTTGACCAATATACCCGAACTTGCTCACTTGGTCCATATTTAAATCTCAGAATTAAATTCTCAAATATTCACCCATAATGTGTCACGCATTTATCCCTCCTAAATATTCGCCCATAGGAACTAAGTCTCGTATTTATTTGACACTAAATAAATAAGTCCCAAAAGGAATATTTTTAACTTTCTCTCAATTCAAAATTATACTAAAAGAAAATAAAAATAAAACCAAGGGTAACCAAACAGCCCGATCTACCAAGATTTTGCCATCGTCGATCGATCGAAGGCCCCCTATCGATCGATCGATCCTCCCTGGGCAGGCCTTCTTCCCCGCTGAATTCCGCCATTAACGAATTCCAAGCTTTGTATACCAGAATTTCAACCTCTAATCGAGTCATCCCAACACATAAACATATTTAACCTTGACCCTATACATCATATACACCTTCTAGTATATGAATTTCTCAACTTATCTCAAAATTTCAAAAATGGGTTTTCCCCATAAATCTCCATTAACTTTGTTCAAAAATCCCAAATTCCAGATTCAAATTTCCACCCTTTTATATTCCGGTTTGCTCAATCAAATTTGATAATTATACTCAGAATTATCTACACAACTAATTCTTACTTTGAATTTCATTCAAGTGTTTCATAAATAAAAACCCCATTTTTGTACCCATTTATTCCCAAAACGAATTTTGGTTTACACATCACTATGATATGAATTGATTATCATACTTTAAGAATCAAAACAGTTAACCACTTGCCTGTAAGTGTTCGTAGTGTCTGATCCGTTGTTGATGTCCCTTAATTTGGCTCCAATAACCCCCAATTTGTTCTTGATTTGCTTTCCCCCAAATCCCCTCTCAAACCCTAGGTTTAGAGTTATGTTGGCTGCCATTCCTTAATCTCCCAACTAGGTTAAAAATCCTTAATCCCGTTGTTCACCTAATGGGCTTAATTAAAGTGCCCAACTCACCCCGAGTGGGCTCGACTATGCCCAAAAATACCCCGAGACCCAATTAATACCCCCGGGTACTCTTTTCTGACTATCTCGGCCCATTCGGTCACAACCGTGCACTCAAAATTGGCATCCGAATTAATTTATAAAAATCCTTATCTCACACCGAATTTAGTCTATACCGACTCCCGACTGAGATAAATGCATACCCCGTCATTAATACCCGAAATGACGTAATTAAATTATTACTATTCACTTAGTAAATAAATTTTCCTAAACATTAACCATTCACTTCCCGATTAATATTTAAATCTATATATTGCCATAATTAATAAAATTAAAATTACAACACACAAGTAATTTAAAATTCCCGAATTAATTAAATATTAAATGCCCAAAAATACGGGTTATTACATAAAGATTCTGCCTATTGTTTGGTGTTTTCTTCTAATTCCGGAAACTTCACTCATCATAACAATTTTTTGTAGTTAATAAATTTTTTTATTATTTTCACAAGGTGAAAGTTCACTATTTTGGTACTATAGATTATGCCTATTGTTTGGGGTTTTCTTCTAATTACTTAAATTTCGCTCATGATAATATTTTTTTTTATTAATTTCGTAAGGTGGAAGTTTAATACTACAATAGTTGATGGCAACAAGACAAGTACTTAATTTTATGGTTTATTGTCATTCTTATATAATTTCTAATTACGAAAATTTCACTCACGATAACAATTTTTTTTTTTTTTTCATAAGGTGAAAGTTCACTACCACATTAATTGATGGCACGAGGACAACTATTTGATTTTTTGGTTTATTGTCATTGTTATATAATATGATGTTCTTACTCCTTACAGTAGTCGGAATGTAATTTAGTTCATAAGAAATTGTTATCATTTCACTCTTTCGTAAGTAATTGTTAATTGAAATCTTGTAGAATATTGTCAATATTGGTGGTACAAGCTCGAATTGTGAATCTGAGAGTGAAGGAATTTCACTTTTGTTTACGAGGTATGTGAAGTACTTAATACCATATTGAAACTCTTTCGTAAAAATTATATTCGAGATGGTCATATATTTCGTTTGAAACTTTGTAGGATATTGTCAATATTTCTTATAGAAGCTTAGACTTTCAATCTCATAGTAAAGGAATCTCAATTTTGTTTACAAGGTAATTGCAATTGATTAATGTATGATTGCAATTTTATTTATCATTTTTATTTAATTTATGGGCCATTATGAAACCCGTTGAAGAAACTAATCTATATAAGATTGTCTTATGTCCAAAAAACTGAAAAAGAAAGTTCAGCCCTAACACTGATGATAACACAAACTACTCGTGTATAACAAATTATAGAGTAGAACCAATTAGATACCCAAATATTTATAAACTATAACGAAGAACATAATTGTTTGGATAAACAAAATTACGTCATTGCAATATACATATTAAACTTTTTGATATCATGATACATTTTTCAAACTATTTTCATTATGTCATAATTGATGGCTTCATTTATATGGGAGAGTAGATGGATACATATATAGAAAGAATGGGGATGGGTTTGGCATTGGTTTTATAGGTTGCGATTTATTTTGGGAAGGTGATGGTGTATTGTGAAGCACACATCTAACAATGGGAAAATGACAGCTCTACTAGGAATATTTAAAAGAGAACCAAGAGATGAGTAATTATAGCATGGGAAATACGAGAGAGGGACCAAAAAAATGAGATCCAATTTCGAAAATTTTCTCGAATAATCGGGGAGGAAATTCAAATTTGTGGAATTTTAAATTATAATTGATGAAATTATTGGTTTTAATGGTTTTATATATTTGGGAGAAATTTTAATTAAAGATGATTTAGTACATAATTAGGATCGACCTTAGGTAATAGATGACTGGAAGGTTGAATATAATGAAGATGGTGACACATGTTATCCCATTTATTTAGTCCTGAAAATTTAGTAGCATTTTAATTTTTTTACGGTAGTAAGAAAAAGAGACAAATGGTTAGGTACCCACTTAATAAAGTCAATTACGAGAATCCTATTTCTTGGTGTGGTAGAAAAATAGACCAATATCAAGTCGAAAGCTGTATAAAATAATCCACCAACTTAACGGAAAATAATGCGACTGGTGGTTTCGACTTTAACATCTGCCTAGACATGGTTTAAGACCTGTGATCACCCTCTGTGGCCACCTCTATTGTTGGCCATGTATTTTCAAATGGATTCATTACCCAAGTGTATCTGCTAAAATCCTAAATCACCAACAGCCTCAATACCCTATGTGCAAGGCAGAAATTATCGAAAAAATCTTAGTCCCACTCTACGGCTGCGGTCGAGCAGAAAAGCATCCAAAAAAAAAGTTTCACACGCGAAATTAGTCATACCTTGAAGGCCTTCGAGTCCCCAATGCGGATTTAGTCATCAACCGATATCGCCCACACGCATGACAGGCTGACAACAACAGTAGCTTCTACTGTAAGCAGAGATAACTGTCAGTTGGAAGGCATGGAGGAGTAAGCACGGATGAATGACTAAGTAAGAACAGTAGCTGATGCCACTGTTACACATTTGCAAACCATGGTGCATATGTGAATCTTTCAAGTAATTTTATAATTTGGTATTATTAGGGTTACAGTGCATAAAACTTAATTTTATACCACAAATATTAACCTCAAGATCAAAACCCTCTCCCTGATGAAACTTAAGACTCAAAACAACATTAACTCAATCTCCAAGAATCTTAGTTTACTCCCAAAACATTATTTATATAAAATCTCTATTATGTGTCTTAGTTCTAATATATTCTCTATTTATTCAAATTTGGGATTCCCCTCTAAAGAGGATTTAACCTTTTTTGTTTTAAGTACTAATATTTTATTTGGTTTTCTTATAAGAATGGAAAGCAAATATAGTATTTTCAAAAACAGTTAAGGGATCCTTCGTAAATTAGAAAGGAATACGTACTAGAAGTTATTCCATGTGTTATGAAAGAGACAAGCAATGAAGAGTTATTTAAAATACTTAATAATATTATGGAAGCCAAAAGTTTTGCTTAGGGGGTGAATGAGACCCGCGATGTTGGTCCTGATGGTTACATATATGCATACTAATATAAAATGAGCATTGAGAAGTGAGCGTTGAGTGAAGACAGAGTGATGTGCTACCAACACAGGTACCCATATGCATACTTTTAATATGTTGATTAAAGGTCTAAGTTAGGATGTGTAAAAATCTTTATTGGATTATTTTGATATTTCTAGGAATATTTTCTGATGATGATATGGCTATGTAGTCTTTGTAATGTTGCAAACAATGCAACAATCCCAAAATGCACACCCATTGTTTGATAAAAATACCAACAATAAAACATTCCTAATTGTCATTGAAATGGGTCTTCTTTTATTTTTATTTTTATGTTATAGAAACTTTGGCTATGTTTAGATGGTACTGATCAGTGCTTTCAAATTGATGCCATCTTGATTTTTTTTTTTTTATCATTTTATTTCTTATTTTTCCCACATAAAGTGAATGAAATAAAAAGATAAAGTGGGTGTAAAATGAATTTAGGGTGTGAATGCCAATATGTGTATGGTACTAATTCTTTCACATTGGTGTCTGAACTAACACAAATCTTTCAAATTGTTGTCAGTTTGATTTTATATCTTTCTTAAAAGTATAGAATTAGGAAGAATGTCATATTTGGCGTTGCTTTCATAGATATGCTCTGTTTCAAATTTTCTTATGATTTTTTTATTTGATGATTAAACCATCCCATATGTTGAGTGAATTTGAAAGAACCTTTCAAATCATACAGTTTTGGATCTGCACAAAGAGATAAGTCGAGTTGGTTTCGCAAGTGAGAGGTAAAAAGGAAACTTCGAGAATTAAAATTAGTGACATATCTGCCATACTTACGGAGGTATGCTATTTAAATATTATGATCATTTTATGATTTCGGTGGCTTATATTTAAAAAGTGGGTTCATGAATTATGCATATGTTTGTTCAAAGAAATTTGAGGGCAATTTTTATTTTTATTTCTTATTTTTTTAATTCATTTGACTTTTGTTGATCAGTGAATATTTTGCACTCTCTTAGGCATGTTAATGGAGAATCAAGTGGTGCAGATCTTATAATCATGTGCGGTGGCTAAAGATTTTGGAGATTCACATGCGGTTTTAAAGTAATCTTATTAAAACTTTGGCAATGGGCCTCACAGATTTTGAAGATTCACATATGGTTTTAAAGTAATGTTATTAAGGCTGTGACAATGGGCCTTAGTTAGAGTTGGGGACCAAGTGCGAATTTGAATTTAACTTTTTTGAGCAGGTGACAAAATCAATTTATAGTTTTTCTTAGACAGATCTTATTTTTATTTTTTGTCATTGGCATTAGTCTAATAATATAAGGATAAAGTATTATGTACGAGCTTGCTACTCAAGTGAACATATAGTGGGTTCATTTTTATGAGTTTTCATTCTTGAGTTGTATAATGAGATAATGATTGTGATTATACATAATCTACATGTTTCTCTGGACATATGATTTCGGTGACACCCCGCCTAATTAACCCCGGGTGATCAGTCCTAAATTAAGTTAGAACATGTTTCTCAGTTGGATCATCCTTAGCATCACTGTCGTCTTTTTAATTACTAACCACCTAAGTGAGAAAATTAGACCGGTGCCAAGTTTTATCTTTCATTAACTTAAATGAAAACTCATGGGGAAAATAAAATCACACAATTAATCTCAATTAATTAAAACAACCATACACAATTAAATGACTAACCGAATAAACCATCGGCCCAAAAATCCAACAAATATAAAATAAAGACAAGTAATCAATCTCAACAAGTCTGATAGAAACTAAATGAACTGTGAGCGACATGCTCGAAATAACTGATAGAAGTCTCTACACTAGAACGAAAGAATGAGGTGTCTATCAAACTCCCGCAACATCCACATATGTTGCAGTAACGGATTTCCTGAAACAGAGTCAAGCCTGACGTCCCTGTGCCTGGACACCTAAAAGGTTTTTAAATTTTTTTATAGCAAGGGTTAGTACCCAAAAACATTTGAAAAACATTTAACAAATGATTACCTTGCAGCAATAAATAAATATGCATGCTCTACATATTTTAGTTAGTGCCGCACTCCCTTGAGGACATCCTCACCCCTCCTCTAATATTCACTACTAACGCTTTAAATAAATTCACCTAGTTTTTCATCTTATGACTAGATAAATTATAAAGCCATTGTAAACACCCTACTCTAACCGAGTATACCTTAATTATGATTTTTAAGTTATTATCGTCATTAACTTAATTAAATCATTTCCCTTTTTAATTTCATATAACTTCCACATCTGTTATACGTATAATACAACTCATGCTTTGTACTAATTAGCCCGTATATAATTATTTACCTAATTATACACTCAGTCACATTACAGTATTCACAACCATACTAATATAACATTTAATAATAGTATTTTTCCCCGAGTAAAGTCTCACCGGGTAAAATTCCTCTAAAGTGCTATCCCACTAGGTATATTCACCTGACCTAGTTACCCCAAGTCAGAATTTCTCCCTAACTTGGTTATTACATAAATATTGGAGGCGGTCATATTCCTTCCCTGAAAGTGAGATGCCCTTCACCCATATAACGGACGCTATGACCTGGGATTATACTCGCCCTACTCCTCAAGCTAGGGGATTCATCCACTACGCGCAACCTCCCCCTATAGCACTAGAGAATATAATAATAATAATATCTATCACTGATATTAAAGCACACCCATATATATATACATATAATATCGCACACCGTATATATATATATATATATATATATATATATATATATATCACTGAATAAAAATATCTCGGCTATACCGTGTACTAAGTCCGTAACACAAGCCTATTCCATTTTATAATGAGTTTGTGGCCCAACTCGAATTATTAATTAATTTTCACATTAATTTCTTTTGGTATCGCCCTAACCAATATATCCGAACTTACTTTCGTGGCCCGAATTAACATCACCCAAGTCTCAATCCCCGACTCTAAATTATTTAGCCTTTACCTAAATAAAATTTATATCTCGGTATTTCTCAACCGTTATTCCCGGACTTGTTCACTATATCCATATTTAATCCTTTCGAAAAAACTTTCCAAAATTCAACCTTAGTGTGTCACACCTAATTTCTCCAAAACCCAACAAAATTTTAAATTATGATGTCACACTAAGCCGCCTTCAAATTCTAATTAATTTTATTCACTATTAATTATATTTTAAACCCATGTATTAATTACTCACCAATTTAAGGCATGGAAAAATATTAAATTAAATTTTTCTCCATATAAAGGAAAACTGGGGGAACTATCAAAATTTTCGGACCATCGATCGATCGATGGTCACCCTTCGATCGATCGATCGAGCAGGTCCTCGTCTTCCTCGAGTTGGCTGTTTCAGCCATGGACGCCCACCTCCAAATCCTAGTTTCTTCTACACTGAAAACTAAGCGTTCCCATCGACAATAAACATCAAATACCTCATATGAAACCTCTATAAAGTCCATCAACATCAAAATTTCGCTTTCTGTACTGTTTTCACAGATTGGGGTAAATTTACATTCAGTCTTTAACCCATTTAAACATCAATTTCTTTCCACCAAATTCGTCTCTAAATCATCCGGTTTACACATCTTACCAGATATAAATACACAACCTAGATTATATATGATCTTTTAATCCATTTATAAATCAGATTCATGATTTACAAAACACCATGTTTATACCCCTTTAAAACCCAAAACGAATTTCTTTCATTACACACATAACATGAATATGAATTGAAATACACTTTACATGCTACAGCAAGTTAACCACTTGCCTTAAGGTTCGTAGAGTCTGAATTTGGAACCGCGAGTGCTCAAGGTTGAAGATGACTCCTTTATGCTCTCCTGTGATCCCCAAATTTGGCTTTGCCTGTTGTTAGGGTTTTCTAACCCTCTAAGTCCTTTCTCTAATTAATTCAGCCGTTACCTTGTTTCTTTTATTTGTTTAATTAACCATAATCCCGTTTTTTGCCTAATGGGCCAAGCCCAAGTGACCCAAATGCCCCCATGTGGGCTCGGCTATGCCTAAAAACGTCCCGTGACCCGTTTACTATCCCCGGGTACACTTTTTTGACTATCTCGGCCCATCCGAACTCAATCGTACACTTAGAATTGGCATCCGAATTAATTTCTAAAAAGTCCTTATTTCACACCCAAATTAGTGTATACTGACTCCCGACTGAAATAAGTACATATCCCGTCCTTAATATCCGAAATGACGTAAATATAATATTACTATTCACTTAGTAAATAAGTTTTCCTTAAATATTAACCATTCAATTCCCAATTAATATTTAAATAAAATTTCCCTAATTAATTCAATTAAAATTACGACTCACAAGTAATTTTTAATTCCCAAATTAATTAAATATTTAATGTATGAAATACGGGATGTTACATACTCCCCCTTACAAAGGAATTTCTTCCCCAAAATTAGGTCATACCTGTGATGAAAAGCTCTGGATGTTGTTCCCGCATATCCTCCTCCCGGTTCCAGGTAGACTCGTCAACGTTGTGATGACCTCACTGTACTCTAACTAGTGGAACAACCTTGGAACATAACTTCCGCTCGCTACGGTCCAGAATAGCCACCGGTCTCTCCTCATATAAGATGTCTGGCTGTAAATCAATTTCTCGAGTGGAATGTGCCAGAAAGCCCTCTCGCTCCTGCGATATTTCTTCAGCGATGCTACATGGAACACGTCGTGTATCCGCTGAAGGTGCTCCGGCAATCCCAGCATGTAGGCTACAGGCCCCACCCTCTCGATAATAGGGAAAGGTCCCACGTACCTTGGTGCTAACTTACCCTTCTTTTCGAACCTCATCACCCCTTTTATAGGGGACACCCGGACCAATACCTGATCCCCAACCTCTAACTCCACATATCTTCGTGAAGCATCAGCGTAACTTTTCTGCCTATCCTGAGCTATCCGAATCCTCCCTCAGATCAACTCTATCTTGGCAGATGTCTATTGAACAATCTCCGGCCCCAATAGTTTGTTTTCCCCCACCTCTAACCAACAAGCGGGTGAACGATAAGGTCTCCCGTATAGTGCCTCGAATGGTGTCATGCCGATCGTGAATTGGTAAGAGTTGTTATGCTCAAACTCTACCAGAGGAAGATATTTCTCCCAACCTCTCCCAAAGTCTAATATGCACATTCTGAGCATATCTTCCAGCATCTGATTGACTCTCTTAGTCTGTCCGTCAGTCTGTGGGTGATAGGCTGTACTCAAACGTAACTCTGTGCCCATGGCCTCCTGAAAACACTGCCAAAAGTGGGCCACAAAGATCTTGTCCCTATCCGACACAATATTTATCGGTACCCCGTGCAGCTTAACAATCTCTGCTATGAATAACTGTGCATAACGCATCGTCTCAAAGTCTGTGCGAACCGGCAGGAAGTGGGCCACTTTGGTCAACCGATCCACAATGACCCATATGGAATCGTGACCCTTCTGCGATGTCGATAACCCTGTAATGAAGTCCATGAAGATGCTCTCCCACTTCCATACGGTAATTTCAAGTGGCTGTAGCTTCCCTGATGGTCTCTGATGGTCAACTTTCACAAGATGACACGTGGCAAATTTCGAAACCAACTCTGCTATGTCCCGTTTCATTCCTGCCCACCAATACTGCCTCCCCATATCCTAATACATCTTAGCCCCATCGGGATGTACCAGAATCTCGACCCATGAGACTTTGTCATAACAGCGTGTCTCAACTCCTCATCCTCTGGCACAATTAACCTCCCATTAAGGCGTAAGCCTCCCTCCGAGTTGATCGAGTAACCCTCTGCTCCCTCAGTTAGCAACTGGCTCACCCTATCCCGGCAGGTCTGATCCTCTGCCTGAGCACTCACAACCCGCATAATGATCTCAGGTGTGATGGATAATGCTGACATACAAGCCATGGCTACATCATCCTCATATCGAAGTTCTCTCCACTTCGCTTTCCAGACTTCTGATATTTCCCCAGACGGTCTCTGACTCAATGCATCTGCTACCACATTAGCCTTACCAGGATGATACTGAATATCAAACTGGTAGTCTTTCACGAATTCTAGCCATCGCATCTGCCTCATATTCAGATCCTTCTGAGTGAAGAGATACTGAAGTGATTTGTGATCCGTGAATAACGTGAACTGCTCCCCCAGAAGATAATGTCTCCATATCCTCAAAGAAAAAATGATCGCTGCTAACTCCAGGTCGTGAGTGGGGTAATTCCTCTCATGGGGCTTTAGCTTCCTGGATGCATAAGCTATAACCCTTTCCTTCTGCTGAAGCACACCCCCAAGTCCCTGTAAGGATGCGTTAGTGTAAACCCGATACTCTAATCCTCCTTTCGACAATGCAAGCATGAGTGCAGATATCAACTTATCCTTAAATCGTCGAAATCTAATTGATAATGATCGCTCCAAGTGAAAGGTACCCCTTTCCGAGTCAGATTCGTCAAAGGGCCCGCAATCTTTGAGAATCCTTTGATGAACCACCTGTAATAACCGGCCAATCCCAGAAAACTGCGCACTTTAGTCCGTATCATGGGCTGCCCCCACTCCCTCACCGCCGATACTTTACTCGGATCCACCGCAATACCATCTTACACCACGTGGCCAAGAAACTGAACCTCCCGTAGCCAAAATCCACACTTACCGAATTTGGCATAGAGCTGGTGATCCCGCAATGTCTGTAAAACTATACGCAGATGCTCTGCGTGCTCCTCCTCGGTGCGCGAGTAGATCAGGATGTCATCAATGAACACTATGAAAAACTGATCAAGAAACTCCCTGAAAACCCTGTTCATGAGGTCCATTAACACTGCTGGTGCATTGGGGAGCCCGAATGGCATCACCCTGAACTCATAAGATCCATATCGCGATAGGAAAGCGGTCTTAGGAACATCCTCCTCTCGGATACGTAGTTGATGATACCCTAACCTCAAGTCAACCTTAGAGAAGTAAGACACCCCTCTCAACTGGTCAAATAGATCATCAATCCTAGGAAATGGATACTTATTCCGTATCGTCTCCTTATTCAGCTCTCTATAGTCCATGCATAACCTTAGTGAGCCATCTCGCTTCTTTACAAATAATACCGGTGCACCCCACGGTGATGTACTCCGTCGAATGAAACCTTGACCCAGAAGCTGCTGAATCTTCTCTCTCAACTCACGCATCTCTGAAGGGGCCATACGGTATGGGGCCCGAGCAATTGAGCTCATCCCAGGAGCTAAATCGATTACAAATTTGATTTCCCTGCTAGGTGGCAACCCTGGTATCTCTTGAAATACATCCTCAAATTCTCTCACCACTGGGATTGAGTCCAACGGAATAGCCACCTCCTGTGAGGTTTCCTCCTCAATGTAATACAAGTGTGTGAGTGACCCTCCCTTAGGTAGCGGTATTGCTATCAAGAACATCTCCTGCCCTGGAATGGAGAACACGATGGTCCTCTCGTAGCAATCCACCGTCGCCCGATAACCTGCCAACTAATCCATACCCAAGATGACATCGTACCCCTCCATATCTAACACTAAGAGGTCCGCTGCTAAACTAAGTCTCCCAATCAAAATGTCCACACCCCGATAAATCGAGTGAATCGTAGCCCCGCTGCCTACTAGCGACTCTACACACATCCGAAGACTACCCGAGGTCTCTAGTAGTCCAACCCGTTTAGCAAAATTAAACTTAATGAATGAATGTGATTCTCCCGTATAAAAAAGAATACTACCCTCATAACCATGAATGAGAAACATACCCTCAACTGCTGGCGGTGCTTGCTGCGCTAGGGGATTGGGAACATCCCTGACGTTATACACACGCCCGTAGTGCATCTGTCCCTACTGCGGTGGGGCGGGTGCTACTGCTGCTGTTGCTGGTGGCATCTGCCCCCGTTGCCCCTGTTGGGCCTCCTGCTGTTGACCTCTGCCCCTCTGTGGGCACTCCCTCTTGAAATGTCCTGGATGGCCACAGACAAAATAGCGTCTCTGACCATCCCCCTGTTGTTGGCCCTGGCACGGCTGGCCCTGGCCCTGTTAGCCTCCCCCATTGTTCCCTTGGCCCTGACGACCCTGTGAAACCTGCTGCTACTGATTTGGGCCCGGCTTCCCCTGCCTGAACCCCTGTCCTCCCGGTCAGAACCCACCAGGCTTAAACTTCTTAGCTTGATTCCCTTGCTGACTACACGTCTGCTGCTGAGCACCACTTGTGTCACCACTAGTAACCGCCTTGCCCTGTTGGCTCGGCTCCCCTGCTCTCTTGCTCCCCTTCGTATGGAAGCGATGATCCTGGCAGTGTACAAGTGCGGCATTAATGACATCTATATACGTCACCAACGCCGAATTCCCAATCAAATGTTGCCTAATTCGCCAGGCTAAGCCATCCATAAATCTCAATTTCTTCCGCTCCTCATCGCTCACCTCATTTGGCGCAAAGTTTGCCAACCGGGTGAACTCTTTCTCGTAATCTTCCATTGATCGGTCACCCTGAACTAATTCACTAAATTTCTTTCTCATCTCAGTCTCTACTGCTGGTGGAAAGTATTTGCAGTCGAACCGCACCCATAACTCTGCTATTGTCATCAAATCTCTCTCCTCGGCGGTGGTAACTGACTCCCACCACTGTAAGGCTGCCCCCGACAGACGAAAGGTTGCAAGCATCTATTTCTGTACCTCGGTACACTCCAGCATGCGCAGATGGTGCTGAATATTCTTCTTCCAGTCACAAGCCTCTACTACATCTGTGCTACCCCGAAACTCAGGTGGGTGAGCCTTCTGAAAGGTCTCCCTAACTCTCTTTCAAGATGGTGGCCCCATTGGAGCCTGAATTGCTGGTGCCACTGGAGGCGGTGCCTGGGGCTGTGGAAAGTGAGCTGCCATAGTTCGCATTGCTGTCTCGACCGCCTGGGCCACTATCACTGCCACCTGAGTAGTGGAAATCAACTCAGGTGGGGGTGGTGGTGGCGGTACCTGTGGATCCTGGTGAGCCTCCCTGACCTCAGCCCTTTCCGCTCTCAGTCTCCTCGGTGGCATCTGAAATAGATTAAATCATATAAGTACATAATTTACATAATAATATACACAACATAAGTACGATATCTCATAAGCGGAAAATGAATCAACAGTCCTAATAATAGGGCTCTATAACAACCGAGTGCTACGCTGAAACGTATAAAGCCTCACAGATCCTAAGGACACTAGAACCTGATGCTCTGATACCATCTGTGACACCTCGCCTAATTAACCCCAGGTGATCAATCCTAAATTAAGTTAGAGCAGGTTTCTCAGTTGGATCATCCTTAGCATCACTGTCGTCTTTTTAATTACTAACCACCTAAGTGGGAAAATTAGACCGGTGCCAAGTTTTATCTTTCATTAACTTAAATGAAAACTCATGCAGAAAATAAAATCACACAATTAATCTTAATTAATTAAAACAACCATACACAATTAAATGACTAACCGAATAAACCATCGGCCCAAAAATCCAACAAATATAAAATAAAGACAAGTAATCAATCTCAACAAGTCTGACAGAAACTAAATGAACTGTGAGCGACATGCTCGAAATAACTGATAGAAGTCTCTACACTAGAATGAAAGAATGAGCCGTCTATTAAAACTTCCGCAATATCCACATATGCTGCAGCAACAGATTTCCTGAAACAGAGTCAAGCCTGACGTCCCTGTGCCTAGACACCAAAAAGATTTTTAAATTTTTTTATAGCAAGGGTTAGTACACAAAAATATTTGAAAACTATTTAACAAATGATTAACTTGCAGCAATAAATAAATATGCATGCTCTCCATATTTTAGTTAGTGCCGCACTCCCTTGAGGACATCCTCACCCCTCCTCTAATGTGCACTACTGACACTTTAAATAAATTCACCTAGTTTTTCATCTTATGACTAGATAAATTCTAAAGCCATTGTAAACACCCTACTCTAATCGAGTATACCTTAATTATGATTTTTAAGTTATTATCGTCATTAACTTAATTAAATCATTTCCCTTTTTAATTTCAAATAACTTCCACATCTGTTATACATATAATACAACTCATGCTTTGTATTAATTAGCCCGTATATAATTATTTACCTAATTATATAGTCAGTCACATCACAGTATTCACAACCATACTAATATAACATTTAATAATAGTATTTTTCCCCGAGTAAAGTCTCACCGGGTAAAATTCCTCTAAAGAGCTATCCCACTAGGTATATTCACCTGACCTAGTTACCCCAAGTCAGAATTTCTCCCTAACTTGGTTATTACATAAATATTGGAGGCGGTCATATTCCTTCCCTGAAAGTGAGATGCCCCTCACCCATATAACGGACGCTATGACCTGGGATTATACTCGCCCTACTCCTCAAGCTAAGGGATTCATCCACTACGCGCAACCTCCCCCTATAGCACTAGAGAATATAATAATAATAATATCTATCACTGATATTAAAGCACATCCATATATATATACATATAATATCGCACACCGTATATATATATATATATATATCACTGAATAAAAATATCTCGGCTATACCGTGTACTAAGTCCGTAACACAAGCCTATTCCATTTTAGAATGAGTTTGTGGCCCAACTCGAATTATTAATTAATTTTCACATTAATTTCTTTTGGTATCGCCCTAACCAATATATCCGGACTTACTTTCTTGGCCCGAATTAACATCACCCGAGTCTCAATCCCCGACTCTAAATTATTTAGCCTTTACCTAAATAAAATTTATATCTCGGTATTTCTCAACCGTTATTCCCGGACTTGTTCATTATATCCATATTTAATCCTTTCGAACAAACTTTCCAAAATTCAACCTTAGTGTGTCACACCTAATTTCTCCAAAACCAACAAAATTTTAAATTATGATGTCACACTAAGCCGCCTTCAAGTTCTAATTAATTTTATTCACTATTAATTAGATTTTAAATCCATGTATTAATTACTCACCAATTTAATGCATGGAAAAATATTAAGTTAAATTTTTCTCCATATAAAGGAAAACTGGGGGAACTGTCAAAATTTTCGGACCATCGATCGATCGATGGTCCCCCTTCGATCGATCGATCGAGCAGGTCCTCGTCTTCCTCGAGTTGGCTGTTTCAACCATGGACGCCCACCTCCAAACCCTAGTTTCTTCTATAGTGAAAACTAAGCGTTCCCATCGACAATAAACATTAAATACCTTATATGAAACCTCTATAAAGTCCATCAACATCAAAATTTCTCTTTCTGTACTGTTTTCACAGATTTAGGGTAAATTTACATTCAGTCTTTAACCCATTTAAAAATCCATTTCTTTCCACCAAATTCGTCTCTAAATCATCCGGTTTACATATCTTACCAGATATAAATACACAACCTAGATTATTTATGATCTTCTAATCCATTTATAAATCAGATTCATGATTTACAAAACCCCATGTTTATACCCTTTTAAAACCCAAAACGAATTTCTTTGATTACACACATCACATGAATATGAATTGAAATACACTTTACATGCTACAGTAAGTTAACCACTTGCCTTAAGGTTCGTAGAGTCTGAATTGGGAACCACGAGTGCTCAAGGTTGAAGATGACTCCTTTATGCTCTCCAGTGATTCCCAAATTTGGCTTTGGCTGCTGTAGAGAAAATAATATATAAATTAAGATATTAGGTCTCCCCATGAATATGTGTTCTTATGTGTTCTCCCCCTAAACACGTATCCTTCTTTTTGTCTGAAAAAGACAAAGCGTAAGAACAAAACCTACAAAGTTAGTGAATAATTCTCGAAGCATAATTTAGCATTATTTTTATGAAATGTCAAGAATAATTACACAAACTATTATATCACATGAAAACATTAAATTCATCCGCAAGACATAATATGCATGGAAATACCATAGGATGAATTCAGTTAAGCAAATAAATAAATATCCAAATTTAAATGGGGAAAATAAAAATTTAGATGCTTAGTAGAAGAGAGAATAAAGAAATATAACAAGGAAAATCTATATCATAAGTACAAAAGAAAACATAATGATAAAAATACCAATCACTGAGCTGGATCATCTGGGGCGTCATCAACTATGTCATCAAAGTTATAAGGACCATCACCAGAAGGACCTGTACCAAAAGGACCAACACCACGTCGCACTTCAGCATGCTGAATATCCTCACAGTGTTACATCATCCTAGAATCCTAACGGTATTTTTCTTCAGCTCATCTTGGTCATGCCTCCTCTGAACGCTCTCTCCCAACATAGACGTGAAAATTTTATTTTATTATTTCCGCATCCTGACTCTCTTCCTCTTCCATACTTTCCACCTGTAGACACAGAATCCTAAGTTCAACAGACTCAGAGAGGGGATGATTACAAGAGGTAGAAGGTTTAGACCTAATTGGAGTTGATTGGGTAGCGGACTGTGATGTCTCTCATTTTGAGCGACATCATCAAGTAAATGACTCCTAGACCGACCAATGGATGAAGCATCAATAGTCTGATATCTTATGTTGGGAATATCACTAGCTAAGAGAGGGCAACCACCTGTAAATAATGCCCAGTGAGTATGACCACAAAATGTATGGCATGTTGAACTATTATAGTAGTAGAGTATCTCACAGAGCGAAGGACACAAAAAATATGATACGGGAGATCAATGGTATCACCTACACTGATAGAAAACATAAGGCACACAAGCAAAAATAATAAAATTTTACATTTTAAATTCAGCTTTTGGGTGTTTATGAAATAAAATTGTGGACCCCTGTTCATATCTCTCAAAAATGGCTTCTAAAGTTTGGCTAAAAGGAGGTGTACTTTTATCAGGCTACGAAAATTTAGGATTGGTAGCACGGGGTAAACCAACAAGCCTAGAAATTGAGTTAGTTATGATTAAAGCTTCCCTACAACATACCCTAGACATGAGACCGCGCTCACTCACATGCTAAGAAAAATTCTCTAATTATATCGGTGAAAGTGCGATAATGAATATTGAAAATCGGGTCCCATCTGCAAGTGGAAAGCCAAGTGAAGACCCTAGTGTTTGACAGAGAGGCTAAGTCAATAAATTTTTCCCTAACGATAGAATGAGTCGAGGAACCAAGAGTGTGGTATTTGGTGTAACTAGTTCAAGTTACCCAATGGATTTTGAGATTTGGAATAGGTTGTTCATCTTCTGAGGAGTGTTCCTTGGCGGATCGAACAATGAGGCGATTATGTCGATCACGAGCCATAAAGAGAAAAATTCTACACCCTATTCGATTATGACCAGCCAAACCGTCAATAATAAAAGCAAACAAAAACAAGAAAATATGAGCTCCATAAGAATATTAGCAATATTAATGAAATGGTTTATAATTAAAATAAAATAATTTTTCATGAGTTTTTGACAAAAAATTTTTAGCTAAGTGTAAAAACATGTCAAAAACTATTCATGAGAAATCATTAATCTTGGGGTAAAATAATTTTTGAAAATCATAATATATATATATATATATATATATATATATATATATATATATATATATATATATATATATATATATATATATATATATATATATAAATGTGTGTGTGTGTGTGTGTGTGTGTGTGTGTGTGTAGGTTGAAATAGCCCCAAATGTATAATTGAGTTGAGTTTACATAACAATGGGTCCTTTCTAAAAATAAGCAACAACAATGGTTGCATATTGATAAAATATGCCCAATGTATATTAACTCAACAAAAAGATTTGAAAATCTAAGGTTAATTGGAGTAATACCTCAAGAAGAATCTCCAAATAAATCAAGAAAATAGCTTCAATGGTTATGGAGTAAACTTTAGTTAGAGAGGATTTATACAAACCTCTAAGAAGATGGAGAGTTAAAGTAATGGGAAGAGGAAGAGGTTGAGAGAAGAGGTGAGTGATTTTTGGAGAAAGAAAAATGATTTTGGAATCTGAAAATGGTTTCAAACGGCCAAATAAACTGAAGCGGCTTGCAAAAATGACGATCGTTCAAACTTCATAAGTGTTTTTTGAATGACGTTGTTAGAATGACGATCGAACGAGAAGTCAGTCATGCCTACAAGGTGGTTCATTGGAAAGTTATTAGAACGATATTTGAATGACTTCAAACGACTTTAAATGACCTTTTCTTTTTCTCCCAAACAATTAAAAAATCACATATTAAATATGATAACCTTAAATAATAATAAAGTTATCATATAAAATAATAAAAAATTAAACACATTTTAAAAAATGTTGAAAATATTCGGTTCATGGATACGAAATTTAGGGGTGTGAACAGACTGAATAAGAGCATCACCTAAAAATATCGTACTAGCGCAAGATGAAAAACAACTTTCCTAAACGTTTAACACTCAAATAAACCTCGTAACAATATATAAGAACTCAGTTGGAGTCAATTTACTTAAACGAGATGCTTAGAAGTGTCATGATTCTCGTCCCAATAATGTCATGTAAAATACAATAATTTTGATTATTATGCAAATCCATTGATCTTCAACTTATATCACCCTCATATGCAATTTTTTATACTCTCTTTACATAATGAAGGATCAATAGTTAGATTTTACGTTTTGAAGAATTAATGTAAACTAAACATGGCTTTATTGCCGCTATTTTAGGATCTTTCAATTGTTTCTTTTCATGGAAAAGATTTTTCTTTTTGCAGCCCGATTCCATTGCACTCTCATTATTAAATATTCCATAAATATCAACAATGTTTCTTACATGCATAAAAGCTCTTTTTATTGCTTTAACATTGGGTAACATGATTGATAAGAGAACATTAAACCTCACCAAGAAAGCGTAAAGCAAAACTAACATCCTCACGGATTCGTGAAAGGTGTGTGCATATAAGGTAATGAGTTGGGGACACCCATAAAGGAAATATCATAAATTAGCATCAAAACGTCATGATAAAGCATAAAATGCACAAGCGACATGATATCGAGACTAACAACTTAATGTCAGTCACATGACAATGGAATTAATTTTTTATACGAATGTCTCAAAAACATGTTCCAAAAAAAAATATTTTCGAATATTTGAAAACATTTTCAAAATAAACAAAACTAAAAGTGTTGTTGATTTTTTTTTTAAAAGAAAATATATACAAAAACATAATCTAGTTCATAGGGAAAAGATAAAGATTAAACTCTCCATAAACTAGATAAAACATTCCGACTTAGACAATGGAGTAAACACTTAAGGATTTCCTAAGGTTCTCGAACCTAAAGACATATAAAGGATTGGTAATTATATTAGTCAACTGACGTTAGGTTCCAACAAAGCTTAAGGAAACAACTTTTTCTTCTACTAACTCACGAATAAAGAGCTCACGGATCCTAATATTATTTGTTCTAGAATGTTGGATAGGATTTTGGGATATGCGAATATCTCTAGTGTTATCAAAATAAATAGAAATTGTGCCTTGGGATATACCATAATCATCCAAAATTTGTTTCATCCAAATGAGTTGTGTGAAACAACTCCCAACATCAATATATTTGGCTTCTGCCATGGATAACGAAATGAACTTTAGCTTTGTACTCATCCATGAGATGAGTGCACTCCCGAAATAAAAACATCCAACAGAGGTACTTTTGCAACCATCAGCATCTCATGACCAATCAACATACAAATAAACTAATAGACAATCATTGGTGTCAAAGGTATACTAAAATCCAAAAGACAGGGTCCCACTTACATATTTGATTATATGTTTAAAGGCAAGTAAATGTGACTCTTTTGGGGAAACTTGATAATGGGAACATACTCCTATACTTAAGGAAATTTTGGGATGACTAGCAGCTAAGTAGATTAGAATACCAATCATACTTCTAAAAAGAGTGTCCTCTACATCATTTCCTTATGTTTCTTTACTAAGCTTAACATATGAACTCATGGGTGTACGGGCATGCTTAGAAGAGTCTAAACTAAATTTCTTCGCTAAATCTATCTCATATTTATTTTTAAATCGAAATAACCCATTCTCGAGCTGACGTGCTTAAAGACCTAGGAAGTAGGTAAGTTCGCCTACCATACTCATCTCGAATTCACTTTGCATATCTTTTGCAAAGAGTTAAGTATGCTTGTCGCATGTGGAACCAAAAATAATATCATCGACATATATTTGTGCAACCAAAATATCACTTTTATCTCGGCGCACAAATAATGCCAAGTCTACTCCCTCTCTCGTCAAACAACGATCTAGGAGATATGAAGGAAGCCTTTTATACCAAGAATCCGTACAGGGCTTTCTTCAATTAGAATACATGGTTTGGGTGCATGGAGTCTTCAAACCCTTTCTGTTGTTTCACATAAACTTCCTCTTATAGAATGTCATTGATGAAGGCACTCTTGACATCCATTTAGTAAAGCTTAAATTTTTTACGGCGTGAAATAGTTAGTAAAAGACAAACGAATTCTAGACATGCAACAGAAGCAAACGTTTCATCAAAATCTATACCTTAAATTTGGGTGTACCCATGAATAACTAACCTAGCTTTGTTTTGAATTATGACACACTTTCATCCATTTTATTTTTAAATATCCAGTTGGTTCCAATGATGTTAGTGTTTCTAGGTCGGGAACCAATTCCCAAACATCATTCTTTTGAAAGTGAAGCAATTCTTCTTGCATAGCATTTATCCAATGTTCATAATTGATTTCTTCTTCGAAATTTTTAGGTTATATTTTAGAGGTTTAATATAGGTAATTAACCTTATTTTTCAGTTGTGATCAAGTCTTGACGCCTACATCGGGATTTACAATTATATTGAAAAGGTAATGACTTTTACTAACCCATAATTATGGATCCCTTTTATCAAGTGTGGGGTCCATAAAATCGTTATGAGTATCAATGTTATCATCACTAGGGGTGCATTATTTTCACATGGGGGCTTTTCATCGGTATCAATAAATGTGGATGTAGCATCATCTTTTATGGTTACATTTATTAATTCCATGACTTTAGAGCTAGAAAAATTATAAACTCTATAAGCTCTACTATTTGGTGAATAACCTAGAAAAATACCTTTATCGCTTATTGAGTCAAATTTTCCTAAAAGCTCCCTATCCATTAGGATATAGCATGGACTACCAAAGACTTGAAAGTATGCTAGATTAGGTTTCTTACATTTCCACAATTCATAAGGAGTTTTATTAGTATAGGGACGTAGGTAAACTTTATTCACCGTGTGACATGTGGTATTTACCGCTTCAGCCCAAAATTTTCGAGGCACTTTCCGACTAAAAAGAATGAACCTTGCCATTTCTTGAATTATTCGATTCTTTCTTTCAATAATAACATTTTATTGACGTGTTCGAGCGACCAAAAATTTATGCTTAATGCTTATTTCTTCACAACAGGAATTTACACTAGAGTCCTTAAATCCAGTGCATTATTGCTTTGAAAAAGATTTACTATGACATCATGTTGATTTTGAAGCGCACGTCATAATCTATAAAAGAATCAATAACATCCAAATTTTCTCTAAGAAATCCAACAATTGAGTATCTAGAGAAATCATCTACCATCACTAGAATATACCTTTTTCCTCACATACTCTCGGTACGATTGGGATCCATAAGGACACGAGAAGTTGTAATCGAGTTCAACTTCTTATGAGGATTCATAATTTTCTTTCCAAGTTGACAAGGATCGTAAATTATCAAAGTTGATTTTTCTAATAATGGTAAGCCACGAGCTAGGTCTTTTCTAGCTAGACGCTCAAGTAGTCTAAAATTGACATGACTTAATTTTTTATGCCAAAGGTCGACTGAAGAGACCTTTACACTGTTGTAGACAAAATAAGACTTTGGCATAATCTCATAACAATTATCACTAGTCCTCACACCATATAGTATAGTTTTATCGGATTTATCATAGGCATTATACTCAGTCTGGATAAACTTAACTTCTAGGTTTTCATCGCAAAGTTGGCTAATGCTGATTAAATTTGCCTTAAGTCCATCAACGTATAAAACATTTTATAATTTTGGAAATTCAAAAACTTCATGTGAAAATGAAACATTTGATGAGTCTTATAAACATTAGCATGTGACACGCTAGAAGATCCATCAACACTTTCCATAAATGCATTAAAGTCATTACCAGATGGACTTGAGTCATCGAAGTCTTCGGACTCATTATCCCTATCATGAAGAGTCGCATTATAAACGACCTTTTCTTTGCCTTGTCTCTTAAATTTAGTGGGGCATTCATAAGCTCTATGATCTCGACCATCACACTCAAAACATATTTTCGAATCATCCTTTTTAAAACTTTCTCTTTTAGGATTGCCATTTTTAAACTTCTTGAGATTCCTATCATTAGAGCTACCACTTGCCTTGTTTTTATTTTTTTCAAATTTTAATTTATCAAATTTGGAATTTTGGTTTTTAAATTTGAGATGTTTTTTAAATTTCTTTGCAAATAAGGCCAAATCATCATTATCATCATCAGATTCAAAAATATCTTCATTTTTAGCTTTTAAAGCAACTCCCTTGTCTTTCTTTTTATTATCTCTAGGAAACATATCTAACTCATAAGTTTGGAGATCACCAACAAGTTCTTCTAGTTCGAAGGAATATAAAACGCCTAAAGTATTAAGGACTCTAAGTTTAGCATTAAAACGACTAGGAAGAGATCTTAGGATCTTCTTAGCTACATGATTTTCAGAGATCCTATCACCTAAAATAAATCATTAGTTAACTATGTTGGAAAGATGAACATAAAAATCATCAAATGTTTCATTTTCTTTCATGGTGATAGTTGGAAATTAAGTGGATAAATTTTATGGTTTTGAAGCCTTAACAGTGTTGGTACCGTGATGAGTTAATTGGAGTGTGTCCCATGCCTCCTTTGAAGTTTCACAAGTCATGATACAATGAAACTCTTCCGGGGACACAAAATTAAATAAAGAATTAAAATCACATAATTTCAACTCATCCTCTCTTCATTCTTCAACGGGTTTTAAAACATCAGCATCATCAACAACAAAAGTTGGAGGGGACCATCCTTTTTCAACAACAATCTAAACACGTTCATCTATCAATTTTAATGAAGATCTCACCGTTCTTTCTAATAAGCATATTTTTTCCATAAAAAGGAGGTCTATTTGATGAATAGCTTTTCATATAACTTCTAGGATTAATCTAACTAAATTTTAGAAACACGTTCTGATACTAGTTTGAGGGGTTTTATTCGGACAAGTCTTACACTCATGAAATTTACTCCATAAATGAACCAACCAAAACAATCGTAAATTCAGACACGACACAAAATACGGGTAAGACAAAATTAATTATGATGCAACTCCAAATTTTAATTTCTTGACTAATTAATCCTACGTGGACATGTGTAATTTTTCTTAGTGAATTAAAGCATCTAATTTAAGCAACAAGCATGGTTAAGTTTGATTTTAGCATTTTAGTTCTATTCGTCCATCTATGTGAGAAAAAATGCAAACACAAAAAGCACACACCACAACGCCGCAATGTCTGAGGAAACACCCAAAATCAAAAAAAAAACTTGGACAGCAAGGCCTAGAATAATTCACTATGAACATAATTTTATGAGGATGACTCAAAAGACTTATAGACTCGACACCACAAGTTCCACTAATGACATCTCCAATACCTCCATTCGTAGTAAGTGTAGCTCCAATATGATTGCAAAACACGTCCTATGTCTCAGTATCCACCGATAGCCAAAACTCCGTCTTCTAATTCGGGCAGAGGTCTACCGCACACACAAAGGTAGTGTATGAAGGTTTGAAGATGTATGTGGGTGTTTTATATTCAAATATGATCCAAGTTATTCATGTAAAAGCTGGAGTTTAAATTGTCAAAATATTTTGTCTCTTTGTAAACAAAAGGAATGGAGTCTCTCTCAATTTTCCCAAGCAGGTGTTCTTTTTATAAGTGAAGAAGAGTGGTGAAGTGGAGAACATGGGAAAAAGTGTTATTTTTCACGCCATTTTCAATAATTGACCTGGTTATTCGAATGACTGGGAGTCTCATTTGAACACTGACTTTTGAATGATATTCTACTGAGTTCTCATAAGGAACCTCCAATGATGCATAGGAAGTCTCGTTCGAATGGGAGAAATCTCGTTTGAACGAGATTGCTAATGAAATCTCAATCATGTTCAAAATGTCCAAAAGTGAAAATGATTTTGAAAACACATTTAAAATCTTTCAAAATGTTTATAAAATATCTCCAATATATTTTAAAACACATGGTCATATACCTTTTGGGAATAGATCATCGAAATGTTGATATGAGCTTTGATGAACCTTAATTCTTAAATTCTCGAATGTTCTAATTTTCTTCCATGTAGAGCATGATCTGACATCTTTAAAACTGACATGTTTTGTCCTAATGGAAATAGCCAATACTATAAATGACTATATGCAGAAATTTTTCGTTACATGATGTAAATAGGAGTGTGAGAGTGACTAGGGGCAATCAGAAATATCCTAATGACATACTATTTCTTATTGGAAGCTCCGTCGAAGAACATCTACCACTTGAGATCCTCCTAAAAGGCGAGGAGGATTTATTCATCTAGAAATTTAAAGACCCAATCCTTGGCTCCTTGCATGGAATGGTCGAAAATGTAGTCGGATATGGCCCTCACCTTCACGGATTTTTGTGTAACATACACAATATTGAACTCAACTAACAACATCAACCTTCAGGCCATTCGTCTTGAAAAAGAGGGTTTCTCTAGATGGTATTTTATGGGATCCATTAAGGATACAAGTGTGATTGGAAATGCAAGTATGTAGTGTTGTAATTTTTGGGTGGCCCAGACCAATGTGACACATGATTTCTCCAAGGAAGTGTATTTGGCTTCGTCCCCAGATAGCCTTCGACTAGAGTAGTATATCACTCACTCTTTACGGGATTCTGTAATGTATTGAGGCAGTAAGCCCCTATTGCGGTACAAGTGACATTCAAGTATAGGAGGAGGGGAAGACCTGGCTGTGGATTCTTGAGCACCAGAGGTCGGGTGAGGTATCATTTGATCTGGTCAAACACTTATTGGCATGCCTTGTTCCAAACTTTTTTGAATCCTTCCGTAGAAGTTTAAAAATGTATTCACAAATAAAGGTCAGTTGGATGATAAATTTATTAATGTCTTACCTAGGAATCCTCGTACTTCTTTCTCTGCCCAAGGTGGTGGCATCACGAGTATGGCTTTTAATTTGGCGAGTTCTACTTTAATCCCTTTCTCCTGACGATAAATCAAATGAGTTTCCTTTGATTGATGTTGAAGACATACTTCTGAGGTTTGAGCCACATCTTATATTGAACCATTCACTCAAAGAATTTACTCAGGGTGGGGATATGGCATTCCCGAGTCTTGGACTTGGTGATCATGTCATTAACACAGACCTTGACTTCTTTGCCATGACATCTTGGGGGAGAGTTTTAGTGGCCCTTTGGTAGGTAGACCCAATATTCTTGATCCCGAACGACATCACAGTGTAGCAGAAGATTCCCTATGTGGTGATGAAGGCAATTTCCTCCTAATGGTAAGGAGCATTTTGATTTGTTATAGCCAGCAAATCCGTCGACAAATGATTTGAGGGCATGGTTGGACATGTTGTCCATGATCAAGTTGGTGTTCGGTTAAGGGTAGTAATCCTTTGGGGATTCGCTGTTCCGATCCAAGTAGTTGACACACATACAGACTTTTCCTCTTTATTTTCGCACAGGTATAATATTTGCAAACCGTATAGGGTATCTGACTATGCGAATTAAGGCCACGTTTAACTATTTTATTACTTCTTCTTTGACCTTGAGGAAACATTCTATTCAGAGCATTATTAGTTGATGGGTTTTCTTTCTGTGAATGTGGGGATCTCGTGTTGAGCTATTTTTGGGTTAATGCCAGGCATGTCATTGTTGGACCATACAAAGACATTCATGAATTCTTTCAGAACTCTTCAAATTGGGACCACTCATGCTCATTAAAGGTTAAACCTATCCTAATCCCATGTTGATGGCTACTAGAACTGAGATTAATAATAACAACCTCATCATCATTCATTTGAAAACAATTATGTTGTTCATTATTTTTCTTATTGAGATTAGTTAAGAAATGTTCATTTACAAATTCATTAACATCAAGAGTTTGATTAGAACGAATGAAATTAGTGTAATGCAAATCAACATACTCAAAATCTTTATTTATTTCAATCTCAGGGAATACATCATTAATAACCTCATCAAAAAGGCCTCGTTTACATTGACGTCAGAAATAGGAGAAATAATGACAAGTTCGGGGATTTCTTGAATAGGGTGGATAGTAGGGTTGAGTTTTGATTGAGAAAGTTAGATCATAATGACATGCCAATTAAGGAGATATGTTTTAGTAGTTATGATCTTGGTAGACGAGTCTGACGGCACATCTTCTTGGTGAATTATGTAAGGACTCAACCCTAATATCTGCGAGTTTGTTCTCTTAAGTTTGAGACTCTACCTCATACTTTTATTCCTCCCCAATGTGTTATCATCATGAAAGAAGATCTCCGGTCCTGGTTCCATCTTTTTATTAGTTGGGTTGTACCATGGTTCGTAGAATCTGCTAAAGGGGAAGTATTCAGCCTCAAATTCATCATTTCAACTTTCAAAGTGTTCACCCCAACTGGTAGCGATGATGTCTTCCTGCTAACAGTAATTGATGCCTTAAAAAAAACACCTCCAAATTTTCCCACTTAGTGGGGAAGTGCAAGAGTGAACGGACCAGACGCCCCCAAATTTTCAAGGCTAGGAGCACCTTAAAGATGTTGCATATCTCCTACGTGTGGCAAAACATATTGGGCATGGTTTCCATGACATAATCCAAATTGATTTCTTCTACAAGTACCACACATTTGTCTAATTCTTGAGCCCACTTTCTTACTTCCAAACAAAAACTAAATCTTTATAGTCGATGGTCATATCTATGGGAAGTTTCAGCCTAAATCTTTAGAGTTAATCGAGTACTACAGGCATTTACATGGCTCCCCTCTAATCGGGGGTGAACAACAATACATGCTCGTATAAGGATTTAAAGAGCTTAGTCAGCAAAGGTTGTGGCAGGAGAAAGGATGGGTAGACTTTGAGGTGTTTGGGTGAGGTTATTGTTGTATCAGGCATTTTGACAGCCACAATTCGAGTTTAAAAGTATAAACTTGGGTTTTTTTGCAGGAAGCTGGCGTTTTCTCTGGGTCTATGTGCTGGGAGAGGTTTATGAGTGGTGTTGGGATTTTGGATTAGCTAGCAAAGCGATGACGTCCTCGTCTATAAGACCTTGGAGTATGTTTTTAAGGTGAAAGAATTACTTAGTGGTGTGGCCTGTGATTTGGTGAAAGTCATAGCGGGCATCATGTTTGAATTTCTTAGGAAAGAGATTTAGCAATAGTCGGGGTTCCAACAGTTTAATGAGGCTTCGAGTTAGCAGGGCTCGGTATACTTTTGACCAAGGAGCATGAAAATCAGTGTATTCTTTTCTGACTTGGTTGGGGTGACTTTTAGGTGCCCAGGAAGTGGCTGGTTAGGATATGTTATTGATGGTTGAGTCTATGGAATTGGTGAGTTGACATACTTTTGCGGTGTAAACTGTTCGGTCAACTTTTTCTGGTCAAACTCTTCTTTGACAACCCCTTCTTCAATTTGCACGCCATCCTCTCGGAGGGCTCAGAAGTACGGGTAGTACTATCCTCCGATTGGTGCTCGGATATAGGGCAGGAAGTTATTCTTCACTATACTCACTTGTTCTTCCTTCGAGGGATTGTTGGCCATACTTTTGACTTTTCGTAACACCCCGTATTTTTGGGAGTATTTTAAATTAGGCGTGTTCTCGTAATTTAATAAATTTGAGAAATAAAGTGAATGTAATAAATGTTAATTAAGGAATATATGGATTATTATTTATGTTATATTTTATTTATTTGTGTGACAAGTAAATGAAAATGTGTTAACTTACATTACATCGCAAGTGAGTAAAATCAACATGCTTGACAGTATCTTATTCAGGATGCGCGTGGGGGGTCGTGCTGGGAATGAGATAAAAAATAATGTTTGACAACTTAGATGGTCATTTCGAGTGCTCCAATGATCCAAAATGGGTCGAGATAGTAAGAATTAGGTTTAATCGGCCTCCTAGGACTTTTTAGGCTAGGTGGGACCCGCATAAGGGCATTTGGGTGGGCCAACTTAAACCCCTTTTCCCAATATACCCTTAAAAATCCCCAACTACCTACTTATCCCCTTTTTCACAAAACACCCATCAAACCATATCAGATTTTATACCCCCATTCTCCCATTATCATGACCTCACACCCAAACCACATGCACCCTCCATTAAATTCCTAAATTAACCCTCACCCAATACCTTACACACCCTCTTTAACCTTTGTCTACCCAAAATACCCCTTAGCCCCATGTGTGCCATGCATCTACTATAAAAGAAGACTCAAGACACCATTTGAGGAATCATTATCAAATAGAGAGGGAAAATTCTAGAGAAAAGTAGAGAGTTAGGTTAGAATAAATTAGGTAGAAATATTTGTAAATAGTTCATTTTCATTTTTTTAGATATTTGTGAGTGATAATTGTGTGAGATTCAAGTTGAGTAAATTTTTCATTTATATCTTTGTTGATCACTCGCTTGGAGGGTTGTATGCTTCAATTTCAAGGATAGAGTTCAAATTGCCAATTTCAAGGAGACTTGTGAAGATTTGTTCTCTTTCTCTACTCTTTTATTATGTTAATGCCTATTGAATATTTGTTTGTTATGTTTGATACCATGTTAGGCTAAATCCCCTTTCAAGGGGTGGGGTAAAACCCTTATTTGATGTTATTTTATTTTAATTAGTTTAATTACTTGAAAAGTCCCTTTGAATGTTAATTTTGATCCCTCACCCTTAAATTTACGCCTCGAGAGAGGGTAAATGATTTTCGAGAGAAAATCAAAATTCTAGTTATAATACTCATTTTAGATTCGAACTAGAGATAGGGGTTTCTTAACTGGGGTATTATAACTTGAATTTCAACTCTAAAATTATTTTCTACGATTTACACAAATTTTAATTGATCGATCCTAGCGGGTGATTAATTAAAAGGAGTGTAGATCTATTTTTCTAAGAGTTGTGGGGTGTTAAACTTAATTTTCTAAAAGATTACTATTATAATTACACTTGAAACGAGAGTTGGTTTGTAATTTTGATATTAATCTGGGAGAATTCAAATAATTAAATTAATTAATTAGAATAACTAAAATTTGTGGTGTAATCCCATTCCTTGATTGTTCTCACTATTTGTCACCTCACTTTATCTTTTATTTTAGTGTTAGACTTTGTTTTAATTTTAGTCACTTTCTAGTTAGTTATTTTCATCTTAGTTTAGTTTAGTTTAAAACCTCACCTCACCCTATTGTTTTAATATTGGAAAAGCTAAAAAAATTACAAAAGTGAAAAAGCACAAAAAGAAAATAAAAAGTGAATTACAATTGAATTTTCTCTAGCTTACTCCCTAGGAAGTGGATTGATACCCTTACTTACCTCTACACTTTATATTGTTATATTTTGTAGGTATTTGAGAATTTTGACTAACTTGGCTTTCAACGATACGTTAAAAGTCATAGTTATCAAATGGCGCCGTTGCCATTCTTGGGAACGTGAAGGACTTTGAGTGGATTCAACTTGTAGTTCATTTGTTTTTTTTCCTTTTATTATTTTTGTACCATTTTTTTATTTTTAGAAGGCTTGTATTTAGGTTTATTTTATCATTGCTTGTATTGTGGTGCATAGGACACCATTATTTTCCATTTAAAATTGTAATAATTGAAGACAAGCGTGATAGGGAAACCAGACAAGGTAGAGAGAGGGCGTCCAAAGGCGAGGATTTAGAAGCCTCTCTACCTTGGGTCGGCAGGACTCCCGGGGACAACTGAGATAGGCGTAATCTCCCCCCGATCGACTCAAATTTTTCGGCACCCCATGGCCTAAAAACCGTGGGAGGTATATTTTTCAAACCCTCGCACCTCTCCTGTTAGCTAGTCAATTCTTTTGTGTGCTTTGTGTGCTCTTATGTGATTTTATTCTCGCATTTATTTTCGAATGGTGAGATGAATTAAATTACTAAGACGTACACCCGGTCACTCACGAGAAGGGATTTCATCACCCGACTCACTCGCTTATCATTGTGGGTTACCCTAGCCATCACTAAATTTAAAATCAATCAACTAGGTAGCCCAATAGGAGACATTTTCTCGAAGACGATCACAAAGAGATTTCCGTGCATTTTTATCGCCCGCGAACTTAATTAAAATTTGACTACCCTTTCACTCAATGTAAAGATAAAAATTGGCTATGTGCTAGTTAGAAAATTTTCTTGACTTGTGTGTGTGTCCAATTCATTTTTCGGTAGTCGGTTTTAGTGAGTTCGTGCAAATTCAAAGAGTCCACGTATTTTTTTTCTCCACCTTTTCTTCCAAAAAAATCCAAAAGTATTTTCTTTCTTTCATTTTAGAAAAATCCAAAAACATTTTCTTTTTTTCCTTTTTAGAAAGATCCAAAAATATTTTCTTTCCTTTTGAAAAAAAAATAAAAATTCCAAAAAAATATTTCTCTCCATATGGCCGACGAACGTCCTTTACGGGACTATTTTGGTCATTTTCCATTGCCACGCGACACGTGTGAGATTAATTCCGAGCCTTCTCTTTATGATATTCATAGTCGTTTCACCTCTCTCACGAGTACCGTTGGTACTCTTGACCCATCTATGCACGCACCTCCTACTCCATCGCCCTCGGTGTCAAGTGTCGACGTGTCTCGTCCTTTCTTGTGCACCCATTGTTCCTATGCCGATCACATGTCCCATGAGTTCCCATACTCTTCATATCCATACAAACCCACCACGGACCATGTGTATCCATATGACACTGTTCCGGAAC
This sequence comes from Sambucus nigra, assembly GCA_949130495.1. Lineage (NCBI taxonomy): Eukaryota > Viridiplantae > Streptophyta > Magnoliopsida > Dipsacales > Adoxaceae > Sambucus > Sambucus nigra. The sequence continues at coordinate 436,543,141 of OX422223.1, read as the reverse complement.
CCACCTCGGCCTACTACCCCGCTATACCCAATCCCGAGTTGTGTGAGTACCCGAGATATTCGTGGAGGCCTGATCACCCTTCCACGCAATACAAATCCCAACTCTATGTTGTGGATCCTCACACGTTCCAACAGTCGTCATGGCAACCTTGTGCACCTGTTCACGATCAGTTCCCTCACTACGCACCCCGTGAGTATCAACCAATTGTCCATCACGAAAGTGATCCTTTCGTGTATGATGTACTTGGCCCCACTCCACACACTTCATTTGAGTATTCTCTTTCCTACCTTATGCTCTCCATTTTAAAAATCATTGTATTTAACATCGAGGACGATGTTTCTTTTTGTTTGGGGGTGGGGAATTTTATCAAAATCGTACCTCTTTTGAAAAATTTTGATTTTTAAACTTGATTTTTAAAATTTCCTGCAGTTTCTTTCATCTCACTCATTGATGTGAATTTTCAATCATCCATCTTTCAAAGTCTAGGAATCAATCTAGAGAATATTTTTTCTAAATAGCTTATGTAATACGTATCAAGGCATTTTGCACCATGAATTCCTAGACTCAACAAAATTTGCGCACTTATCACATCATTACGTTTAGAGTTGAGGAGTACTATAATTCCCATGAGAACCTTAAGGATCACTAGTAGAGACTTTAGCCTGTGAGATTCGTGCCTTTCACCTTTTTGAGAGTTTTACGCAATCTCCGAGTCACAAGTTGATTCAACTTTCTTTAGGTCCACATTAAATTGTTGTATGATCTCATTTTTCTTCTTTAAAATTTTTGGCTTGATCACTGAGAATGACATCTTTTTCGAGTTGTAAGAAACGCGTGTCTTAAAATTTGTCCCGATCACTAGGATTTTCATCCATACACCTACCACTTTTCCCCATATCATATTCCCATTACATTCCCCCCATACACTACCCATTCACTTCACCAATTACATTACCATATCCTACCCTTCCTATATATTTCCCCACATCATACATTCCCCACCACATTCATATATCATCCATCATATTGAGAAATAGAGTGTGATTTCAAATGTAAATATCTTCATTGTTAGTTTGAAAAGTGAGAGAACAATAACAACAGCAAAAGAAAAAAAAGAAGAAAAAATAGCAAAAATAGAAAAAAAGAAAAAGAAAAAGAAAAAGAAAAGAAAAATCGAAAAAAAAGAGAGAAAAGAAAAGAAAGAGAGTGTAGTTAGTTATTTTGTAATAAAGACATTTTGTTCTTCAAGTATAGAACACTCTTCTATCATATCCATTCATATATCACCATTCATATCACCATTATATCCTACATCACATATCCACCATCCATCATATCATCACCCCATCCTATTTCACTATCACCACCCATATTATCCCTCACATCATCATATCCTTACCATTTCATTTCCCCCTCACCCATTATCATCCATATTTTCCCATAGGTGTTTGGGCAAATAAAAGTCAACGTGGTGAATAACTCGACGTTCTCATTATAGTGATTAGCATTTCTTTCATGAGATCAATTTTCTTTTAAATTGTTCGTTCTTTCTTATGTGTGTGTGAGACGTTTGAACTTGCTTACATTTACTCACCTCCTCACACACAAGAGCGATACACTAACCCTAATCTCGAGAGTTCGTTTGAGAGAGATATATCCGTGAGATTTGAAGTTGAAGCGTTGATTCCGATAAGGCAATCTAGGAATTACTCTTGTGATACTTGACCCATTTTTGACTGATTCACACTACACACGTTGAGTTATAGGAAGGATGTGCCTTGCGTATTTACTTAGTTAAAATTTTTACACATTCTAGCTTGTGTTTCTGAAATCATTTATCTCATGATGGATTGTGCGATTATTCTATGTCTAATAAGAGATTGACTGCCTTTCAATAAATTTTTGCAAATAAGAATTTTGTGGGTATATTCCCTGCAAACCCTCACGAGACACAACTCGTCCTGTAGGGCAACCTATAGGTTTAAAGGCTTGTTGCACATGCTAAGTGCAATCGCAAGTGCCTGAGAAAGTGGTACACTTTTAGTTACTTATTTTTCTCTTTCTCTCTATCTTATTGCTCGAGGACTAGCAACGCTCTGTTTGGGAGTGGTGTGATAAGCACCCAAAACTGTACAATTTATACCCCAAATAGATGTACTTTAGTTGCTAATTCTCGGCAATTTGGGTCTTATGTGCTTAAATGTTAATTATGCAGGCTTAATTGCAGTTGCGGTGTCAAAAGTTATATTTCAAGGCAATTTGCAACAATATGGAGCTAATTACCAAATTTCCCTTAACCATACCCAATTCCCTGACCCTAAACCTAGCCTAAACTTACCCCAAAACCCGTGTGTGTTTTGTTTGTGTCTTTTTATCATTTTTTAGTTTTTTAGTTAGAGTCATTTTTATTTTTTAGAATTTATTTTAGATTTAATTAGTATTTTCTAGGTTTTATTTTTTATTTTATCTTTATTAGTATAATTTTATTTTATTTTGATTTTTATTAGCTTTAGTTTAGTCTTATTTTATTAAGATTAGTTTTAGTAGTTTATTTTTAGTTTATTATATTTTATATTTTTAGGACTTTAATTTTCATTTAGATTTTTCATTTTTTTTATAGCTTAGGATTTTATTTTTATTGTTTTTATTTTGTTTTATTTTTAGTTAGATTTTATTTTTTAGTTTTAGTTTTATTAATTTTCTTTGAGTCTTTATTAATTTATTTTTTTAAGGGTTCAAATTAAACACACACACATAACCCCACCTACACACTCTCATATAGGCCTGTAAACGGATCGGATTCGGACCGGATCAGGCAAATCCAAATCCATATCCGTTTATGTTAAACGGATTCGGATCTGATCCGTTTATTAATCGGATCGGATCAGGCAAATCCAAATCCATATCCGTTAATATTAAACGGATTCGGATCGGATCCGATTATCCGATTATCCATTTATCTTAAACTTGATTTGCAACATTTTTATTTTCAACTCTTATTTCATAAATTTATTTTGCAAATGTTCCAAAAAATTAAATAATGAAATAGAGAACTATTATAATAAATATGTAAAATATGTATATACAATTTTATTAAATACAATATATATTAATGAAAAATATATTATATATAATTTATATATGTATATTAAAAATATTAATCGGATCGGATTATTAACGGATCGGAGCATATGAATCCAAATCCGCTCCATTTAATAAACGGATAATCGGGTAATCGGGTAATCGGATAATCGGATTTTAGGCATGATCCATATCCGCTTAAACGGATCGGATTCGGATTCGGATAAAATCCGATCCATTGACAGGCCTACTCTCATACACTCTAACACTCCACCCCATCATCTACCACACCATACTACCCTATACCCTCACACACCATAATACCTACCCTTCATCTTCTTCCTAACACCCATCTATTTCTCTCTCCTCCATTAACACACACAACTCCATCTCTCATCCCCCATCTTCAAAGCCCACCATTTACCCCATACCCATTTCAGCAGACCCACCAAACCCCTCGGCTAGACCTCCGGCCAAACACCCTAACCCCGATCCCTTTTTCCCCATCGCCGGCGTCCCCTGTCAACCCGTGCTAATCTCCGGCGACGAAAACCGCCGTCCAGCCCCACCTTCTGGCGACAAATTTTACCTCTACCCTACCCCCCGTCCTTACCCAGCCTCCGTCGCTACCCTCCAATTCCCTCTCCTCTGGCGCCGACGTCAGCACCCCTCCAGACCACCTCCGCCCGCGATCGCCACGCTACCAGCAGCTAACCCGCCGGTGGCAGCCTCTAGTCTCAATCTGGAACACCTCCACTCCGGCCAGAAACCATTTCAGCTGCCCAACTCAACCCATGACCCGCTACCGCCAAACCAAACCCGAATCCACCCATTTCCCCTCTTCTCCAAAAGCCACGACCTGTCATTCCAAATGCCAAACAAACCAAAGACAAAATAAAACCAACTTAATTCCCCCATGTGCCAACTCAAACCCCTTTTCCCAATATACCCTTAAAAATCCCCAACTACCTACTTATCCCCTTTTTCCCAAAACACCCATCAAACCATATCAGATTTTATACCCTCATTCTCCCACTATCATGACCTCACACCCAAACCACATGCACCCTCCATTAAATTCCTAAATTAACCCTCACCCAATACCTTACACACCCTCTTGAACCTTTGTCTACCCAAAATACCTCTTAGCCCCATGTGTGCCATGCATCTACTATAAAAGAAGACTCAATACACCATTTGAGGAATCATCATTAAATAGAGAGAGAAAATTCTAGAGAAAAGTAGAGAGTTAGGTTAGAATAAATTAGGTAGAAATATTTGTAAATAGTTTATTTTCATTTTTTTTAGATATTTGTGAGTGATAATTGTGTGAGATTCAAGTTGAGTAAATTTTTCATTTATATCTTTGTTGATCACTCACTTGGAGGGTTGTATGCTTCAATTTCAAGGATAGAGTTCAAATTGCCAATTTCAAGGAGACTTGTGAAGATTTGTTCTCTTTCTCTACTCTTTTATTATATTAATGCCAATTGAATATTTGTTTGTTATGTTTGATACCATGTTAGGCTAAATCCCCTTTCAAGGGGTGGGGTAAAACCCTTATTTGATGCTATTTTATTTTAATTAGTTTAATTACTTGAAAAGTCCTTTTGAATGTTAATTTTGACCCCTCACCCTTAAATTTACGTCTCGAGAGAGGGTAAATGATTTTCGAGAGAAAATCAAAATTCTAGTTATAATACCCATTTTAGATTCGAACTAGAGATAGGGGTTTCTTAAGTGGGGTATTATAACTTGAATTTCAACTCTAAAATTATTTTCTAAGATTTACACAAATTTTAATTGATCGATCCTAGCGGGTGATTAATTAAAAGGAGTGTAGATCTATTTTTCTAAGAGTTGTGCGGTGTTAAACTTAATTTTCTAAAAGATTACTATTATAATTACACTTGAAACGAGAGTTGGTTTGTAATTTTGATATTAATTTGGGAGAATTCAAATAATTAAATTAATTAATTAGAATAACTAAAATTTGTGGTGTAATCCCATTCCTTGATTGTTCTCACTATTTTTCACCTCACTTTATCTTTTATTTTAGTGTTAGACTTTGTTTTAATTTTAGTCACTTTCTAGTTAGTTATTTTCATCTTAGTTTAGTTTAGTTTAAAACCTCACCTCACCTCACCCTATTGTTTTAATATTGGAAAAGCTAAAAAAATTACAAAAGTGAAAAAGCACAAAAAGAAAATAAAAAGTGAATTACAATTGAATTTGTCTCTAGCTTACTCCCTAGGAAGTGGATTGATACCCTTACTTACCTCTACACTTTATATTGTTATATTTTGTAGGTATTTGAGAATTTTGACTAACTTGGCTTTCAACAACGACGAAATACGCCAAAAGCAAAGTTATCACACACCCAAAATAAAATCATACTCATATATCTCACCGTAGATTCACAATTAAGTAGTAGGGCTCTCATTCGTTCCATCTGCAGGGGAGTAGGTGTGGGCATTGGGAGGTTATGCTTAGTAGGTAATCTGCTCATTCATTTGAACAGTGCTTTATCGCAGACAATATATTCGCCAGTCAGCCTGCGGAGGGTTACTCGGTCTTTCTTGTCAGAACCTTGGGGTACTTATCGCTTGAGGAGGTGCCAAATATCATAGTACCAGTAGTTGGATATCTTGGGGTCTTTTTCCGTGGTAAGTCCAATGTGGTAGCGATGGGTTGGTTTGTCTTGCTTTGGGATAAAAAGAGGGCTATGGTTATTCCTTCAGTAATGTCAATCATAGAGGCTAAGGTATCAAGGGTATCATCTAGGTTAGTCTTTGCTCATGGCAAGTGGTGAAAGGTGATTTCTTGGAATTGGGAAGCTAGCCCTTCTAAGTGGTCATAGAAGGGTAAGAGTTTCTCGTCCTTGACTTTCCATTTCCTGAGCACTTGACAGATGATGAGGGTTGAATCCTCATAGATGTCGAGGTATCGAATTCCTTTCAAAAGGGAAACTTTAAGACCTACCGTGCAAGCCTCGTATTCAGCCATGTTGTTAGTGCAGGGAAAATCCAAATTGATAGCAATGGGAGTGTGAGAGTCATCAAGGGAAATTACGAGGATCCAATGTCATACCCTTTCTTGTTAACATCACCATTATAGAACATTTGCCATCGAAGGTTTTGTTTGGAGGTACAGAGGATATTCTCAATCGAGAACTCAAAAATCTAGACTTCAGCTTCTTCTATAGGGTAGTCAGTGAGGTAATCAGAGATGGATCTTCCTTTCATGGATTTTTTCGTGACATATACACTATCAAATTCGACTACAAGCAACAACCAACGGGACATTCGATTGGACTGGGCAGACTTCTAGAGCAGGTATTTAATTAGATCCATTTGGGATACAATCTTGATGGGAAAGGCGAACAAGTGGTGCCATAACTTTTTGGTGACCCAGACAAGAGCGACACATGATTTTTCTAAGGCTGTGTAGTTAACTTTGTACTTGGCTAATTTGTGAATGGCATAGTAAATGTCTCTTTCTTTGCGGGTTTATTCAAGGTATTGGGATATCAAAACCCCAACTGCAGTGTCTATTATGGTTAGGTAAAGGAGTAGGGGTAGACCAGGCTATGATGGTATGAGTACCAGAGGTCGGGTTAGGTATTGCTTGATTCGGTCAAAGGCCTCTTGGCAGGCTTCATTCTGAACCTTGGTTGAATCCCTTTAGAGGAGTTTAAAGATGGGCTCACTGATGGAAGTCAACTGGTTGATGAACCGATTAATATATTATAATTTCCCAAGGAATCCCTAAATTTCCTTCTCCGTTTGGTGTGGGGGTATTTAAAGTATGGCTTTCATCTTAGCAGGATTTGTTGCTATCCCTTTATCACTAACCATGACTCCCAAGAGTTTTCCTTTGGTTACGCGGAAGACACATTTATGTGGGTTAAATTTCATGTGGTACTGTCACAGTCGCTCGAAGAAATTTCGAAGAACGGGAACATGACGTTCCCTAGTCTTAAACTTGATAATCATATCATCTACATAGACCTCAACTTCCTTATGTATTAGATCATGTAAAATAGTTGTGGCAACCCTCTAGTAGGTAGCCCGTATATTTTTTACACCAAATGGCATGACGTTGTGGGAAAAGGTTTCCCAAGGGGTGATGAATGTGGTTTTCTCTTGATGATCTGGGTGCATCTTGATCTGATTATATCCGACAAAACCATCGACGAATGACTTGAGAGCGTGACTAGTCGTATTGTCCATAATCATGTCGATATTGGTTAGCGGGTAATCATGCTTTGAAGAGGCCTTGTTCAAGTCTCGATAGTCAATGCACATGCAGATCTTCCATCCTAATTTTAGAATGGGCACGATATTGGCTAGCCATATGGGATATTTGATCACACGAATGAAATTCACGTTCAATTGTTTGACTAATTCTTCTTTAATTTTGAGCGACCATTCGGTGTGGAGCTTTCGCAGTTTCTTCTTGACTGGTTTGCATTCTGGGAGAGTTGGAATCTCATGCTGAGAAATCTCGAGATCAATGCCGAGAATATCGTCGTAGTACCGTGCAAAGACATCCACAAATTCCTTCAGCGATTCTTTGAGTTGCCCGTGCTCATGCTCGCCAAGGGTGGGCCCTATCCTAATCTCTGGAAGTTATCTATTAGAACCGAGATTAATGACAACAATTTCATCTTCATTAACTTAAACGTGGTTATGTTGTTTATTATTAGCCTTATTTAGATCAGATAAGAATTTTTCATTTGCAAAATCATCATCATCAATAGTTTGAATAGAATCAAAATAATTAATATAAGGCACAACAAGATACTCAAAATCTTCGTTTATTTCATTGATAGGAAAAATAGCATTGAGAACCTCATTAAATGAGATCTCGATTACATCAGAGTAAGGGGGAAACTAGGGAAGAATAAATGGGATAAACATCAGGGTTAGGTTGAATATTAGCTGGTGGTACAGGTGAAACATGCCATTTAAGGATAGGTGCATCAACATCTTTGATTAGGAGGGATGGATCCAGCGATTTATCCCCTGAGTGGATCATATAGAGTGTTATCTCCAGTGTTTGTAAATTGAAAGAATCCTCAGAATCACCTCCCTTAGGTTCTTTGATTTTAGATATGGTCTTCTCAATGAGTGGTTGCACATCATACTGGGAATCCTCGCCCCATAAGTAGTTGTCTTGGAAAAAGATATCTATTCCTTGTTTCATCTTTTTGTCCATATGATCATACCATGGTTCAGAAAATCCGCAGAAGGGGAAATATTCACCCTCTCTGATGAATCTTCCATTTAAGGAATCTCTCGAAACATTATTGGTACATTCTAACCTTCTCTTCAGTCAAGGCTGACGGATCATTCTGAGTTCTTTTACTGATGCGCGATAACCCAGGTCACAAGGAGGAAAAGTATTCTTTAATACAATAGGCTCAAGTATCCCTTTGTTTTTGCGTCCCATCCCCAGTCCGGGCATGAAGTGCATGTTTTTTAACATCTGTATTACATTGACGTTACCATAAGGGTTGTACTTTGTACAAACCCTATCTTTAAAAATGTCCCTTGCTGGGAGTAAAAGTGGTTCATCTCGGAAGCCTGACAGAAGCATATCATTTACCACGTGCTATATCTAGAGTACTGGATTACTGGAGCTTGCATTCTTTGTATTTTCGTCGTCTCCCAATATGGTGATGACCAGCTCATTGTCAAAGAACTTTAGTTTCTGATAAAGGGAAGAAGACACTCCCTTGATGCTATCGAGCCATGGTCTTCTGAGTAGTAGATTGAAACAGGATGGGATATCGACGACTTAGAATTTTAAAATTGGATTTATAGGGCTAGTCCCTATTGTAAGCTTGATAGATCCCATCATTACTCGATGGGTATTATCGTAGGCATGTACTACGGCAGAAATTGGAGCAAGGTCGCTCACTATCAGTCCTAAATAATTAAGGGTACTCAATGGGCAGATATTTAGGACTGATCCATTATCAACAAGAGAGAGCGTGACAATCTTTCCCACGACTTCGACAAAGATATTGAGAGCATATTTATGGTTCGGTCCAATCTTTGGGATTTTTTATTTAGAGAATGAGAGCATTCTAGTAGTGGTTAGAGATCCGACCAGATTCAATACTTCTTCTGGCGTGGTGAAATGAGGGACGGTGGGTCATGTGAGTAGCTTGATCAAGGCATTTCGGTACAGCTAGGAAGACATAAAGAGTCTCTACATAGTGATGTTAGCTTGGGTTCTCTTTAACTGATCGAGGATCTATCTCTCCTCGAGGGTCATTTATGGCATAGGAAAATTCTCAACACACTTCCCTTTTTCGCTTGCTTACGATGGTAGGTTTGGGACTTGAAAATTCCTCCCTGATCTAGTCATATGGTTCACAGAAGAGGAGAAAAATAAAAACCATGTTTCCTCATCAATCTTAGGTTATTCAGCCACCTTGTTGATTTCTCCTAGCAGGCCCTCAAATGATATCATTCCACGTATACTAACTATTAAACTTGCCTTTTCTGAACTCTACTCTTCATTTGAGTCATCAAATTTATCCCCCCATCCAGTGGCGATAATATCATATTTCCATGAAAAATTAATACATTCCATAACCTCAATGGCTTCTTCGTATAAGTCTTCCCATTTTGAAGGGAGATGTAAAAGCGAAGGGACCAGGTGCCCTTGTAGTTTTAAAGAATCAAGTAGCTCGAATATACTACAAATTTCACCGGTCTGTCGGAATAAGTCTTCCATGATCTAGACCACATCATGTAGACTGACTTCATTGGTCGGTACCACCCAATTGTTTGTCTCTCAAGCTAATTTTCTAGCTTCCAAGAACAACACACTGAATCTCAGTGAGTCAACGGTCATCTAGGAGGGCAATTTCAACCAAAACTCTAGGAGTTGGTCTAACACTTCTATTAATTCCATATCTTTACCATCAGAATGGGTATGAACAACGATGCAAGCTCTATTAAGGAGTGACAGGCCCTGATCGGTGAAGCTGGTAGGGCGTAAGAGAAAATAAGGGGATGTTTGAAGAGGTTTAGGAGAGTATATGGATATGATTGGTGATTTACTTAGTATGATCTGGGTAGATGGGTCAAATTCTGGGTCTTCTTCGAGGAAGAGGGAATTTGTATGATTCGAGAGTGGATTGGAGATAGTGTTTAGTTTAGGATTGGATGGTGGAGCGATGACACACCAGTCAATCAGGCCTAGGATCATATTTCGGAGGTGGAAACACTGGTTAGTGGTATGGCCGGTAGTTTGGTGAAAGTCACAATGGGCATCTGGTTTGAAATTTTTAGGTAGTGGGTTTGGTAATGGACGAGGGACCAAGGGCTTAATAAGGTTTAGGCTTAAGAGGGCCTGGTAAACCTTAGAGAGGGGAGAATAAAGCTCGGTGTATTCCTTCCCGAGTGGGTTAGGGCGACTTTCTGGTGCACATGAAGTGACAGGCTAAGAGATGTTGTTGATGGTTGAAACTGCGGTATTGGTAGGCTTTTCAAACTTTCTGGGAGTGAACTGTCCAAATACTTTCTTTGGCTCAACTTCTATTTTGGAAAGACCTTCCTCAATCTCCACCCCTGCTTCTTGGAGGGCTTGAAAATGAGAGTAGTATTGTCCTCCTATGGTTTCTCGGACACAGGGTAATAAGTTATTCTTCACAATGCTGACTTGCTCCTATTCGAGAGGTCAGTTGGTCAGGGTGGTCATTTTCTCTCTCCACCTTGCTATGATGTTATGCACTGATTCCCCAGGTATCTTTTTGAGAAATTTTAAATTATGGTGAGTGACCTCTAACTCTTCGTTGTACTTGTACTGTGATATGAACACGCAAAAAACATCCTCCCAACTGCGGATTCTGGACTCCTTGAGAGATAAGAACCAACACAGAGTGTTATTCTTCAAGGTCTACTGGAAAATTTGGGTCATTATATCTTCTAAGACCCCTAGGAGAGTCATGGCTCGGTGATAACTGCAAAGATGAACAATCGGAGGTCCACTACCCCTGAATTTCTTGATATTGGCCATTTTGAAATTTTTCGATAACCTGGCTTTAGGACAGGGTTTAATGAGTCTAACTTGGTCAAACTTCTTGGTCAACATTTTGAGGTCCTCCTTTACCCTATTCAACTCTTCTTCTTTTGGATCAACGGTCAAAAGTAAATTGGCCCCTGGATGGTCAAGATTCGGGATAAGAAGCTTGGCTGGCAGCGGTCCATTAGCAGGAGGATCACGTGCGGCGTGTTGGTATTCCTCGGGAACCCAAATAGGCTTAGGTGCGGGGATACCCATAGCACGATGGAAGAGTACCTTGGGATCTTCGGGAATAGGAACCCGATTTCATTGCATCTCGATTTGAAGGTTGTCAATCTTAGCAGTGAGTTAAACTAGGCATGTCATCAAATTCGGCTGCAGATTCGGTACTTGGTCTCTGTTCTCCATGGAAAGTGAATGAATTTCGAACTCGGAAGAAGTTAGGGGACTTACGAAACTTCGGGGCGGTTCGACTGAAGACCGAATCCAATAGGAATCAGGCCAAGGGTATGCGATTGACTGAAAAAGGAGAAAAATTGGGATTTTTTTTTTGAAAAGAGGAAGGGAAAACTGTTATTTTTAGAAAAGGAAGGAAAATGTTTTGAATTTTTTTAAAAAGATGAGAGGAAAATGTTTGTGGGTAAAAAAGGAGGACAAGAGATGTTTTTGGTATTTTTTATAAAAAAGGAAAAAACGTTTTGACACTTTTTGGAAAAAGAAAGAAGGAAACATGAGAGACGGTCCTGAGCATGATTATTATTATGTTTAGTAGGTTCTCACTGGTATTATGTTTACCTAAATGCAAAAAGAAATGTTGGACGGGACCCGAGCCTGGAAAATTGGGTTTGGAAAGTGTGTGAAAACTATGGTTGGACTTGTTACCAGGCTCATGGGCAGGGTCCCATTTTTTTAAAATTACGCAAAAATTTAGGCGGCATGTCAACTCATCATTTCGGCAGAGTTTTGCGTAGAAATCGACAAACTAAATATAAGTGTCCTAGGTTTGACACATGTATGCGGATATGCAATTGTTGGGTTAATTGGAAGGTGTTCTTACCTTTGGCATCACTTCCACGTTATACGTCTTGCTTTTGAAGGCAATCGGTATGTGTGGACAAGTCATTTGATATACCTGAGTATACGTGAATTGATTCACTATATCCTTTATGGGGACAGTATGTGTGAGAGAAAATTCGATATACTCGACATACGTGAACGAGTTCCCTGCGATATACCTCCCGTTATGACTTCGGTCAAGCGATACGATGTGGGAGGAACCGTTCGATATACGTCGAAGGTACTTATCCAATGCAAGGTGAGAGTCATATCACTTAGGCTAACTGCGATCTACCAGACCAGTGCCCATCACAAAGAGACCACCTAGTTACGTCATAAAATTTAGTCAATAGCAATGCTATTTGGTGATGCCGTGTGCAAAATGCATGATTCTGGATTAATATATTATAGAGAGAGTATCTTTTATTGATCATGCTAAGGAGGAAAAAAATCTATACTAAGCATGGATATATGAGAGTCAGTGGTGTGTAATTATCTACAAGTGAGTGTGTGGTAGTAAACCTAAGCATGGATCAACTACAAGTGGTGTGTGATAAGTGTGAGTGAGCATGGATATATAGAAGTGTGATATGTGGAGGTGTGTGTTAGTGACACCTAGGAATGAATTTCTAAGTGGTGTGTGCAACATGTAGATATAAGTCATCCTAGGTGCACGTGGTGTGAAGTGCACATGGAGAATTTCTATAAGTGTGTGAGTGAGTAGTGACATAAGGATGAGGTATATATATGTAAGAAATAGTAGAGGAGAGAAGAGGGAACAAACAGGTAGGTGCATACTCACACAAGAAAACAAAACACCCATGTAAATAGAGTCTAACCCTCTTATGAAAAACAATTCCCCAGTGGATTCACCACTGTGGCCATCCCTATCGTGGATTTTCGCGCGCCCGCAGGAGGGGGAATAAAATAGAAAGGTCTCGTTCCCTTTTACTCAGGAACGCTTCAGCCGTCGTCGGTGTAGGGGTAAATGTAAAGGGATGGAGTCGCCAACCTATTTTGCACAAAACGGGCAAAAGAACATGTTGTCGCCTTGAGAGAGTGGCATCAAACATAAACTGATTCATACAAAAGCAATAGTTCGAAGCTTCGGGGGCTAAGTTATGGAATGGAAAGGTGTTAGGCACCCATCCCTCCCTTTCGTTCTCTCATGGGCTAGTGTTATTATTTTCCTTTATTTCTTTGTGAAGTGTGTGTACGTGTATATATAATGGAGATCGGAATCGTTCAACTCATACCATGGGAAAGGTATAATGAAGTCACTCATAGGAATGTTCCCAAAATAATATATAGAAAATATGATTTATGCGTTTATCGTGATAATGATCGTTATGATAAAACGACAATAGGTGTTGGATGAAACACTAACAAAAATAATATGTATATTAATGCAAGAATATGATGAATGCAAAAATTAGAAAATTTAGGAATTTGGAAAATTGGACTTGAGTCTCGGGTTTTAATCCGAAATGCCTACGTAGTATATAAAGTCATCAAAATCCACGTAGTTCGAATGAGACATGGGGTGTGGTTTATCCCATAGATCCGAATGGGATTTTATTATAAGTGTGTGTGTAGAAAAATGTGTTTTGGTTTTGAAAAAGTGTGATGGATTATTTCGTTTCGGAAAATATGGGAGTAAACCTCTTTTTTTGTTTGTTTTGGGATTTTTTTATAGAAACTAAATTATGTGCAATATACTAATAAAAATGTTCATGTTGATGTGTATGAAGTAAAGTAAGAACTATATTATGAATCTAATGTAATGTATGCAAGAATAAGAAATTTAAAGAGAAAGGGAAGTAAATGGACCTTCTTTGAAGCTTGATCTTTGATCTTGGATGACCTATCTTGAAGGTGAGATGGATGTTGGATGAGAGAGGATGATATTTTGCTAAATTGGTTATGAAAAGGATGGGAATATAAGCTTAAATGGAACTTCACATGGAGGAACTTTGCTAATTTCGAGAGAATATTGCTAAGATCACTGATGTTGATGGATATTCGGTCCCCCTTAGGAGTGAGATCGGTCCCTCTATTTATAAGGTCAGGGGTGGTGCCGATATTCATTCCCCTAGTCCTTCCTATCGATAGGTGACCCTAGATACACTGCCAATAGGTAGATTTCTGGACCTGCCAATTGGCAGCCTCGTGCAGATATCTCTAGAAAAATGGTGGTAGAATGTAATCCATTAGTTCTTATTGTTCATGGGTTATACTGTTAGAAAGGTAATTAAAATACCTTTAAGACTCCTTTGGATCTCTCCCGAGTCCAGGAGTTCATTTTGGGTCAAATGTAGCTCGGAAGCGCACATCGATCATTTGGACGGGAGGCCGTCGGACGAAAATGGGTCTTTCGTCCACATGGTAAGCTAGAATCGTGCACGGGGTGGACTGTTGGAAAGGTTAGGATATGTACTTCTTCATTCCAAAGAGTTTTGCTCGGTTTAAAAATTTAACCTTGGTCAACCAAGGCCTGGAAGCACCCGATAACCTCTCGGAGTAAAATTCATCGTTCGTCTATATTGTACGTGAGAATTATTCACGGGGTGGACCGTTGGAAATGACATTCAGTGCCCTTTGGAGATTCAAGTAGTTTCATTCGAGATGGAGAATTTACTTTGGTCAAACAGAGCCCGGAAGTGTCTGGTGGCCTCCGAATTAGTTTTTGGGGGATAATAGATCATTTGTCTGAACGGTTGTGCCATGTTATGCACGGAATGGACCGTTGGAAAGGGGTTTCAGTGACCTTTGAAGATTTAAAGATCTTTGATTCTAAAGGTGGAGTTAACCTGAGTCAAACGGGGCTCAGTAGCACCCGAAGGCCTCTGGATCGGTACTCTGAGTGCGGCCTAGGTTTTATAGTGAAATGGGATGGTGCTAGGGACCTAAGGAGAGACTTAGTGGGACTTAGAATGTGGTGTTTACAGTATCTTTGTTCATATTCTTCTCACTTTGATTTCTTGATTCGTTTTCAGTCTTCTTCCCATGATAGTCCTGGTACCCCCTCTAACAACCCAATTCTAAACATCCCTTTCGTGTCATCGAAGGTACGTTGGACTGGGTAAATACAATTATTGTTCTAACCGATCGCACTTACTATTGAGCCCAGTCGACCAATAGTTAACGGGTGGAAAATACCTGAGAATATAGACATCAATTAGTCAGTATATTTTAATACATAAGTTTATCTCCCTGAATGAGTTTAATATACTTAAAGTAGTTCGAAAGGTTGTGTGTAATATAAATACCTAGTCGATAAAGAAAATTATGCTAACATTGGCTCTTCAAGAAACATCATCGCCTTTGTTCTCACCGTTAATATTGACAATACATCGCCAAATAATACAGAGTTAAAATCTATGAAAGCACCCTACATAAGTAAAATCATGGTTGTGTTATTAGATATGTTTGAAAAAATGCAGCAAAAAAATGCAACACAATGATTTAGTCTAAACATAACGAATGAGAAAGAATAGGAACACTGAGACACAGTATAAACACACCGAATGAAGTTCTAGTCCAACAAAAAGATTTGTTCCCCATCCAGTGTCATCATGAAGAATATTGGCCTCTACCTCGGCATAGTGATCTCGAAATAATGTGTTCTTATTCATTCGGCTCATGCCAAAAAAGCTATCTATTTATAGGAGTGAAGTTTGTCGTGGTTCGGGAAGTTTAGAATGATATATAAATGTATATTCGTGATAAGACCCCAGAACCAAACTTTGCCTTTCAAAAAGTTAAACTGATAATGGTTCGGTAGGATTACCCCAAAATAAATAATCCTATTCGGGGCCCTGATAATGAACCAGTGTAACTTTGTTAACTCACGATTAATTTTTTCTAGCGTTAAAAACACATAAAAACAAAACCTTTTTTGGGCAACAAAAAGTAGCTCAAACATGTTATTTGGGGTTGTTTCATTTATTTTAGTGGTGCCACACCCATTTTTAATACATTGCATTGGTTGTTATAACTTCAATATTGTAACAATGATTACTTCAAGCCCTAGTTATTATGTTGTCCGTAAAATTTAGATTTAATGGTAACTTATTGCTGAAGATTGTTGATGAAATGTATCTTTAATGGTAACTTGTTGTTGGTGAAATAATGGTTGAGAGCAACTTGGGTAGAGAGCAAATGGTTTGGTAGGTAAAATGAAAGTGAGGACCAAAATAATGTGTAAGAAAAATTTATTGTGTGGTGTCCCTTAGCAAAAATATGTTTAAATTGTCTTATGGTATTTTGGAGTAAATATTGAGTGCCCTTGGCGTTATTATTAGAGTGATTTTAGGGATACACACAAATTTGACACATTTAATGTGACACACTAACAAGTCGCAGCCGTATTGACTCGTGTTCGAGCTTCACACAGGTTGCACAACAGTGGAGCCTAGACACGAGCCAATGCAAATGCAACACGTTAATTCCTCCCACAAAGTGTGTTAAATTCGCGTGTCTCCCTAGAATTATCCTTATTATTACGATATAAAATGGGTTTTGTTATGTATTACGCTATCATATATTTTGGGGAGAACACGCCTTTAGTCCCAAAATATGACATTTCATTGTCTTTGAACCATGTATTTTTTTTAGGTTTTTACGGTTTAGTCCCTTGACTAGACATTTTAGACTTTTTAACTAGGTTAAACAAATTTTAAACAATTAGGTTCATATAAATACATTTTTCAATTATTTCATTCATTTTGTTATCATTGACCTAATCAATGATTGGCAACTTTTCCAATAAGCTAGGATTTTCTCTTTCTTCTTTCCACTTCTATCAAACAACTTCGTTTTCTCCAATAACTTAGAATCTTTTTCTTCTTTCCACTTCTGTTCAACCAGCTTTGTTCTCTCCGAGAAAGAAGTTATTAATTCATTCGAAGAAATCAATTCTTTCCACTTCTATTTAACCAAGATTTACCTTTGCATTAATTCGATCATTTGAAAGTTTATACATGTTATTAAGAAATGTTTTTTCATATCTATCAATTAAAGTAGGTGTATGTATTTGTTTTCGATTAATCAAATCATTGTAATTATGTAATTCATGTGTTGAATTAACTTTAATATTAAATGAATGATTTAATTGTGTGTTTGTATAATTTCATATGGATATATTTTGGCTTTGTGCTTTGATTTTGTAACAGGTTGTGTATGTAAATGTTTTGATTATGTTTTCATGTGTGTGTGTTCATGTGTGTTCATGTGTGTGTGTACTTTATGTATATAGACGTTGTTCATGTATGTATCTCACAATAAAATTGCAGTAAAGTACACGCAGTTTGATATCAAGTACAAGTGAATTTGTAATGATTAATTCTCATTTTGTGTTTTGACATTAATTTGGCATAATGTTAATGTGCATTTGCTTTGTTACTATTGACTCATGCTTAATATACTTGTCATGTGTTAGTTGAGCATGTCTTTGTGGCTCCACACCAGAGGCATTGACCTATATTAAGGTTTAATAAAAGTACAGTCATTTGTATATACCTCACAATAAAATTGCAGTAAAGTACACACAGCTTGATATAAAGTACACATGAATTTCTCCTTTTTATTCTCATTTTGTTTTTTTTATTTTAATATGTCACAATGTTAATGTCATTTACGTTGTTACTTTGTTTCATGACTTAATAGACTAGTCATGTCTTAGTTGGGCATGTGTTTGTGGGTTCGTGCCAACAACGTTAATTAATCTTTAGATTTAACAAAAAAAGATGTTTTGTTGTATGTTGCGGTTTCAAGTGATTTTCAAAGCTAATTCTATTTGGATATATGTCTTTGATTCACCAGCTTTGACCACTACTAGAATTTACTAATGGGTTGAATGAATGTATAGAATTCGTGAGTGGGTTGAACGTAGTTATACAAGTTACGAGAGGGATGGCACAAGTACAAAAATGGTAGACTATATATCATCAAACATTGCGATTGATATTAGTAGTGGAGTTGAAAATGATGTTTATATTGGAGGTGTGGAGCCGAGTACGTAAAAAAAAATTCTCTCCAATGATTGGAAGACATATATTAGTCATGAAGAGCAGTGTTTTGCAGGAGGTGTGGTTGAGTTTCGTGATAAGTTGCAAAAGTATGCTGTTGAGGTTGGTTTCAAGTATATATATTTGAAAAATAATAAAACTCGGGTGACAACAAAGTGTTCTAAAAGTAGCAGTGGGAATTACATGTGTCGAGTTCATGCTTATTATCGACAGTAAATGGTTACTTTTATAGAAGAAGTCTAAACAATGAGCATACTTGTAAGGGTGTATATTGTAGTCTGTCAATCAATGAGATTAACTACAAATTGGTTTCGACATTGCTTGCTGATGAGCTAATGGATAAACCATTATTGAGACCAATTGATGTAGTTAGAGATATGAAGAACTATAGTCTTGATATAGGTTATCATCATGCATGGCACTGGAAAGAGATGGTTGCTGTTGACTTTCATTTTTATGAGAATGTTTCCTATACATTAATCAATGATTACATGGAACTTATATTGCAGTATAATCTAGGATCTCATTGCATTCTTGACGTGGAACCAGAGAGAAAATTATTCAAGAGAATATTTATAATGTTTGCAGGATCCATTATTGGATTTCAGTACTGCATGCCAGATTTGTTTCTTGATGGTGCCTTTTGAAAGAACCGCTAATGTGGAACGATTTTGTCAAAAACTGCAAGGAATGAGGACAATGGTAAATGTGAAGCATTGAAGTTTACTTCATAATATTATGCCTTTACTTTGGCATTCTTTGTATGTTCTTTGGGCAGAATATAAAGTACAAGCATGACATTACAAAGTACACGTGAATATGTGCATGTACTTTGTAGTCATATACGTGTATTTTGAGTTATGTGTTTATTATTTGCATACAATCCCAAAGTACACACGTAAGATTAAAAAGTACTCGTGAATTTCCATTTTGTGTTACTTGTACTTTGTAATGTTATTCTTGCACTTTAGGATTCCTTGTTAGTAAAACATTGCAAAGTACACGCACGTCATTATAAAGTACACGTGAACTTATGATTACATTTTACATGTACTTTAGTATTCTTTGTTTTTTATGGTCAAATGAAATAAAATACACCTATATATGTATTAAAATACAATCATAATATGTTTTTTTATTTGTTTTTTAAAGAAGAGGGACGGTACCCCCACAAATTTTATTGATGAATAGAGAAATAGCCTCTCCAGGTGGGATAGTTAGTAGAACATGCCTCTACTAAATGGCTTACAAGACTTATCATTTCTAAAAATCTAAACTAACTTAATCATAAATAAGGCTCTTTATAATGAAGAGCCCTTATAAGAATAAAAGGATAAATTGAACAAATTAAAGCTAACTTAAATATATGTTCATACTTTACATTTGTATAGACTATTACTACAAATATATTTATTTATTTGTATAGCCTATGTGCTTAATGGTTCGTGCCAGCGGCACAATTTTTTGAGTACATCATACAATCTGCATGTACTAATATATTTCATTATATCTTTAGGTCTTTATCCTCTTGCATATGTAGTTGTTGATTCAGAGACCGAGGATAATTGGATGTGATTTCTTATTAATTTGCATAATGCACTAGCTCATCAAGATCAAAACATCGCATTCATATCCGATCAGAACAATAGTCGTATTGAAAGTGTTTCTAAGGTCTTTCCAATGTCTGCACATTCCTACTGTATATATCATTTACAAGGAAATATAAAGAAAAATTTATGTGGGAGTGGAAACTGCAAAAGAAGCCTGTGTAAGATTTCATGCATTGTGCATACGTTGTAAGATTTGATGATTTCAGAAGAAAATTAATGCCTTGAAGAAGGAAGTTGGAGTTGGTGTTGCCAATTTTCTTGATAATTTTCCTCTGAAGAATTAGTCTTGTGCATATTTCACCTACAAATATTATGGTGACATGAAATCAAGTGATGCGAAATCATTCAACTATTGGATCCTAATGGAAAGGCATTTACCGATAATAAATATGCTCGACAAAATGAGGATCAAGATTATGAATTTCAACACAGACAAACTTGTTGATTCTGAAACATGATCAGAAGAGTTGTGTCCTCATTTTGATAATTATCAATTGAAAATTGGAATAAAAGTATACATTAGAATATTATCCGCTCAAGTCAACATGTAATCGAATTTTATTCAAATGTGCGGGCCAAGATGGACTTAGAATGCGGAATTTTCTCTTGTAAGAGTTAGCAGCTACGATGCTTTCCATGTTCTCATGATGTTTCTGTCGTACGAAAGATAGGTGGAAGTATTTATGATCATACTGAGGATATTTATAAGGTTTCTTTCTAAAAAAAAATTATACTCATCGCCTATAGTTCCTCTTCTTGATTTGATGTCCCTAAACATTCCATTACCTGAAAATCATGCCTTCCTTCCTCCATTAACAAAGAGACCCACAGGGAGGCTAAGAAATAAGAGAATAAAATATGTTAGTGAGGTCATAGTATGGGAAGTTACCCGCTCTAGGTGTAGTAAAATGGGTTATCACAAGTCCATGTGTAAAGAACCAATTTGATTCCACTTAATATTGTTTAATTCATTCATTGTAACAATAGTTTTGAATAAAATCAAGGAAGATCACATTTTAATAAATTATTGTAATTTTACTATTGAGCGTTCATTTATGTTTTGTTTTTTTATGAATGGGATCTACGTAAAGTACATGCATTTTTATAAAGAACATGCACATTAGATTGGACAAATCATTTTCTATGTGCGTGTACTTTATAACACTTGAATGTACTTTCATAGAGTACATGCATAAAATATAAAGTATATGCAAATTAAAATTGATTTTGTTCAATCCATTGTGCGTGTACTTTATAAAAATATGCGTGTACTTTATGAATTTTATAACTTATATTTTCTATTTTTCACATGTGCTTTATGTATTATTGCATTTACCTTATATTTATATTGTCATTTTTCACATTATAAATTAGAACAAGAATTCAAGAACAAATGTTGTTAAATTCTCAACTTTCGTCCCATAATATAAATTATTCATTTACTATCTTTTTCTGATTTACTACACACAACCTAGTCTTTCATTTGTTTTGTTGGCTTCCATTTTTTTAAAGGTTTGGCTTCTATCATATCATCTTCCAATATTTAATGAACAAGTCACTCATAATTTCACATTCTTATGTGTATTATGGTCCGCGTCAACGACATTATTGTCGGAGTATAATCAGAATTTCATCCGCGCCAGTAGCAATATTCTTAATTTAAAAAAATATATGTGCTCTCCATATTTAATACATGTATTTCAGTACAAAAATGCATTTAACGTACATTATAAAAATGAACAAAAATGTGCTCTCCATATTTAATGTATTTCAGTACAAAAATCTACAAAATCTACTTAATGCATGTATTTTATAAAAAATATATTTAAAATCATTTTCAATGTGAATGTACTTTAATAAATAATGCTTGTACTTTGTTAAAGTACACGCATGAAAAATAAATTACACGCATATTGAAAATATTTAATCTTAATTGATTTTTTAGTTGTGTTGTTTTTATTGTTATATAATTGTCAGTATATACATCATCTCTATATTATATTAATTGTGGTGCGCGCAAGCGGAATTTTAAACTTTACATTATAAGACTACAAAAATAAAAAGACATGAATTAAAAGAAAAGATAATTTCATTCATTAATAAAAAAAATTACAACAGATTTGAAAAAAAAAGCAAAAAAAATTACAACTGATTTAAAAAAGAAGACCCATCAAATATAAAAAAATATCATCTGAAAATTGAAGAAAACTATCGATGGGGTCCGAAAGAGCACTGAAAAATTCGAGAAGACCCTAATTCTATGCTCCAGAGATGAAAGAACCTCAATTGTATCATCCATGTCCTTCATACAATTTTCCAGAAGTATTTTGACCTCTTAGGTATAGAAATTGATGAGGGCATTGTGGATTTTTAGTGGCGACACATCCTCTTGAAATAATTTGTACGGTATGGGCGGGAGTCTAGAGGAGCCTTCTTTAACGTATTCGTTAAAGGCGTCAATTGCTTGAATGATATAGGAAATTTCTTCCTCAGTCGTTCGTAATTTTGCCCGATGATTGTTTGCATTTTCAAGAGCATCTCTCAAAGACTCTGGTGGTACAACCATTTTGACGTTTTTGTATTTTAATTTAGAATGGCAAAGATTACAAAAATGTTATGTTTTTCATAGACCAAGTTAAATTTAGGGGTTTTAGCCTAATAATTATTATAGGTGGTGGTTGTAGTGATAAATGAACTATATAACGTGCAAACTTACAAGGTTTGAATGTAGTTAGTCGATGTTGACTTAATAAATAGTGTAGTACATGGGTGTAAACTTGTAAATCATTGGACAAAATGTTGTACACATGTAAGTCTTTTTTTAATTTTACGTGTACTTTGTAATGTTATGAGTGTACTTTAAGAATATGGGTTTAGTATAGGCTAATAAATCAAAGTACACGCATAGAGTTACAAAGTACACGTGAACTTTTGTAATATTTTTACGTGTACTTTGTGGTATTTACATGTACTATGTGATTTATTATTTGTTCTGGGCAAACATTGCAAAGTACACGCATTACATTACAATGTACATGTTAACTTGCGTTCACATTTTAAGTGTACATTGTAATGTTATGCGTGTACTTTAGGCTTCTTTATTTGTTTTGGGAAAACAAAGCAAAGTACACGCATACAATACAAAGTAGACACATAATATGCTTGTACTTTACATGGTTTAATCCATAAACATTCAAACAATATGCATGTACTAATGTTAGAATATATTTTTTCCTTTATATAGCCTACGTGTTGAATGGTCCACGCCAGCAACACCATTTTTTTAGTACAAATTATACGGAACTATATTAAATAAAAAAATTACAATTATTTGTCCTCCTATTAACAAAAAAATTACAATTATTTTTCCTCCTATTAACAATTAGCGTATAAATATTCATTAACTATATATGCTCTTTGTTGTAGCATTTCGTCATCTTGAATTGATGTTTTGAGCAGAATTCCTTTTGCAATTTGTTCCATGTAGTATACGCCACAGTCAACACAAAAATTAAAATAAAACAAGTATATTATTCGATGTGAATGAAATTTGTTGAAATATTTCGTGATGAATTATGCGTGTAGTTTATACATATCAAGTTTGAGCTTACCCAATGTTTTTTCTCGCACATTTATCATCTCTAATTAGTTGATAATTGACATCATGATTAACTAGCCATTCTATTGTACTTCTTTCCTCTGGTCTTAGGGAATCTTCAAGAAGAATCCCTTCAAAGTATCTTACTCGTTTACCTTTTTTTTATTATTTGTGGTGCTTCCCCCCTTCAATTTGTACAGTATTTCTTAGAAAGCATCAAAATGTCAAGAGGAAAAAATATTAAGTGTATATAAAATACTAAAGTAAATGTAATATAAATAAGTTTAAGGTGTAACCATATTTTTGGGGTCTTTATAGTATGATGTGATTTCATTGTTATTGACCGGGTGGGGAGAGTCAATATGGACAACTTCATATTTGTGTTTGTATATAACTAGCAATGCAAAATGTCTATTATTGTTTGATAATAAATTCTAACTGGAATGAATAGTTTACCACAAAAGCTAAAATTTTCTATAATGTCATTTTGCATTTGCGCTTTCTTCATGTCGTCATTATTACTTCGGACGACTTCCTGTTAAAAGTTATAGATTCGTTAGTAAGAAACATAATGATAGTATTTAACTGATGCTGATTGACAAATGTTTAGGTTTTATTTTCCTTACCCAAGCTTATGGACTAAAAGCCCTTCTTTTCTCATTTTCTTCTCCATTAAATAGGAAAATGATTGAATTATCTATTTCACATATTTAAAAAGGTAAGGATGTAAAAATACAAATTCAATGAATGTCGTATGTTTCTATTATATACTTGGTTCAAAATTTCTAGCCGTTTCAGCATTTCTTGAATATCATCTCCACAGACGTAGTAGTCGTCTCCTCTAAAAAGACATTCCCTGAATTTTCAGATAAGGAATAATGTTAGAATAACAATTAAAACATGTGAGAAATTTACGATCATTAAAAAGTACACATGTACTTTATGAAAATATGCTTGTACTTCATAAAACTATGTATGATCATCATTAACAATGCGTGTACTTTATGAAAATATGGTTTCAACATGAAAAAATAGTAGCCTTTACGATGCTATCTTCTCCCATGTGAAATATTCTTGAAATTTATTTTTGTCTTCTTCATTAAGGTATTTTGAACACGGGTAAGTTTGCAGGTCTAATTCTTTTGTTGGTTTTGAAGCTGCAGAAGGCTTGCCTTTATTTTGTTGCCTTTTGATCCTTTTCACTGCCACACCGGTATTTTTATTGTTGTTTGGCCGCTTGTTATTCTTTTCAACCTTTTGAAGTAAATTAATAGGATGTTGATAAGCATAATTGTTGTTGATATTATGTTTTCAGTCATCTCTTTCTTGTATTCTTTCGTACATTGAATTTTGTAGCTTGATTTCCACATCCTTTTTAGAAAAGGACTTCCTCAAAACTTCAATTTGTTCTCGGACAATTTTATTAGTTGATTCTTGGAGAAAACAAAATTATCATGTTTAACATAAGGATTAAATCATAAGCATATTCTTAAAGTACATGCACTAAAACTCAAATAACATGAAACAAATTTTAAACTAAATGAGAAAATATAGGTTTACTAATTTGATAATGCGTGCACTTTTTAAGACTATGGGTAATCATCTTTAAAAATGTGTGTACTATATGAAAATATGTGTGTACTATGAAAATATATGTGTACTTTATAAAAAAATATGCATGTACTTTATGAAACTATGCATGAAAAATGCATGTACTTTGAGTGTTATGTGTATTAAAACACATATTCTTAAAGTATACGCAAAACATTACAAACTACACATAAAAGTATGGGTGTACTTTACGAAATATGCATGTACTTTAACAAATATCACCAAATTATCGTGTCATTGAGTTTCGTCAAAGCTGAATATGTATCTTTTTTTAACCTTTCGTTTACTTGACAAAAGTAGTTATTGCTTTGCTGAAGTTGTTCTGCTGCAATCTTCAGACTTCTGATGAAACTCTAACATCATTCATCTCATTATTTAAATTTGAATTTTCAATTTTGAGTTGGGAATTATCTTCCTCCAACGTTTTTATTCGGTCACAGTCATTCTTCTTTGAATCTTTAAGTTGAATTTTCAACTCATTATTCAAAGCTATTTGTTAGGCCTTATCCTCCTCCAACTTTTTTATTCGTTCGGTGTTATTATTTTTCAACTCTTGAAGATAAAGTTTCAACTCTTGAATCTATTGGGTATTATCCTCCTCCAACATCTTAATATTCTCTTCAACTTGACACCATGCTTCATTAATTTCTTTAAGTTGGGTATCTTTCTCCTCTAACTTTAATTTTATTTCAGTATTATCTTCTGTCAATTTGCTAACCCGTTTAGCCAATTTGACTGAATCAGCTTTCTTCTAAGAGGACTTTTCCATTGTTTCTTTTATAAGAAGATCCCAATCATCAGAATCCTTTTGGATGACATCGAAATCCTTTTGTACATCACCAAAATCCTTTTGGACGGCATCGAAATCCTTTTAGACAACATCGAAATAAAATCCAGAGGAAGAACTTGTAGCTCATTTTGGTTGTGATATGCCCAAATCCCAATTCGACATGTCATCATCTTTAACCTCCTTCTTCAAAGTAGCTTTACTGGTTTTATTTTCATTAATCCATTATTTTAATGTTCCCAAGCTCCACTGAAGAAATATCAATTCCATTTTCTCTTTCTCCTTGATAGGATTGATAAGATTAAACTTCTCGCATACCCAATACTGTGAAAATTAAAATAAAAATTATAAGTTATACCATTTAAACCAATTACTATGAGTAACAATGTTAGTATTATCTAAGTATATGCATAAGACAAAAAGTAAACACAAATTGCATTGAACTTTCATATTCAATGTCCGTGTACTTTATCCGTTATGCGTGTACTTTAACAAAGTATACACGCATGTTTTATAAAGTACACACACATTGAAAATGATTTTGTTTAATGAATGTGTGTGTACTTTATGAAATATGTGTGTAGTTTCATATTGAAATGCGTATAACGATGTTTGCTCACCAATAATGATATGATGCATCCACTAGTTGTGATGGGCTTAGATTCGACTATTTTATCAAGAGAGTTGATCAAAAATTTGTGGACAATAGAAGCCCGGTCACAGTTAATCATTTCATCAATGTCGTTGAAGTATTGGGTGGAAAATTCTCCGATTGTAAAGTTGGAGTTAGAGAACAAGAGCGTTGTCATGAAGTGGTGGGCAACAAGTTTAACAAAATCTTTCCTACCCTCATCGATATCAAGCTCAATGGATGTCTTCAATCCCTTTGTAATATCTTGTTTTCTAATCTTTTTGTTAGGATTAAAGTATCGTCCGCTAAATTTAGGTTTGGTAACAAACTTATCCAATCTGTTGTTCAATTCAATTCTTTTTTGTCCCTTCGTTATTGGGATACCAAAAATTTGACTTATATCGTCGGGGCTTATTTGCAGATTGTTAATCATCGTGAAACACTTTGTCTTTTTTTGTAGAGCTCGACAATTGTGAGAATTTTTTATCTGTCTTATTATGATATCCCTCTACTACTTCTCCTGTGTAGTAAGCATTGAATAGAAGCCAAAACGATGTCTTTTTAGAAGTTTAACATGATTATCGTTGATTTTGTTGTAAATATCATCAAAATAATGATAGAAGCTCAGGATATTAGACCTATATTGGTTGTGTTTATGACCTCCCCTTGTTTATTTCTTTATATTTTTTTTGTTTTCTTTTGTTTACCTCTTTAGACCACTTTTATCAACAACGTCCGTTTCGGAATTTTTTTCATTCGGCGCTCGTGTCTTCAAAGTCATTTCTATACATTATATGCATAAAGATTAAAGTGAAGTCATATAAATTAAATTACATGCATAAAGAAATAAAGTACACACAAAAACCTAAAGTACATGGATTTTGTATTGAAGAATAAATATATTTTAATAGAGTACAAGAATGTTTAACAAAAGTAGATACAATATTCTCTGAGGAGTTCATACAAATCTCAATAAAATACAAGAAATTCGTAATACAAAATTTCAATAAACAAATTCCTTACCGTCTGTTACATGGTAATACATAATACATGTTATTTGGCAAGTTATAAACCAAGATTCTTTGTTCATAACATATTCATAAAAGGAAGTAATACAATAGATCCTGCTAAATATGTCAGCACTTTCAAAACCTCTTAATCAATACTGCTCAATTCGTCTTGCTAAATCCTTCGCTTTCGATTCAGTTACTTGTAGACTTCGTACATCAAAAGTGCACTTAATGTCTTAAAAGTAGTAGTAAAAACAAAGTAACTTTTTCTCTCTATCATTGATGAGAAGAAGAAAATGAATTATGTCGTCATAAATTGTATTGATTGTCAATGTGAAAGGTTTTGTATTGTTAAGATCTTCAAAGGTGCACCCAACAGTTTTATAGTTGAACATTCTTGATGGTATGATTACTAAACAATAACACAACCCAAATACTTCTTACAAATAGTGGAATATCATTCAAATTCCACTGGCGCGGATCATAATAGCATAGGATCTATTAACTATGGAGAGGACGTATATATCATATAAAGTACACGCATAATACCTAAAGTACCCGCACATTGGATTGAAACAAATCAATTTTAATATGCATCTACTTAATGAATTTGCATGTACTATTTGAAAGTACATGCAAATTCATAAAGTACGCGCACATAATACACAGAGCATGTGTATATTCGCAGTCCTAAATAAATTTCGCTAGCGCGGACCACAATTAATATAGGACCTATACAAATATAAAGAGTATGTACATATTCCAATCATGTATATATTCACATTCCTCAATAAATGATGTGTTTTTCCTTTTTAATTCAAGGGTATTTTATTTTGTTGTTGGACCAAATTTTATTGAGAATGAGAATCGTTTTGGGGTTTTGATCGAATAGACAATACGATTAGGGTTTTGATCGAAGAGACAATACAATCATTTTGGCACTTGAATTTCTATGAGGTGTGTTTGTTTTCTAATTAGGGAGCATTTATATGTTGGGCCTAATCGTTTAAAATTGTATGGGCCATGGTTCAGAGTCCAAAATTGTTAGTCCAAGGACTCGACAGTAAAACCCCTTTTTTGGTTTTCGATCCTCCCATGAAAAAGTCAAAAGAAACGTGGACTTATAAAGACCAAAATACCCTTGCAACTAAATTTCCATTTATACTCCCACGTCCATAGAGAATACCATGAACAGTAACATCAACCCACTATCCACTAAACTCAATTGCCAACATATCTCTGTCTTTCTTGATTTTTTTCCCATTCACCAAGCATCATCTCAAACAATATTATCTTTTGTAACATGTGTATCAAAGAGGTAATTATTCATGGGCTTTATATCATACCTTCATATCATAAAAAATTTAACCATCCTCATTTGCTTTGCTTCTGGATAACAACATTTAAAAATTATGCAATTTTATGGTTAGTTTGACATTTTATTTTACTTAGTTTTGACATATCATCTTATTGAGAATGACTCATATTAAATATCATTGAATTGTTGAATATGACATTCATACTATTTGGCTCGTTTTATCCTTCTTCTTTGTCATATAACACAATTGTGCAACTGATTAAGCGTGAAAAGTAGCGTCGCGTCAGAACGCTAATCGTTGAGTTCATTTCACCGCGTTAATACAAAAACCTAAATTACGACTGCACTTGCGATATAAGTATAGCAGTAAGTCGGGTATCGTAAGAAATCCATAGGGAGTGATTGAATTTTAGATGTTAATTGTTTAATTACTTCAGGAATAAAAGTGTAAAATAAATAAATGAAAAGGTGATGGTTGGGAATGGTGACAAAAGAAAAGAATAAGTTACGCTACATAAAAGTAAAGTGAGGATCGGGATTGCATCCGACCACATGGATCGAAACAACTACTAATTAGAGTTAAGGTTCGAAAATATTTAATCGAGCATTTTCAATTAATCATAAACATCACACAATAAGGAATTTCACCCAAAGTTGCGAGATTAAACATTTAATAAAAAATGGTCACACGCGGATTAAATTCGAAGTGTCGCTATAAACACTAAAGTTGCGTGACAAATAAAGTTAAACGCATAATAATCCAACTTTAATACACGCGGTTTCAATTAAACACAATTTTACACAAAACCTAATTTTCGAGGTCCAAACCCGTAAATGGCGAAACGAAATCCCGACCCTATTTATCTAAGGGTGCATGATGAATTAAACTAAATTATGTTAATTAAACTAGGAAAGCAAGAATTAAAGCATGTAAACTAGTTAGAAAGCATGAAAACTAAATTAAAAAGCAAAGAAAGAATGAAGAACAAAGCTATATTAAAGGAGATGGCAATGAATAGTTCAATCTTACAAAACCCATAGGTTGTCAATCCAAGAAGAAGAGAAAATGAACTCTCCAAACCAAACCCTAACCTAAAATGTCTTTTAAAAATATCTATCTCATAATATGAGAGTCTAAGTCTGTGTGTCTTATTACAATAAAAATTGGCTTAAGTAGTAAGTTGGAATAAAAGAAAAGAAGAAAGAAAAGCCAACAAAATATCTGCAGAAAAATAGGGGATC
This sequence comes from Sambucus nigra, assembly GCA_949130495.1. NCBI lineage: Eukaryota > Viridiplantae > Streptophyta > Magnoliopsida > Dipsacales > Adoxaceae > Sambucus > Sambucus nigra. The sequence continues at coordinate 436,513,125 of OX422223.1, read as the reverse complement.
AATCGATCGACCCTTGTGGTCGATCGATTTACTGTTAAAATCATGGGAAAAATATGAAGGGTCGATCGATCGACCCCTAGGCTCGATCGATCGATCAAGCAGGGCAGACTGTAGTTTCCCCTGTTTTGGCATGCTTTCCATCTCCGCTCAAATTGCCGTAACTTCGTCATACAAACTCAGAATCGCGCACCGTTCACGGCCACGCGAAGCTAGAGAGGAGAGATACAACTTCCGTGTAGATGTCCAGCCAGGTGCCCAAGTTGTGAAATGATCGGATTGCCCTTGAACGTGCGATTGCGTACGGAAATTGCGCGGAATGCATCCGAATCCCATTCTTAGTACCTAAATACCTACCAAAGCCCAATTATACCTCATATAGCATGTTAACAATATAAACCGAGGTTGTCTGGTTAACGAGCTTAAATATAGAGATTAAGGCACCCGAGGAGGCTAAATGCATAGGTTCGAGAGATGAAATACGCAATATTTGCGTATTATCACCAACAAACATTATGGTTTTGTTCTTTATAAAGAAATATATCTGTAGACAACCCCTCCAATAGCTCTATTATGAATTTATGATCCTTCATATTTAAGTTTAACTAACTTTTTTGGATTAGGTCCACTTAAATTTCCTGACTATTAGGAAAGAGTACAGCCACTTAGAAGATTATCCCAAACATAAGTGGGGAATAAAAATCCCCCTTGTGTTTGTTTGAACATTTAAAAAAAACATACGAGCTTTAAATGTCTGATCTGGTACAAAAAAATAATGATACCAATATTCAAATAAATTTAGCGCACAAATGGTAAAAAACACCATAAAAAAGTTTTAAACGGTTCTTTATAAGCACTCGTTTCTCAAATGGAAATCAGTATGGGAGAACATTCGTATATAGTTCCAAAATTTAACACTTAAAGCTCGTATATTTTTTTTTCTTTTTATATCTATTTTTGTGTCTTTACGTGCGTATGTGTATGGGACGTAATTGTTTAAAGGAAAACATTGTATTTTTCTAATACAAAATCATTAATTTTCACAAATGTCAAAAGATATGGAAAAACTAAGGAGGGAATCATACCAATTCAGAGCGAACATGTTAACATTCAACACATTGTTACAACAACTGAAAGACAATTGTGGAATGGATGTACATTGGGAAATGATGAAAAATACCCCATTTTGGACACTACTTGACACTTACACAAAGGGATTCATTACACGTGCTTATTACAAGAAATATAACTCCAACCTAATAGGCATCATCAACCAATTCGACATAAAATCACGTAGTTTCAAGCTTCGCCAGGGTATGGTAGACTTTACACTAGAGCTAATGTAAAAAATCCTGGGCATTCAAAACATGGGAGGGAAATTAGAGATACATAAGAGGGAAATACCTAAAGATAATTTCATTAGAAAATATTTCAACACAAATAACCAACTATCCAAGAAAAAGGTTGAAGATGCATTGGTGGTCGCACTTAAAGGCAATAAAGATGCATATGATGGTTGTTGATACAAAAAACTAGACTAGGCTAATTAATTGATCACAGATAAATATAAGCAAAAGTGACAAGATTTTTTAAGTGGTTTGGTTTAAAGGAAGATCCTACGTCCACTGTTGTGTATTGCTTTGGAATTGTTCAATTGCCTCTTTTTTTTTATGTGTGTCTATATGTAGGGTTTACAATGTATTATAGCCCTTAGGGGGTGTATAAGATCTGGAATATCAAAGGATGGAATTTCTTTATATCGTAGCCATTTACATACGTACAATCATTAATGCATACAACTGTTGGTGTTTTCCTGTCATCGTTGGTCGGCATCCCTGGTATTGGTCGGTATTCTTGGAGTTGGTCGGTATTCCATCCTTAATGACTAGGATTAATCCTTTACTATATAAAATGTGTCAGTATCTGAATGGTCCATGTAGATATATAATTTTTGGTGTCAATAGAAGCCCTCAATGTTTATGCTTGAAGTTTTTACAAGAGTATGGAATTTGTCTCTTAAAGTTGCTCGGGCAATAATTTTAGGCCTGGTCAGTTGACGACTTCCCCTACTTGTAAAAATTTATAGTTTAATTCTGGAAATATGATGCATGTGGCATTTATGAAATTATCCCCAACTGTAATGAATTGTTTTTGGGAAAATTCGTCTTTTCTATCTTTTAGTCGCCACCAGTTCAATCGACATTGCTTTTTAGTCATTACTTTTCCAGTTTTTGACGTAACCTATAAAGATAAAGAAAAGCCATGAACTTTTGCTACATCAAATCTTCTGAGTATTTCTAGGCTACAATGTCTTCAAGCTTTCTTTTTCTTTCTCGAATGATCATTTTCTATTCTTCAGTTCTTGCTGAATCCTTAATTTCTATTGATGATGCTGGAAACAGCACCACCCTTCAAGGTGTTTGTAAGCTCAATTCAATGTCAACAATGGCAGGATAGAGGTATATAGATGGTATACACATATAGTAGAAGGAGGTGAGGAGAAGAGGATTAACACCGAAATATAAGTGGTTCAGCCAATCAGGCCTACATCCACTGTGCAAGTGTATGATATATATCACTATATGAGGGCTCTAATGGCCATGGATACAATCTCTCAAGTTTTCTTTCTCTACTGTGTGTTTAGACAGAGTTTCATCTAGGGTTGCTGATTTCTGGATCCTTTGCAAGGTAGAGGATGACCTCTATATATAGTACCTAGGGGGTGTAATGTACCCCCCATGCATGTAATGTGCATGTGTGTGTTGACCTCACCAATATGGAGAAGCCATCTCTCACTTTCACATGTAGAGAATGATGATGAAATATTCTCCCCACGTGTGGGGAATAATCTTGTTATAACTGATTTGTGTCCACGTGCCCTTATTTAAATGTCAGCAGATGCTCGGCTATCGTGCTTGGTCATGACCTCGGCCTGGTACAAGTCGAGGTTGGTAAAGTCTAGTCGCTCGTTCAATCCGAGGTGGCCATGAAGGTCACGAATCGTATTAAACCGAGACAATGGATAGGGCTCGGCATTGTTCGAGGTTGAGCTGGCTTATGCTTGGAGCATCGACTGATGTCTTGATGAGGTTCACATTGGTAGAAAGGCTTCTTGCGAGATCGGCCTATATCTGGCCGAGGTTGCCATTCCCAGGTGTACGAGAGTGCTGCTGATCCTTATGATGCGTGCAATGTCCTTTGGAGAGGCAGGTGGTAGTGTCGTCCTGGGCCGACCTTGCTATGGACGAGGACTGATGTCGCATGCCCAAGGCTTGTTTAGTGTCGTCCATAATCTCAACCGAGGTTGGTGTCTCTGAGCCGAGGTCACACTTGGGGCATATCAATCACCCCCCAGCCCTTAGTTACATGTGAGAGCAGGTGACTGTGGGATTTTCACATCTTTGAGGCCTTTCTAATATGAGCTAATGTTTATTTGACACTTGTCTAATATTGAAGTGTGGCTTGCTTGGCAAGCGTGTGTTATCAGCCGCCTTTTGGGCTCCCAAGGCAATGATGGGCTTTGGGAATCGCGCCTGTATATTTAAGGGTTTTGAACCCTCATTTTTCCCTCCTTCCTCAATTCTCTCTCCTGCACGATTGCATTCCAATAGTTTCTCTCTCTAAAGGCATTCTCTTCACGATTCCACTGCAGAGGTCCTTGGTGGTGATTTTCTCGAGTTTTCTTCGTTTCCTTATACTACTTCTTCCTCAGGTATTCTCTGCCATCCTTTTTCCTTCTTTTTTCCCTGTTTTCCCTATTTTTGTGTTTTCCGGTGAGCTTGGGGGTTTTCAGGCGAGAACTCCATACTTTCAAGCGAACTGTATTTGCCTTAAGTTTCTTGGTTTGATCTCTAAATTGCCTTACTTCATTAGCCAATCTTGTTTGTAGTTTAGGAGGTCTCCTCAAGTTAAGTGTCTGCCTCTGATGCTCAGACCCCTCTACCAACTTCTTGAGGAGTTCCCCTCCCTTAGAGAGAAGACTTTAGAAAAAATCAGACAAATAGAAAGAGCACAGGAGGAGGCTCGTAAGTCATAAGAATTCCCTATTAGACCCATCTTTCCACCACCTCTGAAGGTGACATATCCTGATCCCCCGGAACCTTTTAACCAGGCAGAGGTTCCTGCTGAACTAGTACCGATGTCCGAGTCTGAGTCTTCCACCTCAGCCCCCATGTCTGTGGATTCCTTCCAGGAGGCCATGGACTTCTCAACTCGGGAAGATCAGGCCCCTGATCAGGCCGAGGTCTCCATCCGGGCCTCATCCTATAATAACTCGAGCACTTCGACCTCTTCTTCAGAGGTTGAGATTATTGAGCCGAGTGTGGCCATTCCACAACCACTTGACTCCATTCCTCTGTCGGCCTTCACCGGTGCTGAGTTCGCTCAGAGGTTCCCGAGTAACCCATCAACATCTGCTCCGGCCGATGTTGAGCTAGATGATGATGATGAGGTTGGAAGCGATGTCGACGTCTGTGAAGCGGCCGAGATCGAGAGTACTGTTACTGAGGTATACCTTATTTGCTTTAGATATCTGTATTCTATTAGTCCCTCAATAAAGCTTAGGAGAGATCTGAGGGAGAGAGGGCCTACAATGGCCGAGATGGTGAGATCTGGTTGTACGAGCAGATGTTCAAATTAGGATTCCGTTTGCCCATTCATCCTATTATTAGGTCCATCCCCTCCTTTATTAATTTGGCCCCCTCCCAACTATCTCCCAATGCTTGGAGGGTTATAATAGGGGCCATAGTCTTATGAAGGGCTGTCCACCACTCAGACCTTCCATTTCAGGTCTTTATTGGTTGTTATGTTCCCTCCTCGACCAAAAATCATCCGAGCTACTATCATTTTGTAGCTCGAAAGCCTGAGAAAAAGATGCACCAAATAACTCAGACTTCCAACCACAAGTGGAAGCCTCGATACTTTTTCGCTTCTGGGCCATGGGAATTTGGCCTATGTGTACCCTCGTCTATTCTAGAGCCGAGGATGCCCCTGAGATGGGGTAAGGTCATAATGTCTGCGAGGGCCGACCCTGGTTTGAGCCCGCAAAACCTTCAGAAGGTAAAAGCCCTTCAAGATCAGGGGATACACGGTCTGCTTGTCAAGTTCGAGCATTTGATGGCCCCCCACTACCTCTCTGAGACAGGTCTAGGTGGAAGTCCCCTTTCTGAGCTTGGTAAGCATTTTTTATTCCAAGTTGAACCTCTAAGTTTCTTCATATCTGATTCTCTAACTCAGATCCATTAATTTTTGCAGAGCGCCCAGAGAATATCTCAGTCGAGCTTTAAAAAATGGCTGCTCCTAGCTGGACGAGGCTCGCAAAGAAGGCAGGTCTTAATGCTCCTCCTCCAGCTCCCTCTACCTCAAAGACCCAAGCCACGAAGAAGAGGGCTTCAACTGATCATGCCCCTGAGGATCAGAGGCAGAAGAAAAAGAGTGTTGATATGGCCATCCCAATCTTTTCAGCGAACGCTTTATCGGCTCGTCTAGAGCAATTGAAGATTACTAACAGCATCGTCGGCCACAGTCTGAAGGCCCTAGATGCCTTCGGCTCTATGATGACCGAGGCCGATAAGCGTTTCTTCCAGTCATTGGATACTCCGTTGCTGATTGAGTTCGACATCCATAGATCTATTTAGGTATAACCTCATATTTCTTTATAATTTCCAAGTGTAACCTCTGATTTATCTCTGACTTACTCATGATCACAAAATTTGCAGGGCCTGGCAGCTATGCACCACCTCTCCAACTGACTCTGAGGAAGTTGCCCCTCATTCAGAAGGGTCAAGAGGTCGAGAAGGTCGAAAGTACTTTGAATGCAAAAATTGACCGCCTGAAGTCTGAGCTGGGTGAGTCTGACAAGAAGGTGAAGGGGCTGGAGAAGGAGGTCTCTCAGCTTAAGAAGGACCATGTTGCGGCTCTGAAGGCTAAGGATGAAATTCTGCAGCAGAAGGTCATCTCGGCCGTGAAGGAAGCCCTCGATGACGCCTCTGTAGGGATAATAACTGAGTACAAAAGTTCTGATGAGTTTATGGGCTTTGGCTTTGAATACCTCGAGAGAGGTATCAAAGCTACTACCAAATGGGCAGCTGCCAAGGAGAAGGAGGCTGACACTTTGAAAGCCTCTGATTTCATAGGCCTTGGCTTTGCTAATCCTCAGCTTGCCCAGGCTCTTCAGGAGGTTGAGGAGGAAGTTGTCGCGCCTGCCGAGACTGCCACGTTGGACGTCACAGAAGTTGGAGGGGCAGACCACCATGATGAGGTTACCGAGGTCACCAACGTCGTCCAGCTTAACCAAGCCGAAGACACTAGCATTCCCCCCTCAAACACTTAAATTTCAATTATGAAGCTTGTTTATTACCCCTGAACATTTGTAAATTTTGAATGAACATGGTTCTTACTTTGAATCCTTATAACCTCTGAATATTTATAATCCCTGAATGTGTCAATCTCTGAGGAGGATCATCTTCATTTGCTTTATTGAATGTCGTGATATTTTAACTCTTGGTCTTGTTGCAATGGTGTCTGCTTAAACCGAATTAGTAGTCTGAGCTCAGACCTCATCACCACTGAATGATGTTATGAGGGTCTGAGGTCATCACCCAAGGTGTTATCCTCATAACGAATCGCACCAAATTAATGATGTTGAGGGTCCGAGGTCATCCATTATGGTGTCTGAGCTCAGACCTCGCCACCACTGAATGGTGTTATGAGGGTCTGAGGTCATCACCCAAGGTGTTATCCTCATAATTAATCTTATCAAATTAATGATGTTAAGGGTCTGAGGTCATCCATTATGGTGTCTGAGCTCAGACCTCGTCACCACTGAATGGTGTTATGAGGGTCTGAGGTCATCACCCAAGGTGTTATCCTCATAATTAATCTCACCAAATTAATGATGTTAAGGGTCTGAGGTCATCCATTATGGCGTCTGAGCTCAGACCTCGTCACCACTGAATGGTGTGATGAGGGTCTGAGGTCATCACCCAAGATGTTATCCTCATAATTTTCTGTTATAAGTGCACACTGAAACAAGAATCGTCATGGGAACTGATCTTTTATTGATAACCTCTTTATAACAAGATGGTACATTTACACAACTCTTTGCAACATCATATGTAATACTTCTTTAGGTGATTATCATTCCAAGGATTAGCGAACGGCTCCCCTTCTAGGTTTTCTAGCCTGTAGGTTCCAGGCACAACCTCTTCTGTCACTTTGTAGGGACCGTGCCAGTTTGGGTGGAGTTTGTTTGCTTTCTGTAAGGTCTTCTTTAGCACTAGGTCTCCCACTGTGATGGGCCTTGACTTCACCCTCTGGTTGTAGAATTTTGCTGCCCTCTGTTGGTAGTCTGCTTGTCTGATCTCTGCGTCTTCTCTTCTTTCTTCAATTAGATCTAGGTCTAGCCTCCTCTCTTCCCCATTTTCATTCGGGTCATAGGTCTGAACCCTATGAGTTGGGAGCCCAACTTCTATTGGTATGACCGCCTCTGAGATGTGTGCAAGCATGAACAGGGTTTCTCCTGTAGGTGTCCTTGCCGTGGTCCTGTAAGCCCATAACACCGCGCAGATCTCTTCAGTCCATTTTCCCTTCGCAACTTCTAACCTCTTCTTGATTACATCGAGAATTTTTCTGTTCGTGACCTCGGTCTGTCCGTTTGCCTGAGGTCAGCCAGGAGATGAGAAGAATTGCTTTATCCCCACTCGTAGGCAATACTTTTCTAAGGAGGAGTTCTTGAACTGGGTCCCGTTATCCGAGATGAGAGTGTTTGGGAGGCCGTATCTGCATATGATGTTCCTCCAAATAAATTGGAAGGCCTTCTGTTCTGTGATCGTTATCATCGGCTCTGCCTCCACCCACTTTGAGAAGTAGTCAATGGCAACTATCAAGAATCGATAACTTCTTGCGAGCTCGGACTATATCTGGCCGAGGTTGCCATTCCCAGGTGTACGAGAGTGCTGCTGATCCTTATGATGCGTGCAATGTCCTTTGGAGAGGCAGGTGGTAGTGTCGGCCTGGGCCGACCTTGCTATGGCCGAGGGCTGATGTCGCATGCCCAAGGCTTGTCCTGTGTCGACCATAATCTCGGCCGAGGTTTGTGTCTCTGAGCCGAGGTCACACTTGGGGCATATCACCTGTAAGAATTCATTCTTTTCTTTTATATTCTTCATCATGATTTACTCTACCGATTCTCTTGATGAATTCAGAAATGAATTTAAAATTCCATCTTGGGTTGTTTTGGAACACGCTATTTTACTTGCTGATTTTTTCTCACTTGTTGAGGGTCACTGGTTTCCCTCTATTTTTATAGCTGAGTGTGGTTTTTCCTTTCCTCCCAACCCAATGTGCCTTGAATTTTGTCAATACTTTGACATTGTCCCAGTTAGGGTAGCCCTCAATACTTGGAGGGTTGTGAAGGGAGTGTATAGGTTGAATCAAATTCATGGAACCCATCTAGGGATTCCAAATATAATATTTTGTTATATGTGGGTGACTAGTGACACCACTTTTTATTTAAAGACTAGGGTTGTAAATAAATCGTTAGTAGTTAATCTTCCAAACTCCAATAAGAATTATTTTGAGCATTGAGTTATAGAAAAAAAATTAGAAATACACCCCTTTGATTGAAAATGCTGAGTACCAGGGGCCTAGGTGCCCTCTTTTTGGCAATGGGATAGGTTATTCCTCATTTAACTATTTTGCCTTGTACATATATTTTTAAATGTTACACTAATTGTTTCTCTGTAAATTCTTATTGTAGTTGATCAGAAAAGAAGTTGCCCCAAGGAAAGTGAAGTGAATTTCATGGATTTGAAGTTTATTTGGGGACTTCATCAAAGGATTGGTGAGGAGCATGTCAGGTCTGCATCTTATTTACTACAGTACGAGAACATAATCTCTTCATTTATTGCTCTTCCTTCTCCTTATCCTTTAATTGACCTTGAACAATGTGACAACCCGCTCACCAAAATAAGGGGTGGCTAGCCCAATACTCTAATATAACAGGAGTCCCGGATGGAATCATTCTCAGCATCACAAAAGAATATAGAGTATCCAGGATAACCACCCAATATTTCAGAAAACGGGTTGCCATTTTTTTTTGTTTTAAAGTTAAAAAAGAATTTAAAAAACCCCATACTGAAGAGATAAGGTGGAGACCCTAAAGACATATATATATAATAACAACAAGTATACAATAAAAGGGCCGAATACGCTGTTGGTCCACAGACACTACAACCGTAATTAAACAAATTCAATAATTTATTTAATACATTACATTAGACAATTACAAAAGCTTGGGCCTCACGCCCGAGTAAAAGACCTGATCTTTAATAGAGTGCAAGGATGACAGCGTCTAATGCAATATGTCCCGTAATACCCACAAAGCATCACGGCTCGCCGAAATCTACCGGAATAGGAAAGTCAAAACAGGCGTCCTTGCGGCGGAGTACCTGAGCGGATACAAGATGCATGCACAACAGGAAATATGAACGGGTCAGGGCCCGCTTTTATATGATCACCAGATGAATAAAAAGTATGACAATTATGAAAGGTAAATCAGGACTAACAAGAATAAGGATCTACCTACACAGTTCAAGTGCAGAAGCTAAAACAACTAAGTATAAGTAACATAAATTAAAACTTTCCTCATATACCTTGATTCATTTCATATATCTATTCCTTAACAGGAAATATATAATCACAATTTTATACACTTTGTGGCATTTTTATCCCCATTTCACCTTTTGTAAAAATCCTTTCCTTATTAAGAAAATAATCATTCTCAAATGCTCTTTGAGCCATTTATACGTGCTCTTTGTGGCACTTCCTTTATGCTATTTGTGGCATATATAATCCATCAAGCCCCACTTGATAAAGAAGAGTTATATTTATTTTTATATAACGATTCTAAGACCACCCCTCCGAGTTTCCCCACTGGGTGCGTCCCTAAATGACCATCATCTTCTAGGGGCTTATCAAACAAGGCAGCCTGGGCACCTATAACGCAAGACGTCGGGAAGCGGCCATATGCCTGCGGGAGAGTCAAGACTACACCCAGAATCTCCTCACCAGCGCAGAAAACATAACATGACCGCGCATATGGCCTAGGACTATATCCACCCTGCATTCATTAGCCAGGGGGCATCACCAAGCGCGCGAACTTCCCTTATGATGTCATTTAGAGAGGTGTGTTTAAACCATTTTATTTACCATTTTCAAAATCAAGTAAATTATCATTTACCGTTTTCATGATTAAGTAAATTATCATTTACTAAAATCAATATCGTTTCCATTTCATTTACCTTCCATATATATCTGTTTTATTTTATCCGAAACCATAATCATTTACATTTTTGTAAATACCTCATGTTATACCCGGAGCCATACTAAATACGTCTTATCGTAGTAACCCCGATGAATAATTAAACTTTCAATTTATTCTCCAAAGGTTCGTATGTGGTGTTATTATAAACCATCAAGACTAACATAGCTCAATTGAGCTTCTAAAGTGTCCTGAATACAACACCAAGACTCATAGTTTAATAATAATCAACTACAAGAAAGAATGCCCTAACAACAATTGGCATATCCCCGGAAAAGCCCCCACATAACCCATTTCTGAAGTAGGGTACTAAACAAACTCAACTAGCACTCTAGGACTCTAAGTTTACTTCATAATGGAAGGTTCCTAGGCCCTAATCCTAAAGAAAAAGGATAAAAATTGAGTTAGAAAAACAACTCAAAAATAGCCTGATTCCGAATCGATACGCCCAAGGCAGCGAATCGATTCGCCCAAAAGCGAATCAATTCGGATGACAAATCCAACATTCTGCTTCAGCCGAATCGATTCTGCCTTAACCCGAATCGATTCGGGTTTGCAGACCTGTAGGATGACCCCTTAGCGAATCGATTCGCCCTAGGGACGAATCGATTCGCCCCTACGATTTGGCCAAGAATGGGGATACGGGTTATGAACCCTAAATTTTGTCCAAACTCAAATCTTTTCCATTTGTATACACAACCAACATCACTAATCTACCCAATATCATCCTACATGATTATTAACAATTATAACCCACAATTTCATCATCAAAAACCAATATCTAGGTTTAAATATCATAATTTCCATTTTTGATCTCCACATGCAAATACATAACTATCATACAAATTAATCATCTTAAATCACATATTAGCAAGTAGAAAACTTGCCTTAGAGTTGAAATCTCAGATTTCTTTGTGTAGTAGCAACCCCAAATCATCAATCTCCATTTTCTCTCTTCTTTCTCCACTTTTCTCTTCTTCTCTATTTCTCTCCCTTTTCTCTCTATGTTTAAGACATAAAATGGGGTAATTAGAGAATTTGGAAGACTAAAACCGGGGCTTAAGTTTAAGGTTCCCAACTTAAGTGGTTAATACCACATTAAAATGACTCCAAATACGCATATAAGCTAAAACCAGGTAAAAGTTCCCGAAATATAAAAAAATAATATGACACTTATTTTGATTGTCTCGCACTTTCGGGGACTAACTATGCCCTCTAAAATGGCATTCGGAAATTTTATAAAATATTTCAAGTTCCGTTTTCATTTAAACCACAGTGTCATTTAAATCATATGACACCATACAATATACAACAGAATGATATTTACTTTCACATGCAGTAAATATGCAACAATCTAGTAAATATTAACTTTCAACTTATAAAATTAATATTTACTCCAGTTCCAACATTTTATATAATTACCTCATAAGGTAAATTAGTATAAAATTAGCCTTCTAAAAACGAGGGTTGTTACATACTCCCCCCCTTATGAGGGAATTTTTCACTCAAAATTCGGGCACACCCTACTCCTATAAAGGGTATACCATTCTAAACTATCGTTCTATCGCCATAACACATCCCTCGTTACTGTGGCATCCCAAAGGGACTCAGGCTAAGGTCGTCACTAATGATCTCAGTCTACATTCTCGGTGCTCTAGCATAGCACCAAATCGTTTCTCATGAACTATCAATCCTACCGTCTTACAACGGGAGGGGATACCCCCACAACTCGGCATAAACCGCTATATTCCCTAAATCGCTTTACATCCCTCCTCGGGGATACTCACGCCAACGCTACTTGGCTTGATCCCAACACTACTTAACTTCTCTTCGCATAGGCGTATCCCTTCAAAGTACATGGTGCAAAAGCCCAATCCTTAAAGAAATATTTCGGAACCACTCCAAGTCCAAGGAACATATTACCCGTTGGTTCCATCCAACGAGTATGCGAGTTACTCAACCGGCTACACTAAGCCGCTCACGGTGCCATAGCATAGGAAATATCCATAAGGCCATTCAAAAGCCTAATAGTTGTATGGGAATTTCCATCCATACCCAATGCTGCTCCATTAGTCATGTATCCCAAGGCGCACATTCAAGATATGCCCTTGGGCATTAAGTCAACTTTCTCCATTCATCCATCCCCTTTAGGGTGGTAAAATACACTCCATTTTCATATGGTTCCCATACCTTCATGGAAACTTTACCAACCTTCGACATGAATATATGGATCTAGTCTCGGTCCATCCCCCAGGGGCATTTCATATGTCCCTACCTTTCCTCCATATAGAGCGGAGTGTACTCTTCTAAATATAGTCCACCCATAACAGTCGAAAAAGTAACAATTTGGTCGAACGATTTACCATTTTCCCAAATAGTAATTCAAAGAGAACATCTATGAATATACTTCTCATCATTCCACCGCCACTCTTCTTCACACGAGTAAGTGAAATGGCCAGTCACAAACATAAATGCTCATTCTACTTGGCATTCCATGCCTTCACAAATTTCCCGACGGGTTTTCTACTTGTCACATCTACTATTCAAATCGCTTTCCCTTAACGAAAGGGAATATCTCATCGATAGTCCTTTATGAACTTCATATACCAGCTCAATTCCTCCTACTACACATATAGAAACAAACTTGTTGCTCGAGAGAAAGATCAAATTTCCTGCCCAAGAAGTAGTGCCTCATCTTTTTAAGGCGATCTTCACCGCAATGAATTTTTAATCAAACGTAGAATAATACTTCCCACAAAGTTTAAGCTTGTGAGACGCATAGACAATGGGTCCACGCTCCATTATCATTACTCCCCCTTCCTGGTGGAAGCTTGTCCGTTAAATTCACTCTCGAGCTCAACAACATGAGCTCGGGAGTAAAAATTTTAACTCCTCCTTCTTACTTCCGAAAGTTAAGTTACCAACATAACACTCTATCTAAGAGAGGCCTCCTCACCCTTGGACTATCCTTCCAAATCACTTGAAATTCCATACTTCTAGTTTCTAGGGACCTAATCCCTCTTAGTGTTAACCCACAACTAGATTTGTGTTCAACCCCCTACCGCCTTCCTAAGTTAACGTCCCATGCCTTAAAGGCCTTACATCCTAATAAACTTAAGGTCGATCTATATATATCCTATCTAAGTCATATACGTATGATACTAAGTATATCCCTAGTGCCCTAGACCTATCTCAACTCCCAACATTCGCTCGGTTTCATGCGTGGGGCGTCTCGCCGAAGCGAAATCCAAACAAGGAACCCTCTCGTTACACTACTACCTTGCATCGTCGGTCGTCAAGATATGACGGTCTAAGACACATGATTGGGACCGGTAAAATTATAATTTACAATCCTACTAGCAAGATTTTACTTCTATGTTTTACCATTCAAATAATCAAAGATTTCAATTAATCGGACATTTACTTTCTGTAAAGTCTTTCGAATATATATCCCATTACATAAACATGGCCTTCTCATCAAGGCATAATCCAGAAGTCTCAATTCGACTTCGTACCTCAGTCTCCCTCGCATCGATCAGAGGAGAGAACTATATCTAGTGCTTCTATCTCGCATAGCCCTTAATCACTCTACTACGTGATTCTCAGCTAAACTTTCCAACCCCACTTCTAACAACAAAAATAAAAGAAAAGAAAGAGAAAAGAATAGCGTCTCTCCACTCACAACATCATTAAGTTTTCATGCGTCGGAGTGTCTCGCAAAGCGAAATCCAAACAAGGAACCCCTCCGACACATGCCTACTTAACTAGTTGATCATGGAGATAGAGCGTAACAAGAACAAACAAGGCAAATGAACAATCAAACACTCACACAAGATAACACAACAAATAATAAAAATCTCCTACTTACTTCGATCCACCTCTATAAAGTCTCAACCTGTATCCAGGAGAGATATTATAGAACAACTAGTTCCATTTTGAACTAAAAGTGAGATAGCCTTACAATTTTATTTGCTTGCTATCACCCCAATCAAACCACAACCTCTTAACATAAAATAAGAGAAAAGAAAAGTAGCATCTCTCCACTCCCAACGTCGTTAAGGTTCATGCTTGGAGCGTCCCGCAAAAGCGGAATCCAAATAAGGAACCCCTCGTATGCATTACTACTTAACCTTGTTGGTCGTGGAGATAAGGCATAACATCCACATACGATGCAAACAAATAATAGAACACTCAAACCAAGTAACACATATGACACATATACATTTAAAATATCATCACTCGCTTCATAACGAGTGAAGAAATCATAAAACTTCCCTACCACGAAAGTCATATTACTACCCTTTCTACAATAATGTCGATACCATTACAAGCTCGATATACACACCCGAATCTAGAGTAAACACAATACTACTCTATCATTTTATGGGGGATGCACCACCCACTACTAAGGTGGAATTTCCACCAACATTCTTGTTAATTACTCCGGGCAATACTAATGGTTCTCAGACACCGTACTTGAGTCTTATGCGAACCAATATTACTTCCATCAACTCCCCACTAGGCACTTTATCTTTTCCCTTGATCCCTAAATCAAAAGAATTTAAAATGAGTGGTTCCACACTCCACATCATAGCCATTGTTCCGACTCTGGCTGACAACAATTGTCCACGCAGTCCCCTTTTCTTCTTCAACAAAAGAGAGCACGCTACCGTCCTCCCCTTTCCTTATATCAATGAATCCTCCCCGGGCGGATCACGAATATCCACCCAAGGGGTTTCATGAACATTTGTAAGGACATTTTTCTCATGTCCAACATGTTACATTTGTGTATGTCGTACGCCGTTACATTTGGCACGTCACCTCACGATCTCATATGACGACCTCTATCCGAATTCCGGGAATCAAGCATTCAACATCTCCATTAATGTGTCCCACATCTGCCTCAACGACTTCACGTTCCAAGATTTTAGGGACTTAATGCAAGTTGTACGCAAGGGAAGTCAAAACAGTGAAAAAAAGGCAAGATAGGAGTGTTCAAGGGAATTTTCGTAATTTTACATCCATAGTTCGAAGGTCTGGTCAACTGGAAAGTTGAAGAGCTCGCCGCAACAAAGATACTGGAAAAAACGGCACCTCAATCCGAGCTACGGTGAAGGAGTTATGACCTTTTGAAGATAGAGAAAATTCCTTAAAGAATGCTGTTTTTTTTGCACGCTGGATAGAATTTTAGAGTTTTAAAAACATGGGACTCTTCATATTTTTTCCTATAAATACCAACTTCAGGGGAGTTGTTTTGCAAGACTTTAGAAGACATTTTTGAGAGTCCAAATTACTCTAGTCTTCATATTTTTGAGTCCCAAGACTCATGTTTTGATTCACACAATTGCCAAACCTTTGTGAATCTTTTGGTAACCCAAGAACACAACTTTTTAGTTTGTTCAAACCTTTGTGGAGAGATCTTTGCAATCGAGGGCTGCGTGTCATTGCTGAGGGAGTCTCTACAAAGTTTTATGACTGCGTGTCATTGAGGAGTGCTGCGGTTCTTCCTTTGTTGATTGGACTGAGGTTCATGTGGGTTCGCTGTGTGTGGATTCATTGCTGACGACACCGACCGACGCCTGCGGGTATTCGTGTGTCACTGTATTTCATTGTAATCTGTGTAAGTTGCGATTTACTTATTATAGTGAAATAAAAGGTTTTGCCCTGCGGGGATTTTTCCTTAACTTTGTGTCGCATGCTTTATTTATGGTTTGACACACACACACACACGTAGTTGTTTGTTTATGGGATGTTTCTAAATAGACTCGAATTAAATAAGGGTTACTTGGAATCTTGCGAGTTATTTTTTTTAATCAGTATCACACAGTCGCATACGACGTTTTCAACGTTGTTCCATCAGAAGTGTTAACGACACTTATTCTGGAACCTATCATTTCGCTAAGGTGCTCCTTCTTCCTTATACCTATCACATTATGGTGCACGGTCTCCCTAACCGTACAACACTTTATTCACTATCGGCCTTCGACCGAACCTTGTGTGAACATTTGAGAATCCACCTTCACAACAGTCCAGTTATCCTAGAGAAACTCACTGTTGCAAGTGTCCACATGGATTCTCCATGGGCAAAATTTCCTGTACCCATAATTATTGCGACTTCATTCCCACCATTTCAACACTACTCCTTTAGGTGAAAGATTTTCCTCCACCCTTTTCATCTGGGCACTTCTATACCGCTTCCTTAGGGCCAAAGCTCTTGGACCTCATGCATCCACCAAATGAGGACGCATCTCTTCCATCTTACTTCAACATGTGGCCCTCGTCAGGGGGCTCCTCTCCACTTCAATTTAACGTTGATTGGAGTCCCAAGCTTAGTACCACTCTCTACTCCTAACGGTACTAGGAAAACTACATCCACTATAATTAGTAGTCGCAATAGCAAAATAAGAAAATGCTACAAAAGGAAGCGACCTCCAAAGCATTCCTTATCCCCGACCACAAATTACAGCTCTTAGTACTTCCATCTAATAACGCCTTCGCAATGACCATCCTTGGCGCCCTTCTTCAATCGACCTACAAATCTCACACGAATACGTAAAAGATTCTATAGGTTCTACCTCATGGCAGAAGAACGAAATCTCATAAGAGAAATCAACGATCTTAATCCTGAGGCTCTATGTCAAATCAAAAGCAACGCTGAAAACATAAGCCATCCCCACAGATTCCTAAGGACTCTAGAACCTGATGCTTTGATACCATCTGTTATAACCCGCTCACCAAAATAAGGGGTGGCTAGCCCAATACTCCAATATAACAGGAGTCCCGGATGGAATCATTCTCAGCATCACAAAAGAATATAGAGTATCCAGGATAACCACCCAATATTTCAGAAAACGGGTTGCCAAATTTTTTTGTTTTAAAGTTAAAAAAGAATTTAAACAACCCCATACTGAAGAGATAAGGTGGAGACCCCAAAGACATATATATATAATAACAACAAGTATACAATAAAAGGGCCGAATACGATGTCGGTCCACAGACACTACAATCATAATTAAACAAATTCAAAATTTTATTTAATACATTACATTAGACAATTACAAAAGCTTGGGCCGCACGCCCGAGTAAAAGACCTGATCTTTACTAGAGTGCAAGGATGACAGTGTCTAATGCAATATGTCCTGTAATACCCGTAAAGCATCACGGCTCGCCAAAATCTACCGGAATAGGAAAGTCAAAACAGGCGTCCTTGCGACGGAGTACCTGAGCGGATACAAGATGCATGCACAACAGGAAATATAAATGGGCCAGGGCCCGGTTTTATACGATCACCAGATGAATAAAAAGTATGACAGTTATTAAAGGTAAATC
The DNA here is from genome assembly GCA_949130495.1 of Sambucus nigra. NCBI lineage: Eukaryota > Viridiplantae > Streptophyta > Magnoliopsida > Dipsacales > Adoxaceae > Sambucus > Sambucus nigra. The sequence goes on along the minus strand of OX422223.1, from coordinate 436,495,478 downwards.
AGGACTAACAGGAATAAGGATCTACCTACATAGTTCAAGTGCAGAAGCTAAAACAACTAAGTACAAGTAACATAAATTAAAACTTTCATCATATACCTTGATTTATTTCATATATCTATTCCTTAACAGGAAATATATAATCACAATTTTATGCACTTTGTGGCATTTTCATCCCCATTTTACCTTTTCTAAAAATCCTTTCCTTATTAGGAAAATAGTCATTCTCAAATGCTCTTTGTGGCACTTCCTTTATGCTCTTTGTGGCATATATAATCCATCAAGTCCCACTTGATAAAGAATAGTTATATTTATTTTTATATAACGATTCTAAGACCGCCCCTCCGAGTTTCCCCACTGGGCGCGTCCCTAAATGACCATCATCTTCCAGGGGCCTATCAAACAAGGCAGCCTGGGCACCTATAACGCAAGACGTCGGGAAGCGGCCGTATGCCTGCGGGAGAGTCAAGACCACACCCGAAATCTCCTCACCAGCGCCGAAAACATAACATAACCGCGCATATGGCCTAGGACTATATCCACCCTGCATTCATTAGCCAGGGGGCATCACCAAGCGCGCGAACTTCCCTTATGATGTCATTTAGAGAGGTGTGTTTAAACCATTTTATTTACCATTTTCAAAATCAAGTAAATTATCATTTACCGTTTTCATGATTAAGTAAATTATCATTTACTAAAATCAATATCGTTTCCATTTCATTTACCTTCCATATATATCTGTTTCATTTTATCCGAAACCATAATCATTTACATTTTTGTAAATACCTCATATTATACCCGGAGCCATACTAAATACGTCTTATCGTAGTAACCTCGATGAATAATTAAACTTTCAATTTATTCTCCAAAGGTTCGTATGTGGTGTTATTATAAACCATCAAGACTAACATAGCTCAATTGAGCTTCTAAAGTATCCCGAATACAACATTAAGACTCCTAGTGTAATAATAATCAACTAGAAGAAAGAATGCCCTAACATCAATTGGCATATCCCCTGAAAATCCCCCACATAACCCATTTCTGATGTAGGTTACTAAACAAACTCAACTAGCACTCTAGGACTCTAAGTTTACTTCATAATAGAAGGTTCCTAGGCCCTAATCCTAAAGAAAAAGGATAAAAATTGAGTTAGAAAAATAACTCAAAAACATCATGATTACGAATCGATTCGCCCCAGGCAGCGAATCGATTCGCCCAAAAGTGAATCGATTCGGATGACAAATCCAACATTCTGCTTCAGCCGAATCGATTCGGCCTTAACCCAAATCGATTCGGGTTTGCAGACCTGTAGGGTGACCCCTTAGCGAATCGATTCGCCTTAGGGCCGAATCGATTCGCCCCTGCAATTTGGCTAACAATGGGGATACGGGTTATGAACCCCAAATTTTTCCCAAACTCAAATAATTTCCATTTGTATACACAACCAACATCACTAATCTACCCAATATCATCCTACATGATTATTAACAATTATAACCCACAATTTCATCATCAAAAACCAAAATCTAGGTTTAAATATCATAATTTCCATTTTTGATCTCCACATGCAAATACATAACTATCATACAAATTAATCATCTTAAATCACATATTAGCAAGTAGAAAACTTGCCTTAGAGTTGAAATGTCATATTTCTTTGTGTAGTAGCAACCCCAAATCTTCAATTTCCATTTTCTCTCTTCTTTCTCCACTTTTCTCTTCTTCTCTATTTCTCTCCTTTTTCTCTCCATGTTTAAGACATAAAATGGGGTAATTAGGGAATTTGGAAGACTAAAACCGAGGCTTAAGTTTAAGGTTCCCAACTTAAGTGGTTAATACCACATTAAAATGACTCCAAATACGCATATAAGCTAAAACCAGGTAAAAGTTCCCGAAATACAAAAAAATAATATGACACTTATTTTGACTGTCTCGCACCTTCCGGGACTAACTACGCCCTCTAAAATGGCATTCGAAAATTTTATAAAACATTTCAAGTTCCGTTTTCATTTAAACCACAGTGTCATTTAAATCATATGACACCATACAACATAGAACAGAATGATATTTACTTTCACATGCAGTAAATATGCAACAATCTAGTAAATATTAACTTTCAACTTATAAAATTAATATTTACACCAGTTCCAAAATTTGATATAATTTCCTCATACGGTAAATTAGTATAAAATTAGCCTCCTAAAAATGAGGGTTGTTACAAACAAGAACCTCCTTCTGCTTCATCAGCCACTTCATCTGGAAGTGGTGATCATATTTCCCTTTCCCCTTCCTCTTTAGATTCAAATTTTTCCCTTGCTGCATGCATGGGGAAGAGGAGATTCCCAACATTTTGGGAGACATAGCTGCCAATCCCCCTTTCAAATGAGCTGATACAAGGGTGAAAAATAAAATGAGACTGGGGAGAAGCCCCCAACTAAGAAAATTTAAGACAGCTACCTGACTAGAATAAAGAAAGGGCAGCCTTCTAAGTTAGCAGAAGGTTCTTCTGCTTATCCCGACCAATGTGACTTGTTCGACATATCTTTTTCTGCCTCTGTAATGGTCATTGGCCTTGGATTGGAGAGATAATTAATAAAGTCTGGGACTTTGCCAGACTATGGGAGGGCTGTTGCTGCATTATCTCGCTCCAAGAGTTCTGATAGGGCTACTTAAAGCCTTGCTCTATTATAATCTTTTTAACTTTTTTAATTGCTATCTCTTGATTTGTTTTCACAATACTGACTTTCCTTATTATTTTTGTACAGTTTCTCATTGAGTTCAATAATATATTGGAGAAAGATGAGGCTTTGAGAGCTTCTTCCTCTGGTGAAGTTGAAGAAGCTTTCAACGAGTTGAAAAAGTCATTGATTGATTCCCAATACGCATTATCTAATGAATAAAAGAAATGGGAGGAGAGGATGAAAACTACTGAAGAAGCTGTTGAGACTGCTCGGGGTCTGGTTGACAAGTTGCAGAAGGACTTAGATGCTGAGAAAATCAAGTTTGCCCAGCTATAGAAAGACCTGGGTGCTGAGAATGTGAAGAGGGATAAGGCCAGAGAGGTTGGCTTCAACAAAGACTGGGATAAGGCCTTTGGTGAAGGTTCTTCATAAATTGAGTTTGTAAAGAAAAAAATGATTCAAGGATGGATGGTTTGCTGCTCTGGTGGAGGCTGGAACTCCAAAGGATTTCGAGTTATTCTCACAATTTGATCCCGGGACTCCTCCAAACTTAGATGAGGAAGTTGATAATGGGGGGTTCTAGTGAATCATTGATAATGGTGGAGTCTACCGATCAACACCAGGATGTTGATTCTACTGCGCCCTTCAAAGTTGACCCTCCCTTTCCTTCGACTCCAACTTCTTAATCAGCTAATCTTCTCATCTACTGACTCCGAGCTACTCTAGAGGTGTAATAAAATTTTCAAAGATGGTCACTTATCTCTGACTGATGTCGACCTACTACAGTTGCTCGAGGAAGGGGTATTCGAGCAAGCCGAAGAGGCCTATGTTCATCTGAAGTGTCTTTTTGATCATAAAGTGTCCAACAACGTTGCTTGCTTTCAAATGATTGAAGAGCTGTAGGAGGAACATAATAAAGATAGGGCACTTTTGCATGAGGATTATGAGAAGAAATTCTAGACCTTTAGTGAAGGTTGGGTCTTTGAGAAAAAGTTGGACAAATTTGTTTCTCATTTCCGAAGATAAGAATTCCTGTTGAAATATGAGGAGGATGAAGTAAGGGAAATTGCCAATCTTCTAGAGGAAGAAAATAACACCTTGAGAGATGAACTTGATGCCCTAAAGTCATCCACTACTGTTGTTGCTACTACAGATAGGGGTCATTCCTTCTTGGAGGCTGAAAATGCAAGGTTGAGGGAGGAGTTGGAGGCTCTGAAGAAAATAAAACATACTTCTTCATCTTCTCGAGCTAAAGTCAAACCTGACAGACGTACTACAGAGCGAGTCAGGACCCAACAGGACCTTGCCAATTAAGTTGTGCAATTAAAACCTAAAGATCAAGCTATTGTTGAGATATCCCAAAAGTTACAGACCTTGTCTGAACAACTATCCACTCAATCTTTTCAATTACAATTTCAAGATGGAGTGTTGAAGAAACTACATTCTCAGGTTGACAAATTAAACTTTCAATTCCATAAATAACCAAGGAAAGTCTGGATGGATGGGTATAATAAAGCTTTAAGGCTTCTTGATGATAAGCTTCAACAAGCCAAGAATGAGAGCTATAAATGATAAATGCTTTGACAGTGATGAAAGTGGATCAAAACATCTCATTATGGTGCTGGTATGATCTAGTCTTGCTTAAGCTTGACAATCCTCCTTGTAAATTAGATGTCAAATGGATTCCTGTTGATTGTATTCCTCAATGCTTGATTTCAGAATACTTAGGAGATTATGAGCTTCGTGATGAATTAGAGATCATCTGACCTCCTCACCTGCTTGATTGTCTTAGTAGCAGTAATACCTGAATGCTTTAGGATTTTAACTTCATCAACTCTCCTTATACCTTAGATGATCATCTTACTAGAATGAATCCTGTTTCAAAAGCTGAAGGGAAGCGTCCTGCAAAATGAAGACTTGTACTTTGTTTTGTTAACACAGTCATGAAATTACTTTGATTGAATGATATGGAAATTTGATTAACTTATCTTATGTTGAATGCTAATCCTTTCTTTATCATTAATTATATTAATACACTTTGATTAAGTTGAGTATCAATGATCAATGAGTGCGGATGTTATATTAGCATACTTAGGGTCCGCTTGATAGGAAATTGGGGAAATGCAAATGATTCCAGGACATTTGATTCCAGGGCAAACAATTCCAAGGCAAATACTTGTGTGTGTTTGATACAAGTTGAAAAATCATCAATTTTCCACATTTTCTATCAAACGCAAAAGTTGGAAAATAGATATAAATGTGGAAAATTTATTTATGGAATATATATATATATATATACTAAATATATATTACTAAATATACAAAATATATGAATATATAATATATTATATGTTTTGTATATATTGTTAATATATATATTCAGATATATTGTTAATATATATATTCAGATATATTGTTAATATATATATTCGGATATATATATATTATATTATTTGCGATATATATATATATATATTCATATATTTTGTATATTTAATAATATATTAAATGTACAAAAACATATTTAGTATATATAATAATAATAATAATAATAATAATAATAATAATAATAATATTTATGAAAAAATATATATATACTAAATATATATTATTAAATGTTCAAACTCTATGAAAATATAATATATTATTTATGGAATATATGAATATATATTATATTATATATTGAATATACTAAATATATATTATTTACAGAATATATATAATATATTATTTATGGAATATATGAATATATATTATATTATATATTAAATATACTAAATATATATTATTTACCGAATATATACATATATTATATATATATATATAATATACATGTATATTCTGTAAATAATATATATTCAGTATATATATATATATATATTCGTATATTTTATATATTTGCGCACATATATGTATATTGCGTATATTTCGTACATTTATATAAATTATATAATTCGTATATAATTCGTATATTTCATATATTTAAAATATACAAATTATATAATTTATATAAATGTACGAATTATATACGAATTAAAATCTACGAATTATATAATTTATATAAATGTACGAAATATATAAATATATGAAATATATATAAATATACGAAATATACACAATATACATATATGTGCTCAAATATATAAAATACACGAATATATATATATATATATATATATATATATATATATATATATATATATTATATTAAAATATACGAAATATATATATTTACATATTTATTAACAATATATTTATATATTTATGAATTATATTGAGTTATAAAAAAAATTGGTTTTGAGTGATTTGCCACCCAAAGGTGGCAAACAAAAACCTGACCCCCCCTAAAGAATTGAATTCCACCCTAGGGTGGCAAATTGTGCTTAAGGGGTGTTGTACATAGAAAACAAATTCCAAGGCAAATTAAGGCTATCAAACAACCCAAGAGCTGGAAAATACCAGAATTTTCTAACTTTTCTGAATTAGCCTTGGAATTGGAAGGGTATCAAACGGACCCTTAGATTAAAATATAAATTTAGAGATAATTAGATGAATACATAGGTTCTACTAGCTTACTTAGATTAAAATCTAAATTTAGATCTAGTTAACCATGTGTCTCCAAAGGTTTTACTAATGCACCCAAGTAGTGGATTTTTGCATTAAATACCAGTGGTGTGACTAGGCATTTGTGGAATATGTGCTTACATTCCTCTTGAGGAATCTTTGCAACGTTCTTCTTGTACTTTTCCCAGTAGGATAAAGATCTTGTTCTATCCTTTTATTTGCAGACCAATTTTCCTGAGGATTTAACATCCTGTTGACTTGGACTTCGTGTATCAACGATCAAGTTTGTGGTTGCTCCGAGCAACTTATGAGTAAATTTTAGGGAAATATTTACTGAGCCGAGCAATAATTTTTGGAATCGAGAAAAAATTTATAACTTTTTATCAAGCTAGTAAGCTAGTGTGTGCATAACACGAGTACTCCCAAAAAGATAAACAACAAAAATGGAAAGAAACTGAAGATTTTATTAATATTAGAAGCCGGATATGCTCTGCATACCATGGGTTTTTGAATTCTTCACCTTCCAAGGTTTCAATTCGATAGGTTCCAGGTCGGATCACTGTTAAAACACGGTAGGGCCCATGCCAATTGGCTTCGGGCTTGTTATTTTTCTATAGCACTTTCTTCAACACATAATCTCCTTCCTTTAAGTTGGTCAGTTTTATCCTTTTATTGTAAAAATGAATTTTTCTTTACTGATAAGTCGCATTGCATAAGGCAGCATCTTCTTTTACTTATTCCAGAATGTCTAGATCCAACCTTCTCATTAGGTTACTTATAGGAGAGTTAAAATTTAGAACTCTATGAGATGGTAAGCCTAGCTCGATAGGAATGATAGCTTCAGTCCCAAATGCTAACATATATGGGGATTCTCTAGTTACTGTTCGCGGTGTTGTTCTGTATGCCCACAAGACAAAGTGTAGCTCGTTTATCCAATTTCCCTTGGCATCATCAAGACTTTTCTTCAACCCATTAAGCAAGGTTTTGTTTGTAACTTTAGTTTGTCCATTACTCTGAGGATGTCCTGGAGTAGAATTTAATTTTTGAACATTGGATTGAGCACAGTAATTTGCGAAGTCATCGTTATCAAATTATGTTCCCTGGTCGGTAATGAATGCATAGGGCAACCCATACATACAAATGATGTTTTTCTATATTAATTGATAGACCTTTTCATAAGGTATATCTATCAAAGGCTCTGCCTCCACCAATTTTGTAAAATAATCCATGACGACCACTAAGTATTTAAATCTTCCTTGGGTGGTTGGCAGTGGCCCGACCAGGTCTATACCCCACATGGAAAATGGCCATGGTTAAGTGATTGGAGTGAGAGCGGCATGTGGAGTTGTGCGAATTGTGGAAAATCGCTGACATTTATCACACTTCTTGGTAAAATTTGCACAGTCTGCTCGCATTATTGGCCAGTAATACCCTTGAGTACTGATTCTTTGTAGAAGTGTTCTGCCTGCTATATTGTGACACTCCGCTTAAATAATAACGGGTGGCTAGCCCTATACTAAAATAAATCACGAATCTCAAGTGGATCATTCTCAGCATCTACCGGTGATACTAAATAAACATAGTTAACTACACAATACTACAATAATCGGATGCCAAAAAAATTTAAAACATGCACTAAACATTATACCAACTAAATAGTGGCTACCGAACATGGTAAAATGTGCACACGTACCACAAAAATTTAAAACCAAAATAAGTACACAAAAGAAATATATATACTGTCGGGTCACAGAAAATACAACAATCTTGAGAAAAGAAATATACAAGTGCTACCTATAACCCTTGGGTATAAACCCGATATACAAAATGAAAGAAAGGAAGCGGATATAACAAAATCCCGCAACAGTCCGCATCTGCCACAGCTCCGAGGACACTGGATAGAAAAGCATCATTGGCATCCTTGCGGTGGGACACCTATAATATATTACAATATATGTATAGCAAGAGATAAATACAAACGGGTCAGAGCCTGAGGTTTGAAAACATTTTTGTAAGTGCATTAAAATGCATAATAATTATAAATGTATAATTTCATAATTAAAGTGGAGTCACACTCTCTTAAAACTCAAACTCACCCCTCAACTAAAGTGTACACCTAAGCGTATGCACATAAACCTCAATTAAACTACCCAAAATATTCTAGGGATAATTTAAATCTTAATCTACGCACCATCTACACCCGCGTAATCCACTATCTCAAGTATACCCCAAAATCTTCTCATTTTATCATACCCTAAGTTTTACACCCGAACTTATATGTTAAAGTATATATATACATGCATATATCTTACTAGACTTCATCGGTTTCTACTTATGAACTTAAACAAGTTATTAGCATCTGAATAGTCACACATCCTCTTTATTTTCATATAAAGCATTCTTTCACCATTCAACATATACCCGAGTACTAAGGACTAAACTTCTCCCCACTCCCAACATTGCGCTATGTTTCGTATGTGGGACATCTCGCAAAGCGAAATCCAAATAAGGAACCCCCCGATACACTACTCCTTGATAATGTTGATCGTTGATATCCATTCAACACATAACCTATAACTTCAGCTACTTACTATGAGCAACTATCTCTAAGTACTTTAGTAAGATATCTTCTAGAATCTTTAGGGTCTATATAACATTATCCTATATATAAACACACGGTCATTCCACCCTAACAAGAACGTACACATAACACACACATAATGAGAATTTTAAACATCCAGAACACATTCACTTATAGGATATATAAATATACATCAAAATGCTACCATCTTCCAAGAATTACTCACTTTATCCCGGGTTACCAGCCACCGGACTATTATCACACCGCCCTAGTAATGAAACAAAACACAACATATGGGAAGCGGTCATAGTTTCGAACCTGAAAGTGAGAACGAATCATACCCAAGACTTCTCACCCAGAATAAAAAGTCACGCAATAAATAATGGAAGACTATGACCTGGGGACTATACGCTCCCTACTCCTCAAGCCAGGGGCCTCACCCACATCGCGCAACTTCCCATGATAACACTAGAGGGGTATGTTCACATAATAAGTATATATATATATATATATATATATCATTCACACTAGAGATACATGCGATCAAATTATATATACAAACCATCACACAAGGTATATACGTTCACGCCATATAAACATACATACATATATATATATATATGTGTGTGTGTGTGTGTGTGCATACTATCTCCCGTCTGTATATATGAAAGAAATGAATTCGACTATAAATATATAACTCTCATTATACTAACCGATGCTATAACGCATACCCTCCCAATTCGTTTCCTTATAAGATCCCTCACTTGAAACTTATTCATCCATTACGCCTATGATATGAATAGTTCCCAATTTAATCAACATTAAGAATACTTTTTCAAAATCAAATGTATATAGCAATCATTCTACACACACCATCTATATCTGTATGCACACCGATATAAAATAATTATCCCCAGCTATAAGTATAAACACAACTTATTCTAGTCGGTAATACATTAAATCATTCCCAATTTAGATCACGGTTCAATTGCTCATATGAACCCTTAACAATATCGCATTTATGATTAAATCCATAAGTTTATCGTCACTAAGGATACATGACCCCTCCCTCGTTGGTTCCCAATCATGTCTAAATAAAATCCTGTCACTAATATGATTCCCTACTAAGTCGATGCTATAATTCCAATTCATACCTTCCCAATATACTCGATACGTCCCCAAGATAACATCATATACAAAACTACCAGATAAACCTCCAAAACATGTTTCTCGCATCATATAAGAATGTTCCTAATTGATAAACCCAATCAAAATGGAGTAAAACTCACTTCAGAAAAACTTCGCAAGCCAGCCCTGTTTTCGAATCGATTCGGTCCTTAAAGCGAATCGATTTGTCAGTATGCGAATCGATTCGATCCAAAGGACCTGTAAGTCTGTCTTAGGCCCAATCGATTCATTTGGACCTGAATCGATTCTGTCACACAGACCTGTAAGTCTGCAACCTTTCGAATCGATTCGAAAAGCGGTCGAATCGATTCGGCCTGTTCAGCAAGCTATGAAATGAATTATTTCTCCAAAAACCCAAATTTCCAAAACCCAAATATATCATCTTCCAACCATCAATATTCAACCCAAACATGTTTCTAACATTAAAACTCATTATATATCTATCCAACTAATTATTCAACCTCAAATCCATATACACACACCTCAAATGTAAGATTTAACCAAAAATCTAAGTTTTTGACATATTAACCCAAAATCCATATTTTTCTCCAGAATTCATGAAAATAAATTACACACATAGATTATTGAGAAAGTTTAATCACTTGCCTCAAAGTTGTACAGGTTGAATCTTCCTCGAAATCACAGGTTAGCCAAAACCTCCAATCTTTTCTCCTCTTTCTCTTCTTCCTTTTCGCTTCTCTCTCTATTTCTCTAGGTCTTTCTCAATCTCAAGAATGAGATTGTTATCTCACGTAGGCCTTATAAGCCTAATTCTCCACGATACCCAACTTTAAATTAAAATACACACTTTAAATAATTTGTTTATTCCAATTTGAGTCAAACTAACTTAAAATATTTCGAAACCGAAATAAAACCCAAGGACAGTCATTTTGACTATCTCGACCCATCCCGGATCAACCGTACACTCAGAATCGTCATCCAAAATACTTTATAGCATCCTCTAATTTTGACCTCAATTGCCAAATTTATAATTCTCCAAGTCAACTAAATTTTATTTCTCCCAAAATAATTAAATTCCTAGTCCTCAAAATTATGGGGTATTTCATATATGAGCTTTACATGATCCTTTATGTACCTCCTGAATTAGATCTTGGACCTCTGATGGATGCACACAGTGCTGAAAATTAATTGTTAGTCCTCTCCAGTATAGAACACACTTATCTAATACATACCAAGTTGCTTTGTATTTTAACTTCTTTGCTTCCACCATATCTATTGGTAGAGTTCCTTCTTCAATGTATTCTCTGATGGGATCCATCCAGGATGGCCCCATATCTATAACAATGAAATTGATCATCAAATCTTCATCTATGCTCCTATTGGCCAAAATCTCAATTGGGATAGTTCGTCAGAGTTCAATTCTAGTAGCAGAGGCTAGCCAAGCATGGTCATCAGCTCAGACATTTTACAACCTTGGGATTCTATCCATCTGAACAGTTAGTAATTTTCCAATGACTTCCATCGCCTTGGATAAATACCTGGTTGTCAATTCTCATTTAGATCCATATAAACCCAGTGTTTGGTTTATTACTAGTTGAGATTCACTGTGCACCACAACTTGCTCAGCACTCAATGAGTGGGCTAAACATAGGCCTACAATAAGAGCTTCGTACTCTGCTTCATTGTTTGAAGCCTGGAATTAAAAATGTAATGCATACTCAATATCAATACCATCAGGAGTATTAAGTATTATACCTGCTCCACTACCAGTTGAACAAGATGATTCAACAACATATAAGTTCCATATGGGGACGTTGTTGTCGAATGCTTGACCTGTCAAACTCCCATAGTGGAATATTTTTCTCTTTACTTCTACATACTTCCTGGTCATCTCCTGTGTTCAGGAAGAGGAGTCTAGTAGGTATGCACTTTCTTCTTCTGAAGAAAGTTCTTCGGGAGCTTTCTTGGTAACATTACTTTCTCCTGATTCTTATTCAGCCTAATCACTTTGTTGCTCAGGGACCTCAGAGTATGTGAACTCCGCTATGAAATCTGCCACTACTTGGCCATTCATATAAGACCTTAGTTCATATAGGATATTATAATCCCCCAATTCCATATCCCAGTACATTAATCTACTAGATTTCTCTAGTTTATGCAAAGCCTACCTCAGAGGCATATTAGTGTAAACTAATATTTATGGGCTTGGAAATAGGGTTTTATGCATTTAGATGCTTTAATCAATGCCAATGCCAGTTTCTCCAAATGAAGGCATCTTATTTTTGCTCCTCGAAAAGCCTTATTGGTATAGTAGACGGGTTTTTGAACTCCATTCTCCTCTCAAATCAATGCAGAACTTACAACTGATACAGAAACATCTAAGTACATGTACAAATTTTTACCTGTGATTGGTCGAGAGAGCAATGGAGGTGACCCCAAATACTTTTTCAACTCCCCAAAAGATTTTTCACATTATTCATTCCATTCAAGTTTTTTCTAAGCACCTTGAAGAACGGAAGGCATCTATCTGTAGCTCGAGACATGAACATGTTCAAGGTTGCTACTCGTCTGATTAGTCTTTGCACATCCTTCTTGCAATTTGGAGATTGCATTTCAATTAGTGCCTTGGTATTTTCTGGATTTGCTCCAGTTCCTCTTTGATTTACTATGTACCCGATGAACATTCCCTCTTGCACTCCAAAAACAAATTTGGCCAAATTCAGCTTCATCTTGTGCTACTTAAGTTTATCAATAGTTTGACTGAGGTCGGTAATGTGATCGGATGCATTTTTACTTTTTATAAGCATATCATTTACGTAGACTTCCATATTTTTGCCTATCAGTTCCTCGACCACCTTATTGACCAGTCTTTGATATGTAGCACTTTCATTTTTTAAACCAAAAGGTATAACATTATAACAGTATGTTCCTTGGGGAGTGATGAAAGAAGTGATTTCCCTGTCCTCGGGTTTCATTTTTATCTGATTATAACCAGAATACGCATCCATAAAGCTGAGAAGCTCATGTCCTGATGTAACATCCATGAGTTGATCTATTCGGGGCAAAGGAAAGTAATCCTTTGGGCATGCTTTATTTAAATACGTGAAGCCTACATATATTCTCCACTTGTTGTTTTTCTTTTTTACCACAACTACATTGGCCAACCAGTCTGGGTATTTCACTTCATTAATAAAAAACTTCTTTTTGAAGCTTTTCGATCTCTTCCTGTATGGCTTGGTTCTTCTCGGGGAAGAACACTCTTCGCCTTTGTTTGACTGGTTTAACTTCTTTGTTTACATTGAGCTCATGACAAAGAAAATTGGGATCTATCCCAGGCATGTCTTCATGATGTAATACCCCGTAATTTTATTGATTTTTATTTAAGGGATTAATTGAATTAAATGAGAATTAATTGGGAATTAATCCGGATGTAAATACTAGAGACACGTGAGTTGGTATTTGAGTATGATGTTAAAATTGAACATTTATGAGTATATATGGTAATATATGAGTATTGAAAATATTAAAATTGTCACGAGGCAGAAATACGATAATTTGAGAAATTTAGTGGGACGCGCGTGTCAGTCATGTCAGGAATGAATTTATTTAAATTAAAAAGTAAATAATATTTTTATCAATAGAATGATCATTTTGAGTGCGCCAACGCGTCCGGAAGGGTCAAAATAGTTAGAAAACACTAACCGGGGGTTTAGTTTGGGTCCCGGGGCATTTTTAGGCCAAACCGACAACCTAGAAGGGTATTTTGGTAATTTTAAAAATTGAGGAATTAAAACCCACGAATTTTAGAGGTTAATTATATATTATTTGAGAGGCCACTAAGGCCATTACCAAAAAATATAAGAAAGTGGGCTACGGAGGTTTTGAGAGAAGTTAGAAAGAGGGTAAAGGAGGTTCCAAACCAAACCATCTCCCATCACTAGAAATTTGAAAGGGTTTGTGACCGGAAAGAAGAGAGAGAGACAACCTTGATCATCAACAACGAACCAGAACATCGGATTTAAGGCAAGTGATTTGATGTCATTAATTACAATGAATATTTCCTCCATGTTTAGTGTAGAAACCTTATGCTTTGAAAGTTTTGGGTGAAAACCCTATGGGATTGTTGTAGAAACTCTTAATCTTGGTTAGGAATTGCATGTAGAGTGATTATGGATGAAATTGGTATCCAAAAAAAACTTAACTATGATGATTTAAAAATGGATTAATGATGAGTATTTAGGTACAATAAAATTATGGGTTCATGTTCATAGGGTTTGGGGTAAGATTTGGGGATTTATGATAATTGCATGTTGATTAGGAGGATTTGACCCCAATAATATGTTAAGAAGCGACCTAGGAGGACTTAGAGTAGTTTAATAACATTAAAACTTTATTGGGATAACCTTAGGATGGATTTAAAGAAGAGAAAAATGAATAAAAACGAGTTGGAAAATTTATGGGCGTATTCTGCCATCTCGTTAGAAGACCTACCCAGGTCGTTCGAATGACCTCGTTCGAATGAGACTTCTAACGAGATGACAGTATCTCTTCTAATGAGTTCGTTCGAATCCATTCGTTCGAACGACCCTCGTTCGAACAACCTCATTCGAACGAGATTTCTAACGAGTTGACATAATGGCCTTTTTAGGCCTGATTTTATTTCGAACTTCCAGTAGACTTATTTAATTGAGAGTTAACCTTCCCTTGTTGACTAGTGGGCATAGTTGTGAGATTGGAGTACGTTGAAGAGTAAAACTTAGAATTTTGTAGTAAACCGGATGACATTTATGGGTTAGGAAATAATTACCTAAAATTACGACGTGAGAAGGGTTGGCAACTTTTAATGTATATTACTCGGGGATTTGTAAACGTGCAACATTTAATGACGGAATAGGATTGTAAAATATACCTCTATTGATATTAAAGATATCTAAGACGTGTTAATGCTTAGTATATGTGGTTATATGTGTATAACATACCTACCATACTTGCTATCACGGGAGGTCGGCGTTCGATCAGGGCCATCTAATCTTTATGTGCCTACGGGGGGATCTAGATTGGTACCTCGAGGACATAGGTCAGAGAATGACTTATTGAGGAGTTAATAAGTCTGCTAATCATGGGAGCATAGGTATGTGCATGACCCATGTGATGTGAACTATGTTCACCTCCATTATGTGTGTTTTGTTACTTGTCGAAATGATTCGTGAGAGATTCGGAATACGTGATCCTTATGTACGTGATGTACCGGGATTTGATATCAGAGTATGTATGCACCGCAGCTTAGTCTAGGGGTGCCATTATTGTATATTATGATTAGATTGATATACCGAATTATTGAAATGAACTGTTTATATAAGTACAAGTGTGAATTAATGTAATATCTTTGTAGAGTTAAAAATGGGAAAACTCTTAGTAATTATTATAACTAATTTCGGGGAATGAAGGTAAAACTCTTTGTTTATATTAAGACGTTGGGAATTAAACAATGATTAGTATAGTAAAATCAGATATTGAATTGGACTAGTTTGAAAGTAGAATAACTAGAACGGGTACGGGTACGATAGGTGTGCACAATTAATTGAGAGGTGAGGAACTCATGTGAGTGCACACACTATCATGTATTTTATATTCACTGTTTAATGATATTAAACACTTCCTGTATTTTAAACTGTTTTCATAATCGGGCTCTGAACCGTTTGCTTTCAAATCTATTTTCTTCTAAAAACATTTTAGGTGCCCAGCCACAAGGACACCAAGCGTAGGAGTTCCCTTCTAGTGACGTGTTGTAGCTACTGTGGAAGTTACATGACCTCGATATTAGACGCCTCCACTTTCTATCTTGACTCTATTTCAGATATAATCATTTGTGCGGCATGCCACCCATTTTCGTTTAGAGATATCTCACTTACTCAGTTTTATTTCAGATTTTGGGCTGTAATTAATTTATGATTCAGACTTTGTATTCAGTTTTATTCAGTATTTCAGATTATTTCCGAGGAGTGTTCCTCCAGATTTATTTATTCCTTTATCATTGTAATGTGACTGTAATGTGGTTGTGATATCATTATTTCATAATTTAATACTTACTGCATGTTAATCGGATTTAATTAAAATTGACAACTCACTTTTTAAATATTAGGTGGCTAGTAATTGTTAAAACATTTTTCGACAGTGATACTATGAACTGAACCAACTTGACATTTTGTATTAATTTAATAAAGGAGTAGCTACCCGCTATTTAATTAGTCGGGGTGTCACACATGAGTCCACGTAAACACATGCTTTCTCTGTTTAAGGAAGCTCTCTAGTTCTTGTTTAAGAAGAGGATCTAATGTTGTCCCTATTTGAGTGGTGAATTCTGGTTTATCATCATCTAACACAATGCTTTCAGTTGCTTCCACAATCTGTCCATTTACTAGCTCTGTTTTCTCTCTTGGATCTAAGGTTTCAACCTCAGATTATTCATCAAGCTAAGGAGTATCCACTTAGTAGGTAGTGGTTTTCTTCTTTATTTGTTCCAAGTCTTCTTGCGCGGCAGAAGAATAGTAACACTCCCAAGCTACTTTCTGATCACCTTTCACAATTTCCACACCAAAATTAGTAGGTAATTTTAGACACTGATGAACAGTGGATGGTGTTGTTTCGATCTTTCTTAGCTCTACTCTACCCATGATTATATTATAAGATGAATGGACATTTATATCCATTACACAGAAATGGATCTTCTCTGTTTGGCTAGCTGTCTAGGTGCCTATCATCACCTCCATTTTAATGGTTCCCAAAGGGAAGACTTTCTCACCTGCAAAGCCTATTAATGGTCGATTATAAGGCTCTAATTGGATAAGTTTAAAATCCAAGTTGCTGAAACAAGGATAGAATATGATATCCGTCGGGTTACCATTATTTAATAATACTCTAGAGAGAATGATTTCTTCTTTTCTGACTTTGATTACCAGTGGGTCGTCATGAGGATACAGTACTCCTGAAAGGTAATTTTTAGAGAAACCAATTACTAATTTGTCTTTGTTAACCTTCCTTGGTCGATCCTCATCTGCAAGGTTAATCCTCTGTATATACGAGCAATCTTATGCCTCATGGAGGGAAGCTTTTCACTCTGCTGTGTGATCTCTTCCTCCTGCGTATCCACCTGAAATTATTTGGCAATCAAAAGAACTAAAATTGATACATAATACATCATGTTCTGGTTGCTGAGGTTTTTTAGGGAGATCGGCATCATCATCATGATCATCTTCATGAGTTCTTTTCTTCTCATCTCTAGGCTTGTAAGGAGATTTTGATCTACACCGACCTCTTGTGTTGTTCTGCCGATCAACGTACTGATTTAGTTTTCCTCTTTGAATTTCAATCTCATTTGGTAGAGCTATGCAACGTTCTATCGTGTGACCATGATCCCTATGAAATTTATAGTACTTAGTTTTGTCTCTCTTGGTCGGGGAACTTCTTAACTTATTAGGCCAACGCACATCTTTATTATGCTTGATTTACTCTAAAATATGGTGAATTCCCATAGTTAGCGAAGAGTAGTCGTTGTACTTCCTGAGTCGCTCCAAAACTCCTCTATGTCTTGATTCCCTGTGTTCTTTGGGTTCTTTATGATCTTTCTTATCATTTTTTCCATCAACTTTTTTGCCCGAGCTACGCTTGGCTGCCATTGCTTCCTCGGCATTCATGATCTTTGCTTCTTTATCCATCAATTAAGCCATTGTATTCGAAGGATCCTTAGCAAGAGTGTAATACAATTTTTCGAGGAGTAATACACTAATGAGGGCAGCTATTCCAATCTTCTCCTCATAATCTAATACTTCTAATTTATCATTATTAAAACGAGTGATGTAATCTCTAATGCTCTCTCCTTCTTTCTATCTCACACTAAGTAAGTGTGCCACCTTTTTCATAGGCTTTGATCCAAAGAAAAAGTTGTTAATGAATAGCTCGACCAGTTGGTTGAAGCTAGAAATTTGTCCCCGAGGAAGACCATTGTATGAGATTTGGATAGATCCAGTAATGGTTCCAGAAAATGCTCTACACCTCATTTCGTTGGGGACGGCATAAATATCAGCAGCTGTCTCGTATTGCTCTATATGGAGGATTGGATAAGTTTTTCTATTATATTTGGGCATTACTACTGGAGCCTTGAACTTTACCATAGTAAGGAACTCCATAATTGCTTGCACAAATTGAGACCCTTTCACCAAACTTCTTTGTAATGGGTTTCTTGTCTTTGCCATTTCTCCTAATTTATCTTCCAATATCTGTATGGAGCCTTTGCATGCATCATTGGAAGCCTCGAATTTATGCGTTGCAACTTTTTTAGTTGTTAAGCTTTCCTCCTGGAACCGTTGCTTGGTCCGAGTAACAGTTCATCGGGCATTTGATCTAGATTGAGTCATGCTTTCCCTTGGACCAGATGGTCATCTAGTATTACTAGATCTTGCCCTAGGAACATTTATGTTCCCCCTGGGTCCCAAACGATCAAAGGGAGATTCACGACTTAATATTTCTAAGGCGCTTGGCCTTTCTAGAAGAATAAGACTGCGTATGAAAAGATTCTAGTGTCCTGAGTAATGAAGCTGACCTTGGATGGTAGGAGACATTTCTTGCTGATATCGAGTGGCTGCGTTGGCCATCTCTTGGGGGCATGCTGGCATATTTCCTTGAGTAGAGAAAAAAGGTGCTCTGGCTTGGAGGGTTTGTGTAAGTTGCATGATAGTATCTCGCATGGCCTCTTGGACTCTTACAAGACTGTCCAGAATCCCGGTTAAATTATTTGCAGATGGAGGAGCAGAAGGAGCAGGCAGAATACCTTCGTTCCTGAAACTTGATTCAGGAATTTCATCCATTTAGATGTTTGTTTTAGTGAGATTGATTAGAAATATCGTTCCCCCAGACGGCGCCAATTTGTTGATGCAAAAAACTAGATTAGGCTAATTAATTGATCACAGATACATATAAGTAAAAGAGACAAAAGATTTTTAAAGTGGTTCGGCTTAAAGGAATATCCTACATCCACTGTTGTGTATTTCTTTGAGATTAATCAATTGCCTCTCTTTATTTTTTGTCTGTATGTAGGGTTTACAATATATTTATAGCCCTCAGGGGGTGTACAAGAGCTGGAATATCAAAAGATGGAATGTCTTTATATCGTAGACATTTACATATGTACAATCATCAATTTATACAACTGTTGGTGTTTTCCTGTCATCGTCGGTCGGCATCCCTGGTGTTGGTCAGTATTCTTGGAGTCGGTCGGTATTTTATCCTTAATGACTAAAAATTAATCAGCCACTGTATAACATGTGTCAGTATCTACATGGTCCGTGTAGATAAATAATTTTTGGTATCAACAATGGCGTTCGCTTAATTGCTATCCACTTACGTGTATCATTCTTTTTCGCCAACACCAAAAACTCGTTAGGATGGGTATTTACGAAGTACATATATGCTATTCCAAAAATCAAGACATATGACTAGGCTTCGACGATACATACATGGTTGATTGACTCGTTGATGAAGAAAATAAAATATAACAATCCGTCAAACATAACACAATGTGTCCCATTGCTTTTAGTGAGGAAACATTAACAAATACAATTCAACTCTCTAATTTGTATTGAGTATGACATTGTGGGTCAATTATTAAGCTACTTCCATTACATGCCTTAATTAGCTTATACAACTATACATTCATTATGGCTTGTGTTTTTTTTATCTTTTAATGAAAATTCATTCATTAAAAAGTTGTAACGTTATTTTATTTATATTTAAACTAGTTAGTATATGTTTCAATGTCATTGAAAACAAGTAATGGATGTACATTCATAATGAATGTTATTTTTACGTATTTCACTTAGTTCTGGTACATATGATGATGTGTGTTAAAAAAGATCAAATCAATGTTCTTTTAATAGTTTTGGTTATGTGAGGTCACAAATTCCATTAAGCCAATTCAGGAATGAAAGAATCTTATACCGTGATTCCTTAGGTGGGACATTCATGCGTTAAACAAAAAATTCACCCACATACACTTGGATATGCTGAAGGTATACAAGTAAATAATAGTTAATATCTAGTTTATAAAATAATACCATATATGTGTAATACCCCGTATTTTTAATGACTTTTAAAATGGGATTGATTGAAATTCAATGTGAGAAATTAATTGATTATTAATCCGGAGTCAAATAAATATTAACTATTGGGATAATGGGTAGTATTTATTTATGGGAACTATTTTGGGATATTACTTAGTGAATAAAGTAATATGTGATTTATATTGAATATTACTTAGTGCTTAAATTAATAAATGATTATGAAGTTATTAGAATTGTCGTGAAAGAGAAATACGACAATTACGGTAATTAAGTTGGGACGCGCATGTGAGTCATGTCGGGACTAGATTATAAGGAATAAAAAGGGAACTTATACTTATGTCATACAAATGGTCATTTCAAGTGAGCCAAAGTGTCTAGAAGGGTCGAGATAGGCAGAAGAGCAATTGGGTCTTAGGTCAATTTAGGACCAAACCGGCACCCCGGGAAGGCAATTTGGTCATTTACAATTTTGGGTGAATAGTTCCTACGATAATTAGAGGGTTTTATATCTGATTAGCAATTGGGGATTAGGGTAATCATTCAAAAAAAACTAAGGAATAGCCACAGAGGAGGAAGGAGAGGAATCAAGTCTAGAACCACCACCTTACACCACCACTATCGCCGGACTTTAGATCGAAAAGGAGGAACCCCAATCCGGCCATCTTCTTCAGCAATTCGGACCTTTAATTTAAGAGGCAAGTGTTTGAATCTTGCAACTATTAGCATTTATATTGTCCATGTTAGTTTAGGACTGAAATTCATATAAATTACATGTATCTTGGGTGAATTTTGATGATCTTTATTGAACCCTCGAATAAAAAATAAATTAGGATTGATCTCTTTGTGCATATAATATTAACTCCGTGAAATTTGGTTGTAAATTGTTGAAGAAATTTGGGTTTCTTGTTAGTTCTTGAATGAGGAGGTTTAATCAAGAATTTTCTGAATTTAATTGGAATTTAATCGATTAATTGATCATCCTTGATGATTTTGTGATTCTTAGATATTAGGATTCAATCATACATGTTTGTACATCAATTAGAATGGTTATTTGGGAGTTTGGGAGAGATTGGTGAAGGATTTGGGTATTAAAAATTAAGAAACCCGTAGCCATTAAAATGCAAAAATCACAGATATGTAGGGGTGAATCGATTCGGTACCTAACTGAATCGATTCGGCAAGGCTAATCGATTCGGCTGCCCAGTTTTGGCCAAGTTTTCCCTTTTGTTTAGAATCATTGTGGAGTTGTTCGGGATTTGATTGTGGGACTTTATCCTTAACATAATGGGAATATATGGGTACACCAGTCAGCTGTGGTAAGGTTGTGGGCTTAGTCCT
Source organism: Sambucus nigra (assembly GCA_949130495.1). Taxonomy (NCBI): domain Eukaryota; kingdom Viridiplantae; phylum Streptophyta; class Magnoliopsida; order Dipsacales; family Adoxaceae; genus Sambucus; species Sambucus nigra. The sequence goes on along the minus strand of OX422223.1, from coordinate 436,474,053 downwards.
AAGAGAGTGAGTTTACGGCTAAACTTGAATAGGGACTATCGAGGAATATACCAAAATTGAAGATTAATTTGAATCATGGGAATCCAGGAATTATAATAACATGGACCAGTAGGGTATAGAGGTTTACCTACTTGATTCACATGAGGAATAGATGATACACTTCGAGTGGCGAGAAAGCTCGAGAACATACTTTGTGAAGTAAAGATACAATATATTAATATGTGGGATATTCGGGATATAAATATACTACGTATGAGACTTATAATATCGGATGTGTGTATGACCTATGGTTCTTATAGATATATAGGTGGAGTGAATACCTATAATTTGATTTATTATGTGTATGACATACCTATGCTGATTGCTATCGATAGGAGGTTGCGTATTGTTGACAATCATATCATGATGAGCCTTCGGGGGGATCTTTGACTTGTACCTCAGAACATAGGACTTAGGTTGGATTTCCATTTGAGAACAATGGTATTGAACGGTCGTTTGAGTGTGTAGGTATGTGCGTAGGCTAAAAGCTTAGGGCCGTGTTCGCCTCCAATATATGTGATTTGATATTTATGGTTGATGAGAGACGTCGAACCAATAGTCCTTTATACAGTGCGAGATGTCCCAGGACAGGATATAAGAGTATGCATGCAGTGCAGCTATGCCTAGGGTGATAAATATATATACCTTTGATATATTTTACGTTATGCTCTGCAGCGGAGCCTAGGGGTGCCAAAGTTGTGTGTGTGTGTGTGTGTCTATATATATATATATATATATATATATATATATATATATATATATATACTGCGATTAAATCTATTGTGTGATATTAGTAGATGTAAAAGATAGTGAAATCCGAATTGAATTAAGTACGTGAAAACTTAATCCTAAAACTGAGAATAAGGCTAGTTCATATTAAAGAGAAATGGATACATAATTATCATATGTATTATGTGGTAAATACGAGGAATTGATATGAGATATAATTATAAGGGTTTATATTTCAAACTACTTAATTGTGAGAATAGTAACTGGAAAGGTTTTTAGGTACGATAGGCGTGCACTCTAGATGAGAGGTGAGAATCTCAAGTGAGAGCCCGAAAAGCTAACATGTACATAATAAATGCTTAGTTGTAATTTTTAAGCACTTGTTGTTTTCTTAACTATTTTACAATCGGGCTCTGACCCGTTTCTTGCATATTTTTCTCTCCCGTATCTTTATATTTTAGGCGTCCATCCACAGGGACACCAGGGTTAGATTATTGGATGGTTTGACGGGCTGCAGCCACCGTGGGAGTTGTAAAACCTTGTCTTTAGACGCTTCTATTCTTATTGATTCACACATTTGGAGTTATGATTTCAGTTAGGGCATGTCGCCCCATTTTAGACATTGTATTTATCTCAGAGACATTATATTTATCTCTTTCAGTTTTCAGTTGGATTCAGTTTATGTATGGATATTATGTAGTGAGACATTGAAACTAGGGAGTTTATTCCAGTCCTTCTTAATTCATTCAGCTGCACTTTTGTTCATTATTATGTCTTGTATGAATGGTAATTGTGATGAATGGTTTATATTATTATTGATAAGGGAATTTAATTAAACTAAAATTGAAAAGTTTTGACACTAGCTTAATTAACAATTAGGTGATTAATAAGGAAATTGTTTTTTGATGATGATGATAAGAATGAACCAAATGGACACTCTAATTTAATTTGATAAACGACTGATCACCCGGTATTTAATTGATCGGGGTGTCATAGATGGTATGAGCGCATCAGGTTCTAGAGTCTTTAGGATCTGTGCGCCTTATTATGCTTTCAGCTTAGCGTTCTTTGATATAAAGCCCTATTATTAGCCCTGTTGTATTCTTATTTGTGCATTTATGTCTTCACCAATTTGTGATATATTAAATTTAGTATTGATGGAAATATTCTTTATCGTTTCATAGGCCTCCCTGACGTGCTTGACGAGCCCCCAGAGCGGCACAGCCTAAGCCTCAGCCCGCTCCAGCTCACGGCACTATAAACACTACAGAGGTTGCTGCCATTATTGCCCAGGCAGTTAATGCAGCCTTGGCTGTTGCCCAGAAGCCACCACCAAAAGCATAAGTCGTGCCACTAGTACCAGTACAGGAATTCCCTACTGCTTGGGAGCATGTCAGAGATGCCTTTCAGAAGGCACATCCTCCGTAGTTTCAGGGGGTTATGATACTGTCACTGCTAGCCATCGAAGAAGGATATCCAGTGTCATCTGAGAATGTTTGAGTGCACCGAGGTACAGAAGCAGATACTAGCTACTTTTAAGCGAGTCGGGGAAGCTTTACAATGGTGGGCGTCCACTATCACAGTAGATGAGAAAGATAATATAACGATTCAGGACTTTTGGTTGCGGTTTTACCACAAATACTTCCCTTCCGTCGTTCAGACTGAGATGAGGTGAAAATTACTGAGCCTCGCCCAGGAGGGGGGAAAGTTTCGTAATACGAGGAGGAGTTCACGAGACTGGCTAATTTGGTACCAGGAGAGATACCCACTTAGTAGAAGAGAATTTTTCTGTTTATGGATAGCCTTCACTGGAGGATCAGGCAGCATCTTCTAGGTATATTTTATTACAGTTCTACACCGATGTACTTAATGCTACTTTACTACACTTCCAGGACCACCTCTTTCATGTTAAGGGAAGAAAGAGAAGGAGTGAGTCCAGCCAGGAGGGCAGGATCGGAGGAGGCAGTGCTAGTGGGGCACCATCAGCTCATGGTCAGCAGAGGCAGAGTGAGCAGGGTTACTACCAGGGGGATTCTTCTAAGCATTTTTTATTAGGAGGTTTCCATCAGGGTCAAGGAGGTTATAGGCATGTCCACCAAGGTCAACAAGGTCATCAGGGCTAATAGGGTCAGTAGAGCCATCAGGTCCAGTAGCACTTTCAATAAGGCCATCAGGGCTAAGGGAGATGTGGCAACAACCAACAGGGACAAAATGGAGGGAAGTTTACAAGGGGATTGTAAGGACATAAATTTCCAATTGAGTCCATGTATTATTTTGACTTTATTCCGTGAACATAACTGTGTTTGTAATATGTCATAGGGAGATGTTTATTTTGTCATGATCCCACTTGGTCTATGACGTATTGAAGAAATTGAAGACGTTGTGGCAAAGTTTCAAAGATTTAATCATGACGATGTTTATTTGGTGCAAGTTTACTCGTCTTCAAAGTTAATTTCATTCCGAGATCACTCAGGTATGAATGCGTATAATTAATAGTGCTCGAAATTATTTTATAAAAGATAAGGATGTAATTTTTATAAAGAAAAATGTTTTTAAATGTTTTAAAAGTGTTTTTTGGGTTTAAACTTCGTTTTATGATGATAAGCTCGAAATGGAGTTTGGCTAATTTGAATCTCTTTGTTAAGAGACGTTTTTATCAGAAAGTCAAACTTCCGCGAGGTCGCTCGAACGACATTGGATCTCGTTCGAACGAGATACAATGTCGCTCGAACGACATGCTTAAGTCGTTCGAACGACACATTTTTTGAGGCGGTGTTTAAATCCTATTTAAACAGTGTTTTCATCATAATTTCGTCAATGTGCTTTCTGGAAAATGTTTTACGAACCAGAACCTTGTTTGCACATGTTTTCTAAGGTTTAAAAGTCTTAAATACATCCTTAGAGTTTGCAAATATCCGAGTTATCATTCATATATGCGTATGTGATCATGCTGCACCAAAGTTGAAGTTTGTTCATCATTGAACACTTGCTATTGCTGGTTTTACGGTGGAGAAGCGACCGACATCGTGTTCAACATCGTGAGACGTATCAAGCCATATCGGTGGACACCGAGACATACATGGAGGCGTGTGTTATGGACAGAGATCATGGAAGACGGAATTTTTGCGTGGGCACTATTGAAGAACGGTTGAAGATCAGAAGGAGCGTCAAGACCCGTGGGGATCGAGTCTTAGTGTAAGGATAATTTGTCTTTGTAAAACCATTGTTCATAGTGATTGTCTGGCTTGGGCTATCCGAGGTTATTTTCCCGCTTTGGGTTTTTTCCTCGTACATCCGACATTGTGAGTATTCTTTACTTTGCTTTACTTGCTTTAATCTCTAGATGCATGTTTAGGATTAATCAAGATAAAATTGGTTTAAAGTAAGAATTGGGTTTTCACAACTTGGTTAGTGCATAACTAAAAGTTGGATCTTTTTCAAAGAAAATTTGGTTTTGTTTAAAACACACATACCGGGCACTCTTCAAATTGGTATCAGAGCTAGAAAACATTTTTATTTGTTTTGTGATCCCGTGTGTTTTCAAAGATGAATTCTGGATATAATGAATTTTCTCGAACTCCTATTTTTGATGGCACTAATTACACTTATTGGAAGATGAGAATGAGATGTGCTTTAAAATCTATTGATGAGCGAGTTTGGCTTGCGGTTGAAAAAGGTTGGACACCACCAGTCACTATTGTAGGTGAGGTCACTAGTTTAAAGCTTGTTGAGTCATGGACCGAAACTGAACAAAGACTTGCTCAATATAATTTTAAAGGTCTGCACGTTATTTCTTCACTTGTCACACAGGAAGAATATAATAGAATTATAACTTGTGAAACATCAAAAGAGGCTTGGGATATTTTGGCACTCACTCACGAGGGCACTAGCACGGTTAGGGCGTCAAAACTTCAAAATCTCACTACACAGTTTGAGACCACTAGGATGTTAGAGAGTGAGACCTTTGATGAGTTTTATGCTAGGTTTTCCAATATTGTCAACTCGTCGTTTAACCTAGGTGATAAAATTCTCAACAACCGTGTCATTAAGAAAATCCTTTGGTCGTTGCCTAGTAGGTTTGATGCGAAAGTGACCATTTTAAACTCCTTGGGTAGGTTAGAATCAACGAAACTAGAAGAGATTATAGGTTACTTACAAACCTATGAAATCGACATGATTACCTCTAAGCAAGTGCCTAAGAAAGAAAAGGGTATTGCTTTGAAAACCCGGAAGGAGGAGATTAAAGTTTTGGATTCTGATTCCGATTGCGATTTTGAGAATGTAGCTTTGTTGGCAAAGAAATTTAAAAAAATTATTAAGTTTCAAAAGCAATCGAAAGATGCCAAGAAATTTGAAAAATTCAAGAACAACAAAGTGGATCCCACCTCTAAGGATAAGTTTGAAAAGCCTAAGAGAGATGAATCGGATAAATGTTTTGGGTGTGAGGGGTACGGTCACAAGGTTAAGGAGTGTCCCACTAGACTTAAGAAAGAGGACAAGCAACCCATTGTCTATAGTGCCACCTTAAGTGATAGTGAACCGGAAGAGGGAAAGAGTTCCCCCATTGAGTGTAACTTTACTGCGTTTATGTCATGTCATGTGAGTGACGATGACAATACTCATGTGAACGACACTTCCGAGGAGGTTTTGAGTGTATCTCATGTTAGTGAGGGTGAAGAGAGTGACGATGGGGAGATAGATGTAAAAGAATTGCAAAATGCGTTTAATGAGTTGTATGCCAAAACGGTGAAGGTGAAAAAGGCTAACTCAAAATTGTAAATCTAAGTTGAATGAGCGTGCCATAGAAAATAATGATAGTTTGATTGAGGATCTTAGGGCACGAGAGAAGAAGTTTAGGGAGAAATTATAGTTTGTGGAGAAAGAGAGAGATAATCTCTGTGGTTTGATGGAGTCCTTGAAAAAGGAGATTTTAGAGTTTGAGGAGACTAGGCATTTACTCGAGTCTAGGATTCACGAGTTGGAGGAAAGGTTGAAAGATTCGTCTAGAGTCAAGTTTGATTTGGAGGCTAGGTCGGAGAAGTTAGATAAGATCTTAGGTACCGTCTAAATTAAGGGAGATAGGGGAGGTATAGGTTTTGATGAGAGAGTTGTTCCCGTTCCCCCTGCACGTGTGAGAAACACTAGGATGGTTAGAAAAGGTCCACATAAAGGTAATCACTCCCACCACTGCTACACTTGCACATTTTGTGGTAGGAAAGGTCACCTTAGGCGTTACTGTTACGACCTTAGACAAGCTCCTAGGAAGTTTAAGAATAAAGTTGCCCCGGTTTCTCAAACCCCCATGCACCGTTTTACACCTGCTTTTGGAATTAAACTTCATGATTCTCGTTTGGGTGCACTTGATTCTTCCCATGCTAAATCTAAAGGATGATAGTGTTGCCATGTTTGTCATATGCTAGTTTGCTTCATGATATATTCATTGCTAGTATTATGACATGTGTATCATTTTGTATTATAGTTTTCATTTGTTTGAGTCCTATTTGAAAAATACAAAAAAATTTGTTTTTGGAGAAAACTTTTGAAAATCCAAAAAGATTTTGCCTTTCTTTGAGTAAAAATATGTTTTAAAAGCCAAAAAGATTTTAGGTTTTTGTTTTTGAGTATACATGTTTGATGTGGCATATTGGTGTGCTTGGACCCCCCCCCCCCCCATCGCTTCATTATCCATGTGGCTAGGACATTTGGTCATTATTATCGATACTTAGAATGATCTTAACCATTATTTATATGGGGTTGTTTCGAAGTTGATATGCATCTTGATTCGACTTTGTATATATGCCAACATTGCACACATGCACGAGTTTATATGGATGTTTGACTTCTCTTGCATATTTGAATTTGGTGAGGCGTTCATATCTCAACCTTGTCATCTATGCGTAAGTAAACTTAAGGAGAAGTGTGCATGTAATAACCGTTTACCGTGAGGATTTAAAATTGAAAAAATGATGAGTGATTCACGGGAAAGGGCTACGAGAGTTCAAAATTAACTCGTCGTGAAAGCCACCGTTTAAAAGAGCCCAAAAGAAAAAGCAAAATGCTAAGAAAAGGGCCAATAAGATTTTCTCTAAGTTGAGAATGCTAGAAACCTCAAAAGAACTTAAAAGCAAAATATGTTTATATGAGGGTGTTTGGTTGGAGAAAATTTAAACGGGTTTGCACATCTAATCCTAATGTTGAAACATTGCAATTTGACGCTATTGTTTGTAGAATCGTCAAAATTCTGGATTTGTGTGCATGTAGTATGTTTAGTTCATTAAGCTCACTCTTTAATTGTCATTTGGCTATGATAAAGTTAGATGATTTCTCGCTATCAATTAGAGCTTCTTGATCATTTCGATGTGTTGGAATTGTGACTCATTTGTTGTAGTTTCACGCCCATTCATTCCATGTCCATGTTTGAGCACATCGGTACTATGTTTGCATGTAGCTCACATTTTTAGTTTTTATGAGTTTTTACGTTTTGTGCAAAAAGCCTACTGTTTTAGCACTGTTTTGCTTCTGTAAGTCCCTTCCTGGAATTTTTTTTGTGGAAATTTTTTCACTGGGCAATACTTTATAATATTTCTGGGAAACTGGGAAATTTTGGCAGGTCGCGCGAAGTCGTTCTAACGACATTGCATCTCACGCGAACGACTTCTGTCTTCATTCGAGCGACTTCCTCATCTCGTTTGAGCGAAGTCCCTGGCTCGATCGAACGACAGGGTCAAAAATGGCTTCTGTTTGGTTTGCAGTCCTCTGGCTTAATTTGATATATTTTTGGTACTGCAAGAAGCATTTTTTTTGGATTAATTGGTTTATATGCAGGTCCTTCTATGTTCCTATTTTGTATTTTGGCATATATAACCGTTTATCACACTTGATTTGATTCGTATACTCTTTGTGTGATTCCTTGTTTACTAGCTACTATTTTGACATTATATGATCTTATTTAGCTGGTTTTCTCATGTATATCTAGCGGCTTTCATTTTTTTTAAAAATTGGTATCCACTTGATTCTATTTGGTATCATTTTCTCATGCTATATATTTCATATTGGTTTATCTTTTCACCGGATTGTCTATTCGAGACAAAAAGGGGGAGAGATTTGGAATGTGATGTAGGGGGAGATTTGTTGAGCGCTTATATTTGTTTCAAACTGGTAATAAATTGGTATCATATAATTGTTCAAATGTTTCAAATGATATGCTTTTATTGAATATATAAATTGGTTTCATTTGTTCCTCCATACTTCACTGGGTATCTGTTTGTCTGTTTCATGTGTGTAGGTATGCTGTAGCGATTCGAGATTTCAAGTCTACATCACATTCAGACAGCTCATGCTTGCCGGTGCTACATATTCTAGTCTGTGTCCTGTATTTTTGTTTTTGGGTTTATGGGATGGGATTTAGGCGTCATATGACTTGACGGCCCGGTTAGGCATTTCAGTGGTTTAGTTTTGTCCCGGAATAGTCAAAGGGGGAGATTTGTAAGGACATAAATCTCCAATTGAGTCCATGTATTGTTTTGACTTTATTCTGTGAACAAAATTGTGTTTGTAATATGTTATAGGGAGATGTTTATTTTGTCACGATCCCACTTGGTCTATGACGTATTGAAGAAATTGAAGACGTTAAGGCAAAGCTTCAAAGATTTAATCATGCCGATGTTTATTTGGTGCAAGTTTACACATCTTCAAAGTTAATTTCATTCCGAGATCACTCAGGTATGAATGCGTATAATTAATGGTGCTCGGAATTATTTTATAAAAGATAAGGATGTAATTTTTATAAAGAAAAATGTTTTTAAATGTTTTAAAAGTGTTTTTATGGTTTAAACTTCGTTTTATGATGATAAGCTCGAAATAGAGTTTGACTAATTTGAATCTCTTTGTTAAGAGACGTTTTTATCAGAAAATCAAACTTCCGCGAGGTCGCTCGAACGACATTGGATCTCATTTGAACGAGATACAATGTCGCTCGAACGACATGCTTAAGTCGTTCGAACGACACGTTTTTCGAGGTGGTGTTTAAATCCTATTTAAACAGTGTTTGCATTATAATTTCGTCAGTGTTCTTTCTGGAAAAAGTTTTAGGAACCAGAACCTTGTTTGCACATGTTTTCTAAGGTTTGAAAGTCTTAAATACATCCTTAGAGTTTGCAAAGATTCGAGTTATCATTCCTATATGCGTATGTGATCTTGCTGCACCAAAGTTGAAGTTTGTTCATCATTGAACACTTGCTATTGCTGTTTTTGCGGTGGAGAAGCGACGGACATCGTGTTTAACATCGTGAGACGTATCAAGCCATATCGGTGGACACCGAGACATACGTGGAGGCGTGTGTTGTGGACAGAGATCGTGGAAGACGAAATTTCTGCGTGGGCACTATTGAAGAACGGTTGAAGATCAAAAGGAGCGTCAAGACCCGTGGGGATCGAGTCTTAGTGTAAGGCTAATCTGTCTTTGTAAAACCATTGTTCATAGTGATTGTCTGGATTGGGCTGTCCGAGGTTGTTTTCCCGCTTTGGGTTTTTTCCTCGTACATCCGGCGTTGTGAGTATTCTTTACTTTGCTTTACTTTCTTTAATATCTAGATGCATATTTAGGATTAATCAAGATAAAATTGGTTTAAAGTAAGAATTGGGTTTTCACAACTTGGTTGGTGCATAATTAAAAGTTGGATCTTTTTTAAAGAAAATTTGGTTTTGTTTAAAACACACATATCGGGTACTCTTCAGGGATGTTTTATATGGGGCAAGGGTAGTGAAAAATGAGAGGATTGCCCTAATAAGGGCAAGTTTCCTCACCAGCGGGGTGCTCACTAGGAGCCATAGAGGTCGATGTTCCCAGCCGCTCTCCCAGCGCTAGCACAGATAGCATCATTGCCTATTATCCAAGTCGTTACAGTAGCCCCACTACAGTAGGGGCAATTATAGTATGAGCACGCATATAACATCCATCAGACAACATTTCATTACACACCGCTGGCAGTTGAGGGTATGTTTTCTATCTATGGGCCGTATTTTATTTAACACGGGGGCCTCACACTAATTCACAGCCACTAGATTTGCACGGGCCGCAAGGTTATTTGATACGACCGACTGTACTGTAACTTACGTAGACTCGTTGATAGGTAATGGGACACCGATTTTTTTTATATACCAGGGTATGATTATTGATATTGGGAGTCTTATTTTACCGACTAAAATGCTTGTATTAGATATGTCTGAGTACGATGACATTATCGGCGTAGATTGGCTAGTCGCATATATGGCCATAATTGATTGCTAGGCTTGAAGCATTATATGTGTTATTCCGGGACAGGATACATTCCTAGTGGTGATTCCTCATCCTGAGGGAGGATCGTCCACCCATTTGTATTATATAGAGGAGGAGACCTCTACGGGAGTGGTGATTTCCCTTTATTCGATGTCGATAGTTTGTGAGTTCGCTAATGTGTTTCAAGAGATACCAGGGCTGCCTCCCAGCTGGGAGATAGAGTTTGTGATTGATTTAGCATAGGGCACTTGGTCAATAGCTCATGCACCTTACCGTATGGCCCCTAGAAAGATGAGGGAGCTAAGGGAATAGATTGAGATGCTTTTGGGGCAGGGTTTTGTCTATCGAAGTACCTCTCCTTGGGGTACCCTAGTGTTGTTTGTGAAGAAGTGACTTGTGATCTATGAATAAGAAAAATTTCGCTTGTTCGCAGATCACAAGTCACTTCACTCAGAGGGAGTTGAACATGCGATAGCACAGGTGGCTTAACTTTGTGAAAGACTATCAGTGTAAAATTCAGTATCACTTGGGAAAGGCTAACGTGGTAGCAGACGTGTTGAGCCGTAGGCCGATAGGTGAGGTGGCTGAGGTGTGGAAGGTGAAATAGAAGGAACTGGTACTTCAAGATGCAGTTTCCAGATCTTTGATGTCGATTATGAACGTTACACCCCAGATTGTGACTAGGGTGGTACAGGATCACGCAGTGGATCCATTTTTTCAAGAGAGGATTCGACAACTTCTAGCTGGGGGAGCAGAGTCTTATGCAGTAAGTTCTGAGGGAGGCTTATGCTTCAACAGGCGATTGATTTTCCCTGAGGGAAAGGATCCGTGACATGCAGTGATGACAGAGTCATATGGATCTCGATTTGCAGTACATCTCGGTGGGGATAAAATGTACCAGAATATGAGGAAGCACTATTGGTGGAGTGGGATGAAGAAGGAAATTTGTGATTACCTCTCTAAGTGTTAGTGAATATGGATCATCAGAAACCAATAGGGTTTCTTCATCCGGTGGAGATCCCAATGTGGAAATGGGAGAGAATTTCCATGGATTTTATCACAGGGTTGCCTACTTCTGGGTTGACTAAGTTAACTCACTTTTTTCCAATTCAGATTGATTATACTATGGGACAATACGCCCGGATCTTTATAGCCGAGATAGTGAGGTTACATGGGGTACCACTTGATATTGTGTTCGCACGTGTGAATCGTGTCGCTACTAGATTTAAAGTAATAAAAAGGGAACTTATTTTTATTTCATTCGAATGGTCGTTTTAAGTGCGCCAAAGTGTTTGGAAGGGTCGAGATAGGCAGAAAAGTCTACTCAGGGGTCTCATTTGGGTCTCAAGTCAATTTAGGACCAAACCGACAACCTGGGAGGGAAATTTGGTCATTTACAATTTTGGGTGAATAGTACGTACGAAAATTGTAGAGTTTTGTATCTGATTAGCAATTGGGGATTAGGGTAATCATTCACACAAAAAAACTAAGGGAGGGCCACAGAGGAGGAAGGATAACAATCAAGGCTAGAACCACCACTTTGCACACCACAAACACCGAACTTTAGATCGTAAAAGGAGGAACCCCATTCCGGCCATATTCTTCAGTGATTCAGACCTTTAATTTAATAGGCAAGTGTTTGAATCTTGCAACTTCTAGCATATATATTGTCCATGTTAGTTTAGGACTGAAATTCAAATAAATTGCATGTATCTTGGGTGAATTTTAATGATCTTTATTAAACCCTTGAATCAAAAACAAATTATGATTGATCTCTTTGTGAATATAGAATCAACTCCATGAAATTTGGTTATAAATTGATAAAGAAATTTGGGTTTCATGTTAGTTCTTGAATGAGAGGGTTAAATCAAGAATTTTCAACATTTAATTGGAATTTAATCGATTAATTGATCATCCTTGATGATTTTGTGATTCTCGGATATTAGGATTCAATCATACATGTTTGTACATCAATTAGAATGGTTATTGGTAGTTTGGCACGGATTGGTGAAGGATTTGGATATTAAAAATTAAGAAACTCGTAGCCATTAAAATGTATAATTCTCACACTTGTAGGGGAAAATCGATTCGATACCTGACCGAATCGATTTCGTAAGGTGAATCGATTCAGACAACGCTAAATCGATTCGGCTGTCCAGTTTTGGCCAAGTTTTCCCTATCTTTGTGGGATTGTTCGGGATTCGATTGTGGGACTTAATCTTTAACATAATGGGAATATATGGGGACACCAGTAGGCCATGATAAGGTTGTGGGCTTAGTACTAAGAGAGTGAGTTAAGGGCTAAACTTGATTAGGGACTATCGAGGAATATACCTAAATTGAAGATTAATTCGAATCACGGGAATTCGAGAATTATAATGACATAGACCAGTAGCGTATAGAGGTTTACCTACTGAATTCACATGAGTAATAGATGATATGCTTCGAGTGGTGAGAAAAGGTCGAGAACATACTTTGTGAAGTAAAGTTACAAGCTACTAATCGTGGGATATTCGGGATATAAATATACTATATATGAGACTTATAATATGGGATGTGCATATGGCCTATGGTTGTTATAGATATATAGGTGGAGTGAATACCTATAATTTGATTTATTATGTGTATGACATACCTACGCTGCTTACTATTGACGAGAGGTAGCGCGTTATGGACAGTCATATCCTAATGAAACTTTGGGGGGATCTTTGACTTGTACCTCAGAACATAGGACTTAGGTTGGATTGCCATTTGTGAGAACAATCGTTTGGGTGTGTAGGTATGTGCATAGCCCAAAGGCTTAGGACTATGTTCGCCTCCAATACATGTGATTTGATATTTATGGTTCATGAGAGACGCCGAACCAATAGTCCTTTATACAGTACGAGATGTACCAGGACATGATAGCATAGTATGCATGCACCGCATCTATGCCTAGGGGTGTCGTGTGTGTGTGTGTGTGTGTATATATATGGATGTAAAAGATAGTGAAATCTGAATTAAATTAAGTACATGAAAACTTAATCCTAAAGCTGGGAATTAGGCTAGTTCATATTAAAGAGAAATTGATACATAATTATCATATGTATTGCGGGGGAAATAGGGGGATTTATAAGGATTTCTATTTCAAACTAGTTTTTATATATATATATATATATATATATATATATATATATATATATACTGTGATTAAATCAACTATGTGATATTAGTATATGTAAAAGATAGTGAAATCTGAATTGAATTAAGTACGTGAAAACTTAATCCTAAAGCTGAGAACTAGCCTAGTTCATATTAAAGAGAAATGGATACATAATTATCATATGTATTGCGCAGGAAATACGGGGGGATTTATAAGGATTTCTATTTCAAACTAGTTTATTATGAGAACAGTAACTAGAAGGGTTTTTAGGTATGATAGGCGTGCACTCTATATGAGAGGTGAGAATCTCAAGTGAGAGCCCGAAAAGCTAACATGTACAATTGTAATTTTTAAAAACTTGTTTTTTTAAAACTATTTTCCAATCGGGCTCTGACTCGTTTCTTGCATATTTTTCTCTCCTGTATCTTTGTATTTTAGGCGTCCAGCCACAGGGGCGCCAAGGTTAGATTATTGGATGGTTTGACGTGCTGCAGCCACCGTGGGTTTTGCAGACCCTTGTCTTTAGATGCTTCTCTTCTTACTGATTCACACATTTGGGGTTATGATTTTCGTTAGGGCATGTCACCCCATTTTAGGCATTTCATTTCTCTCATAGGCATTATATTTATCTCTTTCAGTTTTCAGTTAGATTTAGTTTATGTATGGATATGATGTAGTACGACATTGAAACTGCAGAGTTTATTCCAGTCATTCCTAATTCATTCAGTTGCACTTTTGTTTATTGTTAAGTCTTGTATGAATGGTAATTCTGATGAATGGTTTATATTTTTGACAAGGGAATTTAATTAAACTAAAATTGACAACTTTTGACACTAGCTTAATTAATTATTAACTGATTAATAAGGAAATTATTTTTCAACAGTGATGCTAAGAATGAACCAACTGGATACTCTAATTTAATTCGATAAAGGATTGATCACCCGGTATTTAATTGAGCGGGGTGTCACAATGTGCGATGCTAATATATCTCTACCACATTATGATTTGTAGGCGAGCCCTAGTAAAGTACCAAGTAGTGTAAGAAAATTGGGGAAGCATCCACTAATTGTAATGGTAGACAAAGATAGTGATGAAAATTTCGTTGATGCATCTAACACAAAGGGGAATGAGCATAGTTTTCCTTTTATAATTTTTGACAACAGTGATGATGGGTTCCTTCATGAAGTAATCTCATTCTCGAATACATCAATCCCGAAATAAATAAATAAATCAATACTGAACACACCGATTCGTACCATGGGAGAAAATATGGACGAGGTATTTGAATTGGAAAAAGATGCGGAGAGACAACTAGTATCAGGGGTGATTACGATGACATCGTTCTAGAAACGCTTACCTTCCATACGAGATTTGAATGAAATTGAGAGAAGGTAGTATGAAATATATGGCACCTCAAATGCAGACAACACAATATATTGAGTGCCTAGAGGAAAACAATAAAGAGTTAGAGGATGCAGTTAGGAAGTTACGATCAAATATTGGAGAACTTCAAGAAAAAATGGAGGTGCAGAAGAAAAAACTTCAGGGAGAGCTATTGAGACAAATAACCAAGACAAAAAAAAGTTAGAAAAGAGGTTGAATTTCGAAATACAACAACAGAAAGAGTTGTATTCAAAGGTATATATCTCATTTTAGCTTGTCTAGATCTTTGTGTGGCTAATGGTAGAAATAATAACTTACTAAAAAAAGATTCGTAACATGGTTATGTATATGATATTTGACGTTTTTACATTATCGATATATTTTTTCCTGATAATACTACCCGCGTTGCTCAACAAACATTCGTTAGTTCCAACATTATCAAGTCATAAACTTCTATTTAGGATGTAGTCCTTATTGTAACATTATGTACACTGCAAATCAAGGCATTTAATTAGGTTGTAAATATTTGATGTACTACACTTCAACATTATTCCTACGTAGAATGACATTGGAAAATCAATCGTTAAAAATGGTATTTGTGTTGCGATCATTCGTACAATACATTTCTCATGATATTAGTTCATGAACATTTGTTGAACATAGTTGGCACTAATGTTGGAAATACAGACAGGGTTTGTTATTCGTTATACCATTGTAAGCTATTTTATCGTCATATCTTCTAGGGAGGTCATCTGATCCTATATTATTTGTGCCTTTTTTCATACTAGATTGAGTAATAAAAACCCATTAGCTTGGTAAGCCATCTCTGCTGTAATAGTGGGGTGACTCTCTAATCCAAAACATATCTTAAACTCTGAAGATGGTTCATTATTTTAAAATGACCCTCGAACAAGTATGGCCTCTATCCACTACAAAATAAGGCCTACAATTTTAAAACTTAAGACTGTATAATATTTATTTGAGACTATGCTGGCTTGCATACCATAAAGTTTTATGTTATCTAAAAACAACTGAGCTACCACTGGATCTGAATAAGGGTGGATAAGAGTGAGGAAATGGCTATATTTTGGTAATCGATCTACAATGACCAAAATAATGTCCATGCCTCATGTTTTGGGAAATTTATCTATTGAGTCCATAAAAATGTGAATCCAGGGAATACTAGAAATTATATGTGGTTGTGACATTACATGATAAGCAATGTGCTCAATTATATTTCTTTAGAAAATCCTAAATACCTTTATAATAGTTTGAACTTGTACTTTCATGCTTGGCCAGAAAAAAATTATTTCATCCTTTTGTATGTAGCCTCTACTCCCGAGTTCCATCCCATAAGTGAAGAATGTTAGGCCTTTATCACTACAGTTCTCAAGTCTCCACTATCGCCCACAAATAAACTATTTCGAATCTGAGTATACATCCACATAAAGTAAAATCCTCCATCAAATTTTGATTCATCGACAACATAGTTATTGTATGTAAAAGTTACTCTCCTGCGTGGACCAATGACATTTGGACACCTGTTCTCATAAGTAGACACATCAACAATTAACCCAGATTTTGTCGACCACAGACATAAATAGTTAGCACACTAGCCGACCAACATGAAAAGATGAATCAACATGAAGGAGAAAGGTGTCACACGTGGAGATAGACCAAAGTACACTTTACATGTGTTCTTGGAGATCAACTGTCACATTCATTATGTACATTTATAAATGCCTGAATATATAAAGGCATTCTAACCTTTTTTTGGACCAATATAAATGCATTACTTCCCTTAGCTCAATGGATAACAGGTCATTATTATTCTAACAAGAATACCTAGAACTATGTGTAACCAACAATAGTAATACAATAATCGTGGACATATGCTTTCTCAAAGATGAACCGCGTTTAAAATCTCTTATGCCTTATTCATTTTATTCATATTATTAACGATGATTATAGAATTGTTATTACATGGCTAAGATAATATTTCTACCAATTTTAGACATCAACAATAGTAATCAACTACTTTTCCTTAGTTTCATCTTCATAATTGGTACTACTTTGGTACTTGTTTATGATCATTATAGCATTTTAAGCTATTTTGTCATCATATTGTCTAGAGAGGTCATTTTCCCGTCTATGATGATTTGCCTTTTTTATACTAGTTTGAGTCATTAATGCCCATTAGCCATCTCTATTGTAATAGTGTGTCCACTCTCTTCTCCGAAAAATATTTTAAACTACGATGATGATTCATTATTATAAAATAACTCTTGGACAATAATAAACCCACTGATATGTACATGTAACATTATTCTTCCTGTTTGAATGAAGAATATAATGGAAAGTAATGGATATATCCATTGTAACATGAAAGTGTAGAATATATGATTTGAAAAAAATGATTTCATGGTGAATTATAATGATTTAATCAACTAAAATTGATATTCTAAATTTATATTACATTCGCAACTAATCGTGTTGCATAGTAGTTAAATGTACTAACCTCATTCAATCTTCTATTTTTTTAGATGCGTGAATTGGCAAATGAACGAAATTGGCTTCGACTTAAAGTTGATAAGCTAGTGGAATCAAATGCACCACTTAGTTCAAAACTCGAAGTTCATCGAGAAAATATCATGAGACTTAACTCGCAAATATCTATTTTTGAATCTAAGATTGAGAGATAAAATGAGACCAGTAATAGGGGGATAGGAGATAAGAATGAAGAAAGAAGATCTACTGGTGGCCCATCTCATAAGAGATAGATGTCGCCACCTCCTCCTAGACTAGATAGTCACATCTTTTCAAGTTCTACGCGTGATAGATCATACTGTCCTTGAGCAACCTCCTCAGTCATATCCATTGATTATTATGATGAACACTCTCTTTCTCCTAAACTGCCCGATTCTTAGGAAAGGTTGAGTAGGGCATTAGCCTTTGATTGTCTGGTCCCCCGAGCAAATAGAGGTCACTACAGGTATCCTCATTACTTGAACATCGCATCGAGCACCGGGAGGGATCAGCTAGGTACAGAACAAGTGTCTGAGAATCCGTGCATGCCGAGAAGACTTGTCAGGAAGAAAGCTCAGTACAAATGCATGGTAGGGACGATTGAGCTTCTTCAAATAGGTCCAAATAGGTCCGAGAAGGAAATCATTCATGGAAAGGATCAATTCAACGACTGAAGGATCGTTTAGGGTAGATGACCATGACCAAGAATACTTTACAATGAAGTTTCATAAATGGATCTCCTTTTATCCCAATTATTGTTAATTTCCCCACTCCTTCCAAGTTCAAGCCATTAGTGGTTACTCCCAAATATGATGGCAAAACTTATCCAGTTTTACATATTGAACAATATCAAGATGCAACTCATATTTATTTTGTTCCTAACGAAATGCGTTGTCGATCTTTCTCCAAAACTATCATTAGTTCCACCTAAATCTGGTATAACAACTTGCCCCTAGAATAAATTACCATCTTTCAGCAGCTCGCCGAGTTATTTATTAGTAATTTCTCCTTTGGGTCCAAGCTAGTTAAAAGAGTATCCTATCTACTAAGTATTCGCTAGAAAGTAGGAGAAACTACTCGGAAATATATCACTCACTTAATAATGGGAAATTATAAGTAATGGACTATGAGGAGAAAACAACCATCACTTCTTTTATGAACGGTCTGCTTCCAGATTAGATATATTATGCACTAGCCAAGGATCCACCTAAAACCATGACAGAGCTCATGGAAAAATCTGGATAAATCATGAATGTCGAGTAGTCTATGGCCGCAAAGTAAACCCCTACGACCAAACCTAATGGCCACAAGAGCGTAAAAAAAAGGAACAGAAGGACAAGAAAGTGGAAAAACAAAAAAAAAATGATGATTATACCCCTCTGACCATTAGCATGCACCACATATTGGAAGAGATTAAAGGTAATAGAGACTTAAAATGGCCTAGAAAGCTGAAGTCACCACCTAACAGGAGGGATAAGTCCACGTATTATGATTTTCACAAAGATCATGGGCACGCTACAAATAGTTATATTGCCCTAAAAACTGAAATTGAATCTCTCATCAATCTTTTCAACGTCAATCTTTTCAACGGTGATGAACATCATCTCCATCAAAACTCAAAACTTTTCAACGTCAATCTTTTTTTACTCTTGGTCTTTATCCCTTGGCTAGACTGGTACACCACACTATTTTCAACCAGTTCAATAAAATCAGGTGAACTTATCAAATTCGATATGTACCAACAGTCTTGTATGATTTCTTCTTTGACAAATCAAATACATAATATCAATAAACTTCATCCATGACTTCGTCTTTGACAATTTACGGATAGGAAGTCCGAACAAAATAAACTTTTCCAACGTCAAAAAGTTCACGTATGATTTCATCTCCGATAAATAAAGTACAATAGTTAGTGAAACTTCATGTATTACTCAAAGTTAAACACAAGAAGTTTCACCCTACTAAGTAAAATTTCATGTATAACTCAAAGTTAAACACAAGAAATTTTACCCCATTAAGTTAAAGCGCATGAATTCATATATACATTCCTAATACACTTGGTCGCCTATGATAATTAATGTCGACACTTAGCTCAATAAAACTACTTACAATTTTACCTAACGATTTTAGTAGAATCTAAGGCATTACACTCTAGGTTCAATAATAAATTAAACACTTGTTAAAAAAGCAGGTTACCTAGTCGGCTAGCCGATTATCTAATCACAATCTTAAAACAAGTTAAGTGCATAAATAATAATGTACTCAAAACCAAAGACTAATCTCTTTATAAAAAGGAGATTATAATCAAAAGTAAGCAGGTACATGTGAAGAGAAAATTTATTATGCTGGACGCTTTCCCTATGCCTTATCCATCCCAGTAGGAGGGTCATCAAGGGTATATGGTGAGTTTATTGTGTTAAATTCCCTCAGCATTTGCCTATTGTTTTTTCTCGGCCTATAAAGCAAGTGAGGAGGACAGACATGCTCATTTTCATAATTGACGTCGTAGTCACCCAAATATTTACTTATCGGTCATTAAAGAATAGCATCAAGTGGAATCCAATTTGAATGGAGGTTTTGTACAATCCAATAGGCCTGGGTCATTCATGTGCCATAACTCACTGTTGCGATCATACTTCAACAAGGTCAATAAGTTAGTCCACCCCCATCTATAGCCTTCACGATTGCTTTGTGCAAGATAATCACCCAAGTAAGTCAAGGCCTCATTATAGACATCTACCCAAACTTCCCTTGGCTGCTTATGAAATTATAAGGTCAGACTATCCACTGGATCTTGAAGTTTGTTTAGGACAAGGTCTTTGGATTTCAACAAGGCAGCTTGGTCGGCCAATGTATTTTTAATCCTCTCTCCTTCAACAATTGGCCGAGTAACCACTACTTGCCTTATTGGCTGGCCTGATTTAGTTTTGTTCTTCTTTAAGCACACAAGTTCCTCCAACAACTTGGAATTTTTAAGTTCCAAGAAAGAAGCACCTTCATTCGGTATAGCCTCAGACTCAGCAGTCTTCTTCAAGTTGTCAAACTCATTCCTCAAACGGTTATTTTTCTCTTCCAATAGTTTGGCAACCTCCTGAGCACTTTTAACTTCTCGGTGCAATAAGAACTCTTTTTTTTGTAAGCCGAGGACATATTTTCTAGCTTCTTATCAAACCCACATCCTTCACTCAATGATTTAAACTTAGCTTCATAGTTAAAATGGAGTAAATCCAAATAAAGTTTATGGTCCTCTTGCAGTTTCTTTATCATCTCATAATAGACCTCATTATTTCCTATGGCCCTATTCAGAATAAAATGTTGATGAACGTAGGCATCCTTCACTTGGTCGGATACTCTATAGCTAAGCACATTGTCCAGCTATTCATTAGTCAAAGCAAAATGTTCAGATTGAAGCAAATAGGTGTAGTATTTTAGTAGCTTAGATGCAGTGGAAAAGATAATGTTCTTCCTGGAGTCAAACTAGAAATCACAAAGGTAAGGATATAAAAATACAGTCGAGAAAATCATATAAGACCTATAAATACAGAATAATAGAGGCAACCAAGCATGAGCAACAAGCACAATAAAAAGGTATACTATATCAAAAAAAAGTTTTTCATTGATAAACAAATGGGTATTACAAAATATGGTCATGTTATAAGGCAGGAAGGCAAAACAGAAAGAAAAGAATAAAAATTTTTAAAAAAGAAAAAAAGCAGACGATTAAAGGAGCTAGACCTTCTCCTTGTATTGGGGGATAACTTATAGGGGAGGTGGGTCGGGCACCAACAGCTAGAAATGATGAAGACTCAATAGGCACCATGGAAGACTCCCCAAAACCTTCCTCGTTGTTAAAATCTTCATTCAGATTTTGAGGAGTAGCTGGGTCATGCCTTTGAAATAATTCAGAATCTCCAACTATGTTGATCACCTTCAGAGTCTCCGACCAATCTTTTTTGAAGGACGTCTTCTTAAAATATTCAATTTGGGCAGAAGCAGCAAATAATGCCTTCTCCCAACACTTGCCAAAGAAGCTTCCTTGTCCTTCTTCCCTTTGGCCGTCAGTGAAGTAACTTTGGCAGTCAGAGCAACCATTTTCTCTCAAAAACTTTGGCCGTGTTCTGGGTCTCTATTATCTTCAGCAACTTTGACCTTACTCTCAACCATATTCATATTCTCCACGACAGACTTGGCCTTATCTTTAGCAGTTTTAACCTTGTTCTCTGCTGTAACTTCCATATCCTCAGACAACTTCAACTTCTTAGCCCAATTCTTTTTCTCCTTCTCAATAGCCTTTTGAGAATCCTATAAGGATTAACTCAGACCTTCAAAAGACTCTTCCACTTCATCTGAGGAATAGGATGACTTTAGATAATCGTCCTTATCCATCATCTGGTTGAAGTTAACCAAAAATTATAAAAAGATAAACATACAATGTCAAAGGAAGATCATTAAAATGAAAAAAAAAGTCAAGCACTTACCAAGGCTAAGTTATGGAAAGCCCTTTCAGTCAATCTTATCCTAAGAATAGGAACTAATGCTTCCCTGTGTACTATAAGAGTTCCATCTTTGATTAAACCCATAGTCAATCCGGGGCTGATGGACACAAAAACTAACCCAACATCACCTAGGTCGGTTGGAGTTTTTTTCATCAACTCCTGTTGGTCGGATTAGACTTTCTTTGTCTGCTTTTGAGGTTCAGGCAAGCCTTTCTTCAACCACTTGTACTGATGTTTATTAACTTGGATTTATTATGTAGTGAGAACTTGAGGACTTTTGTCAACTACTTGTGGTCTCTTTCTAGTGTCAACATTCTTCTTAGCAGGAGGAGATAATATCCCACCCAACAAATTAGGTGTCTTTATTTTACCCATATCAACTAAAGGGGAAGAAGGGACGTCAGATATATCAAAAGACTCAAATGAAGAAGAAGTTCATCCTTGATCCAAATCTTTTTATTCTTCAGCCGAAGAAGTAAGAATGGGTTCTTCTAAATGTATGTGGGATGAAGGAAAAATAACAGTAGGCCGAGTAACAAATGAAGGGATGGAACTTTGATATTCCAGTAAATAAGAGGTTGATCTAGGGTGTTCTTCTCCAACTCTCTGGTGGATCACCTAAAAGTACTTAAACTCCTTAAGATTGATGTCTTCTTCCTTAGGGCACTTCTTCTTGTTGTCCACTACACAAAAACAAAGAAAAATGGTTAGCCGGCATTCTTTTAAATAGTTGGTATACTTGAAAATAAATGAAGAATTTAAATATAATATAATATATTCCACGCCTTTCCTGGGGGCACTTGGGTCCATTGTAACTTTCCCCCTCAGGAAGAGGAGCACACTGCCAACTCTTGACCACTACACTATAATCCCACTAATCTTTGTTAGACTCTGCAAATTAACCACCAAAGCCCTATTGGCAAATCTATTTTTTAGATAGTACGTGTTGTCAGTAGTAGTGCCCCATTTGTAGCAAAACATTATTTATGAGATGCCTATATGGGTCACATAAAGTTTATTAAGTCTATTTACCCCATTGACTACTCTCTAAGTATTGAGGGCTACCTTAACAAGGACTACATAAAAATACTGACAAAACTCAAGAAATAGGTGGTTATGAGG
Source organism: Sambucus nigra (assembly GCA_949130495.1). Taxonomy (NCBI): domain Eukaryota; kingdom Viridiplantae; phylum Streptophyta; class Magnoliopsida; order Dipsacales; family Adoxaceae; genus Sambucus; species Sambucus nigra. The sequence goes on along the minus strand of OX422223.1, from coordinate 436,451,339 downwards.
AAATGAAATACCACACTCAGCAAAAATAGTGTGGGAATCCAATGTCCCTCCGGTAAAGATAAAACATCAACAGGGGGCTCTCCATCTGTAAACTTACCCTGCTAGTTATTATTCTCCTTTTCTTAAATTCTTCTAAATAACCTTCGTCTACGATGTAAAACATGTTTGAAAGATAAAAGGAAAATCAAAGAAGAGTAAGGAAAAGAGCTTACAGAGACAAACTATGACAATGAACAAAGTAGCAGAAGCAGGGATCAGGTAGCAGAGGTAAAGCTTAGAAACAAAGAAAGCTTGTGTTCAAAAGTTCGTGGTAAAGAAACAGCGGAAACTTTCGTCCTTTATAGTTTCCCTCAAAAATGGAGAAACAATTATTAACTGAACTAATGATTAACCTTCGAACGACCGCATGGTTCCACGGGCATAAAAAGACCAGTATACCCTCTGGTATTTCAAAAGTTTTCAAATTATTTACAAAAATGCCACCGCCTGCGCAAATAATGAAATATTTTACCAAGTCTAGTAAGTCGTTTGCTGACTAACATCATAAATAAATGACGATAAAGTATTCAGAGATCAAATTCCATCCTTTCAACAAATATACAAGAATGAAGCATTGGGAACATAGTTGTTGTATGTAAAAATTACTCTCCCACATGGACCAATGACATTTGGACACCTGTCCTCACAAGTAGACACCTCAGCAATTAACCCAGACTTGGATGGACCCAGACGTACTTAGTCGGCACACCGACCAACCAACATAATAAGATGAATCAATAGGAAGGAGAAAGGTCTCATACGTGGAGATAGACGAAAAGGCACTTCACATGTGTTCTTGGAAATCAACTGTCACATTCATTATGTACGATTGTAAATGCATGAATATATAAATGCATTCCAACCTTTTTTGGACGACTATAAATACATTACTTACCTTAGCTCGAGGGACTAGAGGTCATTCTTATTCTAACAAGAATACCTAGAGCTCTGTGTAACCAACGATAGTAATTCTATAACCGTGGACATAGGCTTTCTCATAACTGAACCACGTTAAAATTCTCTTGTGTCTTATTCATTTTATTCATATTATTATTTGAAATTATAGAATAGGTATTACGTGGACAAGATACTATTTCTACCAAGTTTAGACATCAACAATAGTAATCCACTCATTTTTCTTAGTTTCATCTTCATAGTTGTTACTAATTTGGCAATTGTCTGTGAACATTACAACATTGTAAGCTATTTTGTCGTCATATTGTCTAGAGAGGTCATTTGCTCGTCTATGATGATTTGACCTTTTTATACTAGTTTGAGTAATCAATGGCCATTAGCCATCTCCACTGTAACAGTGTGGTCACTCTCTGCTCCGAAAAATATTTTAAACAATGATGATTTATTACTATGAAATGACTATCGGACAATAAAAAATCGACTAATATGTACATGTAACATTATTCTTCCTGTTTGAATGAAGAATATAATGGAAAGTACTAAATATATTCATTTTAATGCATTTATACCTCAATATATAGCATACATACATAATACATTAATATTTGTGTAATTCTAATAAATAAGAAATATATATGTCCATGTACACAAAACTACGTATATTTATATTTATTAAATTATATAATGTCTTAAAACCCATATGTTAAATAATATTATCAAGAGATACATGGTACATGTATATAGTTTTTTACATGTATTATTAATGCATGGAATAATAAAAAATATACATATACTACATATATATTAAAAACATTATCAATTCATGGAATATCATTACATAGACACACACACACACACACACACACACACACACAGACAGTGGCGAAGCCAGGAAAAATATTTGGGTGGGGCACTCGAAAAAACTTACGAGCACTATATATGTTAGAGTTTATGGGAAGAATCCCCGAAGGGACTCTTTTTTGGGTGATCTTGAAACTCTTTCTTAAATATTACATGAAATATAATTAACTCAATCAATATTATAACTAAATTTCAATTGAGTAAAAGGTTGGGAATAAAAAACATTATCTTGGAGAGAAAAAAACCCAATATCTCAAATTTTAATGCATATTACCAAAATTCTGAAAATCACAAGTCACAAAAAGAAATGTGTAAATACAACATTTAATTATAAGTTGTCATGTTTAAATGTTTTTGTGTTAAAAAAAAGCAATAAATAATTCAAAGATATTTTTGGCTATTACTCATCTAACTAGTTATCTTTCCATTATTCCCACCCACGTTGAAACAGTAATGGTAAAATATTAAGTATCTTTGGAAATAACTCTCCCGAGCTTGTAATAGATGGATAGAGTGTGAAATAGGGTTATTACTCAAAGCTAAACATTCTTATCATTGTATATACAAGGTGGATTTTTTTTGTTTCAAATTTGGGTGGGGCACTTGCCCACCCCAAGTACAAAGTGGCTCCACTACTGCGCGCGCGCGCACACACACACACACACACACATATATATATATATATATATATATATATATATATACATGTTTGTCAATTCTATCAAATTTTTAAAAAATTGTATTTAAAAACAAGTTACCAAATGCCCACCAATATTTATAAATGCAAAAAATTAAATTTTAAAACTATATTTAAAAATAGTATTTAAATCGAGTTTTTTGAATACTTAATCAAAGCGCTAATTTTTTAAATACAATTTATTTATTCTTGTTTATATACAGTTTTGTTAATTTTTCTCCATGTTGTTTGTGTTCTAGCATTCAAAGTTAAATAATAGTATAGGCACTAATTCGTAGTCTACATTTTAAATTTGTAGCTTATTTTTTTTGCTTGGCCCACGAGTGCAAAAAAGTGGTTTAATACTTGGACTTGTATATCTTTTCCTTCTTTCCTTCTTTTCTTTCTTTCCCTCCAAGTTTTACCAACACTAGCACAAAATGCTCACTGTGAATGGGTACAACTTCAAGTGAAACTATCTTACCAAAACCGGATATTAACATAACATAAAATCTTTCCAAACACTTCTCCAATGCATCTCTAAAAAGAGTAGTGAATGAATAAAGACTGCCAAGAGTAACACTTGATGACAAAAGAAACATATGGTCCAACTATATATATTCGATGTCAATGAAAAAGAAAGAAAGAAAGAACGAACTTCTAGAATGTGGTCCGAGTGAAAAAGCTGTTGGAAAATTGGACTCAAGTTGGACTTTGAAAGCTGTCCAGAATTTTCTGGACAGACTTTTGAGCAACTTTGAGCTCAAATTTGGGTGGGACCCACACTACGATAATTGTGGGACAATATACGAACGCGTTCTCCTCCGCAAGAAGATTAACGTAGTATATTCACATATCCAATTTCATTAAGTTATGAATGATAAGTATGTCCCCAAAGTGACTCACAAAGCAATGAAAGTTAATGAATTGGGTATGTTTTACCTCTTATCCCACATTGGAAGAGTAGTGGGAAAATGATGAGTTAATAAAACCCAAACGATTGACTAAGACTTGGATGCCTTGGGGTATCCCAACTCTTTGAAGGGGAGATGACCTAAGCTATGCTCGGGTTGACTTTCGGTCAAAGGTCCACACGCGCGCGCGTGCGTTCGTCCAACCGGCTCAGCTCGGGATTATAAAAATCTCCTATATTATTGGACCAAATTATTTTAACTTTCTAGGCTTTAATTATTAATTAATTATGAAATTAATTAATTAATAAACTGATGGCAGTTATTGTCAACTGTTAAATTCGTTTAACTATTTTTGTCAGTTATTTTTGAACAGTCACTTAATTTGCTATAAATACAAATGCTTCCCTCCGTTTTTAAACAAATGGAAAATTTCCCTCTCCGATTTCCTTCCAACCAGAAATACTGTTCTTCATAAATTCTGGGTATCCGCATTCTTTTAATCATACTGTTTAGTTGGGTAAATACACAGATTTGTGTTCGATGGAATTAATTCATTGTTGTGCTACATGAATTAATTCGAAATCCATTCTATCTTGGAAGACATTTATTCATTAACCTACAACACTTGGGAGGGAATAACATTGTCTTAAGGAAACTGTGGTATCACACAGGGCTCGGATTCAATTTCTTATTCTTCTGTAATATACCTTTCTTGTACCAAGTAAGTAATTCTAATTTTCTGTAATTTAGTTTTAATTCTGTAATATTTATTTCATTAATAATTATGTACTACTTGTTAATTAAATAGTAGACATAACAATCTTAAGACAATTTTATGTTGTTCTACTGTTTTATAGTGAACATAAAAAATTTTATTACAGAAATTTATTCGTATTAAATAATTCTATTTTGACAGACAAATTGAATTAAAATATTATTTTAATGCATATATTAATAAAACAGTTTTGGTACAAAAATTAATTTCTACACTGTTTATATATATATATATATATTGTTTTAGAAAATAAAATTTTATTTATAAATAAATTTTGTTGTTAAATCTGTTTATATAAAAAAAAATTGATCTTGAAATTATAATTCTATTTTGTACGGAATTCTTTTTATTATTAAAAAATAGTGTGACACGGATTTTATTGTGTATAAACTTATGTTTATATTATAGTTTAATTCTGAATATCATTTAGAATTCCTTTGGAATTCATTTATTGGGAATTATATTTGGAGGAAATTGGTACACATAATTTTGTATTCTGTTTTGATTAATTAATTTATATATGAATTCTATCATCGATAAAAATTCTGTTTTCGTAACAGAAATGGAATCGCTAAGTATGAATACTATTCCTACTAATGTGACTGTCACCAACACAAATGTGACTGCACCCGTATCTATGCCACACGGGGAGAAACCGAAAAAGTTCAATGGGACTGACTTCAAACGTTGGTAAGGACAAATGTATTTCTATCTCACTACATGCAAACTGGGTAGGTTTGTATATGAAGATTGTCCCTCTATTCAAGAGGGAGATGACTCTGAAAAGGTTGCTGATGTTGATGCTTGAAAGCACTCGGACTACCTATGCCGGAATTATATTTTGGCCTACTTGCACAAGACACTGTATCATGTCTACTTCACTATCAAGACATCCAAGGAATTGTGGAATTCTTTGGAAAAGAAGTACAAAAATGAAGATGCTGGGATGAAGAAATTTATCATCGGGCATTTTCTAGACTTCAAACTGATTGACTCGAAACCAGTGATCTCGCAAGTGTAAGAACTCCAAGTGATCCTCCATGACATTCATGCTGAAGGAATGTCACTTAGTGAAACTTTCCAAGTTGCTGCAGTTGTTGAAAAGTTTACACCATCTTGGACTTTATTCAAAAAAAATCTCAAGCATAAGCGAAAGGAGATGAATGTGGAGGAGTTGTTGGTCATGCTGAGAATTGAAAAAGATAATCGTGAGTCTCAAAAGAAAAGTGGGAAGAATCCAATGGAAACGAAAGTCCATGTCGTTGAAGGTCCTAAGAAGAACAAACGAAAGCATGATGGGGAAGGCACTTCCAAACAGAATAAGAAGAAGTTCAAAGGCAAATGCTACAATTGTGGTAAACCTGGACACCGCTCAAGCGAGTGTCGTAAGCCAAAGAAGAAAAATTGAAATAATCCTCAAGCAAATGTAACTGAGGGTGAAAACATCGCTAATGACTTGGCGGATATGAATCTTTCTACCGTGGTCTCTGAATGTAACTTGGTTGGGAATACCAAGGAATGGTGGGTGGACACTGGGGCCACACGACACATTTGTGCAAACAAATGGAAAACCTATAAGCCTTTTGAAAATGAGGAGACCCTCTTTATGGGGAATTCTTCCACTTCTAAGGTGGTGGGACAAGGAAAGATTTCTCTAAAAATGACTTCTGGAAAGGAACTTACTCTCAACAATGTTTTTCACGTGCCTGATATCCGAAAGAATCTGATTTCTGGATCTCTCCTAACTAAAAATGGTTTCAAGCTTGTGTTTGTGTCTGATCACTTTGTGTTGTCAAAGAATGACATGTATGTAGGAAATGGCTACCTAAATGAGGGGCTCTTTAAAATCAATGTTCTTACTGTAACCCCAACAATATCTGTTTCAATGAATGAAATTGCTTGTTCTTTTTACTTGATTGAGTCATCTAATATTTGGCATGCTAGATTAGGACATGTTAATTTTGATACATTGCGTAGATTAATTAACTTGGATTTTTTGCCAAAATTTAATATTGATAAAAATCATAAATGTGAAATTTGTGTGGAATCTAAATTAGCTAGATTACCTTTCCATTCTATTGAAACGATAAGTGAACCTTTAGATTTAATTCACACTGATAATTGTGATTTAAAATTTGTTCAAACTAGAGGTGGGAAAAAGTATTTTATTACTTTTATTGACGATTGCACAAAATATTGCTATGTATATTTGTTACATAGTAAAGATGAGGCTATTAATGCATTTAAACAATATAAGAATGAAGTTGAGAATCAATTAAGAAAAACGATAAAGGCTATTAGGAGTGATAGAGGAGGTGAATATGAATATCCATTTGAGGAATTTTGTTCTGAAAATGGAATTATTCATCAAACTACTGCTCCTTATTCTCCTTTATCGAATGGTGTTGCTGAACGCAAAAACCTTACTTTGAAAGAGATGATGAACTCAATGTTATTAAGTTCAGAAGCTCCACAAAACTTGTGGGGGGAAGCCTTACTTTCTGCTAATTACATTCTCAATAAAGTACCTCACAAGAAGACTCTCAAGACACCTTATGAATTATGGAAAGGTCAAAGACCTTCCTATAAATATTTACGAGTGTGGGGGTGCTTAGCCAAAGTGATGGTTCCTAAACCTAAAAAGGTAAGAATAGGACCAAAAATCGTGGATTGTGTGTTCATCGGCTATGCTACTAATAGCAGTTCATATCAATTTCTAGTTTGTAAATCTGAGATTTCGGATATTCATGTATATACGGTTATTGAATCGAGGGACGCTTCATTTTTTGAAAATGAATTCCCGTATAACATGACCCAAGAATCTGGTCCTTCTAAAAGGCCAAATCAAGCTACTATAAGTGGTACTCATCAACCTATTAAACCAATAGAGGATGAACCAAGACGTAGTAAAAGAGCAAAAAAAATTGCTTCTTTCGGTCCGAATTTTCTAACATATTTGATAAAAAATGAAACTCAATCGTATAAAGAAGCCATATCCTTACCCGATGCTTCTAATCGAAAAAAAGCAATTAATAGTGAAATTGAATCCATATTACAAAATCATACATGGGAACTAGTGGATCTTCCACCAGGTTCAAAACCGTTAGGTTATAAATGGATCTTCAAAAAGAAATTGAAGGCCGATGGATCAATTGATAAATATAAATCTAGACTTGTAGCTAAAGGCTATAGGCAAAAGGAAGGGTTGGATTACTTCAACACATATTCACCGGTAACAAGAACAACGTCCATTCGGATGTTAATAGCAATATCTACTATTAATGGACTTGAAATACATCAAATGGATGTAAAAACTGCATTCTTAAACGCTGAACTAGATAGAAAATTTATATGGAGCAACCTGAAGGGTTCAAAGCTCCCGGACAGGAAAAAAAGTATGTAAGCTTGTTAAATCACTTTATGGATTAAATAAAGGACCTAAACAATGGCATGCAAAATTTGATAATGCAATGTTATCAAATGGTTTCAAAATTAATGAATGCGATAAATGTGTTTACTTTAAATACATTCAAAATGGATATGTCATTGTATGCCTCTATGTTGATGATATGCTTATCATGGGTAGTAACTTAGAAATTGTCAAAACTACAAAACAAATGTTGAGTAGTAGATTTGACATGAAATATTTGGGAATCGCCAATGTTATATTAGGAATTAAAATTTCTAGAACATCGGATGGACTTATATTATCTCAATCTCATTACATAGAGAAAGTACTTAAAAAATTCAAGAAGTATGATATTAGTCCTACCAAGACACCTGTAGATGTAAATTTACATCTAGCAAGAAATAATGGTGAAAGCATATCTCAACTAGAACATTCTCTTATTATTGACAGTTTAATATATATCATAAACTGTACGCGACTGGACATAGCATACTCAATAAGTAAGCTAAGTCGATTTACGAGTAATCCAGGAAGAGATCACTTGAAAGCAATATTCAGAGTTTTAGGTTATTTAAAATATACTCAAAACTATAGACTGCACAACTCAAAATATCCAGCTGTTCTTGAAGGACATTGCGATGCAAATTAGATATCAGATACAAAAGACTCTAAGTATACGAGCGGGTATGTGTTTAACCTTGGAGGTGCAGCCATATCTTGGAAATCCTAAAAAAAAACGTGCATTGCTAGATCGACAATGGAATTCGAATTCATTGCACTAGACAAATTTGGAGAAGAAGATGAATGGCTTCGAAATTTCTTAGAGGATGTTCCAAATTGGTCGAAACATGTGCCCGCAATATGTATACATTGCGATAGTCAATCGGCAATTGGAAGGGCACAAAATCACATGTATAACGGAAAGTCACGATATATTCGTCGTCGACACAATACCGTTAGACAACTTCTCTCAAACGGAATTATCTCAATTGACTATGTAAAGTCAAAAGATAATATATCGGATCTACTAACGAAAGGTTTAAACCGAGAGCAAGTTGAAAGATCATCGAGAGGAATGGGTGTAAAGCCTATAAATAAATAAGAATCAATATATTGGAAACCCAACCTAGATGACTGGAGATCCAAGATCTAGGTTCAATGGGAAAATCGAACTACATTGTATTTAGTAAGCACTGGAGGATATTTAATCATATCCATTCCAAAGATAAGACAGTGCACATCTGCCGTGAAATTAGGATAAGTTATGCTTTTAATGACATCCATATCTTAGTATGTCTAAGTGGGGTATTGCAAGATACTCTTTATGGAAGTCACCTACGTGAGTAAGAAGGGGACCACTTCAATGAGAATAATAAAAGGCATATTTTTTAAAATACTCACGGAACCAAGTGGTGTTCATGGCCAAAATGAACAAAAACGTGAGAACCAAATGTGTTGAAGAATTGTTGTGTTAATACTGTTGTCTAGGTTTACAGAAATGTTTGACGGTTCAATGATGTGAAGCCTACTGATTAACCAAGTAAATCTGATAGTATATCACTAAGGAAAGTTCAAGGCCACCAGGCTACTTCTCCCGATGCAATAAGTCTTCAGTTTTACTTAACCTGTGTCTGCATTTGCATTAGCATCTGTTCTATTTTATTTATAGCAATATATCATTCATGTGGGGGATTGTTGGAAAATTGGACTTAAGTTGGACTTAGAAAGCTGTCCAGAATTTTCTGGACAAAATTTTGGGCAACTTTAAGCTCAAATTTAGGTGGGACCCACACTACGATAATTGTGGAACAATATACGAACGCGTTCTCCTTCGCAAGGAGATTAACGTTGTATATTCACATTTCCAATTTCATTAAGTTATGAATGATAAATCTATCCCCAAAGTGACTCACAAAGCAATGAAAGTTAATGAATTGGGTATGTTTTAACTCTTGTCCCACATTGGAAGAGTAGTGGAAAAATGATGAGTTAATAAAACCCATTTGATGGACTAAGGCTTGGATGCCTTGGGGTATCCCAACTCTTTGAAGGAGAGATGACCTAAGTTATGCTCGGGTTGACTTTCGATCAAAGGTCCACGCGCGCGCGCGCGTCCGTCTGTCCGGGTCGGCTCGGTTCGGTTCGGTTCGGCTCGAACTTGGGCTTATAAAAATCTCCTACATTTTTGGGTCGAGTTAATTTAACTTTCTGGGCTTTAATTATTAATTAATTACGAAATTAATTAATTAATAAACTGTTGTTAGTTATTGTCAACAGGTAAATTCGTTTAACTGTTTTTGTCAGTTATTTTTGAACAGTCACTTACTTTGCTATAAATACAAATGCTTCCCTCCGTTTTTAAACAAATGGAAAATTTCCCTCTCCGATTTCCTTCCAACCAGAAACACTATTCTTCATAAATTCTGGGTTTCTGCATTCTTTTAGTCATACTGTTTGGTTGGGTAAATACACAGATTTGTGTTCGATGAAATTAATTCATTGCTGTGCTACATGAATTAATTCGAAATCCGTTCTATCTTGGGAAACATTTATTCATTAACCTACAACACTTGGGAGGGAATAAAATTGTCTTAAGGAAATTGTGGTATCACACAGGGCTCGGATTCAATTTCTTATTCTTCTGTAATATATCTTTCTTGTACCAAGTAAGTAATTCTAATTTTCTGTAATTTAATTTTAATTCTGTAATATTTATTTCATTAATAATTCTGTAATATTCGTTAATTAAATAATAGACATAACAAAAGCTATGAGTTATTTGATTAGGAGGTAGAGAACTTGAAAGTTTTAACTCTTCTATGCCTACGATAATACAAAAGCTAGCATGTATATACCTAAAAAAAGATAAAAGCATGTAGAAGTCCAAATTTTATGATAATAAAACATCGAGCAATTACATCACAAAAACGAGCGTTTGACATACCAAATATCTTGAAATAAAACTATATTTCAACAATTAAGCAACGCTGTGAGTCTATAAAATAGATTTCTACACTTAAACACAGAGTTAACGTGCGCAGTTTTTACAAAAAGGAGAAATTTAAAAGTTCATCCACTAAAAGCTTAACTTGTAGTATGTACTATGTGTACTAGGGATAAATGCACAAGCTAGACGTTCTTAAACAATAGTAAAGCATAACCATATATATATATATATATATATATATATATATATATATATATATAGAGAGAGAGAGAGAGAGAGAGAGAGAGAGAGAGAGAGAGAGAGAGGCTCACCTACATCATGCACTATACATCACACCGCACATCACACTTAATTCTAGGCCCTAGAAAACGTTTTTTTTCAAATTTTATATTTTTTCCTTGAAATTAACCTTCCAATCAACCCATATGCCAAAAATTAGGTCAAAATACATTTTGAAGCTATTTTTAAAAAATCCACAAAAAACTGTTGGCGCAGAGCCTTATAAATAAGGTATTATTAGCAGTTTTGTGTAGATTTTTTAAAAAAAGTTACAAAATGTATTTTGACTTAATTTTTTGCTTGTGGGTTGATTAGAAGGTTAATTTCAAGGGGAAAATATAAAATTTGAAAAAAAGTTTTTTAGGGCATATAATTAATCATGATGCATGGATGACGTATAGAGCATGATGTAGGTGAGCTTTCTCATATATATATATATATATATAGTGTAACGAGTTCTTCACAGCATGCATCAACTCTGAAAGTAATAGTCAATTCCTCCAAGACCATTGCATTCTTCAAAGAAACATTTCCAAGCGAAGATATCAGAAAACATGACAGAAATTGAAGGAAAATATTAGCGATTTCAAACCATGTAGTCTCCTATAAAAGAGAGTGGATAGTTATAAATCGTGTGAGTTGTCTTATAATTTACAGAAGAAAGTTAAGGCAGTGGCAAAAAATCACCTAAAAAAATACCAAACTACATAAATAATTTCAAATAATAATATACCAAACCAAAAATTAAAAGATTTACCATACTAAAGGTGAGGGATTCAAGATGTGGAAGTTCGGCAACAAGGCAATTAATGCTTCAAATATCTGGGTTCGCAAAATTATATCCTAATCCATCAAATTATTACATGTAGAGGGACGGTCTTATAAATCTTCCACCTATGTAATGGCCTAATACAGATAACTAACTTCCAGTAGAATCAATCAAATAGCCTAAAAAGTAGGGGTGACAATTTTTGACACGACACGAACTCGACACAAAGTTAGCGAGTTAGGATTGACGATTTCTTGACACGAACCCGAATATGACACGACCCGCCAACACGAATAATAAACGGGTTGGGTTAGTGTTAAACACGTATAACTCAAAAATGACACGAATAGACCCGTTTAACTCGTATTTTATGGAGAATGTATTAGATAATTTATATATCTTGATAGGCATTCTATAAAATTCATGGAGAATCGGATGATATTATTTTTGTGTTGCAAGAAGTTGAAATTAATTAAATTTAAGTTATTGTAGGTCTATGAGTGGTATGATTGGTTAAGAGAGAAGGAAACAATATTTTATATTTTACTTAATGGATTATGCGGGTCAACCCGAACACGACACGATAATAAATAGGTCGGGTTAAGGTTGAATAATACTTAACACGAACCCGACATGATACGATCCGAACATGACACGACGCACACGAATTTCCACCCCTACTAAAAAGGTGGAGTTGGGTAAATTTAGGATCCTCTAAGATACCTAATTCATAAATGTCTTCATATCTAGCAACATTTAATCTTTTGCCTAGATCTCACATTAGTTTATAATTTTCATAACAATTCAAAATAAAGAGCCAAGTACCCGGAGAAAAAAGGTCGATTAGAGTACCTTAGAATACTTGTTTATATTAAAAATGACCTTTTTGTTAAGAAAAATAGGGCACAGAGAGAATTTTAGAGAGAGAAAGAGTTCTCATTAATTGGTGTCTAACAAATGGGGGGGTCACCCCTTATTTATAGTACAAGTTAGTAGAGTCCTAATAGGAGTGGACATCCACTTAAATAGGATAAATACAATATTTATAACACTCCCCCTTGGATGTACACCATATCCACCATTCAATGATTATTGCCTCATTAAAACCTTACTAAGGAAAAACCCATTGGGAAAAAACCGTAGTGAAGGAAAAAGAGTACAATTTATTGTGACCATTGAGTCGGTGTTGGACGTGCTTAATGCTGCCTCGTTAAAACCTTTACTAGGAAAACCCAGTGGGATAAAACCTAGTTAAAGGAAAAAGAGTACAGCGCACAAATGTCCCAAATTACATGTTCTTGTATCCTCCCCCCTGATAAGATGCTCCCCCTGATTGATATGTCCAATTTCACCGTTGGTGGAGCCGACGCATTCCAATCTTGTACACAAACTTCTGAAATGTTGCCTTTGGCAGTGACTTTGTGAAGAGATCAGCGAGGTTATCACTTGAACGAACTTACATGACTTCAATCTCATTTTTCTTCTGAAGCTCATGAGTGAAGAAAAACTTTGGTGAAATGTGCTTGGTTCTGTCTCCTTTGATGAATCCTTCTTTAATTTATGATATACATGCTGCATTATCTTCATAGATAGTACTTGGAATATCTGTAATAGAAGACAATTGACAAGAACTAAGGATATGCTGAATTAAAGATCTCAGCCATACACATTCACGGCTAGCTTCATGAAGAGACAAAATTTCAGAGTGATTAGAAGAAGTAGCTACTAAAGTTTGTTTAGTAGAACGCCAGGAAATAGCAGCATTACCACAAAGAAATACATAACCTGTCTGAGATCGACCCTTATGAGGATCAGAGAGATATCCAGAATCTGCATAACCAACTAATTTGGAAATATTAGAGTTATATGAATAAAATAAACCCATGTCAGTGGTTCCACGTAGATGTCTTAGGATATGTTTGATACCAGCCCAATGCCTTTTGGTTGGTTCAGAACTATATCTAGCAAGCAGATTCACAGAGAATGAAATATCCGGCCTAGTGCATTGCGCCAAGTACAATAATGCACCGATTGCACTTAAATAGGGTACTTCTGGACCCAATATTTCCTCATCTTTTTCTTTAGGACGGTATGGATCTTTCTTTATGTCCAAAGACCGAACAACCATGGGGGTACTTAGGGGATGTGCCTTATCCATATTAAAACGTTTTAATACATTTTCAGTATAATTAGACTGATGGACTAAAATCCCACTAGAATTTTTCTCGATCTGCAGGCCGAGATAAAATTTTGTTTTCCCAAGGTCTTTCATCTCAAATTCTTTTTTCAAATAGTTAGCAGTTGTTTCGAGCTCTTCTAGAGTTCTGATTAAATATATGTCATCCACATAGACTGCTACTATTGCATATCCTTTTGAGGATTTCTTTATAAATACACAAGGGAAAATTTGATTATTTTCATACCCTTCCTTAGACAAGTATTCACTAAGACGATTGTACCACATTCTTCCGGATTGCTTTAAACCGTACAATGAACGTCTCAGTCGTATCGATTACGTACTCCTCGGCTTTGCTTCAGGCAAAGGAAATCCTTCAGGTATTTTCATGTATATTTTTGTGTCTAAGTCCCCATATAAATAAGCGATCACAACATCCATGAGTCTCAAATCAAGATTTTCAGAGACCGCTAAGCTAATCAGATATCTGAAAGTTATACAATCCATAACAGGGGAGTATGTTTCCTCAAAACCAATCCTAGGTTTCTGTGAGAAACCTTGTGCCACAAGTCGTGCCTTATATCAAGTGATTTCATTCTTCTCGTTTCTTTTTCTTATAAAAACCCATCGATAACCTACCGGGTTAAAACCTTTTGGGGTTTGTACTATAGGTCCAAATACACCACGTTTATTTAGAGACTCGAGTTCTGCCTTGATGGAAATTTCCCATTTTGGCCAATCTACTCTTTGTCGACATTCATTTAGAGTACGTGGTTCAGTATCATTATCACTGCCCTTTGAAATTTGTGTAGCTACTGCATATGAAAAAACATCATCAATGGCAGTTTCTTTTCGATCCCACATTTCTCCCGAATATGTATAAAACATAGAGATCTCGTTATTATTATAAGGTACCTTTGCCTCTTCAGGGGCTTGTATAGTCACTTCAGTGACTTGTGTGTTTTCAGAAACAATAACCTCTTCAGGGGTTTCAGAGAAAGTGGATCTTTTATTCATAACCTCTTCGGGAGGGTGATTAGGGCATGATTTTTCATTTGATCTCCGCTTCCGGGGAGCAGAGTCTTTGGAACCTACAGGTCTTCCACGCTTCTGGCGTGCAACAGATTCATTTGCTGCTGATGTCAATGTTTGTCCCACTGGTACATCAATTCTTGCAGGCACATTTGCAGCGGGTACATGAGACTTGGTTACTTTTGCAGCATCATTCAATGCATCGGGTAATTTATTTGCAATTTCCTGAAGATGCAATATCCTTTTCACTTCATGCTCACATTGAGTAGTACGAGGGTCTAGATGAGACAAAGTGGAAGTGTTCCATGTTAATTATCACCGTTCTTCAGGAACGGACCGTACTTCTGGTACGTTCTTTCCTCCCCCTAACGGCGGGAAGAGTGTCTCATCAAAATGACAATCCGCAAATCTAGCGGTAAATGTATCACCTGTCAGTGGCTCAATATAACGAATAATTGATGGCGAATCATAACCAACATATATTCCCAAACGACGTTGGGGACCCATTTTGGTACGCTGGGGTGGAGGGATGGGTACATGCACTGCACAACCAAATTTACGCAAGTGGGATATATTTGGTTGACATCCAGACACAAGTTGAAAAGGTGAAAATGGGTGATAAGCCGTGGGTCTAAGCTTAATTAACTTAGCAGCGTGTGGATAACATGTCCCCAGGCAGAGACTGGGAGTTTAGACTGCTTAAGCAAAGGTCGCGCAATAAGTTGCAAACGTTTAATCAAAGACTCAGCTAAACCATTTTGAGTGTGGACATGCGGGACCGGGTGCTCAACATCAATACCTTGTGATAAACAATAGTCATCAAAAACTTGAGAAGTAAATTCTCCCGCATTATCTAAACGGATGGATTTAATGTGTTGATCAGAAAAATGTGCTCTAAGTTTGATGATTTGAGCAAGAAATTTTGCAAAGGCCAAATTACGAGTAGATAACAAACAAACATGTGACCAACGAGTGGACGCATCAATAAAAACCATAAAATATTTAAAAGGTCCACTAAAAGGGTGGATGGGTCCACAAATATCCCCTTGAATTCTTTGTAAAAAGGATGGTGATTCAGAGGCAATTTTGAGAAAAGATGGTTTAGTGATTAGTTTACCTTGAGAACAAAGGGTGCAAAAATGATCATCGGGTAAGGTAAGTTGTTTTTTGTTAACGAGTGCCCGTATGAGTTGTTTATGATTCGACGCAACATGTTTGATCCAGGGTGACCCAATCGGTCATGCCATAATATTAAATTATAAGGATCATTGAGCTTCCGGCTCATGACAGTATGTGATTCTACAACATTAATTGTTGTATGGTATAACCCCATGGATAATGCAGGCAATTTCTCTAGCGTAATGCAAAGGAACTCTTTATTATCTTCATTACATGTTTCAATATGATACCCATTCACTCTTATGTCCTTAAAGCTCAATAAATTTCTTCTGAAATTTCTTGAGTATATAGCATTATTTATGAATAAGTGGGTACCATTAGGTAACACCACGTGGGCTCTGCCGGAGCCTTCAATGATCTTAGAAGGACCAGCTATAGTGGAAACATTCGCTGTATTGTATACCAAGTCTGAGAAAAACTTCTGGTTTTTCAAAATGGTGTGGGTTGTCCCACTGTCTACCAGACAAGTATCATCGCTTGCGCTTACTTTCGGATCCATACCTTTAACATAATTAAATACAAATTGAAATTCAATCCACCAATCATATAAGCATAAAACAAATGTAAATTAATCCATTAACTAATATATATTCTAATAGAAAAAATATAAACATAATGTTAAACTATTCATGTCACAATACTAAAAGTTAATCTTAATATTTTTGAACTTCAAGTTCTATTTTAGATTAATTATGAATCTTCGGGTTCATAACAAATCTTTTCGTTCCATACATAAAACTTTTAGTTCAATTTGATTTATAAAAGTTCAACATTAACGTTCATGGGATGTTAAGGTCCTTGCCCTAAATAATCAAAATTTTAGCTTTTGATTTTGAGAATATGCATATGGGAGCTTCAGGTCCCAAATTTTAAGAACTTCGGGTCTTAAATTTTATTTTATTTTATTTTAAATGAGGATAATTGTACCATAGTTACAAATAATAATTTGTGAACTTTTAATCACAATAATAATTAGGTCCAAGTGATTCAGGAACTTCAGGTCCTTGTTATTTATTTGTGAGAACTTCGAGTTCAACATATAAAATAATTGAACTTCAGGTTCAATTTTATTAAGTATAAGGACTTTCTCTATCCTATTATGACAAAACTTCAGGTTTGATCATATTTTTAAAAAATATATTTGGAACTTTTGGTTCAAATTATAAATTATTTGAGGGCATTTAATGCCCTTTACTCTTGATAGAAATAATCAAAACTTCGAGTTTTGATTGAGGGTATATATGATTTTGAACTTCAGGTCCATAATTATAAATAACGATTCATGTCCCAAATTTAAAGGTAATTGAGAACTTCAGGCCCCAATTTCTGGGAACTTCGAGTCCCAAAAATCAAAACTTCAAGTTTGATTAAAGAAAAAATTATTGGAACTTCGGGTTCTAAATGTAAATAATTGGTAAATAATCAAAACTTCAGGTTTGATTTTGCAACACATTTTATTATCATGTCCAAAAAATTTGAACATTAATTTGCCGAACTTCAAGCCGCAAAAAAAAAATTAAATAAGAATTAGGAACTACAGGCCCCCAAACTTAAAAAAAATAATAATTGAGTACTTCAACATTCAATTTTAATTGATTAGGGAACTTTAGGTCCCATTATAAACAATTAAGGAACTTTAGGTCTCACATAATGACTAACAAATTTCATGTCCCGAATTATGTTATTATTATAACTTATACACAAGCATAGGACATGGGGTAATAATTCTTATAATATAGTAGTCAAAATGTAAATATGTAATTTATTTGTGAATAACTAGATTGTTCAAGGATGGATTTTAAACACCCAAACTAAAAGCACATATTAAAACATTAGTGATATCATATTTGGTCTTGCTATAAAAATATAAACGTAATTGTTTATGCATTCAAATATAATAACCAATGGCAAGACCTTCTTGATATTAAGTTAATATCAAAAAATAAATTGCAATAATAACTGCTTTACAATATACAAAAACAACAACGAAAAAAAAACTAGTATCCATACCTGCTTTACAGAACCCACAAATCAATAATAGCCATTTAAGGATTACAAAAGCTATATAAAATAATATGTGCTTCTTTAGGCTGTTTGATTTTGAAATGGAAGAAATTGAGATAATGAATTTAGAAGGGAAGGGAGTAAGTCACCCAACTGTGTATACTTTTTTTTTCAACATATCCAAATTATGTGTATGCTTTATAAATATGCTAAAAAGAGAGTTGTACAAAGAAAAAAACACAGAATCGTATATCCTGTAACCAAAGACCAAAATCACGAATTTTCCATAAACCCATACGGTTTTCACACCTTTTACAAGGCTATTCAAGTTGAGGATCCAAAGCTTTTACAAACAAAATTGGATAGGGAGGTTACCTGAGTTAGGGCTGAACCAGTTTCGGAGAATAGGGAGGGACTGAACCAATTCCGTCGTTTTGTTTGAGTAATGATGACTTGATTTTTCTTTTGGATCTGGTAGTCAAAAGACTATAACAGTTGGTCAGAATTTGTAAATTGAGATTGGCGAGTACTAACTTTACGTGCTGATAACGTGTTAAGAAAAATAGGGCACAGAGAGAATTTTAGAGAGAGAAAGAGTTCTCATTAATTGGTGTCTAACAAATGGGGGGGTCACCCCTTATTTATAGTACAAGTTAGTAGAGTCCTAATAGGAGTGGACATCCACTTAAATAGGATAAATACAATATTTATAACACTTTTCAATAATATAGAATCCCTACCAACAATGACAGCTACATCAATGAAAATCCTGCCAATATCTGGAAAAAATTGCCCCCGCCATTAATTTCAAAGAACCATAGACATTTAAAATAGTGCAAGGAGGAAAAACCAAAGAAGAGGAAAAAACATAAGAGTAATTAGACAACCATAATTTGGCAAAAATATATGCAAAACCATACTCCTTCAATCTATCATCTTAGCGTGATTGGTATATAGCAAGACAAGGACTGAGAAGCTAGAAACACTTTGGGGCTGTTTAGTTGTGGAAAATATTTTTTTGTTTTTTGTTTTTAGTTTTCATCTCTATTTTCACTATTCATTTTCTGTAGAAAATTTTGAAAAATTAGAAAACACGTTCATTCGTTAAAAATATGAAATCATTTTCTACGTGTTAATATTCAAAAATAGAAAATTTTGTTCAAAAACTAGACAATATATATAAAAAACAGAAAAATAATAAAAATCCCAGAAAATCAATAAAAATAACCGAAAAAATTATGAAAAAACACAAAAAATGAATAATTATCCAAAAAATAAAAACGATATATAGAAAATGAATTAAAAAAAAAAGAAAATAAATATTAACCCCAATATGAATTTTAAAAAAATAAATAGAAAAAATATACTATGAGTATTAAGAAAAAATAAAAAAAAGAATAAAAACCAAATCCACCACGCCCCCACCCCAACCCCTAACTTTTTCGTCCCCCTTATCGCCAGGTCTGTTTTTTTTCTTCTAATTCTCTTATTTTTAATTTTTTTTCTAGTATTTGCATTTTTACTAGTTTTCGAGGGTATTTATTAATTTTCATTTTTTAATTTTTGAGCGATTTTTATTTTCTTTAATTTTTTACTTAATTAATAAATTTTTAATAAATTTCTGGGTGTTTTTCAATTTTTATTCATTTTCTGCATTTTTTTTCATTTTTTTTATTGATTTCCCTTTCTTATTTTTATTTCCCGAGCTTTTTATTTTTATTTTTTGGTGGTTTTTTGAATTAATTCTTGGACTAATATTTATTTTATGCATTTTTTCATCATTTTGTTTATTTATTTTTAATTTTTTAATTTTCTGAGCGTATTTCGAATTTTCTATTATTTGTTTTCTTAATTCATAAGTTTTTTACTTTTTAATAAATATCCAGGTGTTTTCTTAAGTTAATTCTGGGGTTAATATTTATTTTCTTTTTTATCCACTTTCTGGATTGTTTCATTATTTTTGGGATTTTATCCACTTTCTGTATTTTTTTCATTATTTTTGGGTTTTTATTCACAAACTGGATTTTTTTTCATTTTTTCGGATTTTTATTCATTTTCTGGATTTTTTTCATTATTTTTTTGGGTTTTATTCACTTTTTGTATTTTTTAAAATTATTTTTGGGTTTTTATTCACTTTTTGGATTTTTTTTTTCATTATTTTTGGGGTTTTATCCATTTTCTGGATTGTTTTCATTATTTTTGGTGCTTTATTCACTTTCTGTATTGTTTTCATTATTTTTGGGTTTATATTCACTTTCTGGATTTTTCTCATTATTTTTGGGTTTTTATTCATTTTTTCATTTTTTGGGGTTTTTATTTACTTTCTGGATTTTTTTCATTATTTTTGGTTTTTTATTCACTTTCTGTTTTTTTCTCTTTATTTTTTGGGTTTTATTCACTTTCTTTATTTTTTTTCATTATTTTTGGGTTTTTATTCATTGTTTGGATTTTTTTCATTATTTTGGGGTTTTTATTCACTTTTTGTATTTCTTTTCATTATTTTTGGGTTTTATTGATTTTATGGGATTTTTTTCATTATTTTTGAAGTTTTATTCACTTTCTGTATTGTTTTCATTATTTTTGAGTTTTTATTCACTTTCTGGATATTTTTCATTATTCTTGGGTTTTAAACTTTTAATTCACTTTCTGTATTTTTTCATTATTTTTTGGGTTTTATTCACTTTTTTGTCTATATTTTTTTGACTTTTTATCAATTTTTTGGGTGTGACAATTCTTTTTCACAATATGAGTGTAAATGTGGTACAAACAGAAAAGATGAGAGAAATGGATCTCCATATGTATGTTGGATGAGAGATATGGAATATGTCATCCCCACTTTTAAAATGGGATGAGAGATATGGAATATGTGATCCCCACTTTTAAAATGGGATGAGAGAAATGGATCCCTCTTTTAAAACAGAAAAATATAAGACATAAAAAAAACGTTTTCCATTTTTGTAGAAAAATAGATAAATAGAAAATTATTTTTTGATTGAAAAAATACCTTATTTGAACACATTCTCTATTTTTCTATCTCCACAGGGGACGTTTTCTAGAAAACACCCCCATTTTTTCACAACCAAACAACCCCTTTACTTTTTTCAAGTTTCCTGTTTTTCTATCCCTAACTCATCAAAGAAGTAAATAACCAAAGAGAACCGTTTAGTACATCAAACCAATTTCAGAACTCAAAGTTCAACATCAAATCCACACACGATTATTAATAGCAAAACGAATAATTATTTGAAGGGCACAAAAGATTGCAAAGAAATGACTTGTCTAAGCGAATAAAAAATTAGTTTAACAACAATTTTAGCTTACCCTAGTTAATTATAGAAGATGGGTTATGTTATAAAAGCGGGAGCATTGGACTAGACTTAACCTAAATTAAAAACTTTCTCCGACAGATATAGCATATTTATACGTAGGCAGCTGTAACAAAGTCGAACTTGAGATCCCAAATTATGTAGGGTGCCGTAAGCGAGCACTTTTGATCGGGGCCTTGAATACACACATTTTTTTCATTTCCCAAATCTTAAACCAATATATTTGTCTGGTGCTACTAAAAAATTATCCAGTTTGCAATTGAACCAAATCTTTTGTCCTCAAATATTTCAGTGGGCCTAGTAAGTGTTATGTCTACTATTTATTAAAAATAATTGTACAGAATTAAATAATATAATTACAGAAATGAAACGAAATTACAGAAATGAAACACTTACTTGAATTTGTAGAAATAATATTAGAATAGAAGAAATAATCCGAGCCCTGTTTAGAACAGTCTCCTTAAAACAAATTTATTCCCTCCACAATGTGCTAAAGGTAATGAATAATTGTCTCCCAAGATAGAACAAAACTGTAGGGGAAATGTTTAATTTATAGCAAACGTTTTGACTGTTGGGAACAGTCAAAACCGAATTTAACCGTCAATACAATTAATTTCGTTAACTATTGACCCTTGGAATTAACTGACAAACAGTTAATTAATTATTAATTAATTTCGTAATTAATTAACAATTAAAGCCCATAAAGTTAAATTAATTCGGCCCAAAAAATATAGGAGATTTTTATAAGCCCGAGCCCGAACCGAATCGAGCCGGACAGACGGACGTGCGCGCGCATGTGGACTTTTGATCGAAAGTCAACCCGTGCATAGCTTAGATCATCTTCCATTCAAAGAGTTGGGATACCCCCAAGGCATCCAAGCCTTAGTCCATCATTTGAATTTTATTAACTCATCATTTTCCCACTACTCTTCCAATGTGGGACAAGAGTTAAACATACCCAATACATTAACTTTCGTTGCTTTGTGAGTCACTTTGGGGACATATTTATCATTCATAGCTTAATGAAATTGGACAAGTGAATATACTACGTTAATCACCTTGCGGAGGAGAACGCGTTCGTATATTGTCCCACAATAATCGTAGTGTGGGTCCTAACTTAATTTGAGCTCAAAGTTGCTCAAAATTCTGTCCAGAAAATTTTGGACAACTTTCTTAGTCCTATTTTCCAACAATCCCCCACATGAATGATATATCGCTATAAATAAAACAGAATAGATGCAATGCAGATGCAGATGCAGACACTGGTTGAGTAAAACTGAAGACTTATTGCATCGGGAGAAGTAGCCTAGTGGCCTTGAACTTTCCTTTGTGATATACCACGGATTTACTTGGTTATTCAGTAGACTTCACGTCCTTGAACCGTCAACCGTTTTTGTAAACCTAGACAATAGTATTCACACAATAATTCTTCAACATAGTTGGTTCTCACGTTTGTGTTCATTTTGACCATGAACACCACTTGATTCCGTGAGTATTTTAGAGAATATGCCTTTCATTATTCTCATAGAGAAGTGTCCCCCTTCTTACTCACGTAGGTGACTTCCATAAAGAGTATCCTGCAATACCCCTTTTAGACATACTAAGATATGGATGTCATTAAAAGCATAACTTATCCTAATTTCGCGGTAGATACACACTGTCTCATTTTTGGAATGGATAGGATTAAATCTCCTCCAGTGCTTACTGAATACAATGTAGTTCGGTTTGCCCACTGAACCTAGATATTGGGATCTCCAGTCAGCTAGGTTGGGTTGCCACTATATTGATTCTTATTTATTTATAGGCTTTAAACCCATTCCTATCGATGATCTTTCAACTTGCTCTCGGTTTAAACCTTTCGTTAGTGGATCCGATATATTATCTTTTGACTTTACATAGTCAATTGAGATAATTCCATTTGAGAGAAATTGTCTAACGGTATTGTGTTGACGACGAATATGTCGTGACTTTCCGTTATACATGTGATTTTGTGCCCTTCCAATCGTTGATTGGCTATCGTAATGTATACATATTACGGGCATAGGTTTAGACCAATTTGGAACATCCTCTAAGAAATTTCGAAGTCATTCAGCTTCTTCTCCAACTTTGTCTAGTGCAATGAATTCAGATTCCATTGTCGATCTAGCAATACACGTTTGTTTTGAGGATTTCCAAGATACGGCTACACCTCCAAGGGTAAACAATACCCACTCGTAGACTTAGAGTCTTTTGTATAGGATATCCAATTTGCATCGCAATGTCCTTCAAGAAAATCAGGATATTTTGAGTAGTGCAGTCCATAGTTTTGAGTATATTTTAAATAACCCAAAACTCTCAATATTATTTTCCAGAGATCTCTTCCTGGATTACTCGTAAATCGACTTAGCTTACTTATTGAGTATGCTATGTCCGGTCGCGTACAGTTCATGATAGACATTAAACTGCCGATAATACGAGAGTATTCTAGTTGAGATATGCTTTCACCATTATTTCATGCTAGATGTAAATTTACATCTACAGGTGTCTTGGTAGGACTAATATCATACTTCTTGAATTTTTCAAGTACTTTTTCTATGTAATGAGATTGATATAATATAAGTCCATCCGATGTTCTGGAAATTTTAATTCCTAATATAACATCGGCGATTCCCAAATCTTTCATATAAAATCTATTACTCAACATTTGTTTTGTAGTTTTGACAATTTCCAAGTTACTACCCATGATAAGCATATCATCAACATATAGAGGCATACAATGACATATCCATTTTGAATGTATTTAAAGTAAACACATTTATCACATTCATTAATTTTGAAACCATTTGATAACATTGCATTATCAAATTTTTCATGCCATTGTTTAGGTGCTTGTTTTAATCCATAAAGTGATTTAACAAGCTTGCATACTTTTTTTCTTGTCCGGGAGCTTTGAACCCTTCAGGTTGCTCCATATAAATTTTCTTATCTAGTTCACAGTTTAAGAATGCAGTTTTTACATCCATTTGATGTATTTCAACTCCATTAATAGTAGATATTGCTATTAACATCCAAATGGACGTGGTTCTTGTTATCGGTGAATATGTGTTGAAGTAATCTAACCCTTCCTTTTGCCTATAGCGTTTAGCTACAAGTCTAGCTTTATATTTATCAATTGATCCATCGGCCTTCAATTTCTTTTTGAAGATCCATTGATAACCTAACGGTTTTGAACCTGGTGGAAGATCCACTAGTTCCCATGTATGATTTTGTAATATGGATTCAATTTCACTATTAATTGCTTCTTTCCAATTGGAAGCATCGGGTAAGGATATGGCTTCTTTATACGATTGAGGTTCATTTTCTAGCAAATATGTTAGAAAATCCGGACCGAAAGAAGTCAAAGTTTTTGCTCTTTTACTACGTCTTGGTTCATCCTCTATTGGTTCAATAGGTTGATGAGTACCACTTATATTAGCTTGATTTGTCCTTTTAGAAGAACCAGATTCTCGGGTCATGTTATACGGGAATTCATTTTCAAAAAATGAAGCATCCCTCGATTCAATAACCGTATTTACATGAATATCCGAAATCTCAGATTTATAAACTAGAAATCGATATGCACTGCTATTAGTAGCATAACCGATGAATACACAATCCACGGTTTTTGGCCCTATTCTTACCTTTTTAGGTTTAGGAACCATCACTTTGGCTAAACACCCCCACACTTGTAAATATTTATAGGAAGGTCTTTGACCTTTCCATAATTCATAAGGTGTCTTGTGAGTCTTCTTGTGAGGTACTTTATTGAGAATGTAATTAGCAGAAAGTAAGGCTTCCCCCCACAAGTTTTGTGGAGCTCCTGAACTTTAATAACATTGAGTTCATCATCTCTTTCAACGTATGGTTTTTGCGTTCAGCAACACCATTCGATTGAGGAGAATAAGGAGGGATAGTTTGATGAATAATTCCATTTTCAGAACAAAATCTCTCAAATGGATATTCATATTCACCTCTTCTATCACTCCTAATAGCCTTTATCGTTTTGCTTAATTGATTCTCAACTTCATTCTTATATTGTTTAAATGCATTAATAGCCTCATCTTTACTATGTAACAAATATACATAGCAATATTTTGTGCAATCGTCAATAAAAGTAATAAAATACTATTTCCCACCTCTAGTTTGAACAAATTTTAAATCACAATTATCAGTGTGAATTAAATCTAAAGGTTCAGTTGTCCTTTCAATAGAATGGAAAGGTAATCTAGCTAATTTAGATTCCACACAAATTTCACATTTATGATTTTTATCAATATTAAATTTTGGCAAAAAATCCAAGTTAATTAATCTACGCAATGTATCAAAATTAACATGTCCTAATCTAGCATGCCAAATATTAGATGACTCAATCAAGTAAGAAGAACTAGCAATTTCATATATTGAAACAGATGTTTTTGGGGTTACAGTAAGAACATTAATTTTAAAGAGCCCCTCATTTAGGTAGCCTTTTCCTACATACATGTCATTCTTAGACAACACAAAGCAATCAGACACAAACACAAGCTTGAAACCATTTTTAATCAGGAGAGATCCAGAAATCAGATTCTTTCGGATATCAGGCACGTGAAGAACATTGTTGAGAGTAAGTTCCTTTCCAGAAGTCATTTTTAAAACACTCTTTCCTTCTCCCACAACCTTATAAGTGGAAGAATTTCCCATAAAGAAGTTCTCCTCATTTTCCAAAGGGTTGTAGGTGGAGAACATCCATTTGTTTGCACAAATGTGTCGTGTGGCTCTAGTGTCCACCCACTATTCCTTGGTATTTCCAACCAAGTTACATTCAGAGACCACGGCAGAAAGATTCATATCCGCCAAATCACTGGCGATATTCTCACCCTCAGTTACATTTTCTTGAGGATTAATTCGATTTTGCTTCTTAGGATTACGACACTCGCTTGAGCGGTGTCCAGGTTTACCACAATTGTAGCATTTGCCTTTGAACTTCTTCTTGTTCTGTTTGGAAGTGCCTTCCCCATCATACTTTCGTTTGTTCTTCTTAGGACCTTCAACAACATGGACCTTCATTTCCATTGGATTCTTCCCACTTTTCTTTTGAGACTCACGGTTATCTTCTTCGATTCTCAGCCTGACCACCAACTCCTCCACATTCATCTCCTTTCTCTTGTGCTTGAGATAATTTTTGAATAAAGTCCAAGATGGTGGCAACTTTTCAATAATTGCAGCAACTTGGAAAGTTTCACTAAGTGTCATTCCTTCAGCATGAATGTCGTGGAGGATCACTTGGAGTTCTTGCACTTGCGAGATCACATATTTAGAATCAACCATTTTGAAGTCCAGAAAACGCCCGACGATAAATTTTTTCATCCCAGCATCTTCAGTTTTATACTTCTTTTCCAAAGAATTCCATAATTCCTTGGATGTTTTGATCGTGCAGTAGACATGGTGCAATGTCTTGTCCAAGTAAGCCAGAATATAATTCCGGCATAGGTAGTCTGAATGCTTCCAAGCATCAACAGCAGTAACCTTTTCAGAGTCATCTCCCTCTTTAATAGAGGGGCAATCTTCATATACAAACCTACCCAGTTGGCAGGTAGTGAGATAGAAGTACATTTGTCCTCGCCAACGTTTGAAGTTAGCCCAAATGAACTTTTTCGGTTTCTCCCCGTGTGGCATAGAAACGGGTGCAGTCACATTTGTGTTGGTGACAGTCACTTTAGTATGAGTAGTGTTCATACTTTGCGATTCCATTTCTGTTACAAAAACAAAATTTTTATCAATGATAAAATTCATATATAAATGAATTAATCAAAACAGAATACAAAATTCTTTGCACCAATTTCCTCCAAATATAATTCACAATAAATGAATTCCAATAGAATTCCAATAATATTCCAAATAATATTCAGAATTAAACTATAATATAAACAGAAGTTTATACAAAATAATATCTGTGTCACACTAATTTTTAATAATAAAAGGGATTTCGTACAAAACAGAATTATTATTTAAAGATTAATTTTTTTAACATAAACAGATTTTAACAAAAATTTACAAATAAAATTTATTTCCTAAAACAGAATATTCAAACAGTATAGAAATTAATTTCTGTACCAAAACTATTTTATTAATTTCTGCAATAAACAATAATTTAATTCAATTTTTCTGTCAAAACAGATTTATTTTCAAAAAATAAATTTCTCTAATAAAAAAAATTTTGTACACTACAAAACAGTAGAACAAAATAAATTTGTCTTAAGATTGTTATGTCTACTATTTATTAAAAACAATTGTACAAAATTAAATAATAAAATAATTACATAAATGAAACGAAATTACAGAAATGAAACACTTACTTGAATTTGCAGAAATAATATTAGAATAGAAGAAATAATCCGAGACCTGTTTAGAACAGTCTCCTTAAGACAAATTTATTCCCTCCACAATGTGCTAAAGGTAATGAATAATTATCTCCCAAGATAGAACGGATTTTGAAATTAATCAAGTAGCACAACAATGATTAATTTATTCGAACACAATTTTGTATTTATACTCAACCAGACCAAAGAAATAATATGCAGGAAATATATGCAGTAGAAGTAAAGGAGGAATTATTTTTTGGGAAAAGATTTGGCATAAATTCGGAATTATGGGAGGGCAATTTTCCAGTAGTCAAAACTGTAGGGGAAATGTTTAATTTATAGCAAACGTTTTGACTGTTGGGAACTGTCAAAACCGAATTTAACTGTCAAAACAGTTAATTTCGTTAACTGTTGAACATTGAAATTAACTGACAAACAGTTAATTAATTCGGCCCAAAAAAATTAGGAGATTTTTATAAGCCTAAGCCTAAGCCCAAGCCCAAGCCTAAGCCCGAAACCGAGCAGGCCAGATGGACGTGCGCGCTTGTGGACTTTTGTCCGAAAGTTAAATCGTGCATAGCTTAGGTCATCTCCCCTTCAAAGAGTTGGGATACCCCCAAGGCACCCAAGCCTTAGTCCATCTTTTGGGTTTTATTAACTCATCATTTTTCCACTACTCTTCCAATGTGGGACAAGAGTTAAACATACCTAATACATTAACTTTCATTGCTTTGTGAGTCACTTTGGGGATATATTTATCATTCATAACTTAATAAAATTGGATAAGTGAATATACTACGTTAATCTCCTTGCGGAGGAAAATGTGTTCGTATATTGTCCCACAATAATCGTAGTGTGGGTCCCACCTTAATTTGAGCTCAAAGTTGCTCAAAATTCTGTCCAGAAAATTCTGGACAACTTTCTTAGTCCTATTTTCCAACAGTAAGTCTTTAACTAACTTCACAATTTGTTCAATAAAATATAACAAAATCTTAAATACAGATCAATATATAGAATTAAATCAAACATCAAATATATAATCAAAGATAAAAGTGCAAACGAGAGAGAGATAAATAAAGACTAACTTTCATCAACATCAATAAGATAACCACTCAAGGATCAAACAAAAAAGAGATTGAGCGGTCTTTGAATCTCAAAGACACTCCAACAGATTGTTCCCATATTTAAGATCCATTCGTGAGTACATCCTTCATTACATCCCATTTTCTCTCTTTAATGAATTAGAAAACAGGGGGACCTTTTAAATAAGATCTTTGGACTTAGATTACCATATAGGGAGCCTCATAAATTGGAGGCCCTAGGTTCGCGTGGCCTCCTAGGCCCAAAGCCAGCCTGGTTGGAGAGATTTGAGACCCTATCTCATTCATCTGGTTTTACCAACAATGTCCACCTAGTGCTCATTGTGATTACCAAGTACGTTTTACTATTGAACATCGAACTGCAAAAAGGATAAAATAGTTGCTTAGTTGCCATGTCTTATATATGTTAACACGCATGCAACTTTAATTTATGGGATTTTATTGCCTATTGTCGGATTAATTTTAGTTTTTATATTTTTCCAGAACATATGAGATGAACTATGACACTTTGCATGTGAATTTAACAAATGAAGAATAGAATATGTACCATTATCGAATCAAACAAGCACATACAAATTTTGAGAACTTCAAGAATGACTGACACATTATTACTAAAAATAACGTTAACGCAATAATGAAATGTGAAACTAGTTATACACCAACACCACACAAACTTATTACCATTTCGTTACAAATCCCGAGCCATCAAATGGTAGGCAAACAAAGTAGTAAATGCCCTAATGTTGGAATCTTGTTCGAAAATAATAATGTATTTCTCATCCAAATGGACCCATGCTCCAATCCCTTCTCCCTCTTTATCATTCAGCAAAAAAAATCACATTTTTAAGATGCATGTTCACTTGACTCACCGAGTAGGGATTTCCCCAACCAAAATCAACTTCATAAAATGGGAACCTTGACCAGCTAGAAAGCAGTTGGCGTTCAACTCAGAATCGGCTATAATTTCATTCAACCATCTCAAAGGATTAATTACCACCATTTCTCCAGCTTCATCATAATTATTTAAACATATTTTCCCACAATCATCTGCAGTTTTCCTAACAGTATTGGTTAGAAGATCGACCAAATCATGGAACTCCCTCCCACTTCCCACTATAGAAGTTGTGATCCCCAAAGGTTTCCACAACTATATGTTAGTATTGGAGGATTTTCTTTTCCTCTTAGGTTCATAAGTTGGATTATAACAGTAGTTCTTGAGCCCCCCTGATTTGCCCCCTCGACATCCATCATAGTTTTCAATATGAGTGCAAACAACAATTAACTCCTTGATGGCCGAAGTATTTCGGTGCCATTCATTTTAACTTTGTCTCTTAGAGAGGATATCACCTCTGCAGTAAATAAAAATTACCTTGTGGAAACCTTAATATTTTCATTAAAGGTTCGAGGAATTTTAACGTCTACTTTGGGTAATTTTCTTCCTGGGAAGAAATTGACAGAGTTGAAATGTTGCAGACTTTATTCCACATAATTAGCTCCCTGGTCACTACAATCCACCAAGTATTCATCTTTTATGAATCTCCCAGCTAGTGGATAAAACTGAGTTAAAGTTCGCTGGAGTGAATTTTTCAGCTCGTTACACCTCAAAGAAAAATTTGGTTGTATCGGTGTTTCCATTGGATGGATAGTAGAGAATAAGAGGCACGTTAATGACTGGAGCGAGCTCATATGAGGATGATATCTTGTAGATACGAAGGTTCTGAGGAGTTGCAGCTAAGGGTTTTATCATGTTTCTTGAAATGATTTGAAGCTCCATTCTATCAGCCTTCTGTGTAACTTTGCTAATGTTGGTACTACTACATGTATTTCTTAAAGTATACGAGAGCTACTTATATTGGTGTTTGTATTTGGTGTTTTTAATATTTCTCAAGAGGATGTTATTTATAGCAAGTAAGTAGCATCCAATTACTAACTTTGTTCACATGGTTTCTAACTTGCTCCACATGCTCACATATGGGTTGCCAACTTTCTTTCTCATGCCCACACATGGGTTGCTAACCCCACCACCCATTAGTCTACATATTTTCTAATAATATATGCAGCATTCGGGGGATTTCTCATTACTACTGAAGAACCTATTGTGAAAGTTAAGAAAAAGCTTATGCGGCTTAAAGCCGGCCTCAAGACATTGGTATAAAAAGTTCGAAGGGATTATGCAGGGAAATGGCTACAACAAGTGCATTGTTGATTTTGCAATTACAAAATATACGCATTATCCACTACAAAGACAAAGTAGATAGCTATGACCGAGGCCAGCAAGGAAATGATCTAGTTACGAGGATTATTGCCAGAGTTGTAGTTCAAATAACTGAAGAATATTTTGCATAGTGATAGTAAGAGTGCGATACATCTGGCAAAGAATTCAGCATTTCATTCAAGAACCAAGCACGTCAGACTTCATTATCACTTTGTCAGATCGCTTATGGATGATAAAGTGTTAAAACCTGAGAAGATATCAGGAAGCATGAATCGAGCAGACATGCTAACTAAGTTAGTGATAACAGATAAACTAGAGTTGTGCTCAACTTCAGTGGGTCTTCAAGATTAGAAGACGATAAAGCCTCATGAAAGTTTACGAATAAATACATTGGTGGAAAATTTGCTCAACAATCTTGAAGTGGGAGATTGTTAGAAAATTTGGAGATTGTCAGGTGGTAGGGTTGGCAGCCCATGTGTGGGCATTAGAAAGAAGTTGAGGCATAAGTTAGAAAGTTAGCACCCATGTGTCGGGACAAGGAAAAAATTTGGCAAACCATGTATGGGCATGTGGAACAAGTTGATACCCATGTGAACAATGTCAGCAATACCATTTACTTGCTATAAATAAACCCTCTTGAGAAGGATTAAACACACCAAATACAAAAACAACAAGTATAGTAGTATATCAACTAGTGAGAGACAAATATTAAGTGAATATTTTGAAGGGTCGCAAGAGCCAAAAAATACGAAGTGCGAGTGATACACATTGTGTATTTAATACAGAAGTGTGTATCTAATACACAAGTATATTATTATAGTGAAAGTGGGTGTGAGCTGTGGACGTAGCCAAATTGGTAAACCATGTAAATTTTTTGTGCTGTGTGTACATTATTATTTTTCACTGTTTTCTTGACTTATAAATCCAAAGGTCCTGAAAATATTATTTGAAGAAAATAATTGATATAATTTCCTAACAGCTACGGTTTAAATGAAATAAAAAAATCGGCAATAGTTGTGTTCCCAACTCCGCCCATCCCACATATCATGAGTATACTCACATTACTTGACCTATTATTTAACCATAAGTTAATCTTCTTTGTTCTAGACTTTATTCCAACTAAATTGGGAATATCTTTTGGCCCTCTTGATATTATCTTATTAGCAACCACTTTAATGACATCACAAATGAATGTAAGCTCAAACCTAAAATTCAAGTCATTAAAAATAAAGTTGGATAATTGTTTATAAATTTGAAAAAATAACTATTTAGTTTTTAGTGGACCAAAAAATGACATTAAAGAAAGTTGTGAAAGTTTGACCGATTTTTGTAACACTTTAAAAATTATGAAAGTGACCGATTTTTTAGCCAAAAAAGTTATTTTGAGCAGACTTTTTTTAAATGGATCCCTTGAAATATTTAAATATGACATAAAAAAATTCAACTCAAAAATATTTTTTTAATATTTTATTAAAATAGGTTTGTATCAGCAAGTATGTAAACTTGGTATGTATGAGAGTCTGCCTCTCTCTCTCTCTCTCTCTCTCTCTATATATATATATATATATATATATATATATATATATATATATATATATATATATATATATATATAATGTTCTTGTGCGAATTGTCCCGCATTTTAATAGTGCGGACCGCACATGTGTCACTTGGCGATGTGCCTAGAAATTTTTGGCTAAATTATAGGCGCTCTCTATTTTCTGGGCTCACCACCAGGTGACACATGTCCAATCCGCACTGTTAAAATGAGGGACAGTTCGCATAAGAGCAGTACTATATATATATATATATATATATATATATATATATATATATATATATATATACACACACACAAAAAAAAAAATTGCCCTCCTGCGGTCATCCCACACAAGAGCAAATACGGGAGTGG
The DNA here is from genome assembly GCA_949130495.1 of Sambucus nigra. Lineage (NCBI taxonomy): Eukaryota > Viridiplantae > Streptophyta > Magnoliopsida > Dipsacales > Adoxaceae > Sambucus > Sambucus nigra. Next base: position 436,418,452 of record OX422223.1, on the reverse strand, counting down.
GTGGGTGACATTTATGATGGGGGAGATATCCTTCATTCATGAAAGTTGGACTCTTTCTCTCTGTTGGAGGCTCACCGTCAAGTGCCACATGTTCAGTCTGTACTTTTAATTTGCAGGACAGTCGGCACATGAGCAGTATATATATATATATATATATATATATAGAGAGAGAGAGAGAGAGGGGTAAATAATTGAATTTAAAAGATGAACATTTGAATGAACCTTAACAAAAAAATACCCAACAATCCATTAATTTTACTTACTATGTTGTAATTGGTCTGCGATAGCAACAACGAATACGTGTGTCGATCGATCCACACCCCCCCCCCCCTCACCCACCTTGGCAGCCCTTATGGCAACAGATTTTGGGTTTTCAGGTCATGTTGGGGGGGGGGGGGGGGAGGTAATGTATAAAAAAAAATATTCGATTGATACGCGTGTTCGTTGGACTAATTACAACATAGGAATTAAAATTAATGGGTTCTTGGATTTTTTTTTATTAAAATTCATTAAAATGTTATGCACAAATCTCTCTCTCTCTCTCTCTCTCTATCTCTCTCTATGTGTGTGTGTATATATATATATATATATATATATATATACAATCTTCTTCATACTATTCCTTTTGATGTAAACAACTTAGGTGCTGTCGAAAACGTACCTACATTGTCATGGAGCTTATACAAACTTCTTCATACGATTGCTTTTGATGTAATGTAGGTACGTTTTCGACACCAAATAAGTTGTTTACATGAAAATCAATCGTATGAAGAAGATTGTATGTATGTATATATATATATATATATATATATTGGAAGGCTCCCATACATCATGCGCTATATATCACACCGTACATCACGCCTAATTCTAGGCCCTAGAAAACTTTTTTTTTAAAATTTTATATTTTTTCCTTGAAATTAACCTTCCAATCAACCCATTATGTAAAAAATTAGGTCAAAATACATTTTGTAGCTATTTTTAAAAAATCCACAAAAAACTGTTGGCGCAGACCCTTATAAATAAGGTATTTTTAGCAGTTTTTGTGGATTTTTTAAAAATAGCTACAAAATCTTTTTTTGACCTAATTTTTTGCATATGGGTTGATTGGAAGGTTAATTTCATGGAAAAAATATAAATTTGAAAAAAAAGTTTTTTAGGGACTAGAATTAGGCGTGATGCATGGATGATGTATAGAGCATGATGTAGGTGAGCCTGGCAGAGAGAGAGAGAGAGAGAGAGAGCCAGGCTATAGTACATCATACTCTATACATCACCCATGCATCACGCCTAATTGTAGGCCCTAATTTTTTTTTAAAATTTTATATTTTTTCCTTGAAATTAACCTTCCAATCAACCCATATGCAAAAAATTAGGTCCAAATACATTTTGTAGCTATTTTTTAAAAATCCACAAAAAACTGCTAAAAATACCTTATTTATAAGGGTATGCGCTAGCATTTTTTTGTGGATTTTTTAAAAATAGCTACAAAATGTATTTTGACCTAATGTTTTGCATATGGGTTGATGATTGGGCATAAATATTGTATATTTATCCCCCTAATTTCAGTACTTTTGTGAACCCGAATGATGTAACAGATATGGATTTGATTCACTTTTATGCTTCTAACCTTCTTGGCGAGTATTGCGTGTTTCGTGCTTCTCCTATTGGTTTTACAGGTTAATTATGCAAGCAGTGCAAAGGAGGAAGCAAGACAGTGCAAGAAAAGCTAGGAAGGCAAGTTCAAGGGCATTTTCTTAATTTTACAGCCCGATTCTGGAGGTGGGGCCTTCTGGAAAGTTGAAGATCTCGGAACAACGAGCACACTGGAAAAAACGGCACCCAAATCCGAGCTACGGTTGAAAATTTATGCTCAGTTGAAGTTGAAGAAAAATCCAAGAAAAGAAGAGAAAAACCAGGAAAAAATCTAAGTGTTGAGAGCAAGACCAGGCTGGTACATGCGAACCGGTTCGCTGTACCTGCGAACCGGTTCGCTGTACCTGACACACGAATTTTGTCTTTCATTTGGATTGGTCTCCAAGTCTCCTAATAGGTTTTAAACACTCCAAACTTGTGGGGAACGAAGGTACTAACCTAGGGGCAGCCTTTAGGGTTATTTTTAGAGAGTTTTTGATAGAAAGAAAGGGGAGGAACATCTAGGAACATCAAGGGATTATATTGCTTCAAGATTTCATTGTTTCGGGTTTGCTTTTCTAGTTTTAATTCAAGATTCTTGTTTCTTATTATTGTTCTTGCATGCTTAGTTTTTCTTATTTGATTCCACTCATCTCCGCATTCATAATACGTATTTACATGTTTAGATCTAGTTTTATCATGAATTCATACACATGCAACGTTATTATTTCATGCATTAGTCAAAGTAACATGTCCGGCTAGGTTTTTCAAGGTTGGGATGCATGAACCCAACCTGATGTGTTAGTGCATGTGTATATCGTCGATCCACTAAATGTAATGATTAATTTTGATCGTATCGCGTAATTTCATAAGAATTGTAGATCTTTATATCTCGTTTGCCTATGGGTACTCGTGATGATTTAGAGTACAATTTGAGTGTAATTACCGCGATACCGATTTACTCATCCTCAGATTAGGTATGACGCGGGCTTGAACCTCGTATACATAATGCTTGGGAGTACTAAATTCCGGGTTTGAATTAATCGGATAAATTTATGATTGACGTTGTCACTGCATCACACTAGGGTTGGGGGATTGTATTCCCATCCTGTTTTCTCATCCTTTAGTTAAACAGTTTCAAATCAAACCTTCATTCTTAATCTAGATAACTTAGTTAATTGCATTTTTCATTATAGTTTCATAATTGCATTTAGTTTAATCCATCTCAAAAAGCCAAATCAATCTTTTTCTTTTCTTCTTAGAGTCATCGCTAGGATTCCTCAATCTTATCCCGTCGTCACAACTTCGTTGTCCTTTTTCCCTGAGGATCGATACCCGACTTGTCGGATTATTACTTGAACGATAGGCTTGCACTTGAGCCTAGAGAGCACACACTTTAGATACACATTCTGAGTCGTGTCAAGTTTTTGGCGCCGTTGCCGGGGAATTAGGTAGACTTAGGATTAGATCGAGTTAATCCAAAACTTTGACCAAAACTTCAAAAATCCAAAAAATTAAAAAAATTAAAAAAGCACAAAAAGATTCACCATCATCATCTCTCCTGAGCTTAATGCAAAATCCTGAAACCACTTCCACACCTCATAATACTCCCACCCATATTCACGAAAACCCTATCGTGGAGTATAACCCAGACAGTCCCCACACTCCAAACGCCCCACAATTCTGGATCCCACCTCCCACACCGTCACACTCCATCTCTAGCAACACTCCTTTCTCCTTCGTAGGACACACTTCGTACACACCCAGTGAGAATGCCGAATCGTCGAGTGAAAGAGAGATGTCGCAGCACAGTAATGCACCTACCGGTGAGGACGAGCCCCCGTACCGCCCATTGAGAGAATTCTTATATCCCGAGCGCACTGTCACTCCGGGATGCATTATACTCCCGTATAATGCCGGGCAATTTCGTTTCAAAAATGGGATGATCCAGACACTACCGCATTATCACGGTATGGATTCTGAAAAGCCATACCTTCACATAAGGGAATTTGAGGACGTGTGTGATACTCTCAACGATCAAACCTGCACACAAGAGGTAATCCGCCTCAAACTCTTCCCATTCTCGCTTAAAGATAAAGCCAAAGCTTGGCTATGGTCTTTACCTCCAAGCTCGATTCCATCCTGGAATGAGCTACAGTCTAAATTTCTCAAGAAATTCTTCCCAACACATCGAACAATCTCCATAAAGGCTCAAATTCAAGCATTCAGGCAACAAGAAAATGAGCCATTCCATCGATGTTATGAACGTTTCAACGAGTTAGTGGCTTCATGCCCCCATCATGGATTTGATCCATCGCAAATCATCTCCTTTATCTATAATGGGTTAAATCTTAATTCTAAACAGCTTGTTGAAACCATGGGAAGTGGTCCATTTGTCGATCTAGATGCCCATGACGCTGATCTTCACATGAGGTATGTCGCCGAGACTACCCAATCCTGGGATACCTCTGATCCGAACGCTCAAAACCGAAATCGACAATCTACCATCGCTCCGTCGACATCCGGTCTATTCCACGTAGATAAGAATTCTATGTCGGACTGTCGGTTGGACACCATTGAGAAAGGACTGCGAAACTTATGTGCGGTAGTTGGATCTATCAAAAATCCTATCGTAACGGTGTGTGCGATTTGTGAGGCGGGACATTCAACTGAGGAGTGTCCGACGATACCCGCCTACAAAGTAATGTTGCAAGAGCAAGTTAGTGGGATAGGAGGCTTTAAGGGTAATTTTGGTGCCCCGCACGGGAATTCATACAACCCTTCATGGAAAAACCATCCCGGTTTTAACTACGGGCAACAACATGCCGCAATGAACCCTCCTTCACATGTTGCCCCTCCCCCTCCACAACAATTTCAACAAGCTCCGCACATGCAGGGACATATGAAAGTACCACCACCTCATGGAAATTATATCCCGCCACAACGGAGAACTTTCGAGGATACCGTGAATCAATTCATTGCAAACCAGACCGCAACCAATGCCAAATATGATCGTCTGATCGGCGACATAAATGCGAATCTGTCTAAAATACAATCCTCGTTAAGTGTTCAAGAGAAGGGCAAATTCCCTGCCCAAGGCCAAAGACCTCTCCAAGGTCAAACTAGTGTTAACTCGACACTCCATGACCATCCTGAGCAATGTAGCGCAATTACCACTCTACGCAGTGGGAGGGTAGTTGACTTGTCACCTCCCCCACGAGACATACTTAAAGACAAGGAGATTTCGCCCGGCACGAAAGAGGCCGAAGATGTCCCCTTGAATGAAGGTGATGAAAATGACACTAGTGAGCCTGAGGTAGTAGCGAAACCATCCACCGCGGCACCATTTCCTCAAAGGTTGATTCCTTCACAGAAAGGATGCCCACGTGATGAAGTGCTAGAAGTACTTAAGCAAGTGAAGCTAAACTTGCCCTTCCTTGATGCCATCAAGCAAATTCCAGCCTACGGCAAAGTTATCAAAGATTTGTTGACGGTAAAAAGGAAGATGAAGGTTAAAAAGAATGTCTTTCTAGCTCAGAACGTGAGTTCCATTCTACTAAATGATCTCCCGCCTAAATTCAAAGATCCCGGTGCACCCACCATATCATGCATCATTGGAGATAATAAAATTGAGAAAGCCCTACTTGACTTGGGAGCAAGTGTAAACATACTTCCTTACTCCATTTATAGGCAACTTGACTTGGGCGACCTCAAGCCCACTAAGGTCACTCTCCAATTAGCGGATCGAACCGTGAAGATCCCAAGAGGCATAGTCGAGGACGTGATCGTCCAAGTTGACACTTTCTACTTCCCGGTAGACTTTGTCATTTGGGACACGGAGCCCTCATTTAACTGGAGTAACCATGTTCCCATCATCCTTGGGCGCCCTTTCTTAGCTACGGCTAACGCCATCATTAATACTCGGAATGGGCGAATGCAACTCACCTTTGGGAACATGACTTTAGAGACCAACATCTTCCATGTCACCCAACATACGGAAGAAGAAGATGACCTTCACACGGTGAGCTTCATAGATGAGGTTGTAGGGGAGTACTTTGAGGAAAATGATTGTGGAGATGCTTCGGGGTCCTGCTTAGTGTCGAGCCATGAGAATGAGAGGTCCCACAAGAGAGAGCCGTTAGGGGTGTGCCCTATTTCATCAGGTAATAGTGGTAGATGTGACGATGAGAGCAAAGAGGGGGAGAGGTGTGTTGTGACCGCAATTGAAAGAGAGAGAGAGAGGGTAGAAGAGAGAAAACTAGTGGAGTTGGAGATCGAGCAAGTAAGAGAGGATGTAGGCACTACGAGAGAGGGAGAACTAGGCGACATGAGCATGGAAGATTTTGAAAGAGAATTCGGGAAGGTGGATGAAAGTATTACTATTGAAGGCCAATCCCTATTGGATTCATGTAGTCACTTAGACGACAGTGAATTAAAAGCAAAAATTGATGAATTCCTTCGTTGTGACAATCCACCCACAACACTAGAGGCCCCGAAGGCGAGTGAGGAGAAAAGTTGTGGTTCATCCGACTTAGAGCCCGACCCATGCGTCTTAAAAATTGAAAGAAACCTAGGTGTCCCCTCCGAGTCAGTGCACGTTGACCATGCTTTGAGTAAGCATCACGAGGATCCCTTTCCAATTAGTCACGACGAGTCTCCCAGTCTATCCTTTATCTATGGGCGAGGTCCCAACTTGTTTCGATTATTGGAATATGATCCTAGGACGGGAGTGACAAGGAGAGCATCAACCCCCATAAGTGGGGTCGGGTGAGTTTATGGAGAGATGAGAGGTCGTCGCACCCCCGACGCGTATGGGGTGATTGTTGTCGTATTTTTGAGTCATGCATGAGTGTCATATAGTGTCTTGTTGCATTTTTCATATTTGTTTGTTTTATTTTTCCGCACTTTTCATTCGCCTTGAGTTAGATTTTCGTCCTTTTTGCTTGAGGACAATGCAAAAGTCTAAGTTAGGGGGGGGGGGGGTCACAAGTGCGTATTTCTAAAACTTCACAAATTTTCAAAAATGCCCAAAAATTTCCAAAAAAAACATAAAAATTTGAAAAATCCAAAAATATTTTTCTTCAAAATAAATAAAAATTGGAATTCAAATTTTTCAAAAATATCATTAAAAGTCAAATTGGAGTCTCAAATTGTAAATACCCAACTTACACAAAGCCGAAATTGACCAAAGATGGAAATTGTGCGAAAATTGACGACTTAACGAATAAATGTGGAGATTAACAAACCCGGTGAGATTCGAGCCTATCACGGTTTGCGAGATTTTAAATCAATCCGAGTTAATTGTTAACTCAAAGTTCTTTTTAGCGCTTAATAAGTTGTCAAGGATCTCAATTTTTTTCATTTGATCGGTTTTGAAAAATGTGTGCAATGTTGCCTTGAAAATCGTGCCAAATTAGTCTCTAAACTTAAATTCACCTCGAAACGCATATGGTAACGCAGTTGACATTTTGGACAATGAAGTAGGCCCTCGTTTGTCACCCCAAAAATATTGGCCAGAAAAAGTAGCGAAAAATTACCCTTTGCAACCCAAATTGAGCCAAATAATTTTTCCTTTCGTTTGACAACCCGAAAAACCCAAAATAGCCCGGAATTGCGAAAAATAAAAAAAATTCAGAATTTAAGTCCGAAAAGTGCAACAAAAAGGGGCAAGAAAAAAAAAATAGAAGAATGCTCAACAAAAATAGCAAGAAAAAAAAATAATAGAAATGAAAAAAAAAATAGAAAAAGAAGAAAAAAATGAGCAATAGCCCGAAAAATGCACAAACGGACATCACGAATGACTTTTCCAATTCCAACCTTCCATACCTCCTTCATTTTACCCTATACACCCTACAACCCGAAAAAGTCCTAACCGAGTCCAAATTGCGAAAATTGAGTACCGCGTGGAGAGTTAATACACCAAAAGATAATATAAGAGGATAAATGCGCGAAATAGAGGCGATGTTCCCGTTTTTAAAACCGTAATCCGTTGAAGAGATCCCTTCACCATAAAATTTCCGTCTTTCTAATTGCATGCGTGTATTTGCTTCCATTACATTTACTCCTTATATCACGCATGCCGAGAGAATAGCCATAATTCGAGAGATTCGTTTGTGAGTGCATTCCGTGAGAAATTGAAATCAAAACGAATTTTCGGATAAGTAACGTAATGATCAATCGATGGAAATTGGCGGTTATATTTCCAGCTTCGCACACACACACTACGATTTGAGACTTGTAAATATGACTTGATGATGACTATTTTATGGAAAAGTTTGAATTGTACAATTTTTGCGTATTTTGAATTTTCTTTGAGTCAAATTTTGTGAGTATATTCACTGCAAACCCTCACGAGACACAACTCGTCCTACTAGGGTAACCTAGAGGTTTAAAGGCTTGTTGCATATGCTAAATGCAATCGCTTGCCCGCGAAAGTGGCATTCTATCCCAATAAAGTCCTTGAAGTGTCCTTAACTCTTACTTTCATTCTTTTACATTGCTCGGGACGTGCAAAGTTCTAAGTTAGGGGGGTTTGATTGGGCATAAATATTGTATATTTATCCCCCTAATTTCAGTACTTTTGTGAACCCGAATGATGTAACATATATGGATTTGATTCACTTTTATGCTTCTAACCTTCTTGGCGAGTATTGCGTGTTTCGTGCTTCTCCTATTGGTTTTACAGGTTAATTATGCAAGCAGTGCAAAGGAGGAAGCAAGGCAGTGCAAGAAAAGCAAGGAAGGCAAGTTCAAGGGCATTTTCTTAATTTTACAGCCCGATTCTGGAGGTGGGGCCTTCTGGAAAGTTGAAGATCTCGGAATAACGAGCACACTGGAAAAAACGGCACCCAAATCCGAGCTACGGTTGAAAAGTTATGCTCAGTTGAAGTTGAAGAAAAATCCAAGAAAAGAAGGGAAAAACCAGAAAAAAAATCTAAGTGTTGAGAGCAAGACCAGGCTGGTACATGCGAACCGGTTCGCTGTACCTGCGAACCGGTTCGCTGTACCTGACACGCGTATTTTGTCTTTCATTTGGATTGGTCTCCAAGTCTCCTAATAGGTTTTAAACACTCCAAACTTGTGGGGAACGAAGGTACTAACCTAGGGGCAGCCTTTAGGGTTATTTTTAGAGAGTTTTTGATAGAAAGAAAGGGGAGGAACATCTAGGAACATCAAGGGATTATATTGCTTCAAGATTTCATTGTTTCGGGTTTGCTTTTCTAGTTTTAATTCAAGATTCTTGTTTCTTATTATTGTTCTTGCATGCTTAGTTTTTCTTATTTGATTCCATTCATCTCCGCATTCATAATACGTATTTACATGTTTAGATCTAGTTTTATCATGAATTCATACACATGCAACGTTATTATTTCATGCATTAGTCAAAGTAACATGTCCGGCTAGGTTTTTCAAGGTTGGGATGCATGAACCCAACCTGATGTGTTAGTGCATGTGTATATCGTCGATCCGCTGAATGTAATGATTAATTTTGATCGTATCGCGTAATTTCATAAGAATTGTAGATCTTTATATCTCGTTTTCCTATGGGTACTCGTGATGATTTAGAGTACAATTTGAGTGTAATTACCGCGATACCGATTTACTCATCATCAGATTAGGTATGACGCGGGCTTGAACCTCGTATACATAATGCTTGGGAGTACTAAATTCCGGGTTTGAATTAATCGGATAAATTTATGATTGACGTTGTCACTGCATCACACTAGGGTTGGGGGATTGTATTCCCATCCTGTTTTCTCATCCTTTAGTTAAACAGTTTCAAATCAAACCTTCATTCTTAATCTAGATAATTTAGTTAATTGCATTTTTCATTATAGTTTCATAATTGCATTTAGTTTAATCCATCTCAAAAAGCCAAATCAATCTTTTTCTTTTCTTCTTAGAGTCATCGCTAGGATTCCTCAATCTTATCCCGTCGTCACAACTTCGTTGTCCTTTTTCCCTGAGGATCGATACCCGACTTGTCGGATTATTACTTGAACGATAGGCTTGCACTTGAGCCTAGAGAGCACACACTTTAGATACACGTTCTGAGTCGTGTCAGTTGATTGGAAGGTTAATTTCAAAGGAAAAATATAAAATTTGAAAAAAAAGTTTTCTAGGGCCTAGAATTAGGTATGATGTATGGTGTGATGTATAGTACATGCTGTAGGTGAGCCTTCCTCTCTCTCTCTCTCTCTATATATATATATATATATATATATATATATATATATACATATATATATATACATATATATATATACATATATATATATATATATATCCCTGGTAAAGTGTAGTTAAATCGATGTAGATTACCTCCTTATATAATCATAGATGTATATGATTAAGAAAGGAAGAATGAAAATAGAAAATAAAAGAGAAGGAAAGCAGGTCATACCTGTTTGGAGTTTGCAAAGGAAAATGAAGTTTATTTGTCTTTTGGTTTTGGGTAGAAAGCATATGGATTTCGTACCCATTTGGTTTTGGGTAGAAAGTATTTTTTTGGGAAATGGAAGGTAGCCTTCCCGTTCAAAATAAGGGCAAGGGAAAAGTTAGAGATTGGCGTGTATGGACTAGGACTGAGGAAGAATATCTCGTGACAATACTCGAGGAGCTTGTGAGACATGGGTACAGTTGTGATAATGGCTTTAAGCCTGGAAGAACGTTGTAAGTGGAGAAAAGATTTGAAGAAAAGACGCCCGATTGTGGTATTAAAGCAAACCCACATATAGAGTCAAAGATGAGAGTTTTGAAGAAACACTTTAATTTGGTAACTGATATGTTGGGTCGTAGTGGCTTTGGATGGAGTGAAACTTTGAAATGTGTTGAGGTTGATCGAGATGATCAATGGGAAGGGTACTTGCAGGTAAATTAATTAACTTTATTATTTATCTCTTCATTGGATGATAATACTTTTCACTATTTGACTTAACTTAATTTTATTTATTTATTACAGAGAGAGCCTGATGCAAAGGGACTAAGAAACAAGCCATTTCCGTTGTATGATCGGTTGGGATACGTGTTTGGGAAGGATCGCGCTACTGGTGCTGCAACTGAGTCTCCTACTGATGTCATGGATGATATAGATGGGCAGGACGAGGAGAGTATTGACTTAAATGGTGCTACTCCAACACCTGTTTTGCAACCTTCCTCCAATGTTCCTAATCCAAGTCAGAGAAAGAGGAAAAGAAAAAGCGATACTTGGAGTGTGGGCATGCAAGATATGGCAACAACTTTTACCTCATTTGTAGAAAATTCGAATAAAAATTTTGAAGCACTTAGTGAAAAGTTTGGTGAAGATAAAGTAGGAAAGAACAGGAAAAAAATGCTTGAGGATCTTAACACTATGACCACTTTGAATGCAAGGGATAGCATTTATCTAGCCAGAAAATTTGTCGAGCGAACGGATTATGTGGACATATTTCTTTCAATGTCAAACGAATACCGTATGGAGTTTGTTGCCCAACTTCTTGAGGAGGGTTTTTAGAAATTTAAATTAATAATGCTTTGATTTGCAGACCTATGTTTTCGATGGATTAATTTTAATAATTTTTTATTTCGACTTTAAGACCAATTTGGATGACTATATGCTGGTATTGATGAAGTTTAAATGGATTTATTTCTTGTTGCATGCAATATAGCCAGTTTGCTCTATTGATTTTTCAATTTTCAATTTCAGTTTGCTTCATTATGGAGGTACTAAAAAATAAGTTGAGTTAAAATAAGTGATAACAAAATATTTTTGTATTTTTTAAAATATTAAATACAAAATAAGGGTATTCTTGGAAAATTGGAGATAAATTAATCCTATTCGGAGCATTTCAAACACGGGATTGTATTATTATATCCCATCCCGTTTTCTTATTTGGAAGTGTTCCAAACGCAGTATTGGAATAAGCGTTATACGTCTCATCCTTATTCTATCCAATCCGACTCTTATCCTATCCTATCTGGATACCTTATACGGCGCATCAAACGAGGCCTAAGCGTTATACCTTGTAGTATGAGTCCCGTCAGAACACAACTCATTAATATTATTTGGGAGAGATTTGAGAGATTTGTTTCATACTCATAACACCACTTTTTTTCTCTCCCATGCTATTCGTGTAAAGTGATAATGGAGAAGTGAATAACTTCAATGTTTATTATACCCGATTTGGGTGGGGGCAGTTTAATATATATATATATATATATATATATATATATATATATATATATATATATATATATATATATGTATATAGTAATTTTTTGTTTTGTTTTGTTTTTTTCTTTGAAGCCGAATATATATCCAACAGGGTGGATATTTGGAGTTATTACTTTATTTAAGTTTTTATCCCATAAGGTTTAAATTTAGGAATTTACACTTTTGTACTTTTAAGTTTTTAACACAGAAAAATTATTTTAACTTTAAACACGGGACATTTTAGTTTAAATTAAAAATTATATTAAACAATGGTTCTGTAAAAAAATGTATATTCGGTACTTGGAGATTTTCATTTATTTGTCTATTTAATATACAAATGTCATTTTGACCCATACAAATTTAATTTAAAACTAAAATAAATTTTGGGGTATTACAAAGAAAACCTGTGTTATAAGTAAAAAACAAAATACTTCAAATCATTTTCACAACAATAGACTCAGTTAAGGCCAACTCGACAACCTATATACATCAGGAAGGATGTTGTAAGATTTTACATTTAGGTAAAGATGTATTAATTGAAGATAAATATAGGTGTGAGTTAGAATTAAGTTGACTTTAATTAGTAATTACACAAAATGAATTGAATTGAATTTTAGAAATCAAATAAATTAATAATGGCATGTGTATATCATATTACCACTCTCTGTAAGTTATGTACTAAACTCAATGCATACCCATTAAATGGAAGTGATTAAAAGAACAAATGTTTATATTGTCACGTAAAATAGATCATATATTTACTGGTAAACCCAAAATATTGCAGGGAGTTTCTTGTATAAAGAATCTATAATGGTAAAAATAACTTCTAACTCTTAAGTTGTGCAAAATGCACCATAAAATCTAAAACTTCAAAGTGATGTATATTTTATTACATGTCCAACCCATAGAATAATTATATTTTTTAAAATTACATATAATCAATTTTAAATTCTTTAAAAAGTATCAATATAAACACACCTTTTACAGAAGTACGTGTTTCATTAGCTTTTTATTCATGATTATGAATGAAATTATTAGATCAGTGTATAATTTTTATGTAAAATTAGCATGTACCCATGCGCGGGCGGAAATGTATGTTAGGAATATTGTTAATTGAATGTTCTGATAAAAAAATTGTAGTCTCACTATAAAAATCATCAAAAAAAAAATTAAAATTTTATATTATTTTACTATATTAATAAAATAAAATGTAAAATTTTCTAGCGTTTGTTTTGTCCATTTTCATGATAATCTTACTCATATTTGAATTGAATTTTTAATAAAAGATATTCTCACTCTCAAGATCCTATCAAAAAATCATCAAAATAATAAATTTTTTATTATTTTAAAAAATTAGTTGGCATAGGATCCACACCTGACACGAACTTATATATGTGTGCGCCTGTGTGTGTAGCAACCCAGAGACCCATTCCAAATTCAAGCACTCCTATTTTCTGTTTTTGACAATTCAAATTCTCTTTAATGAGTGTAATGTTTTTATTTGATCCAAATCTAAGTGTAATCACAACATATATAATCAATCATGTAAGTCATCATTACATTATATGCATAAATAAAATAAATATTACATAAGATTATGAAGAAAAAATAGCCCTTTGATTATATCTATCTGGCACCAGTAACAAAAAAAATAATAGAAAATGGGGAGTCCAGATTAATTAGTTGCAAGAGGGGATGGGTAAGAGTGGACATACTATATATATAGTATCAATTGGGATGTGTTTCATCCATCTCATCAAGTGAAGAAAATTCCACCCATCCAGCCACCCACACCCACTTACCCACCATCTCCTATTTATTGGTAGGTATTACAATGATGAGGAATTTGAGTGTAAGTATTATCACAATAAATGAACTAGAAAGCAATATCAAGTAGAAATCAATCAATAACACACATGACAACGTATATACGTGGTTCGATAATTTGCCTACGTCCACGGAGAGCCTATTATTCTTATTAATATCTCTTAAGAGTTTTAGGTTACATCCCTTTGCCCCGGGTCAATGTTTTCAGTTTATAGAAGTGATATTAAGTGGTTGAATTGTAAAAGTAGCTCATCTAGCTTGTTGGATAGCTCGTAAGTTCCCTTGAATATCACTCTGAGATTATCGGGGACATATTCGATTCTATCTCCATGATTTCAATCACGTGTTAATTACATGAGTAAAACATCTTTGAGTTAGGTCGAGCAATCCGTCTTGAATACTGGGCTGGTTGGCCGAACGATTAGGCTCATGTAAATAAGCCACCACAATTACCGCTAACATCTCTAGGCTGATAATTTGGGCCAATAGATTTTAAATATGTCCAAGGCCTAAGGGTTGGAGCAGTATAAAAAATGGCATGGCATATACGTAAATATTGAAGTTTACCAAGGACACGCCTATCCTCATGGGAGATATGAAGCACCGAGATCTTCCTAGGAAACTATAACTCATCATTTGAGACATTTTGAACTTCGCTTCTATGTAAGAAAACGTCAATTAATTGTTTCTTAACATCTTTGTGTTCGACCTTAGTCTCTAAGCATCCTTTCTTATTCTTCACTTCAAGTTCAGAGCTTTTCTCGAGTCATTTTCACTTGTAAGTTCATCTTATCCTTTCCTCTTGTTCAAAGTCTTTCTTTTTTCCATGGCCTTTAATGGGAAGTCTGTTGTAGAGTTTAGGAAAACATATAATATACCAGAATAAGTAGAAATTGAATGTGTCCCTCTTCCCATAAATGATAGGAAGGTAGAGGATGAACACTAGATTCATAATTTTTTAGTAGTCCAGGGAGGTTTAACTTTCCCCTAAAACCCTCTTTTTTTGAAGTTCTTCCAATATTTTGATATAGTCCCTACTCAATGTACTCCAAATGTATGGAAGATAGTAAATGGGGTACATAGGATCAATGAGATATATGGCACAAATTGAGGACAACCTGATATAAATAACTGTTATGTCTAGTCACTCAACAATAATGGTATTTTATACTTAAAAACCAGGAAGGATGATAGAGTCTTGGTTATGATCTTGCTTGAATCCTATAAAGATTACTGGGGGCAGGGCTTTGTAGCTAAAAATTGGCAATATCCTCCCCAACCTAAGGGTGTAAGGCAACGAGGTCCTCGGATCCCGGACTGGGGGAGGATAAAATAGGTCGTTGATACTTTCCCTCTTAATTATTTACCTTGTCGTATCAGACCATGCTGTGAGCTCTGCTTTAGTATGTGAAAAGGAAGAAGACCAACACCCGGTCTACTATGCAAGCAAGACGCTTCTGGATGCCAAGTAACGTTATCTTCCCCTAGAAAAGTTTGCCTATGACTTAATGGTATCCTCGAGGAAACTTAAGCATTACTTTGAGGCTCATTCCATCATCGTGATCACGTCATATCCCCTCAAAGCTATTTTAAGGAAAGCTGACCTCTCCGGGTGACTGTGAAAGTGGTCAGTCGAGCTCGAAAGATTCGATATCCAGTTTTAACCAAGAACAACGATTAAGGGGCAAATTTTATCAGATTCTGTCACTGAATTCACGGGAAGCCAGCCTGCTACCCAATTAGAAGTTGAACGACCGACTGAACAGGAAGAAAAAGCCTTCGATTGGACCTGTATGTCGAAGGAGCCTTTAACTCACAGGGGAAGAAGTAGGAATTGTATTGGTTACCCCAGAGAATAATGTTCTCTAATAAGGGATCAGATTGGGATTTGAAGCCTCCAACAACCAAGAAAAATATGAAGCACTGATCGTTGGCCTGCGCAAAGCACAACTGCTGGGGATAAAATGGCTTTGGGTATTTGGCGACTCAAAGCTAGTGTCCAAGAAGATAAGTGGAGACTTCAATACCAAGGATGAGAGGATGGCAACTTACCTCGCTGTTGTAAGGGGACTTATGGCAAAGTTTGATAAAGTTGATTTTCAGCAGTTCCCTCATGGGGCAGAACAGGCATGCCGATGCCTAAGCAACCCTAAGTTCTACCATTGACTCGGATTTAAAGAGAACCATTCAAATAGAATTCCGCACACATCTGAGCATAAACTAACCAGTCTTAGCCGAGCAAGTCCTCCATATATAAAGGGCAACCAGTTGGATAGATTCCATCATAACGTATCGGCGGAGTGACACATTGCCAGACGATAAGAGGTTGGCACACCAAATAAGAGTAAAGGCTGCTTGCTTTCACTTATCTTCTGAGGTAAAACTCTACAAGAAGTCCTTTACTCGCCCCTACCTTCAGTGCATTGACCCTGAAGATGTTAAGCAGGTTCTTAGCGAGCTTCATGAAGGCATTAGTGGGAGTCACGCAAGAGGAAGATCATTAGCTTTTCGAGCAATTAAGGAAGGGTACTAATGGCCATACATGCAGAAGGACGCCGAAATTTACGTTCGCAAGTGTGAAAAATGCCAAAAGCACTCCCATATGGTCCACCAGTCGGCTAGAGACCTCAAGTCATTAACCAACCCAATGCCTTTTTCCCAGTGGGGCTTGGATATTGTAGGGTTCTTGCCTACTGCATCTGGAAACCACAAGTAGTAATTAGTCGGCACTGACTACTTCACCAAATGGGTAGACGCAGAACTTCTCATAAATATCTGGGACTCTGATATGATGAGGTTCATATGGAAGATCATCATCACCCACTTTGGGATATGAAGAATGATCATTAGTGATAATGACACGCAGTTCGAAAGTGGATTCTTTTAAGGTTTTTGTAGTGAGCATGGCATCAAGCATCACTTTAGTTATGTGGAATATCCACAAAGCAATGGGCAAGCTAATGCTTCTAATAAGACAATGATTGACAGACTGAAAAAATGGAACGAAAGAGCTAAAGGCGCCTGGGTAGACGAACTAGCCCATGTTTTATAGGCTTATCGTACAACTCCTAAGAGAGCAACGGGAGAGACCCCCTTCGTGATCGCCTATAGAATGGAGGCGATCATCCCATTAGAAATAGGTCTCCCTACTATGACAACCACCTTGGTCTACCAAGGCCTCAACGATGAAGCATTACTCACTGAACTTAACTTATATGATGAACGATGAGAACTGGCACTAGTTACATTGGCATATTACCAATAGCAATTGGCCAAATAATACAACCAAAAAGTCAATCCAAGGAGGATTCTAATAGGGGACTACGTCCTGAGGAAAGTTCTTGACTGTGCTGTAAGACCATCAGACGAAAAACTGGGGCCAAATTGGGAAGGACCTTTCAAGGTAATAAGGGATGACCTATATGGAGCATATCACTTAGAAACGCTGGAGGGTAGGGAGATACCAAGGGCTTGGAATTCTGCCAACCTCAAGAAGTTCAACTTTTAAACTTCGATATCTTTTATTTTCAGTATCACTAGTTTAGGAAAATTTTCATTCACAAACTAATGTTCCCTTTTATTTATCATTTTAATCCATAAAGCACGATTGGCCCATGCATTTTTGTCTTGGTTGTTTAATATCTCTTGATCACACTTCAATACGCATCTTTTTCAAGCAATATACTCCCGTTAAAGCGTAACTAAACTCCTGGATTACAGCAAGTTTATCAACTTGCTCAAACCAAGAAATCTTACAATAAAGCTCCCATGATTACAATAGTGTGTTAGATCTGTCCCAATCAGGAAGATCTAAAATATATATAAAAAAATAAAAAGGTTTATAATCAACCTTCCTCAAGTCTTTGTTAGAAACGCAATTGACCTCTTGAGTTACCCTGGCAACAATAAAAGACCAATAGGGGACCTTTAAGAAATAAAGACAACTCAGATTGGTCGCCAACTCAGGTTGGTCGAAAAATCCTGCTCGGGTGAATGTCCCATTAATCGGGTACATTCTCGCGATCGTCCTACTTAGTCCTAAGGAAGTGTGACGACACGACAAAAAAGGTAAAGTGGACGAAATGATATGGCTAAGGAATATTTAACTGGGATAATTTTCAAACACGAGATAACAAAAGTTAAACATCCTTTATTCAGTTAAAAGGCCCAAAACGATTAAACTTTGTACTGATTCATTCATATTATGTTCAGACCTATCAAGTACTATTCTAGTCAAACACTGATATCAAGTAATCAACAAATAAGGTTAACACATGTTTAGTCAGCACATGCTCAAAACATAAATAACCAGTTGTATCTTTCATTTGGAATCATATGATTACATTTACATCAAAAGACCAAGAAATACTTAAATATCTACGATGGCCCTACACGGTGAGCAAGCTAGTACGCTATTCGAGCCCTTCGACCATCATCATGATAAGGAACTAAGTATTCCTCAATTCCCTCTGGGCGTGGTTCCATAAGTTGCGAATGAATGGCATCTATTGGGATCCAACGATCATCCCTCGAAAAAGGATTCTTCCTACCAGATGAGTGAATGATTTTACACTTATACTACATGTCAGATTCCTTAAGTGCGCTCAGCTATCCTCATAAAAAACAAGGTATTCGTCCTCTTTTAGCCTTGTCGTGGCATCTGTCCAACCTTAGTCGTAGCCATCATCCCAAACCTGGTGAGGACCCTTTCGAAACAAATGTCTGAGTCGGATGACATCCCTATGGAAACCAGCAGCAATCACAGAAGCTCGTCGAACGTCTTCTTTTATCTTAATAATCTCCCTCCTGGAAACTTGATTATCAGTTTGAGTGACGATAGCTGATGATGAAGAAGAACCTCGAGCACAAGGGCGACCATATGGATTTTTTCCTTAAGACGATCAATTTATCTTCTCAAAGTGTCATTCTCTCTCTGCAATAACTCTCCCACTGGTTAACTTCATACGCATCCAAAAGTTTGTCCTTCAAGGCGTCCATTTCCTCCTGCACTGAGGCACCTATTTTATCCATCTCCTCGAGCCTATCCTTGAGCCTAGCGACCACCTCAGACTAATCTTTGTAGACCTGGTTTCTTTCCCTGAGGGATTTATAGATTCTTATAAAGGCTATGCACACTTGAATGCTTATGTTTGGGCCAAGACCCTGGCCTAGGCGGGAGTTAGCGGGAATGTATTCATCTAAATCAATAGGCTACAATCAACAGAATAAGCAGAAAAAGGAAGAAGTATATACAAGAGTAGGCAAACAAATAATGGAAAAAGGGATGGTGATAACAACCTATGTAACCCCCCTCCCCCCAAAAAAAAAGTATGGATCCGAGGTCCTCTGTACCTTACGCCCTCTTATTAGGGAGGTTTCTACCAATTTCTGGTGATGAAGCCTTAAGTCCAATAATCTTTATTGAAATCAAGTAGATTTACTACCATAACCCTATCAGGACGTCTTACTTTCAAGTACAGATGACCCCCACTTGTTCTAGAGAAAGTATAACAGTAGCAAATCCCAATTAATCATAAATTGGTAGCATAAAGTTTGTTTATCCTATGAACTCCATTGAAAATCTTCCACACATTTGGAGAACATTGGGCGAAAATAATATTAAAATATTGAATAAAGTGCAAAATCAGAGGATTAGGGGGAAATGTTAAACCCCCTTGGGAGACCAAGAGCACATGAATCTAGTGACCATCATCAAGATCACGTACATTCCTGGGTATTGATTGATATTCTATATCCACCTAATCAGGAGTATTATAACATTTTCTAAACTCGGACATAGATTTGTTATCAAGCATTGCCATTTAAAAACAAAAAAAGACAAGCGAAAATTAGAAGGAAGAGAAGAACTGAAACTTACAAAACAGAATTGAAGCTTGGAAAGCTGAGAAAGCCTTGATTTTGAAGAGCAAAAGTAAGAAGTGAAGCTTGAGAACACAATACGCGCAAGAACGACCAAGGACGATGAACTGACCGTGAAGTTTTACCCAACAGCTAGTTTCAAGCACGCAGATGATGTTTTACACTTCTCGAGAAAGATTCGGTGCTTCAATCTCTCATAAAAAGACAAGCGTGCCCCTCTTATTTAAACAAATTACAAACATACCATTGTAGATGGTGTTGCGTTCTCAAACTCATTTAAAATCCATTAGCCCAAGTAATGGCCCAAAGAGTTTAGGGGCAATTATGGGAACCCATTTATTTCCGGCCCACGAAAGTACCCGACTAAGCCCAACGGATCTAGAAGGCTGTCCGACCCAAATCGTGGAATTAAGATATGTGTATGTATTATCTAAACTGCTCCAGGACTAAGTCAATTCTTAATAATCTCATGGAGATATTCAAGGGATTAATGGTTCATCCCATCATTGATATCATGGAGTTACTTTCACAACTGAAATTCTACATCTATAAACTATAACCTCTGGCCCAGGGCATAGGGGCATGTAACTAAGAATATTGAGAGATACTTAATAAAATAGTAGACCTCTCCCTAGATGTAGGCAAGTTGCCGAACCACGTACATAATTATGTTGTGTGTGCGATTGTATACTACCCTACTTGATTGTGATTATTCTTCGTAAATTCTTTATTGTGGTATTTTTTATACCACGGGATCCATGGCCGCCAATACTTTATCAAAATAAAAGTTTTGTACAAATGCTTATATAAATGTCATATATAGACTGTATAGAAAAATAAAGACTATGAAAAAAATCCAACAACACAGGTGTAACAAAAAATCGGACGCATAACCATAACTAACATTTGCTGCCAAAGAAGAGGGATAACAGAGAGGATGTGAGGTGAGGAATAAAACCCGATTGTTATTTGTAGAGAGATAGAGAGAAGAAGAAGAAGAAGAAGAGATGTTTCGGTCATCGTCGTCGTTTGTAGAGAGAGAGAAAATAAGAGATGTTAGATTTATTTAAGGTTGTCTTGTTTTGGTTCGGTGTGAGCATGTGTTGCTATGGAACTGAATAGTTTTTTCAGAACCTTTATATATATTGAAACACTACAGAAATGAATGGAGAACTGAATAGTTTTTTTGGAACTTTTTATATGCTGAAAACTAATCGGTAAAAATGAATGGAGAAGTAATGTGTTTATTAGATGTCATTAACCTCAAATACTATCGTATTAGAGGTGTAATATATATATAAATATAATTTACAAAACTATTTTAATGGCATTAGTGACTCCTTCAATGAATTACTTTCCATAGATAATTTATATTGAGATTATACACCATCATTGGAAATACTTACAATTCCTTGTGCTTAGTGACGGTTTCGGAATATTTGGTCAGATGGAGGGGCAAATTTTAGAGCGATTCGGAGAGGGGGGGTGGGAAGGAGCCCCCGAGGAGACTTTTTTGGATCTTAATTCGAGTTTTATACGAATTATAACTTTAATTCGAAACTTTGGGTTAATTCGAGTTTAATTGAGACTAAACACTATATTAGTCCTAATATTTTACAATTAAATTTCACTGAATATTAACATATATTGAATGAAAATTAAACAACTCAACTAATGATCTGAATAATTGAATATAATTATTTATAATTTATAACATCATCTAAGAAATGCAATTGTTAAACAATTAAACTAACATTTAAACATAACATCAACTGACTAAAACAAAACTAATCATCTGAACAATTGAACATAATTATTTATAATTTGTAACATCATCTAAAAAAAGCTATTGTTCATCGACCGACTAAAGAAAAACATTAATTTAATTTAACGTAAGATATATGAAAATATTAACTTAACATAATATATTAACATTAATTTAATTTAAAATGAAAAAAGAAACTTATTCAAAACAGGCCAGAGTTGGAGATAGCGGCGAGGCGAGCCTCCCCAACAATGAGCAGTCTTAGTCTCCCGCAAACCCAGTTTAATCCGTGAGAAAGAGGGAGAAAGAAAAGGGTAGGAAAATTAGGAAATGGGACGAGAGGTTTAGGAAGAAGAAATAGTTTTAGAAGTGAAAGACGAGGGAGGTTTAAAGTTTGCAAAAAAGAGGCGGATGGTTAGGTTATAAGAAAAGTAAGGCTATATTACATATTTACCCTTTAAGTTTCATAAACCTTCAAATGTTTACTTTTAGAACATTTTAGGGCTACCCTTTTTTCTTACCCCTAACTTTAAAGTGTTGTACCTTGATTGTACAGGTCCCACTATGGAAGAAAATATAAGAAATGTACAACACTTTAAAGTTAGGGATAACAAAAAAGGGGGAAAAAGGGTATCCCTACCAAAGATCTTAACTTTTAGTTACTTTTGTCACACAAAACACCCTTAAACGTTTTTTCTCAATAAAAAATTTCAGAAAACTCAGGAGGGGCCTCTGCCCCTCTTCGGCCTCATACAAATCTGTCCATGCTTGTACCATGGTTTTGGAATCAGAACCTAACCGATTCCCTACCAGAACCGAACCAAATCGAACCATCGGGTCTCGATTTGGTTTAGGTCGGTTCTCAATTGGGTTTCATTGTTCTGGTTCGCGATTATGGTTCACGGTTCTGCATTATTTTTGCAGTTAATAATAATTCGCTCAAATCATTTTTTTAATAAATAAATAAATACCCTAAAAAGTTAGAAAATATTAATTATCCATAGTCATTACATCTTAACCAAATCATCAAATATTAACCTACTTTATTTTTCGCAATTAACATGTTTCATCAAATAATTTCTTTAAAAAAATATCACATCCCACAGACACAATTTGGCAAAAACTAATTATCTAATTACATTAGAACATAAGTAAAATATTAAAAATAAAAAATAGAACCATTTTACAAGTAGCAGTATAGATATTGAACATAAATTATAAAGCATCCACGCAACAATTCGGGTTGGTTCTCTGATTCGGTTCTTCGGTTTGATTTGGTTTAGGTATAAAACTGAGAACCAAACCGAACACTTCGGTTCGTAATGTTTTAGAGCCAAAATCAACTCATGGAGGAAAAAAATCGAACCAACCCAACCTACGAAGGTCGGTTTGGTTTGGTTCTTCGGGTTGACCAGTTCCGAATTCACACCCCTAATGCATACTCTAACAAATAATATATAAGTTTTACATAAATTCAGTTTCAAACTTTTAGGTTTGTAATCTTAATATCGAAAATATATTTCTTTTTTTTTATCTAAAAGTATATTTTAATAGACGTATTTAGTCCCTCGAGAATGATCACCTCATGAAACATGACATAAAATAATGTTTGTAAATTAGAAAAACTATATATATATATATATATATATATATATACACACACACACACACACACACACACACAGAGTCCTTATACATCGACTCTTATTTCCAACTCATTATCGGATCGTGTTTGGACCTCATTGGAACCTATGGGGTCTAAACACGACCCAATACTGGTGTGCATGTCAGCAAGTCGCACCCAAAGAGTTAGAAATAAGAGTCAACCTAGAAATATATATATATATATATATATAGGGTAACACGATCGGCGCTCCCTTAAAAGAGATAGAACTTTCCTTCCCACTTACCTCTATATTCCGCTTTTCATTTTTTTAATGAAAAATATAATTTATTATATAACTAGACGAGTTATTTACCCTAAATGGTCTCTAAACGAGATGATGCCAATTTTTTTACCTAACACGAATGAAAGCGAAATAACTGTGCCACGACATAAATTTATATTTTAACCTCACACAAACACGAGCAAATAAACATGTGCCATGACACAAAACAATTTTCTTAAGCCTAATACAATCCAGATAAAAAATGATTCAACGTGTATTCGTATTTATTTTGGACACAAAAAATGACCGGATTATAAAACAAAGCAAAATCTTTTTTTTACTTAACACGAACACTGTCAAAATAAAATGCGATACGGAAAGACCCTATTAAATCTTCGTTAAGTTCTAAACCACTTTATTTTATAATTCTATGAATATGTGTGTATTGTATGTGTATCTTAAAAACCCTTATATCTTCCTATATTTATTGTTCATTAGAGAGTTTGATTATTACATGAATCTATGGCATTCGCTATGGCTTTCATAAGGTACGTGCACATCAGTATTTGCTTTGAAAAAATAAAATTATTTATATATTAATAAAATATCAATCTATCGATAATTTAACAAATTATTCTTTTATCAATAAACAAATAATACCGCTAAGATAATAATTTTTCCCGGCGCAGGGAGTATTCATTTATCAAGATTTTACTGTATCTTCCCCCAAAGAGTTAGCTTAGATAGATTCATATAAACCTGTAATTATATTAATGAAGTAAGATGAGGTTAACAAACAAGATTGTTGGCAGTTTGAAGTTCAAGTTATTAATAAAAAATCACTACAAGATGAGCATATGGGAAAGAACAATTGAGATTAAACTAGAGATAATTACGCAAAATTATACTATATAAGTATTAAACTACTTCATTCGATATGATGTTTAAAGTAACTAACAGACTGTATCATTTGAAAAGGGAGAAAAAATTGAAGCTTATTTTCACCACGAGATGAGAACATAAGGAAACACAACTAAGACATTATTATAATAAAATAATAACAAAAACAAAAAATGAATAATGTGGTGATGCTAGGGAATCTATCAATCTATTTTGAAATTCAAACAATTGGATAAGGAAATCATATATCGAACAATCAATATATTTTAAAAGTTCATCATTATACGAACTCCAGTGCAAAATGCGTAATAACTTGAAAGTTGTGCAACAAAGAAATTCTAGAGTTGTATAACTGACCCTTATATTACCAAGTGAATTGAAATAATGGATCAATACACAATATACATATACATATTCATTAGAATACTGCTTACTAGTAAGGATTGACCATGCACTGTTAAACATGGAAAAATAAAGTATCATTAAATAAATAAAAAGGTCCGAAAATAGAGGATTCCATATAAAAATTCTAATCTAGGATAGTGAATTTTCATATCCACGCACTATGAGTTTTAACTCTACTAAAACGATGACGATTTCTGAAATTTTTGTTTAGTATTTCACTTCAAACTTTCTTTAAGTGTCTTTAAAGACAACATGCTTCTTACAGTTGGAGCGAAAGTCCAGTGGTCTATTTAATATGCATATAGATCAAACTACAAAAAAATTACACATACGCGAAATCCTACAAGGCAAAATCAGGATTTATCTTTCAAGATCTATTTGATTTGATCTCATCTTCGCACGAACAAAATATGTGGTGATAGTTGATCAAGAACGCAAGCCCAATGCACCTCACGGTATTCTATTGTATTTCTGATATGGACAGTTATGAGAAGAGTGTGAGCTCTAACTTTGTGACCACCTACTCTTCTCCTCTTTCCTCTAATCTGCTTCACTTTGTCATAAATCTGAATTTGGGTTTTGAGTATCAAAAGTGACAGTTGGCTTAAGAAATAATCAGCCTTAGGTGTATATATATAGGATACAGTAGGGACCCTAAGGAGATATAAGAACGTGGCTCCTAATGGGTTTGAGAAAACCTAATCCTTCCTGGATCCTAATCTCAGTCCCTTAATTATAATTGATACCACTAAATAATTATAATTTCAACTCCACCCCTTAACTCAAATTATATTTTGAGTTCCTCATTATTAATTACTTAATTCTACCCACGTTAAGGTTACACTTACCTATTAATAAAATAAATTACTGATAATTTATTTGATTAACTTCTTTAGGTCCTTGAGAGATCCAACTTAATTTATTTGTAGTGTCGGATTAACTTAATTTATTTATCATGAGTCTCTTTACTGAGACGTGGATTCCATTATTAAAAGTCTTTCACCATATATTAATCACCATTACCTAATTTATCAAGATTATTGATACAATAACGAATCTCACCCGATAGGTCAAAGTAATAAATAACTAGTGCATGTGTCCATTAATCATATCCGAATTAAGAGACTTAAGTAAACCTAATAATCACGAGGTTAAAATTGTCTTATAAAATCAATATAAAGACAATGACCAGAATGTGGTCCCATTCAATACACATAAAGTGTACTACCATAAAAAGTTAAAAGTATACAGTTTCCCGTAATCAAGATAGACCTACTAAAACAGTGTGTTAGCCCTACTGATGGAGTGTAAGACAATGAATGATAAAACTTATATTCAACAAGAACTGGTAATCTTATTCTCTGTGTGTAAGTCATACTCTACACACCAGAACACCTACCAAGCAGAATAAAAGACATCGACAATATTTGAAACAATGCAAACATTATTTTCATACATGATTCTCATTAAAATATGAAAAACTAATTTTATTTTAATAATAAATCCATAACTAAAACTATTACCATAAGCCTCGTTTTAGTCTACTTCTCTAACACTTAGAATGACGCCCCATAAATGAAAAATGGTATGCATAATAAAATTTGGATCTAATCACTTGCAAATAAAGAGCCAAGTAACATAAGAAAAAAGGCATATCAGAGTGCCTTAGAGCACTTTTTTTATATTAAAAATAACATTTTCAATAATATAAAATCCCTACCAACAATGACAGCTACATCAATGAAAATCTATTTATTTGATATAAGGTGCATCCAAGTAAACAATAAATTCTGCCAATATTTGAAAAAATTGCCCCCACCTTTAATATCAAAGAAGAATAGACATTCAAAATAGTGGAAGGATGAAAAACCAAAGAAAAAGAAAAACATAAGAGTAATTAGGCAACCATAATTTGGAAAATATATGTAAAACCATGCTCCCTCCCTCTAAATGATTATTCTTGTCAAAATAGTATATATCATCATAGTAGAAGGATTGGTAATAGAAAGACAAGGACTGAAAAGATGAAAACTCTGAACTTTTTTCAAGTGTCTTGTTTTTTTATCTTTAGCTCATCCAATAAGTAAACAACCAAAAAGAACTTTTTAGTACATCAAACCAATTTCAGAACTCAAACTTGGACATCAAATCCACACAAGATTGTTGATAGCAAAACAAATAATTAAGTGAAGGCATCATATCAACTTTAAGTTTATGTATGCACAAAATATTGCAAAGAAATGACTTGTACAATCGGATAAAAAAATTAGTTTACCAACAATTTTCCCTTATCTTAGTTAATTAAAGAAGTTTGGTTCTATTATAAAAATAGGAGCATTGGACTAGGCTTAACCTAAATTGAAAAATTTCTTCGACAACTACATCATATTTATACGCGGTTGTAAAAACGCCACCCCTGAGATCCCAAATTATGTAGGGTACCTTAGCTGAGCATTTTTTATACATTTTTTTTTTAATTTTCCAAATCTTAAACTAATATATGTGTTTGGTGCTACTAAAAAATTACCCAGTTTTCAATTGAACCAAATATTCTCTCCATTTTTTTCTCTTCTTTTTTCTCTTTTCCATATTAAGAATATAAACAAAACAAACTTCTCCAATAACATTGAAATTCAAATTATTATTATTTTTTAAAATGATAAAAATAAATTAAAAAAATAAACTGTAATTTTCACTAACTTAAGCTTTTTATTCCTCTTTATTCCATAAGAGAAAAGAAGCTAGTATATCAGAATTTATCAGTTTGCCTAATATCTATAGAATATTTGAAGGTATGCAACGTTATACCTTCTTCAAATATCTCAGTGAGCCTAAAAAGTCTTTAACTAACTTCACAATTTGTATAAAATATACTAATGTATTAGATTCGTCAAATACACATCAATAAATAGATTTAAATCAAACATATAATCAAGTATAAAAATGCAAAACAAGATAGAGATATATATAAACTAACTTTCGCCAACCACAATCAGATAACCACTCGAGGATCAAACAAAAAAGAGATTGGGAGGTCTTTGAATCTCAAAGACACTCCAAGAGATTGTTCCCATTTTCAACATCCATTCGTGTACATCCTTCAGTAAAAGCCAAAGTTCAAGTAATGACTGTGGTTACTAAAGTGGCATAAATGATAAAATAGTCGCTTAGTTGCCATCTCTTATACATGTTAACACACATACAACTTTAATTTATGGAATTTTATTGCTTACTTGTGGGGTTGATTTTAATTTTTATATTTTTCCAGAACATATGACACTTAGCATGCGAATTTAACAAATGAAGAAAATAATATTTACCATTTTTGAATCAAACAAGCAAATACAAATTTTTAGAACTTCTAGAATGAGTGACACATTCTTACTAAATATAACATTAACGCAACAATGAAACATGAAACT
Organism: Sambucus nigra; assembly: GCA_949130495.1. NCBI lineage: Eukaryota > Viridiplantae > Streptophyta > Magnoliopsida > Dipsacales > Adoxaceae > Sambucus > Sambucus nigra. Next base: position 436,390,540 of record OX422223.1, on the reverse strand, counting down.
AATTATGCACCACAAAAACTTATTACCATCCCGTTATTCCAAATCCTGAGCCATCAAATGGAATGTAACGGATCTGATATTTCATCGACTGCACCAACTTCACATGTAATGAAACTGTTTTAGTTTCATTCCTTGGTCCAGAAGTAAATTAACTTTGGCCTCCACATAATTACTGCAATGGTCACTACAATACACCAAGTATTCATCTTTCATGAATCGCCCAGCTAGTGGGGAAAACTGAATTAAAGTTCGTTGGAGCAATTTTTTCAGCTCGTTACACCTCAAAGAGATACGGGTTATATAGGTGTTTCCATTGGATGGATAATAGATAATAATAGGCGCATTCATTACTAGAGCGAGCTCATTAGTGGATGATATCTTATAGATACGAAGCCTCTGGACAGTTGGAGTGGAGGGTTTTATCATGTTTCTTGAAATGATTTGGAGCTCCATTCCGTCAACCTTTTGTATAACTTAGCTAATGTTGGTACTACTATGTGTATTTGTTGAAGTATATGAGAGCTACTTCTATTGGTGTTTGTATTTGGTGTTTTTAATCCTTCTCAAGAGGATCTTATTTATAGCAAGTAAGTAGCATTTAATTGTTAACTTTGTTCACATGGTTGCTAACTTGCTCCACATGCTCACACATGGGTTACTAAATTTTTTCTTCTTGCCCACACATGGGTTGACAACTTTTTTCCTCATGCCCACACATGAGTTTCCAACCCCACCACCCAACAGTCTCCATATTTTCAAACAATATATTCAGCATTCAGAGGATTTGTCAGTACCAGGGAATGAGAACATAGAGTGAAAATTAAGAAAATACTTATGCGGCTTAACGCAGGCCACAAGACAGTGGTATAGAAAGTTTGACGGGCTTATGCAAAGAAATGGCTACAACAAGTGCATTGCTGATTTTGCAACTACCGAAGATAGTCGCATTGTCCACTACAAAGGCAACGTACATAGTTGTGATCGAGGCCAGCAATGAGATGACCTGGTTACGAGGATTGTTGCCAGAGTTAGGGGTGAAATAGGTGAAGAATATTCTTCATAGTGATAGTTAGATTGGAATACATCTGGCAAAGAATTCAACATTTCATTCCGGAACCAAGAACGTCGAACTTCATTATCACTTTGCTAGATTACTTTCGGATGATGAACTGGTAAAACCTGAGGAGCCCCGAGAAGCATGAATTGAGCTAACATGCTAACTAAGTTAATGATAATAGATAAACTAGAGTTGTGCTCAACTTCAGTGTGTCTTCAAGATTAGAAGAAAAGAAAGCCTCATGACCGGTTTACGAATAAATTTATTGGTGGAAAATTTGCTCAACAGTCTCTAAGTGGGAGATTATTAGAAAATATGGAGATTGTTGGGTGGTAGGGTTTGTAGTCCATGTTTGGGCATGAGGAAGAAAGTTGACACCCCATGTGTGGGCATGAGATAGAAATTTGGCACCCATGTGTGGGAATAAGGAAAAAACGTTGGCAACCCATGTGTGGTCATGTGAAACAAGTTGGCAACCATATGAACACAGTTAGCAATGTTTCTTACTAGCTATAAATAAACCCTGTTGAGAAGGATTAAACACACTAAATACAAAAACCAACAAGTATAGTAGTATATCAACTAGTGAGAGATAAATATGAAGTGGATATTTTTAAGGGTTGTGAGAGATAAAAAATATAAAGTGCGAGTGATACAAAGTGTTTATTTTACAAACATGTGTATTCTTATTGTGAAAGTGGATGGAGTTGTGGACGTAGCCAAATTGGTGATCCACGTAAATTTTTTGTGTCGTATGTGCAATATTATTTTTCACTATTTTCTTGACCCATGAAACCTAAAGGTCCTGAAACTATTATTTGAAGAAAATAATTGTGTCTAATTTCCTAATAGCTACAGTTTAAATGAAATACAAAATAGGCAATAGTTGTGTTCAAACTCCACCATAAGTTAATCTTCTCTGTTCTAGACTTTATTCCGACTAAATTGGGAATATCTTTTGGCCCTCTAGATATTATCTTATCAACAACCACTTTAATGATATCACGGATGAATGCATGCTCATACATAAATTCAAGTCATTAAAAGTAAAATTGGATAATTTTTTATAAATTTGAAAAAATAACTATTTACTCTTTAGTGGACCATAAAAAGACATTAAAGAAAGTTAATGAGTCAATACAAATTAAAAGATTGGGTATTTTTTTTTTGTTCCAACTGACTACTAATATTCAAAACAATGATTAAAGTAATTTAATTCAATAATTTTAAAAACCAAATAAATTCTATAATTTTTTTTAAATAATAGACGTGATTAGATTATTATAGAGTAAAGAGGTGAGAGATGTCATGGATCCCATAGTGAGAAGTTTATAATTTCTTTTATATAACTAAATGATTACTATTAGTTTTAAATTTCTCGGTTTATTAGGAATTGACATTTAATTACACGGTTGTAATTGGTCCTAGAATCAATTAAACAATTTCACGAATCCATTATCATAATATTTATGACTTTACTTAGAGTTAGTTGGATAAATTTAGTATGAAAAGTATATTTGGTATATATACAACTTTAAACTTGAGAATCATAACTTTTTAGTGATATGAATCTTGAGGGCTAAAAGAAAGTTTATAATGTTTAAATAGTGAAAAAATGATAAAACTCCATGAAAATGAGTGAACTATGAAGATAAAAATGATGAAATATTATAAATCATTAGTGGATTGTATAAGGACATGATTTCCATAGTCCGTAGTTTACATAGAGTATGTTGTATACTGTTACAACCGTCGAAGAAGTTCACGTTCATTGTTCAAGACGACAGATCCAAATCTAAATTATCTTCAACATATGCACGACATGAGGTACAATTTTATATAAAATGTGTTTAAGTTTCGTAAATGATTTACTTGAGTAATGGGATATTTTTTAAAACTGTTTTTATCAAACTGAGGCATTTTTTCCAAGTCAAAAATTATTTTTTGAAGACCTGTAGGCGAGCTTTTTAAAATAAAAAATTTTCGCTTATTTCGTTCAAATGACATTGATAAGTCATTCAAACGACTGCATCTAATGACATGCAATTTCGTTTGATATGTCGCATGAAGGGTCATTTATTTCCTGTTTCAAACGACCACGTGCTGTTTTGCAATTTTAAAGGTCGTTTCTTCGATTGTTAGTAATGAAATCCAATGTCGTTCAAACGACATTGAGAAGCTCAAAAAGTTTGTTTTGCTATAAATACCTATTTTGAAGACCTTTTTCATTAAGACTTTTGATACACGAAAACTTTATCTCTGCAGACTTTTAGTCTTCATCTTTCAAGGTTAAAAACCTAGTTTTGGATTCACCAAAACATCCCAATCCTTTTGTGAATTATTTTTGGAACCCAACTACTTTTTAGAAGTTTGTCTTTGTGGAGTGCCATCTCTACTGGTGCATTAGTAGCTCTTGCGGGAGCTGCTTGCTGATGACTACAGTTATTGAGATTCTTGAGGGGATCTTCGTTGGTGATAGGCTGCGGTCAATGTGAGTTTTCTGCAGAAAATTCATTGAAAATTCTACTATGTGATTGTAAGTTGCAATATACGTTAGATTGTGAAATAAAAGGTTTTACCTTAAAGGATTTTTTTTTCCAAAAATTGTTCATCTATCGATTTGTGATTGTTTAATTTGCATATTTTATTTATATTACATAGATGCATGATTAGGGTTTAATTAATTTGGATTCAAGAATGACTCTAAATAAATAACTTTAAAATTGAAAATTTGCGAATTAAATAAATTATCGATATCACGCACCTTCAAATTGGCAACTTGAAATATTTTTAAAGATAATTAGAGGACACTTGGAAAGATCCAATGAATATTCAAATGGAACGGTCTTTACTCCTTAGTTTTACTAAAGTTGAACTTAATTTATTATATATATATATATAGAGAGAGAGAGAGAGAGAGAGAGAGAGAGACACAGACATGTAAATATATGTAACACGTGAATTCTCATGTATAGACTCCAAAAAATGAATTTGGGAATGGACAATGTTTCTCACCGTAAAATATCATAACAAATGATTTTTCGTTTTCTTTTAAGGCAAACGGGATCTCAACATTTTTCATAGATTAGCAATATATAAGGGCTTGATTGGTGATGGATTGGACATAGGTCTGGTATTTTATGATAAGGGAAGTTGACATATGTTATGATGGTTAGTATTGGTAAATAGTTAGGATCACAAGGAGGTCAATAGCAAGAATGTTACACCCAATTTCTCGAGGGCGAATGTTATCCTAAAATAATAGTAAATCATAATTGAGCCATGCATGCTAAGCTAACTAAGGATTTATAAAAACTAAATTGTCTTACATTGTAGTTCAAAAGTTTATTCTTCTATGATTTCTTTACATATCTCAACTGCGGTAACATATATTCTGTAGTATTCATAATTTTCTATTAGTACTTGTGCAAAATATTTGGAAGGAAATGAATCAGCAAAATTGTTGAACAGGTTCTACCAGTTCTATAACAAGTATAAATATAAAAAGAGTTTGCAATTTATATAAAATTCAGTGTTTATCAAATGAAGTAGAATCAATTATTTTTCATAATAATGTTAAAGAAATCAAATAGTCTGAACTGATAATCCCATAATTACCAGCTCATTAAGGTTTAATAAAGAAAATTAAGGAGTCTGAACTGATAATCTCATACTTACCATCTCATTAAGGGTAATATAATGAAAATCATGGATCTTTGAACTGATAATCCCATACTTACCTGCTCATTAAGAGGTAGAGAAACAAGTAACTCATTAATATAACCAAATAAAGTCAACCCAAAACCGTTGGAAAAAAGTAACCGACTAGACACACTATCCACTGAAAGTACTAAATATATGATTTGAAAAAAATGATTTCATGGTGAATTATAGTGATTTAATCAACTAAATAGTATATGTAACAACATGTACTGTGATATTGTAAATTTGTGTTGCATTCGCAACTATCTGTGTTGAATACTAGTTAAATGTACTAACCTCACACAATCTTCTATTTTTCAAGCTATGTGAACTAACAAATGAACAAAATTGGCTTTGACTAAGAGTTGATAAGCTAGTGGAATTAAATGCAGCACTTAGTTCAAAATCCAAAGCCCATCGAGAAAATATCACGGGACTTAACTCACAAATCTCAATTTTTAGTCTGAGATTGAGAGACAAAACAAGACCAGCAACAAGGTGATAGGAGATAAGAATGAAGAAATTGCTCAGTTGAAATGCGTAATTGTCACATTAGAGCAATATTGTGCACAAATCAAGGAATTAGATAAAAATGGAAACGACATTGAAGGACAAATTTGCTAATAAAATCACTAAGTCTAACTGATTAGTATCAAATCTATAGAAGTAGATTCATCATCTCTCAATTGAAGTTACTAAACTATATGAACTTGAAGAAAATCATGGAAGATTGATTTTGAAACATGTGATGGATCTTGACGACCAGAGACATTAGTTAAATTGTTGTCATAAATAAAATAAAGATCTTCGAATTCGCAACCACACTCTCCGAATCATTATTGAACAGATCATTGGAGATCCTGACTGTGCAAACAGCGAAATCTTATGCCTAAAAACTCGAAGAAATCAGGTGAAAAAAATTGAATACACGTACCAAACTCAAATTAGACGATTAAGGAAAAAGGCATGATAAATATGTCGAAACCCTCTCCAAATCCCATCCAACATAAAAAAAATTGATGGTGCATGGAAGATGAATGCAAGGAATTTGACGAAGTGGTGCATATTTCAAATGAATTTACAAACACACCAAGATTAACTAAAATAAGAAGAAAAAATTTAAACACTATTAAGTCAAATCTATATCATCTGCTTAATAGAAACACCCAGGAAAAATTACGTATGTACTGTGAGAAAGCACCACTCGGTTAATAAATATACCAAACATTATTGTTACTATCCAGTCAAATTGACTTCCATTTACACGTATTAAAGAAACATAACTTCATTCACTTGTATGCAGAACATTAGCATGGTAGATAGACCATGACTCGATATCTTTAAGTGGCATCTTAGACGTGCTGTGGCAAGCACCAATTTCAAACAAAGTAAGTACCCAAGCACACCTACCTATCTCATATACGACTTTACATATGTATGTCAATATAATGTGTGCGTCATTATATTTGTGAAAATTACAGATGATCGATTGTTACACATCTATATTGGCTGATCAATTCCAGAATGATGCTAATATAAAAAACATCTACATGTCAACTTATGGTTGGGTACGTACGATTGCCCATAATAATTATTTGTTGTTCTTAACTAATCTCTAATAGCTCATGGATTATGTGTAATGTATACAAACTCATGATGTCGTACACATTTATCTCGGCATAATCAAAATAGAATCGTTTATATATCGTAATTTATGTGTTTGACTTGACTAGTATATCTTATCTGAACAATCAAGAAATTGTGTTGTTGCTCCTCATAAAGATTACTAATACAGTTAAAACTACAATTACAACTAAAAGTAACAAAATATTTCCCTAATTAATTAATACAACAAAAAGTACATAGTCTTCACATGCCATTATCACTGTAGAAACACAAAACACAACTACACTCTGTCGAATATGCCTCCACCTATAAAAGACCATTTGTTTACTATAATTGGGATCGTCTACGACTAAAACCTCGCATCAAAGCATGCATTTTTTTTATTGTAAATGAATTTCAAAATTCCCATTCACATACTAATTTGGCTAAATCATATCATATTATAATCACACGAATATTTAACATTGGATTACGTATAATAGGCTAGTCCGGTGCCTAATGCTAAATAAGATCGATGAAATCCCACAACTATGTTGCAGGAAGAAGAATAATGTAGGAATAAAAAAATTTATGTACGACATTATGATTCAAAACATAAGAACTTGTAGCAAGATATTTATCCCGTTGCGCCATAACGATGACTTCTACTTCACTTTAATTTTCCTTAACAAGGAACGGGAACTTTGGTACCATTGTAACCCATTAAACTAGACAATGAAAAGCATAACAAATAGATGTTACAATGAGACTGAACAAATGGTACTCACATAGTTAATACAAATTTTTTTATTAATATAATGACAGTAACAAGATGCAGTCATATAAGCTTTAACATAACAAGTCTCAAGATGTAACATCATAGTGTAATCCAAAAGTTCTTGCGGGACACAAGAAAAGATGGGGAGAAACTGTTACAAAACACCACCAACTAGCAAGATCACGAAGAACCTGAGAGGGAATCCAAAATTGTACCAATTGATGAAGAAGGAGAATGAAGATACGATCCGATGGATAATGCGCGAGGATGAATATTTCTTATTGTACAAGTAACCTTAATGCACATAAAAAGAACCTTGAACATAAGTCAAATAAATACATTTATTGAAAGAATTTTATATATGATATGTATAATTCATTAGGTAATATTTTTTTCACAATGTAAACATATATGATTGCAGAATAGATGTAATGTACTTCATCCGAAAACTATCTACATGCAATGACTTTAGTAAGGAATACACACCGAAAGTGCTACAGGATATGCGAGCTCACATTGCCGACATTTTCCTCAACCATAAATACGATTGGAACTACAAAGACATCAATAAAATGATCACCCTTGGAAAACTATTTGAACCGGGCACAAATGAAGAAGTTTGGGAAGAACACATTACAACTTAGAAATAACATAATCCATTGATTATGAAGGGATTTTGTATATACATGCTAATATTGTTTGGTTTTAAGACATCTGAATGTATGCAAATTTGTGGTTGTGGTTGACAGTTTATTGTACTTACTTTTGAAATATAGTTTTCTTGGCATAATGATTTTGTATCAATAATACTTATGTAACACCCCTTAATTTTGAATATTTATAATTTAATATTCGACGATTTTTAAATTACATGTGTGCAGTAATTTAATTAAATATAATATTGTGTTTTTATTAAATATTGATTGAGAGAGAGAGATATTATGATTGATATTTATGGAATAAATTTACCAAGTGTGTAGTAAATAACAATTTACTAAGTGTGTAGTAAATAATAGGTGATAATTATTATACGTCATAGTGATTAATATCGACGAGACTACATTATATCTCAATCGTGAGTCGTGTATAGGCTATATAAAGGTCAAGATAAGAAATTTATGTAGATTGACTTGGATGGTGATTTCTAGGTCACGGTTAATTTTGAATTGGCTGAAATAGATAAAATACAGTACCCGGGTATATTAATTGGATCCCGGGGAATTTTTAGACCAACCCAGCCCCACGTAAGGGCGTTTTGGTCATTTAGGAGTTTATGGATGGAAAACCACTGAATTTCTAAGTGTTATATCAGTATATATCTTAAGGAAGCTAGGGTTAGAAGAAAGGAAAACCAATAGAGGCTATAGGAGAGGATTCTTGGGCCATTCTTGTACCCCCGTTACCATCGAAGTTTGGATCGAAAGGAGAGGAAGACAACTTCATCATCAATCAATAAAAATCATGGCACCTTCATAAGAGGCAAATGTTTAAACTTTCATATTCTTAAATAGTTATAATATCTATGGTACATTAGATGTAATCTAGAATGAACACTTGATTTTGAGATAATAGAATGGGTTTAATTCATGTTTGCAATTGGGATTCATATTAGAGATTTAATTTATGGATTCAAATATATGAAAATTTTCTTTTGGTATTTTAAGAGGGATTAAATTTTAGGTTTTATGAAGAACATGCATAAGAAATGAAACTAGGGTTTGGATGAACAAATTAATGATCCATTCTTGTTAAAAATGGATTTAATGTTGACTTAGTGATGGGATTTCATTAGAAACTATTTAGATACTTATATTTAATGATGGGTTGATTTATATAAGATTTTGGGTGCGATCTACGGAGTTTGGGTTTGATATAAATGGTAAAAAGTTATAACAACAACGAAGAAGACGAACTACCAGGTGCGTATCGATTTGGCTCCATCATCGAATCGATTCGGTAAAGGGCGAACCGATTCGGATCCTAGATCGAATCGATTCAGCTATCCAATTTTTGCCAACTCGTTTATTTTTTTCCTTGTTTCAAAAATAATTAAATGGATAAATTTTGTGTTGTTCTTAAACTATAGGGGATGATTTAATGTTCCAGTAGACCTATGGTAAAAACTAAGAATTAGCCAAAATGTGGGAACCAAGGCTGGGGGCTATTGGGCATAATATGAAACTTAATAATTCATGAGAATTAGAACGGGTTACGGGGAGCATGAGCAAACCCAAAACTTATACCAGTAAGTAAGTGATGTATTATCTACTAAAATAACTTAAATGATAATTAGGACCCTTCGGGCAGTGAATGATACTCGGGAAAAATAAGAAAATTATGCTAAGTGTGAATTCGTTAGTACGTTGGGTATTTAAAAGTTATATACTACGTACTGGTTATATTTATATGATGTGTGTATACCTATATAGGATGTATTTATAGATTGTGTGTATGCTTATTATGTGTTTTCTCATATATGTGAACATGCATACGCTTCCTGCTATCACTGGAGGTCACGCGCAGAGGGAGATCCCACCTTGGCGATGCCAGTTAGGTCTGGATGTGTTCACAAGAATATAAAACATAGGATGGATCACTATTCTGAGTGTACAATAGTGATAATGTCATTTCATTAGGGTATGTTAGGTATGTGCGCAATCCAAAGTTGTAAGAACATAATTTTATAAATGTTCGGGTTAGATTCTAGGAAATTTCTATTTTCTCCTAGATCACAGTTTATATGTCTGATACCGCTACATTTGGCACATCAACACGATCATCCTCGACGGCCTTTATCCGAATTCAATGCATCCACTTTCTTCACGTGCATCATGCTACATGCAACGTGCTGCTCAGCTCATTCCCACTACTCCACTATGCTCTATCAGTAATATGTTTTGTTAGAGCTTTAAATATTTGCATAAATATTTGGGAAATGTTTTTGAAATTTATTTTGAAGTTTGGTTTTATTTTTTATCAAAAGCATAATTTTTCTAAGTGTAGAAGCGAATGGCCTCGATCGACGAGCTCGCTCAAACGACTTTGAAAGTCGTTCGCGCGAGATAGGCATGTCGTGCGATATCATTCGAATGACTTCTGTCCTTCGTTCGAGCGACATGGCTATCTCGTTCGAACGAGCCGCCGCCTCGATTTTTGTATAAATATCTGGTCTCCTTCTACAAGTTTTTCAAGTCTTTCTGGAATCTCAAAATTCTGCGAAAACAACCCAGAACAAGACTTCACTTTTTAACGTTTTCTAAACCTTTTTGATTCACAAAACCATTCCCATATATGTGTGTGAATCTTTAAACCTTCAAGAGGATCATTTACTCATCTGGAGTAATTTGTGAGGAAGTCGCTCTCTTCTTCACTGCTGCCCTACTGGAAAGGGATAGTTCCATCCGTCGATAATAGAACCGACACCCGAGGGTATTTCTGTGTCATATATTTTCATTTTAATCCGTGTAAGCCGTTCTCTTACAAAATTATTGTGAAAATAAAAGGTTTTTCCCCTTTGGGGGATTTTTCCTCATATATGTGTTCTTGCATGTTTCATCATCGTATTTAATCACATATAGATGCATGTTTAGGACTTGAGTGGTAAAAACTGTGTTTAATTAAATAACTTCCTTATTTGAACGCAAGCACACTCTTCTCAAATTGGTATCAGAGCCAGTTACACAAATTTACCGTGTAATTTTCTGCAAAATTTTTCTAAGATATCAATTTTCTTAAAAATTAATTTTTGAAAACGAGTGTGTTCATTATGGAGAAGTTATATAATAAAATGCCAGTTTTTTACGGGACAAACTATGCAGATTGGAAAGCCCACATGAGATCTGCATTAAAAGCCATTGATGAACGTGTCTGAATTTTCGTTGAAAGAGGGTGGACACCTCCCTCCGTCACTGTTGATAATGTGATCAATTTAAAACTTGTCACTTCTTGGACTGAAGAAGAATTTACATGGTCATCATTCAATTCTAATGGTATAAGTGATATTTCTGGATCTGTCACACCTGATGAGTTCAAACGCATAATGACGTGCACCACGTCAAAAGAGGCATGGGATGTTTTACAACTCACCCATGAAGGAACTAATGCTGTGAAAGAGTCTAAATTGCAAAATTTGACAAATCAATTTAAAACCATCACCATGCATGAGACTGAATGTTTTGATGATTTTTATGCTAGGCTTTCTGACATTGTTAATACTAGCTTTAATATTGGTGAATATATTCCTAATGCAAGCATTGTTAAAAAGATTCTTCGTTCTCTGCCTAAGCATTTTATCCCTAAAGTCACTGTGCTAAATTCTATGGGTAATGTAAATACGCTAAAATTGGAAGAACTTGTAGGAGACTTGCAAACATATGAAATTGATATGTTCCCTAAAACTTCTAGGTCTAAAGATAACGGAATTGCACTTAATGCCAAAGAGAGAAAGAGTGAGGGGCCGTCAAGAAAGAGTATGTAATACCCCGTAATTCTGCATATTTAGGAAAATACATTTTTCTTTAAATTACGTGAGTAGAGTAATTTAATGTGATAAAATACGTTTTATTTAAATTACGTGAGTAGAGTAATTTAATGTGAACACGTTTTGAATTAAATTACGTGAGTAGAGTAATTTAATGTGATGTAATGTTAATAAAGATTAATATGACGATTAAAAATTTACTAAATGTGAGTAGTAAATTTTGAATGTTGATATGTACGACCTAGCGATTTATATGGACGTACCTGAGTTATCTCGACCGAGTGTCGCGCGTAGACAAAAATTAAAGATGAGATGAGAAACATATTTTAAGAGACTCAAAAGATAATTTAGAGTCCACAGATGGTTCCGAAAGGGTCGAATTAGTCAAAATAGTGTATTCGGGGGTACTAGTTGAGTGCCGGGTCATTTTTGGGCTAAACCGGGACCATTCGAGGGCATTTTGGTCTCTTTACATTTATGGGTGAGAAGACCTACGAATTTTGGAACCCTAAATCAGATTATAAGAGTTAGAAGCTAGGGTTAGAAAGGAATGAAATACACCATAACCATTAGAGAGAAGAGAGAAACAATTTCCTAAGGCAAAATAAGGAAGAAGGGAGAATTCTAAGGAAATTTCACCACCAACTTGTTGGAAAGGAAGATTGAAGGATAAAAATCATCAATCATCAACAACAACCATGAAATCAGACCCCACAAATCATAAGGCAAGTGGTTATTTGCAAAATAAATTGGGTTATAATACCCATATATAAGCTTCATGAAGAACATGGTTTTTATGATATTTTAGGGAGTAAAACACTTGATTATGATCCATTATTGATAGGGATTTCATGTAGAACGTTTTTAATCTCCAAATATTCTGATATCATAGAAGACTTGATGATTAAATCAAACTAAAAATATGGACTTATGATGAAAAGACGGAAAGATTGTATTTTTAATGTTCTTGAATAATAAGAAGATTTTTAGTTAATTTGGACTAAATTTATAATGATTTTGTTGTTTTAAATCATTAGTAATCATCCCAGAATATGTAGGAATGATTAGAAATTGTTAGTTACAAGTATGGTGAAGTATCATGGAAGATAGATAAACAAAAATGGTGAAACCCCCATGAAGAAAACGATATGGGTCTGTCACTAATTGATCGATCAATTGACCCTTAAATGTCGATCGATCGAGTAGTCGATCGATCGACCATATCCCATCTATCGATCGACCCTGGCTGTACTTTAGAAAATTTTGTGGATTAATTTCCTTTTAATTACCGTCGCTTCATGGGAACCTTAGTGATGATATTTTACCTATGAGGAGACTTAATAAACGCCAGTAGGTGTACCGTTAGATTTCTTCATAAATGATTGAGTGGGAAATTTAGAGAAATGGATCGACGGGAAGATAACCGATTGAGTCATATGTCGAGAATGTGAGAATTTAGTTACGAAAAGAATGAGAATAAATTCCGGAATAATACCAATAGGTTAAAGATATCTTAACTACTGAATTAAGGGAGGGGTAACTAGGACCCTTAGAGTTGCGTGAACACTCAAATAAAGGCAATAGTGAAATAAATCATAAATTCATGAGTACGGTGACTATAAGTAAAATATATTACGTACGGGCGTGATTTCATAGGTCGAGTGTGTACCTACTAAATTATATGAAATTCTGGGTTAAGAGAATTTTACCTAAATTAATTATGTTAGGGTCGATGAGACATTCCGAACTAACATAAGGTTATTATATGTTTGGGGTCGATGTAAAATGCCGAACCAAACTTTAAACTGGTGTCGCGATGAAAGAGTCCCGAACCAGAATATGTGTATATATATATATATATATATAGTTGGGGTCGATGGATCATTCTGAACCAACTCTCACTTGGGGTCGATGAATCATTCCGAACTAAGAGTCCTTTATGTGAGTCAAAAGGATATGTTAGTGATAACTAATATTCAATACATGATTGTGTGATAAAATGTATTCCATATGCATAATCTACAGACTTAGAATAGTAGATAATGAGATGGATTGTAAATATCTTAGTAATAATTAAATAGTGTGATGTGATTATTACAAGAATAAGGATAATAAACAATAAATAAGTTATCTACGCTTATAGCACATGAAATATGGATTATTAAAATACTGCGAGTAGGTCATGGGGACTTAGTGAGGGGGTACATACAGTGGGTATTCAAATCTAGTTAACTGGGGTAGTATAACCAGGTGAACTAAGTATCCTCGTCAGACATGCACTATAAAAGAGAGGTGAGGAAGTTCAAGGGAGTGTGCTAGACCTTAATATGTGTAATCAATAACTCAATTGTGATAACTACTTGCAAAATATTTTCAAATGTTTTGAGTACTAACTCTTGCTATGTAAAATTTAAAAAAAAACTTTTAGGTGCCCATCCATAGGGACACCAAGCATGATTTCATTCCAGGGATTTGGGAGCTTCAGCACATGTGGATGTTGCAGGGATTATTTAGACGTTTCCTCTCTTTCAGCTCTAGTGCAGGATCTCAGTTTTAGTATTCTTAGTTGGGACATGTTGTCCAATCTTTACTTTTACATTTATTCTGATTCTGAATTTTGAGTTGGTTTTCTTGGCCGTGGTTTTCGGCAAGACTTTATCTGCATTCAGTTATTTCTGTGAATTGTTTCATTATTATTGGAATTGTATTGTTTTGTATGGGTTGTTGTTTCTGCTTAAGGAAGATAAAATTTGGCACTAGCTTAATTTCACTTAGGTGGTTAGTAACTTAAAAAGTTTTTGGCAGTGATGTTAAGAATGAACCATTTAAGAAACCTGTTTAAATTAAATTAAGGCTTGATCACCCAAGTTTTAATTAGGCGGGGTGTCACAGATGGTATCAGAGCATCATGTTCTAGTTTCCATAGGATCTGTACGGCTTACTGTGTTTTAGCGTAACGTTTGGTTGTATTAGAGCCCTACTATTAGGACTGCTGATTCAATATCAGCTTTTGCGTTATTGTACGTCTGTTCTTAAATTTTTTATAAACTGTTTACTTATACAATTTGATTTTATTTCAGATGCCACCGAGGAGGCAGCGAGCGGAGAGGGCTGAAGCCAGAGATGAGGTGAGGGAGACTCACTAGGAGCCACAGGTGTCGCTACCACCACCCCCACCCGAGTTAATTTCCACTACTCAGATTGCAGTGATAGTGCCTCAGGCAGTTGAGACAGTGATGAGGGCCATGGCAGCCCATTTTCCTCAGCCCCAAGTACCTCCTCTCGTGGCATCGACAGTTTCGGCCCCAGCAGGGCAATTTACTTAGCAGCGAGTCAGAGAGAAATTTCAGAAGGACATCCACCCGAGTTTCAAGGTAGTACCGATGTGGTGGAGGCGTGCAACTGGAAGAAAAATATACAATGCCACTTGCGCATGCTAGAGTGCACCGAGGTACAGAAACAAATTCTAGCCACCTTCCATCTGTCGGGAGCGGCCTTACAGTGGTGGGAGTCAGTTACCACCACCAAGGAAAGGGACACTATGGGAATTGCTGAGTTTTGGGTGCGGTTTGACGGTAAGTATTTTCCTCCAGCAGTAGAGTCAGAGATGAGGAAGAAATTTAGTGAGGTAGTGCAGGGTGATCGCTCAGTTGCTGACTATGAGGAAGAGTTTACCCGCTTGGCTAACTTTGTGCCAAATGTGGTGAGCGATGAGGAGAGGAAGAAGTTAAAATTTATTGATGGCTTGACCTGGAGAATCAGACAACACTTGATCGGCAATCCGGCGTTGGTAACTTATACTGATGTCGTCAATGCTGCTCTACTACACTGTAAGGATCATCGCTTTCATGCGAGGGGAAACAAGATAGGTGAGCCTAGCCAACCGGGTAAAGTAGGTGGAAGTAGTGACAGTAGCACACCACAGCAGAAAACAGTGGGCCAGCTAGGGCAGGATTCTCGACATGGGAACTCTACCAAGAAGTTTAAGCATTGGAGGCATCACTTTGACAGACAGGGCCAGCAGGGTCCCGAACAACCAGTTCCTCAGGGCCGACAGGGCCAAGGGAACCAAAATGGAGGACAGCAAGGCCAAGGTCGACAGGGCCAACAGGGCCAAGGTCAGAGGCAGTTTCAAGGTCAGTGTTTCACTTGTGGCCAGCAGGGTCACAAGAGTAGAAATTGTCCACAGCAAGACATGGCACAATAACAGGGTGCCCAACATGGGCAGCAGGCTCCGTTAGCCCCAGCAGCAGCACAGGCCCCATAACCAAGATAGATGCAGTACGGACGTGTGTTCAACGTCCGTGATATTCCATTTCAACTAGCACCTCCAGCACCAACGGCAGTCGCGAGTATGTTTCCTATTCATGGACTTGAGGGTAGTATTTTGTTTGACACGGGGGCAACGCATTCGTTTATTGCCACTAGATTTGCATGGGCAGCCGGCCTATTAGCGATAGCTGACAATCATCTTATGTGCGTGGAGTCACCGATGGGTAGTGGGTCCCTTATACATTCGATTTATAAGGTGGTGGACATTATGGTCGGGAGATTGAGTCTAGCGGCAGACCTCCTAGTGCTGGATATGGAGGGATATGACGTCATCTTAGGCATGGATTGGTTAGTGCGATATAGGACAATGGTAGATTGTTATGAGAGGACTATCTTGTTTTCCATCCCGGGATAAGAGATGTTCCTTGTGGAAATGCCACTCCCCGAGGGAGGATCACGCACTCATTTATATTATATTGAGGAGGAGACCTCACATGGAGTTATCGTTTCTCTGGACTCAATCCCAGTTGTGAGGGATTTTGAGGATGTCTTTCAGGACATACCAGGATTACGACCCAGCAGGGAGATAGAGTTCGTTATTGACCTAGCGCCGGGGATGAGACCGATTGCCAAAGCTCCGTATCGTATGGCTCCTTCGGAGATACGAGAGATGATTGAACGGATTCAGCAGCTCTTAGGACGGGGCTTCATTCGACGGAGTACATCTCCATGGGGTGCGCCGATGTTATTTGTAAAGAAAAGGGATGGTTCACTTCGTCTGTGTGTAGATTATAGGGAGTTGCACAAAGTTACGATACTTAATAAGTATCCGTTATCGAGAATTGATGACTTGTTTGATCATTTGAGGGGGGTTGCGTACTTCTCAAAGATCGATTTGAGGTCGGGTTACCACCAATTGCGCATTCGTGAAGAGGATGTACCTAAGATCGCTTTCATGTCGCGGTACGGGTCATACGAGTTCAAGGTAATGCCGTTTGGGCTCACTAATGCGCCTGCAGTATTCATGGATCTCATCAACAGGGTATTCAGGGTGTTTTTAGACCAGTTTGTGATTGTATTCATAGACGACATTCTGATTTACTCTCGCACAGAGGAGGAACACACTGAACATTTACGAATGGTTCTATAGACATTGCGGGACCATCAGTTGTACGCCAAATTTGAGAAGTGTGGATTTTAACTTTGGGAGGTTCAGTTCCTAGGCCACGTTGTATCAAGCAGAGGCATTTCTGTTGACCCGAGTAAGGTATCGGTGGTGAGGGAGTGGGGATAGCCCACGACACCGATCGAAATTCGCAGTTTCTTGGGGTTGGCCGGTTATTATCGTCGCTTCATCAAGGGGTTCTAAAATATTATCGTACCTTTGAGGAACTTGACTCAAAAGGGAGTGCCCTTCGTATGGAGTGACAGTTGTCAGTTAGCGTTTGATGAGTTAAAGGACAAGGTGACATCAGCACCCGTTCTTGCCTTGCCTAGGAGCGGAATGGAGTACCGAGTCTATACTGACGCATCCCTACAAGGGCTTGG
Organism: Sambucus nigra; assembly: GCA_949130495.1. Taxonomy (NCBI): domain Eukaryota; kingdom Viridiplantae; phylum Streptophyta; class Magnoliopsida; order Dipsacales; family Adoxaceae; genus Sambucus; species Sambucus nigra. Next base: position 436,373,098 of record OX422223.1, on the reverse strand, counting down.
GGGTGTGTTACAGCAGGAAGAGAAGGCTATAGCTTATGCGTTCCGAAAGCTTAAGAAACATGAGAAGAATTACCCCACCCATGACCTCGAGTTGGCAGCGATCGTTTTTGCATTGAGGATATGGAGACACATCTTCTGGGCGAGCAGTTCACTCTATTCATGGATCATAAGCCACTTCAGTATCTTTTCACTCATAAGGATCTGAATATGAGGCAAAGGAGGTGGCTTGAATTCGTGAAGGACTACCAGTTTGATATACAGTATCATCCTGGTAAGGCTAACGTAGTGGCAGATGCGTTAAGCAGAAGACCTATCGGAGAGTTGGCAGAAATTTAGAAGGCGAAGTGGAGTGAACTTCGACATGAGGATGAGATTGCCAGAGCATGCATGGCATTTTTAGCTATCACTCCCGAGAGTGTTATGCGGGTAGTGAGGGCACAGGACGAGGACCCATTTTGTTAGGACAGATTACGATAACTACTGGCCGAGGGGGCAGAGTCCTCTCCATCAGCTCAGAGGGCGTCCTACGGTTCAATGGTAGGCTGATAGTACCCGAAGATGATGATTTGAGGCATACCGTAATGACGGAGTCGCACGGGTCAAAGTTTTCAGTACATCCAAGTGGGGAAAAATGTACCAGGACATGCGACGATTATATTGGTGGTCAGGTATGAAACGAGATATTGCAAAATTTGTCTCAAGATGTGTAACATGTCAGCTTGTAAAAGTTGACCATCAGAGACCTTCAGGGATGCTACAACCACTGGAGATTCCCGTGTGGAAGTGGGAGAGTGTCTCGATGGATTTTATTATTGGGTTACCAACATCACAGAAGGGTCATGATTTCATATGGGTGATAGTGGATCGGCTGACTAAGGTAGCTCATTTCTTACCGGTCCGTACGGATTATGATACGATGTGGTACGCGCAGCTATTCATTTCAGAGATTGTTAATCTGCACGGAGTTCCTATTAATATTGTGTTTGACCGAGACAAAATATTTGTGTCACATTTCTGGCAGAGCTTTCAGGAGGCTATGGGCATCGACTTACGATTGAGTACGGCGTATCACCCACAGACGGACGGTCAGACTGAAAGGGTAAACCAGATGTTGGAGGATATGTTGAGGATGTGTGTCCTAGATTTTGGTGGAGGTTGGGAGCCATACCTTCCTTTGGTGGAGTTTGCATATAATAACTCTTACCAATTCACTATTGGTATGGCACCATTCGAGGCACTTCATGGGAGACCTTGTCGCTCGCCCGCCTGTTGGTTACAGGTGGGGGATAACAAATTATTAGGGACAGAGATGATACAGGAGAATTCCTCCAAAATAGAGTTGATTAGAGGACGTATTCGAATAGCTCAGGATAGGCAGAAGAGTTATGCTGACGCCGGTAGGAGACACGTTGAACTAGATGTGGGCGACCAAGTATTAATTCGAGTTTCTCCTATGAAAGGGATTATGAGGTTCGTCAAGAAAGGGAAGTTAGCACCAAGATATGTGGGGCCATTTCCTATCATTGAGAGGGTGGGACCGGTAGCTTACAGATTGGGGATCCCTGAGCATCTTCAGCGAATACACTATGTATTCCATATAGCGTCGCTGAAGAAATATAAGAGGAGTGAGAGAGACTTCTGGCACGTTCCACTGGAGGAGATCGATTTACGTCCAGATGTCTCGTATGAAGAAAGACCCGTGGCTATTCTGAATTATAGTGAGCTCAAACTACGATCCAAGGTGGTACCTTTAGTGCGAGTACAGTGGAGACATCACAATATGGATGAGTCTACTAGGGAACGGGAGGAGGATATGCGAGAACAATATCCCGAATTATTCACCGCAGGTATTTTTTAAAATTTCGAGGATGAAATTCCTTTTATAAGAGGGGAAGTATGTAATACCCCGTAATTCTGCATAGTTAGGAAAATACATTTTTCTTTAAATTACGTGAGTAGAGTAATATAATATGATAAAAATACATTTTATTTAAATTACGTGAGTAGAGTAGTTTAATGTGAACACGTTTTGAATTAAATTACGTGAGTAGAGTAATTTAAATTGATGTAATGTTAATAAAGATTAATATGACGATTAAAAATTTACTAAATGTGAGTTGTAAAGTTTGAATGTGGATATGTACGGCCTAGCGGTTTATATGGACGTACCTGAGTTATCTCGACCGAGTGTCGCGCTTAGACAAAAATTGAAGATGAGATGAGAAACATATTTTAAGAGACTCAAAAGATAATTTAGAGTCCACAGGTGATTCCGAAAGGGTCGAATTAATCGAAATAGTGTACCCGGGAGTACTAGTTGAGTGCCGAGTCATTTATGGGGTAAATCGGGACCATTCGAGGGCATTTTTGTCTCTTTACATTTATGGGTGAGAAGACCTACGAATTTTGGAACCCTATATCAGATTATAAGAGTTATAAGGTAGGGTTAAAAACGAAGGAAATACACCATAACCATTAGAGAGAAGAGAGAAACAATTTCCTAAGGCAAAATAAGGAAGGAGGGAGAATTCTAAGGAGATTTCACCACCAACTTGTTGGAAAGGAAGATTGAAGGATAAAAATCATCAATCATCAACAACAACCACGAAATCAGACCCTACAAATCATAAGGCAAGTGGCTATTTGCAAAAAAAATTGGGTTATAATACCTATATATAAGCTTCATGAAGAACGTGGTTTTTATGATATTTTTGGGAGTAAAACACTTGATTATGATCCATGATTGATAGGGATTTCATGTAGAACGTTTTTACTCTCCAAATATTATGATATCATAGAAGACTTGATGATTAAATCGAACAAAAAATCTGGACTTATGATGAAAAGATGGAAAGATTGTATTTTTAGGGTTCTTGAATAATAAGAAGATTTTTAGTTAATTTGGACTAAATTTATAATGATTTTGTTGTTTTAAATCGTTAGTAATCATCCCAGTGTATGTAGGAATGATTAGAAATTGTTATATGCAAATATGGTGAAGTATCATGGAAGATAGATAAACATAAATGGTGAAACCCGCATGAAGAAAACGATCTGGGTCTGTCACTGCTTGATCGATCGATCGACCCTGGCTGTACTTTAGAAAATTTTGTGGATAAATTTTCTTTTAATTACCATCGCTTAATGGGAACGTTAGTGATGATATTTTACCTATGAGGAGACTTAATAAACACCAGTAGGTGTACCGTTAGATTTCTTCATAAATGATTGAGTGGGAAATTAGGAGAAATGGACCCACGGGAAGATAATCGATTGAGTCGTATGTCGGGAATGTGAGAATTTAGTTACGGAAAGAGTGAGAATAAATTCAAGAAAAATAACAGTAGGTTAAAGATATCTTAACTACTGAATCAAGGGAGGGGTAACTAGGACCCTTAGAGTTGCGTGAACACTCGAATAAAGGCAATAGTGAAATAAATCATAAATTAATGAGTACGGTGAATATAAGTAAAATATATTACGTACGGGCGTGATTTCATAGGTCGGGTGTGTACCGACTAAATTATAGAAATTCTGGGTTAAGAGAATTTTACCTAAATTAATTATGTTAGGGTCGATGAGACATTCCGAACTAACATAAAGTTATTATATGTTTGGGGTCGATGTAAAATGCCGAACCAAACTTTGAACTGGTGTCGCGATGAAAGAGTTCCGAACCAGAATATCTGTATATATATATAAATAGTTGGGGTCGATGGATCATTCCGAACTCACTCTCACTTGGGGTTGATGAATCATTCCGAACCAAAAGTCCTTTATGTGAGTCAAAAGGATATGTTAGTGATAACTAATATTCAATACATGATTGTGTGATAAAATGTATTCCATATGCATAATCTACAGACTTAGAATAGTATATAATGAGATGGATTGTAAATATCTTAGTAATAATTAAATAGTGTGATGTGATTATTACAAGAATAAGGATAATAAGCAATAAATAAGTTATCTACGCTTATAGCACATAAAATATGGATTATTAAAATACTGCGAGTAGGTCATGGGGACTTAGTGAGGGGGTACATACACTGGGTATTCAAATCTAGTTAACTGGGGTAGTATAACTAGATGAACTAAGTATCCTCGTCAGACATGCACTATAAAAGAGAGGTGAGGAAGTTCAAGGGAGTGTGCGAGACCTTAATATGTGTAATCAATAACTCAATTGTGATAAATGCTTGCAAAATATTTTCAAATGTTTTGAGTACTAACTCTTGCTATGTAAAATTTTAAAAAAAACTTTTAGGTGCCCAGCCACAGGGACACCCAGCATGATTTCATTCCAGGGATTTGGGAGCTTCAGCACATGTGGATGTTGCAGGGATTATTTAGACGTTTCCTCTCTTTCAGTTATAGTGCTGGATCTCAGTTTTAGTATTCTTAGTTGGGACATGTTGTCCAATCTTTACTTTTACATTTATTCTGATTCTGAATTTTGAGTTGGTTTTCTTGGCCGTGGTTTTCGACAAGACTTTATCTGCATTCAGATATTTATGTGAATTGTTTGATTATTACTGGAATTGTATTGTTTTGTATGGGTTGTTGATTCTGCTTAAGGAAGATAAAATTTGGCACTAGCTGAATTTCACTTAGGTGGTTATTAACTTAAAAAGTTTTTGATAGTGATGCTAAGAATGAACCATTTAAGAAACCTGTTTAAATTAAATTAAGGCTTGATCACCCAAGGTTTAATTAGGCGGGATGTCACAGGTAGAGTCATCAAGAAAGAGAGAGACTCACACATCAGATTCTGATTGTAATTTTGACTTAGATGATTTGGCTCTTTTTGCAAAAAATGTCTAGAGGATTCTCAAATTCAAGAAAAATGGTAATTTTAAAGATAAAAAGAATTTTTAGAAAAATAAATTTGAAAAGAAAAATGAAAAAGGTTTTAAAGATCCTCCTAGGAAAGAAAGTGAGAGGTGCTTTGAGTGCGACGGTAGGGGTCATGGAGCCTTTGAGTGTGCCACATGTCTGAACGGAGAGAAAGGGAAAGCTGTCCTTAATGCTACCCTTAGCGACGACAGTGAGGTCGAGTCGGTGGATTCTGGAGATGAGTCACTGCATGATTGTAACTTCATCGCATTCATGGATAGTCATGTGAGCACATTGAGTACTTCTCACGACGATGAGGATGCTTCATCACAGGGACACCTCGACAGTGAGATTGATGTGAGTGAGGGGGAGGATGACACAAGTGAGAGCGAGAGTGATATTCAACGCGCCTACGCTGAGTTATATTCTGAGTCATTTAAAACTAAAAAGCATAACAAAGCGTTAGTTATTAAGATCACCAACTTAGAGGAAGATTTAAGAAAAGCGAGAGAGAGAGAGTCATCCACCTGCACTGCCCTGTGAGAGAGAGAATCTGCCTATGTTGAGAAAGAGAGTTTGTTTAGAGAGAGAGAGAGTAATTATGAGAAAGAGAGAGGTAACTTGACTAAACAAGTGGCTAGTCTTACGAGTGAGCTCCATTTCTTCGTGGAGACTCGAAAGAAACTTGAAGCCCTTGTTTCCCAGCTGACTCATGATCTTGAGAAAGCACGGGAAGTCAAGGTACAAATCGAGGACAGATCTGGGAAGATGGGAAAGATGCTCCTCGGCCCCGCTTTAGATTTTGGTGATAGGCAGGGAATAGGTTATGATGGTGCCTCCACGTCCCAAATTTCACCTGGACCTGTTCATGAGTTTATTACAACTCCTTATGGCCATCGTCAAAATCCTCGAAGGATAGTTCGACCAACAAAAGCAAACCAAGGTCCGCCTTTGACTGTGTTCTTTTGTACTTATTGCAAAAGAAAAGGCCACCTCAGGGAGTTTTGATATAGTATGGGTCAGACATGACGTACTACTGCTCCACGTCAGCATACTGATGATTTTACCAGTCTGAGAGAGAGAGTTGAGTTTTTAGCTGCCACGTCTCAGAGTTTGATGGAGGAATTTCGTCGGATGTCTTTGCCGTCAGTGAATGCTTCTCACATTCCATATAAAACCAACAACAACAAAGGAAAACAAAAGGTCACCACTTCTTGGGTACCTAAGAAAGATAAAAAGGCCTTTGTTGTTCATGTTGCTCTCAAAGAACATAATACCTCACAGTGGTATTTTGATAGTGGGTGCTCCAGACATATAAGAGGTGATGCCTCATTTTTTACATATCTTGAGGATTATCAGGATGGCAGAGTCACCTTTGGAGATGGGAGCAAGTCTAGCACTGTAGGATGTGGTACTGTCGAGTTACCTGGATTTCCTAAGCTAGAAAATGTTTTGTACGTCAAAGGTTTGAAAGTAAACCTTCTCAGCATTAGCCAGCTGTGCGACGCTGACTTTGCCGTAAAGTTTAACCGGGACGCTTGTAAGGTCTATAATCAATCCGGTAAACTTTTAGTGCAAGGGGTGAGGACAAAGGATAATTTCTATGGGACTGAGCCCACATCCTCACTTGTCTGCAATAGCGCCACGATCACTCCTATGGATCTGTGGCACCAACGTCTAGGTCACGTTAATATTAGAGATCTAACTCGCTTAGTTAAAACGAACCTAGTACGTGGCTTACCATCTCTTGGAAGGCCAACTTTGACGGTTTGTGGACCCTGTCAATTGGGAAAATAAATTCGTAGTCCCCATAGGAAGTTGCATTCCATTACCACCTCTCGTGTTCTTAAGCTTATACACATGGATCTTATGGGTCCCACTCGTACCGAGAGTCTGGGTGGTAAGAGGTATATCCTCGTGATGGTGGATGATTTCTCCAGATACTCCATTGTAGGTTTTTTGAGAGAGAAATCCGATGCTGTAGAGTTTTTAACGACCAAGTGTTGTGTACTGCAAAATCAAAACGGAGTCACAATTAACAAGATACGTAGTGACAACGGCACTGAATTTAAGGAAGAAAAGGTAGATTTTTATTGTGATAACCTTGGGATCAAACATGAGTTTTCTGCTGTGAAGACTCCTCAGCAAAATGGAATTGTTGAGAGAAATAATAGAACGATCTAGGAGATGGCTAGATCTATGATTCTAGGTCGTAAAGTTTCTAGGAGATTTTGGGCAATGGCAGTGTCTACTGCATACCACACGGTGAATAGGGTTTATCTGCGTCCACACACACTTCAGACACCTTATGAGTTGTGGACTGGCAAGAAGCCCAACCTTGCATATTTCCGTGTTTTGGGGAGTAAATGCTACATCCTACGGGATAGAGAGCAACTAGGAAAGTTTGACTTCCGAAGTGACGAGGGAATACTATTGGGATATTCATCGAATAGTAGAGCATACCGGGTTTTTAACCTGAAGAGCTCCAAGGTTATGCAATCAATAAACATCACCGTGTAAGATGACGAACCTTCGGCATTTATTGATTCTAAACATCAGTGTGAGGTTGAGGATATTTCTAGCAATTATTTACTTGTACCTCACCCACACTCTGTGGACCCTACTCCTGTGTTAGGGGACACACCCGCTTGGGTTCACAAGAGTCATGACCCTTCTGCGATTGTTGGTGATCCCACTCTAGGGGTCAAGACTCGTGCTCAGCTAGAGAACGTTGTCATCCACTTTTGCTACACATCTAAAGTCGAGCCCAAGAATCATAAAGAAGCACTCAAAGATGAACACTGGATATCTGTTATGCAGGATGAGTTGATTCTGTTTAAAAATAATAATGTATGGGAACTTGTCCCCCAACCTAGTGAGACAAATTTGATAGGTACCGATGGATTTTCAAGAATAAAATGGTACCATAATCAGAAACAAAGCTAGGTTGGTCACTGAAGGCTATACACAGATAGAAGGTGTAGACTTTGGGGAGATATTTGCTCCTGTTGCGAGGCTTGAGTTCATTCGTCTACTACTCGCCATCGCATGCCATCTGCGCTTCAGGTTATATCATATGGGTGTCAATAGTGCCTTTCTGAATGGCATTCTACAGGAGGAGGTTTATGTGGAACAAGCACGTCTACTATCTGAGGAAAGCTTTGTATGGTTTGAAGCAAGCACCTCGTGCTTGGTACAAGAGGCTTACTTCCTATCTCTTAGCCCATGGCTTCAAGATAGGGGGAGTTAATATGACGTTATTCATCAGGCGAGATGACGGTGCAATTTTGGTTGCCCAAGTCTATGTGGACGATATAGTCTTTGGATCCACGTGCTCTCAACATGCTTATCACTTTGAAGAGGAGATGAAAAGAGAGTTTGAAATGAGCATGGTTGGTGAGATTAGTTTCTTCCTTGGTCTCCAGGTTCGTCATCTAGAGGATGGGATGTTCATCTCCCAATCCAAGTATGCTAGAGACCTAGTGAAGAAATTTGGGTTAGACTCCGCTAAGCATGCACGTACACCTATGAGTATCACTACCAAGCTTAGTAAGGACACTTCAGGCAAGGACGTAAAGCAAACCTTATATCGGAGTATGATAGGTAGTCTTCTCTACTTGACTGCCAGTCATCCTGACATAGCCTTTAGTGTTGGAGTCTGTGCGCGATATCAGGCGTCCTCGAAAGAGTCACATTTACTTGCTCTAAAACATATTATTAAATACGTGAGTGGGACTCTCACATACGGTATTTGCTATTCCTTTGATACCGATGACCGTCTGTCCGCCTATTTAGATGCCGATTGGGCCGGTGATGTAAATGGTTATAGGAGCACTTCTGGTGGGTGTTTCTATTTTGGTTCTTCTCTTGTCTCCTGGCTCAGCAAGAAGCAAAATTTCATCTCTTTGTCCACTGCGGAGGCTGAGTACATAGCCGCCGGGAGTTGTTGTACGCAACTCTTATAGATGAAGCAAATGCTGGAGGATTATGGGATTTCATAGGACACCATGACCATTTCATGTGATAACACGAGCGCGATACACATATCCCTCAATCCAGTCCATCATTCGTGCACAAAGCACATCAGGATACGTGAGCACTTTATACGACAGTTAGTTAAGGAGAAAGTCGTATCCCTGAGTTTTGTTCCCATCGACCGCCATTTAGCCGATATTTTCACAAAACCTTTAGATGTCCTTAGATTTGAGAGTCTTAGGAAGTCTTTGGGGATTCGTACAGTTGACTGAGGGATTGGTTTATGTCTAGGATAGGATGCTTTTTCATGTTCATATCATATGCTTTCTATTGCTAGTTTGTTTTATATGTATTATTGATTTGTTGTACAACTATTTATTTTTTCTTTTGTAAAATCCAAAAAGATTTTTTTTGATAAAATTTTAGAAAAGCCCAAAAATATTTTTGCTTTTTTTTCTATGCACTTTTTATGGATGAACATTTAAGATAGCCAAGTCACAATTTCATTCCATTTATTCCTGTGACTGTTTGATAGAGATTTGAGATGCTACATCATTTCATCCATGTGCTTTACACTGTTTAGAGTCTTTGAGATGTGATTCGTGATATCTTTTCTACAGGTTTGACTCCTATCTCCTTTATTGCACACATGCACGACTTTATTTGATTATTGTACTTGTCTATCACATGTTGGCTTGAGTGTTTCCATCTCAATTCTGTCTATTCAACTAACAATATGCGATAAAACTTGACAAGATTGGAATGCATGTAAAAACCGTTTTTGTGAGACTGAGTGTTTGTTTAAGAACGGGGAGGGGCTACGAAAGGTAATTATCTATTCTTTGCGCAAAATCCACTGTTCAAAAGGACCTAAAAAATGGAGGAATTTTATTATCCGAGGTCCAAAGAGGTTAAAAGAGCCCCGAAAAAATTGTAAAGGCAATAAAAAAGCAATTCATGCAAATTATGGGCCATTAGGTTTCACCTTCAATTCTCCAAAGTTTGAGAATTTAGAAAGCCTCTATTCAAAATAAAAATTTAAGGGAGTTTGTTTGGAGAATACAAACGGGTTTGCACTTCCTTGAAAGTCCTGAAAAAGTATGAAATAGTTTTAGACGTTATTGGTGTGGAAATCACTTTGAGCTTTGATTTGTTGATTTGATTGAGTCAATGTTTCATATTACACCTTTTTTACACCAAAGGAAGACTTTGAGTTCATTCGTTAGGAGTATCCAATATTCATCGTGCACATATGTCATGTTTGTATGCATTGATTTTCCTATCGAATTTGATCACACCCCTTCATTTTCGCTATCATTGACTTGGTTGATTTTGTGATCTTTCATGGTGCGATTCTTTGTTGTATACTATGTGTAAAAAAAATTGAAAAATTCAAAAATAGCAGTTTATTCCCGTGTGCATTCATTTCTACTTCTCATATCTGTTTATTTGGGGACATCCTAAAAAGGGGGAGAAGAATTATGGGGGAGAATTATTTTGGTGTGTAGTTGCTAAATGAATGATTTGCTTGAGCTTAATTGATCATCAATTTTTGAATATCATTACATTTTCAATCTGTTGCTTTTCACGGGTATTTGCTTTATCTCATGTGTGTAGGTACAACGTTGCTCATTATTTGATTACACACCCTGATGAGAATTAGAAAGTATAGGAGAGCTGAAGATTTGGAAGACATGTCATTTTGTATTCTCAGTTTGAGGGTTTAATGGGGATATTATCTTGTATGTCATTTGATTGCATAATTCGGTTTTTTTTATGTATGTACCGGCATAGACATAGGGGGAGATTTGTAAGGACATAATTTTATAAATGTCAAGGGTAGATTCTAGGAAATTTCTGTTTTCTCCTAGATCACAGTTTATATGTCTGATACCGCTGCATTCGGCACGTCAACACGATCATCCTTGACGGCCTTTATCCAAATTCAATGCATCCACTTTCTTTATGTGCATCATGCTACATGCAGCGTGCTGCTCAGCTCATTCCCACTACTCCACTATGCTCTATCAGTAATATGTTTTGTTAGAGCTTTAAATATTTGCATAAATATTTGGGAAATGTTTTTGAAAATTATTTTTGAAGTCTGGTTTTATTTTTTATGAAAAGCAGAATTTTTCTAAGTGTAGAAGCGAATGGCCTCGATCGACGAGCTCGCTAAAACGACTTTGAAAGTCGTTCGTGCGAGATAGGCATGTCGCACGATATCGTTCGAACGACTTCTGTCCTTCATTCGAGCGACATGGCTATCTCGTTCGAACGAGCCGCCGCCTAGATTTTTGTATAAATATCTGATCTCCTTCTACACGTTTTTCAAGTCTTTCTGCAATCTCAAAATTCTGCGAAAATAGCCCAGAACAAGACTTCACTTTTTAAGGTTTTCTAAACCTTTTTGATTCGCAAAACCATTCCCATATATGTGTGTGAATCTTTAAATCTTCAAGACGATCATTTACTCATCTGGAGTAATTTGTGAGGAAGTCGCTCTCTTCTTCAGTGCTGCCCTACTGGAAAGGGATAGTTCCAACCGCCGACAACAGAACCGACACCCGAGGGTATTTCTGTGTCATATATTTTTCATTGTAATCCGTGTAAGCCGTACTCTTACAAAATTATTGTGACAATAAAAGGTTTTTCCCCTTTGGGGGATTTTTCCTCATGTATGTGTTCTTGTATGTTTCATCATCGTATTTAATCACATATAGATGCATGTTTAGGACTTGAGTGGTAAAAACTGTGTATAATTAAATAACTTCCTTATTTGAACGCAAGCGCACTCTTCTCAAAAGGTATAGAATTATGTTCGCCTCCATTATATGTTTGTTTAATTTATGGTTTGAGGGATATTCCGAACCAATTGTCCTTGATTTGGTACGTGAGGTACATAAACTTTATATCAGAGTATGCATGCATCGCGGTGTCCATTCCGAGGATGTTGTAGTTGTATATATATATAAATAGTGAATATTCTACTTTTGTGTGATAGTAGAAAAGATACATAATGTATATAAAGTAACTTAAGTAAGAGAAACTTAATACGTGGTTCAAGAATAATAATATTCGACTAATATTGATTATTGGTTTTACGATAGCGTATTGTATGGGCGGTACGGATAAGCTAAACTTGTTAGTGGTGATGTTGATACTTATGGTGACTAGTTAGACTTATGATTAGGATGTTAGATTTGGAGCCGATGGTTTATTCGGCATTATTTATTTATCTATATTATCCTGCGATGTTTCAGACTTCTATTATTGTGTGGATGGTTTATATTATTTTTATTTTTGCATATTATTGTATGATTAATGAAAGATAAAATTTGGCACCGACTTAATTTAACATTAGTAGTTAGTAATTTAAAAAGTTTCAACAGTGATACTAATAATAAACCAAATGAGATTCCTATTTATTTTGGTAAATGACTGATCACCCGTGATTAAAATAGGAGAGGTGTCACAACTTAGTTGTTGAATATAACATATATGCCATTTGGTTCATTTCCAACTTGTTGCCTGGTGCTTCAAACCTTATGGTTTTGTTATTTGAACTAAATATTTTTTACTAGTACATGACAAGCACATATGACATACGATGGATCAATATGATCAACAATCACCATATAACCTCATTCGAACAACAAAATGATCTACCATTTCACAAATGCTATGGCTTTAAGATATGCATAAACTGGAAAACAATCTGAAACCATTCAATACTAGGACCATCATTAATGATAAACAATTGGTTCAGTGTCTGCAACAATCAAAAGTGCATACATATGGATATTCCATATTAATATGAAATCTCAAAAATAAACATTGGAAAGTGAGCATGATATAATTGTTTGTTAAGAAAATCAATATTACTTAAGGGTAATTGTCACAAAGATTTATTGAATCTGTAAAATGTGTTCTCGTACATACTTTGTGAATTGTTTCAATCCCTAAATGATTAAAACTAAAATATGACAATACTATATTTTTACAAATTATTTAGAATGCACCAAACATATTCACTGCAACCGTTGTCTAGTACTTTGAGAAAATGATAAAATATACAGTAACATACCAGTCCTTGAAAATCTAATACTGTCGTTCTCGGATCAATGTGACTTTTTGGAGCAATAGTGCAAGCAGGAATTTAGTAGCAAAGCTTTTCTCAAAATCCCGCACATGGTACTTTACGTACATATATGTCTTCCTGAAGTATGTATTCGAATATTACATTTACTTTAAACGCTTTGTATTTATGCCTACTATGTTTAATAGGATACTTGGTTGTTTGCAGAAGATCGTTATACTTTATGATTATCAACATTATATGTGTGCATTTTACTCATCGCACAAATTTGAGTATATTACATACAACCCATTTAAACAGCTCATAATTTTTGTTTAAGCACTCGTAAATATTGCATTTTAATGCATATTACCATATATTTTTAACAGTAACTTATCCACACATGGAACATTGACTTTACACTTGTGACACCCCGCCTAATTAAATACCGGGCGATCATTCCTTTATTAAATTAAATCAAGGTGAAAAGTTGGTTCATTCTCAGCATCACTGTCGAAAATCAATTTTTCCAATTTAACACCCTAATTAATTAAGCTAAGTGTCAAAACCATTTTTAAACATTTCTTTCCAAATTATTTTTTTTAAGAGAAAATTATTTATTTATTAACAACATTTACAATAAGCAAGAATCATTCCACAAATATCCTGGAACGAGAACCAATTAATTTAAACATTCAATATCCGGAATCCCAACATTTAAATTTAAAGTAAAACATTCAGGCTGAATAAATCCCAAAGAACAGTACTAGAAATAACTAAAATACAAATGTCCCAATAAAACATATAAATAGTGGAAAGGGCGACACATGCCCTAAATAACTGAGAATGATAGGAGTAGAATCAAGTAAATGAAATCGTCTAAGCAAGTGGCCTGCAAGTCCCACCTAAGCTGCAACACGTTTCTTCCAAGGGATCCTAAGCAAGACGCCCCTGTGGCTGGGCACCTGTAATATATACATATATATACAAGAGAAAAAAGAATAGAAACGGGTCAGAGCCCGATAGTCTGTATGATTTAAAATTCGTTTAGCAAGTATTTAAATTGATACAGGCCAATGCAACAACATATTAGTGCGACACTCCCTTGAGAAATTCTCACCTCTCTTCTAATGTGAATGCCTATCGTACTAACCTTCCCAACAGATTATCTATCCTATATCGCACTAATCTCCCCCAACGATTTATCTTATCTTAGGTTATTCACAAGATTTAAAACTGAACAACACAATTGTTTACGAAGTAAGATTTCAATTTGTAATCAAAGTTCTCATTTTAACTTTATTAATCAATAAAGCTTTCCAGTGTCATATTATACTTTCTCAAAACAAGTATTTACAATTTGAGCCATCAACCATGTCCTACTTACCAAATCACAGTAGGCAGTTCCAAATTCCAAAATTTCATATATATATTAACTACTCGGATAATATATATATTATAACAGCACCCCAAATAAAACTATGGTGCGGGCATACTCTACTATCCAAACCCCGTATCACTCGTATTAAGGGGAATACAAATTCGGAATCACTCTTGAATTGTATTAACACATACACAAACAATATTGAGGTGAAGCATAGATTCCAAGTCTCTAAGAGGAAAGCACATACCCGCGTCTCTTAGGACCGTCCGAACTATCATTCCGATAGCCTGTACCAAGGATATCTATCTCCTAGGTTACGAATCAATATCCCCCACAAGGCAACACAGGATAAGATCGTCGCAGCGCGGTAACCTCAGGGATAGCAAGCAGCGTGGGTATGTTTTCACACATAGATAGTATATGCATACACAATCATATAACTATACTAATATTACTATATCAATACTAGGTATATCTCGATCCCATAGTTACGACATTATCCTTATTTTCACATTATTAGTATCACGCTTTATGATTCATCTTTAACTTTAATTCGAGGTATTATTCCAACTTACTACGTAACACTCGTGGACTCTCTTCTCCCGAGTATAAATTCAATAGGATTCATCTATTTTTCGTTGTAATCATTTTTACGTAATCTCTCCTTTAATACAAGATTTCATCATCCCTTATGTAATTATCCCAAAAATACAATTCTCGTCCCATATTAAAAGTCCAAAATTATTCATATGCCCTACTGGTCTTCCATATCTCCCAAAACATTTTATTAAGGATGTCCAAGAATTATTTCACAATAAATTGAATTTAACTAATTTAAAAAGGGGAAATAGGAGTCTGCCAGGAGGGGTCGATCGATCGAGGTCTGGGGCTCGATCGATCGAGCCTTCCATCGATCGAAGCTCTGGGCTCGATCGATCGATCAAGCAGGTGTGCGAAATCTGCAGATTTGCAGTTACGGGTTTCATCTTCTAACCTTCACCAATTCCATATTTTTCATACCCAATCGGCCCAAAATTATACTACTAACATTATATCATCATATTATGAAATTCCAACGTAAAGCATGTAGATTTCTATTATCAAACATGGATTAACAAGCCCCAAATTCATATAAAACCTCAAGAACCCTAAAATTTCATTAATATGGTTATAATCCATCTTTTCCAGAATTTTCTTCATCTACACCCTCATAAATTCAAGTTTTAATCCTCTACATGTTAAGGGGTTTCCAGAATAACAATTAATCCATCACTACATGCGATTTCCTATCTCATATCTTTGATTTTCTTCCATAAAAACTCATTCTAATTACTCATAAACTAATATGAAAGATGAATCAACGAAATAAGCAAGATAAACACTTGCCTGAGATTTTCAGAAGCCTGGTTTGGTGCCGAATTCGGTGTGGTTGCGTTCCCCATCTCGCGATCTACGCGTTGGTGGCGACGGCGGTGCAAACGGGTGAGTTTTGAGCCTTGGAATGCCTTGAGAGCTCTCTCCTCTCTTCTCCAATGGTCGTTCTAGAGTTTTGAGTTTTATAACCCTAGATGACTAACCTAAATGGCTGATATAGGTTATTAATTTTCGTGGGTTTAATTACCCAAAAATACAAAATGACTAAAATGCTCTCCCGGGGTACTAATTAGGCCAAAAAATGGCCAGAGACCCAAATCAAACCCCCGGGTAGACTTTTCTGACTATCTCGACCCTTCCGGACGCGTTGGCCCACTCAAAACGACCATACGAACAAATTATAAAATATTCACTTTTATTTATTAATATTTGGTCCCGACGCGACACGGGCGCGTCCTGACTCAAATTTCCAAAATTGTCATCTTATTCACTCGTGACATTCAATATAACCAATATTATATATTACTTTGATCATTAGTAGTATTCACAAATTTCCCATAATTACTAACTCTCATCGCGTTAATAATTATAACATAATTAATTTTCGAATTTATATTAAATAATTAATTCACATTAAATTATATAAATCCCCAAATTAATATAGCATAAAAATACGGGGTATTACATACTTCCCCCCTAATAACGGAATTTCGTCCCGAAATTCAGGAAATAAGGCATACCTGGTAAGAACAAATCTGGATATCTCTCGCGCATATCTGCCTCGCGCTCCACATTATGGTGCTCCCACTGGACCCGTACAAGTGGAACTATCTTCGACCTCAATCTCCTCTCACTAAAGTCTAAGATAGCCACCGATCTCTCCTCGTAAGAGCTGTCAGGCTGTAAGTCTATCTCATCTATCGCGATGTGAGTATGGGCCATATCATCCCGAAGATATCTTCTCAACGACGAGATGTGGAATACATCGTGAATGCGATGTAAATGTTCTGGTAGTCCTAACCTGTATGCAACTGGCCCAATCCTCTCGATGATGGGAAATGGTCCTACGTACCTCGGAGCCAATTTCCCTTTCTTCCCGAACCTCATCACTCCCTTCATAGGAGATACACATAGTAACACTTGGTCCCCCACATTAAACTCTCTGAGCAACCGTTTCGCATTAGCGTAGCTCTTCTGCCTGTCCTGGGCTACTCGAATGCGACTCCTGATCATCTCAATCCTCGCGTAGGTCTCCTGAATCACCTCTGGTCCTAGCAACTTGTTATCCCCCACCTCGAGCCAACAAGCTGGGGAACGACAAGTCCTGCCATACAAAGCCTCAAATGGAGCCATGCCAATCGTGAACTGATGAGAGTTATTATAAGCAAACTCTACCAGTGGAAGATGTGGCTCCCAAACTCCTCCAAAATCAAGAACATACATGCGTAGCATATCCTCCAACATCTGATTAGTACGCTATGTCTGCCCATCCGTCTGTGGGTGATAAGCTGAACTCAACCTCAACTCAGTACCCATAGCCTCCTGAAAGCTTTCCCAAAAACGTGACACAAAAATCTTATCTCTATCTGACACAATATTCAGGGGCTCCCCATGTAATCTGATGATCTCAGCAATGAACAACTGAGCATACTGACCCGTGGTATAATCTGTCCACACCGGTAGAAAATGAGCCACCTTAGTCAATCTGTCTACAATCACCCAGATAGAGTCTTGGCCCCGCTGTGATGTAGGCAACCCCGTAATAAAATCCATGGAAATACTCTCTTACTTCCACGCGGGTACTTCCAATGGCTGAAGCAATCCTGACGGTTTCTGATGGTCCACCTACACCAACTGGTAGGTAGAAGACTTGGACACGAACTCATTAATGTCCTTCTTCATCCCACTCCACCAATATTACCTCCTCATATCCTGGTACATCTTATCTCCTCCAGGATGTACTACAAATCGGGACCCGTGAGATTGGGTCATCACTGTATGACGCAACTCTGCCCCTTCTGGAACCACCAACCTCCCATTAAACCTCAAACCCCCATCAGAACTAACAGAATAGGACTCAGCACCCTCGGCTAAAAGTCGTACAATCTGTTCCTGGCAAAACGTGTATGTGGTCTGCGCCTGTATCACCCTCGTAACAATCTCGGGTGTGACTGACATAACGGATATGAAAGAATGGACTACTGCATCCTGGTGACCCAACTCCTTCCACTTAGCTTTCCAGACGTCCGCTACCTCGTCTACCGGTTTACGACTCAACGCATCAGCAACTACGTTGGCCTTCCCCGGATGATACTGTATATCGAACTGATAGTCTTTCACAAACTCTAACCATCTGTACTGACGCATATTCAGCTCTCGCTGAGTGAATAGGTACTGCAGTGACTTGTGGTCTATGAATAAATGGAATTTCTCCCCCAATAAGTAGTGCCTCCATATCCTCAATGCAAAGACGACCGCTGCTAACTCCAGGTCGTGGGTGGGGTAATTCTTCTCATGAGGTTTAAGCTTGCGGGAGGCAAAAGCTATAGCCTTCTCCTCTTGCTGAAGTACTCCCCCAAGTTCCCGTAAAGACGCATCGGTGTAAATCAGGTACTCCACACCCGGCTTTGGTAACGCAAGGACTGGTGCTGAAGTAAGCTTGTCTTTCTGCTCATCGATAGCAAACTGACAAGCATCATCCCAAACATATGGTACCCCTTTGCGAGTCAGATTTGTCAATGGACCCGCTATTTTAGAGAATCCCCGAATGAATCTCCTGTAGTAATCGGCTAACGCCAAGAAACTACGCACTTCCGTCGGTGTCGTGGGCTGTCCCCACTCCCTCACCGCTGACACTTTACTTGGGTCAACTGCTATCCCCTGCTTAGAAAAAACATGCCCCAAGAACTGTACCTCTCGCAACCAGAATTCGCACTTCTCGTACTTAGCATACAACTGATGCTCTCGTAGAGTCTGAAGAAGCTGCCTCAAGTGCTCGGCATGCTCCTCCTCGGAGTGTGAGTATATCAAAATGTCATCTATGAAAACAATGACGAACTGATCCAAGAACGCTCTGAATACTCGGTTCATCAAGTCCATGAATACGGCTGGAGCATTTGTGAGTTCGAATGGCATTACCCTGAACTCATAAGACCCATATCTCGTCAAGAAGGCAGTCTTTGAAACATTCCGCTCCCTAATACGTAGCTGATGGTAACCTGACCTCAGATATATCTTCGAAAAGAAGGTTGCTCCCCTCAGCTGGTCGAACAGATCATCGATTCGAGGCAACGGATACTTATTCCGTATCGTGACCTTGTTCAACTCCCGGTAGTCCACACATAACCTCAGTGAACCATCTCTCTTCTTCACAAATAAGACTGGAGCGCCCCGAGGTGAGGTACTCCTATGAATGAAGCCCTGTCCTAACAGCTGCTCTATCTGATCTCTTAACTCTCGCATCTCTATCGGAGCCATACGGTATGGAGCGCGCGCTATCGGTCTAGTACCCGGTAGTAAGTCTATGATAAAGTCTATCTCTCAACTGCGGGGTAGGCCTAGTATCTCCTAAAATACATCGGAATACTCGCGAACGACTGGGATCGAGTCTAAAGTAATTCACAACCTCCTTTGAGGTATTCTCCTCTATGTAATATAAATGAGCGGTCGAACCTCCCTCTGGGCGATGCATCGCCACTACAAACATCTCTTGCCCTGGAATGGCAAAAACAATGCTCCCACCGAAGCAATCAATCATGGCTCTATAAGTTACGAGCCAATCCATACCAATAATAACATCATGCTCATGCATATCTAAGACAAACATGTCTGCAGGTAATACCAAACTACCAATCTCTACCCCCACTCCCCGGAATATAAAGAAGATAAGCGACCCACTCCCCAGTGGTGAGTCTACACACGTCACTGTGCTCGCTGCTGTGGCTAACAACCCTAAGGTCTTCGCAAAATGTGTAGCTATAAAACAATGTGTCGCCCCAGTATCAAACAAAACCCGACTCATAGTACCATGGATAGGAAACATACCTTCAATCGCGGGTGGTGCCTGTGAAGCTGCTGCCTGGTGGACGTTATGTACACGTCCATAGTGTAACTACCCCTGCTGTACTGGAGCTGCTGGAATAGCTGGTAGGGCTGGTACCTGGGCTGGAGCTGGGAGGGCAGGTGGAAAAAGTGGCCTCTATGGCTCATTACGGGCGCCCTGCTGCTGTGGGGCCCTATCTCCCTCCAGACACTCCTGGGACCTATGGCCGTATTTACCACACCGAAAACATCGGCCTTTGAAGTTGCCTCCCCTCTGACCCTGTTGACCGCGGCCCTACTGGCCGTTACCTCCCCTCCACTAGCCATGTTGACCCTGATGAGCACGTTGTTGGCCCTGCTGGTCCTGTTGCTGACCCTGCTGTCGGTGTTGGCCTTGCTGGCCCTGCTGATTAGGCTAGCCCTGCTGGCCCTACCTATAACCCCCAAATCCCTGCCTAGAATCACTTGAACAGAATCTCTTAGCAGGGTCCCCCTGACGGGAACTCTGCTCGTGCTGACGAGTCTGTCCATGAGATGGTGCCCCACTAGCACTATTACCCCCGATCCTGCCCTGCTGGCTGGACTCTTCTGCTCTCTTGCTTCCCTGAAGATGGAAGCGGTGATCCTGGCAATTTAGTAACGCAGCATTGAGTACATCAGTGAAAGTACTCAGGGACAAATTCCCTATAAGGTGCTGACGAATCCTCCAAGATAACCCGTCCACAAACAACATAATCTTCTTGCTCTCAGTGGGTGCCTCATCTGGTACGATGGTGAGAATTCTCGTAAAATCCTCCTCATACTCAGCTACGATAGAATTCTCCTGCTTCAAATTTAGCAATTTCCGCCTCATCTCAGTCTGCACGGAGGGTGGAAAATACTTATGGTCACACTGCTCCCAGAACGACTGAATCGGGATTGTGTCCCTCTCCTACAAGGTGGTAGTGGACTCCCACCACTAAAAAGCGGCCCCCACCAGCTTAAAGGAAGCCAATAACTGATTTTGCATGTCGGTGCACTCATACATACGAAGATGCCGCTGGATGTATTTCTTCCATTGGCTGACTGTGACGATATCTGAGCTACCAGAGAACTCATGGGGATTCCCCTTCTGAAAACCATCCCTAACCCTCTCCCATGCAGATGGAAGTTGTGCTGGTACTGGCGCCACTGCCTGAATCTGGGGTGGAGCCTGCTGAACTACCGCTAGTGCGGCATTCACCGCCTGAGTAACAATGGCGGCTACCTCATTAGCATACATAGTGCCTTGTGCCGGGGCTGCTGGCTGCTCGGCCGCTCGGCCTGGGCACGCCTATTCTTCAGTGCACGTCTCGGAGGCATCTGAAACTTGAAGAAGTTTATTAGTCTACAGTCATTATCAAATCTGAAATAGCTGAAGACGTAAACGTAAAAACAGGAATACAACAATCCTAAAAATAGGGCTCTATAGCAAAAACGTTAACCTGAAAGCGAAAATAAGCCGCACAGATCCTATGGACACTAGAACCTGATGCTCTGATACCACCTGTGATACCCCGCCTAATTAAATACCGGGCGATCACTCCTTTATTAAATTAAATCAAGGTGAACAGTTGGTTCATTCTCAGCATCACTGTCGAAAATCAATTTTTCCAATTTAACACCCTAATTAATTAAGCTAAGTGTCAAAAACCATTTTTAAACATTTCTTTCCAAATTATTTTTTTTAAGAGAAAATTATTTATTTATTAACAACATTTACAATAAGCAAGAATCATTCCACAAATATCCTGGAATAAGAACCAATTAATTCAACATCCGAAATCCCAACATTTAAATTTAAAGTAAAACATTCATGCTGAATAAATCCCAAAGAACAGTACTAGAAATAACTGAAATACAAATGTCCCAATAAAACAGATAAATAGTGGAAAGGGCGACACATTCCCCAAATAACTGAGAATGATAGGAGTGGAATCAAGTAAATGAAATCGTCTAAGCAAGTGGCATGTAAGTCCCACCTAAGCTGCAGCACGTTTCTTCCAAGGGATCCTAAGCAAGACGCCCCTGTGGCTGGGCACCTGTAATATATACATATATATACAAGAGAAAAGAGAAATAGAAACAGGTCAGAGCCCGATAGTGTGTATGATTTAAAATTCGTTTAGCAAGTATTTAAATTGATACAGGCCAATGCAACAATATATTAGTGTGACACTCTTTTGAGAAATTCTCACCTCTCTTCTAATTTGCATGCCTATCGTACTAACCTTCGTAACGGATTATCTATCCTATATCGCACTAATCTCCCCCAACGATTTATCTTATCTTAGGTTATTCGCAAGATTTAAAACTGAACAACATAATTGTTTACAAAGTAAGATTTCCATTTGTAATCAAAGTTCTCATTTTAACTTTATTAATCAATAAAGCTTTCCAGTGTCATATTATACTTTCTCAAAACAAGTATTTACAATTTGAGCCATCAACCATGTCCTACTTACCAAATCACAGTAGGCAGTTCCAAATTCCAAAATTTCATATATATATTAACTACTCGGATAATATATATATTATAACAGCACCCCAAATAAAACTATGGTGCGGGCATACTCTACAAACCAAACCCCGTATCACTCGTATTAAGGGGAATAAAAATTCGAAATCACTCTCGAATTGTATTAACACATACACAAACAATATTGAGGCGAAGCATAGATTCCAAGTCTCTAAGAGGAAAGCATATACCAGCGTCTCTTAGGACCGTCCGAACTATCATTCCGATATCTTGTACCAAGGATATCTATCCCCTAGGGTACGAATCAATATCCCCCATAAGGCAACACTGGCTAAGATCGTCCCAGCGCGGTAACCTCAGGGATAGCAAGCAGCGTGGGTATGTTTTCACACATAGATAGTATATGCATACACAATCATATAACTATACTAATATTACTATATCAATACTAGGTATACCTCGATCCCATAGTTACGACATTATCCTTATTTTCACATTATTAGTATCACGCTTAATGATTCGTCTTTAACTTTAATTCGAGGTATTATTCCAACTTACTACGTAACACTCATGGACTCTCTTCTCCCGAGTATAAATTCAATAGGAATTCATCTATTTTCCGTTGTAATCATTTTTAAGTAATCTCTCCCTTAATACAAGATTTCATCATCCCTTATGTAGTTATCCCAAAAATACAATTCTCGTTCCATATTAAAGGTCCAAAATTATTCATATGTCCTACTGGTCTTCCATATCTCCCAAAACATTTTATTAAGGATGTCCAAGAATTATTTCACAATAAATTGAATTTAACTAATTTAAAAAGGGGAAATAGGAGTCTGCCAGGAGGGGTCGATCGATCGAGGTCTGGGGCTCGATCGATCGAGCCTGCGATCGATCGAAGCTCTGGGCTCGATCGATCGATCAAGCAGGTGTGCGAAATCTGCAAATTTGCAGTTACGGGTTTCATCTTTTAACCTTCACCAATTCCATATTTTTCATACCCAATCGACCCAAAATTTATACTACTAACATTATATCATCATATTATGAAATTCCAATGTAAATCATGTAGATTTCTATTATCAAACATGGATTAACAAGCCCCAAATTCATATAAAACCTCAAGAACCCTAAAATTTCATTAATATGGTTCTAATCCATCTTTTCCAGAATTTTCTTCATCTACAACCTCATAAATTCGTGGTTTAATCCTCTACATGTTAAGGGGTTTCCAGAATAACAATTAATCCATCACTACATTTGATTTCCTATCTCATTTCTTTGGTTTTCTTACATAAAAACTCATTCTAATTACTCCTAAACTAATATGAAAAGATGCATTCACGAAATAAGCAAGATAAACACTTGCCTGGGATTTTCAGAAGTCTGGTTTGGTGCCGAATTCGGTGTGGTTGCGTTCCCCATCTCGCGATCTACGCTTTGGTGGCGGCGGCGGTGCAAACGGGTGAGTTTTTAGCCTTGGAATGCCTTGAGAGCTCTCTCCTCTCTTCTCCAATGGACGTTCTAGAGTTTTGAGTTTTCTAACCCTAGATGACTAACCTAAATGGCTGATATATGTTATTAATTTTCGTGGGTTTAATTACCCAAAAATACAAAATGACTAAAATGCCCTCCCGGGGTACTAATTAGGCCTAAAAACGCCCTGAGACCCAATTCAAACCCCCGGGTACACTTTTCTGACTATCTCGACCCTTTCGGACGCGTTGGCGCACTCAAAATGACCATACGAACAACTTATAAAATATTCACTTTTATTTATCAATATTTGGTCCCGACGCGACACGGGCACGTCCCGACTCAAATTTCCAAAATTGTCATTTTATTCACTCATGACATTCAATATAACCAATATTATATATTACTTTGATCATTAGTAATATTCACAAATTTTCCATAATTACTAACTCTCATCACGTTAATAATTATAACATAATTAATTTTCGGATTTATATTAAATAATTAATTCACATTAAATTATATAAATCCCCAAATTAATATAGCATAAAAATACGGGGTATTACAACACTTTAATTGATATTTGTTTTTAGGCGACGACGATGGAGAATGACTCAATCCCATATTTTTCAATTGAATCAATAACTTTGTCGATGTTTGTAATCATTGCATATCAGTTTTGGGTTATCCATAATTTATGTCGAAGTAATCGTATAATTATGACGTGATTTTAATTGTCTCTCTAGTGCGTGTAAGTACAGTTCAAGTGTAAATCGGTCATTCAAGTAATGATTCGGTAAATCGGGTATTGAACACAAGGACTTAGATATGAATACGTGATGAATTATAGGGAAGATGATTAACCTAAGTGATTTGACTCCAGAAAAATAACAAGAATGTGACACCCCGACTAATTAAATACCGGGTAGCTACTCCTTTATTAAATTAATTAAAAATTCCAAGTTGGCTCAGTTAATAGCATCACTGTCGAAAACATTTTAATATTACTAACCACCTAGTATTTAAAAAGCAAGTTGCCAAATTTTAATTTAAGTCTGATTAACATGCAACAAGTGTAATGAAGAAATAAATAACACCATTCGCCATACTGAAGTAAAATGAATAACCATCACAATAGAGTAAATAAAGTCTGGAGGAAAACTCCTCACTACAATCCCATAACTGAAATAAATAAACTGAAACAATACATGCTAAAGTCTGAAAACTGAAATGTAAAAGATGTCTCTAAAGAAATGGGCAACATGCCCTACAACTGATAGATGGTGACTCTGGAATCCAAAAGATAGAAGCGTCTAAATGCAAATCCCTGTAGCTTCCACAAGCAGCTACAGCTCGTCACCTGAATGAGTATCCTATGCTTGGTGTCCTTGTGGCTGGGCACCTAAAAATGGTTTTACAAGAAAAAGATTTGAAAAGCAAACGGGTCAGAGCCCGAATGTGGAGTTATATTTTAAAAACCTGCAAGTGCTTTAAAAACATTTAAAACATTAAATGCAAAGTACATGTTAGGACGTGCACTCGCATGATATTCTCACCTCTCGTCTAACTGTGCACTCCTAACGTAAGTACCCATCTATAACGACCCATACTACTAGCTAACTGACAACATAACTAGCTAGACTGCCAAAGGTTCTACCCATATTACTCGGTTCCATTTAACATAACAATGCTCGTAATTAAATAGAGGTTTAACGTAAACTCAGTTACTAAATATGCCATTGATATAACTATCAGTTAACTCATTATATATCTCAAAACAATACCGTAATATTTTTACAACATTAACATGAGGATTCCCATTAATTTAATGTATATTATTCATATCATAAATATACAATACAAGCACCCCGCAATCTAAGCTATGGTGCACACATACTCTGCTATCCATCTCGGTACATCACGTACATAAGGATCACACATTCCGAATCTCTCCGGAATAGTTCAGATAACACAAATCACAAATAGTGGAGGCGAACACAGTCACCATCACGTGGGTCACGCACATACCTACGCTCCCACGGTCAGCGAACTTATTAATATCACAATAAGTCTTTCTATGACCTATGTTCATCGAGGTACCAGTCTATATCCCCCCCGTAGGCACACAAGGATTAGAGGGTCCTAAGTGAACGCAACCTCCCGTGATAGCAAGTATGGTAGGTATGTCATACACAGAATCCATATACTAATACTAAGTAAACACATCTTAGTAATACCGTATTTTAATCGTAGTACATATCGCATTCTCGTACTAACTATAATTATAATAATTTATACTAATCCGATTTGTGATTATACGCGCTATAATTTCTCACGTCGTAATAGACACTCACGTCTCATCCCAAACCGTCCATGTAATACAACTCTCGCATATAATTTACTTCTCATAATTGCCCAAAAGTCCCAATTCTATCACTATATCATCAAAGGAATGCTAACTCTACCCTTGAACCAGTTTTCGGGACTCCAAAAGTCAAAACAGTTCTAAAAGGACCAAACTGTCAACTCGTTAGAAGTTTCGTTCGAACGAGGAGGTTCGAACGAGATCCTTCTGTCAACTCGTTAGAAGTCTCGTTCGAACGAGGCTGTTCGAACGAGATCCCAGTTCGTTCGAACGAACTGTTCCTTCTAACGATATCTCATTCGAACGAGATATCGAACGAGATCCCTTCTTGTTAGTAACGACTGGTCAACTCGTTAGAAGCTCGTTCGAACGACCTGGGGGCTGCTTCTAACGAGCTACCAGTTTCGGCCCAGATTTTTCCCATCTCGTTTTTCACCATTTTTATCACTTCAATCCTTCTCCAAAGTTCGTTCTAACAATGATTTAAGTCCTCTAATCATACTAAAACATGCTTAGGTCATAAACTAACGTCTTTTAAGGCAATAAGGCATCCTAAACATCATTAAATCCCAAGATTTTATACTTTTCCCCAATATTATCAAGAACATGAACCCTAGATATATATCAACATCAAATTCTAGAATTTAATTCGTTTTTCTTTCACCCAATCATGTATTAACATCAGATTAATTGTCTCCAAACTATTCTACATGCAATTCTCTTCACAATTTCTCAAGTTCTATGATCTAAACTACATGGGTTTTCATATTTATCAAGAACAAACCATAAATCCGAATTTTCTAACATGGAAAGAACATTTGCTGAAATTAAACATAATTAAACCACTTGCCTTGGTTTGATTTCTGATTTGGTGTAGGTTTGGTGAAGATTCTGCAGAGTTTCCTCTCTCTCTAAGTTCCTTCTCCAATGGTGGCTCAAGGTGGCTAGGGTTTGATTTTGGGGAAGATTGTAAACCTAATGTTAGCCTCCGTAGCTTAAAGGGTTAATATGGGTTGGTTATGGGCTTAGTGGGTCAATATCCACATCAGATTTAATTAACCAATTTTCGTCACTTTTAATTCCTCAAAATGTATAATTACCAAAATACCCCTTTAAGTTACCGGTATGGCCTAAAAATACCCCGGGACCCAAACTATACCCCCGGCTAGTGTTTTCTGACTATCTCGACCCTTCCGGACGCGTTGGCGCACTCAAAATGACCATATGGATTATAGATTTTTAAATTCACTTTTATTATCAAAATATTATACCGTGACGCGGCGGTCCCACGCGTCTCAACAAAATTTCTAAAATGGCGTATATAAATCCCACGACAAATTTTATAATACCAAGTTCATATATAATCATATATGCACATAATCAAATACTAACTCGCATCACATTAGTATTTTTAACCCGGATTAATTTCCAATTAATACGCAATTTAATTAATTAATCCTAAAAATAAATATAGCCAAAAGTACGGGGTATTACATACTTCCCCCCTAATAACTGAATTTCGTCCCGAAATTCGAAACTAGAAAGTACCTGCTAAAAATAGCTCTGGATAACGTTCGCGCATCTCATCCTCGCGCTCCCATGTGGACTCCTCGACATTGTGATGTCGCCACTGAACACGCACTAACGGGACTATCTTTGACCGCAGTTTCCTCTCGCTTCGGTCCAAAATAGCAATTGGCCCCTCCTCGTAGGAGCTATTCGGCTGGAGATCGATGTCCTCCACAGCAATGTGAGAATGAGTCAAATTATCTCTAAGGTATTTCCTCAGCGAGGAAATATGGAACACGTCGTGAATCCGATGCAAGTGCTCCGGTAGTCCGAGTCTATACGCAACCGGTCCGATTCGCTTAATAATAGGAAACGACCCCACATATCTTGGTGCCAACTTCCCCTTCTTCCCGAATCGCATAATCCCCTTCATAGGAGATACCCTGAGAAAAACCTGATCCCCCACTTGGAACTCTCTGAAAAACCTCTTCGCATCAGCATAACTCTTCTGCCTGTTTTGAGCTACCCGAATGCGACTCCGAATCATCTCAATCCTTGCCAAAGTATCCTGAATCACTTCCGGCCCAAGTAGTTTGTTATCCCCCACCTCCAACCAACATGCTGGGGAACGACAAGGCCTACCGTACAATGCCTCAAACGGAGCCATGCCAATCGTGAACTGATAGGAGTTATTGTAAGCAAACTCCACCAGTGGAAGGTACTGCTCCCATCCACCCTCGAAGTCAATAATGCACATGCGTAGCATATCCTCCAACATCTGATTGGTGCGCTCTATCTGCCCATCGGTTTGCGAATGATAAGCCGTACTCAACCGCAATTCCGTGCCCATTGCCTCCTGGAAACTCTCCCAAAACCTCGAAACAAATATCTTGTCTCTGTCAGACACGATATTTAGGGGCACACCGTGAAGTCTCACAATCTCTGAAATGAAGAGCTGGGCATACTGTCCCGTAGTGTAGTCAGTCCTTACGGGTAAGAAGTGAGCGACCTTGGACAACCTGTCCATAATTACCCAAACGGAGTCGTGACCCCTTTGCGATGTAGGCAACCCCGTGACAAAATCCATGGATATGCTCTCCCAAATCCACACCGGAACCTCCAACGGCTGTAGCAATCCTGCTGGTCTCTGATGATCCACTTTTACAAGCTGACAAGTGGCGCATTTTGAGACAAACTCAGCGATATCTCTCTTCATATCGCTCCACCAATATTGTCGTCTCATGTCTTGGTACATTTTGTCCCCTCCGAGATGTACCGCGAACCGTGAGCCGTGCGACTCTGCCATCACATCGTGCCGCAATTTTTCCCCTTCCGCAACTACCAATCTCCCATTGAAGCGTAATCCCCCGTCTGAGCTAACGGTATAGGACTCGGCTCCCTCTGCAAGTAATCGAACTATCTGCTCCTGACAGAACGAGTCATTAGCCTGTGCCCGTACTACTTTCGTGACAATCTGCGGTGTAACGGTCATCACAGACATGAAAGATCGAGCCACTGCATCCTGGTGTCCCAATTCCTTCCACTTAGCTTTCCACACCTCTGCCACCTCATCTGCTGGTCTGCGGCTCAACGCGTCTGCTACCACGTTAGCCTTACCCGGGTGGTACTGGATGTCGAACTGGTAGTCCTTCACAAATTCAAGCCACCTACGCTGCCGCATATTCAATTCCTTCTGCGTGAACAGATATTGTAGTGACTTGTGGTCCGTGAACAGCTGAAACTTCTCCCCCAAAAGATAGTGCCTCCAAATTCGTAAGGCAAATACTACTGCTGCCAACTCCAAATCATGTGTGGGGTAATTCTTCTCATGAGGCTTAAGCTTGCGGGAAGCATAAGCTATGGCCTGTCTCTCCTGCTGCAATACACCTCCAAGCCCTTGCAAAGACACGTCGGTGTAAACCAAATACTCAACTCCCGGTCTCGGCAATGCTAACACAGGTACTGAGGTCAACTTGTCCTTCAATTCATCGAACGCCAACTGAAAGGCATCACTCCAAATGAACGGCACACCTTTACGAGTAAGATGTGTCAAAGGACTTGCTATCTCTGAGAAACCCCGAATAAACCTCCTGTAGCATCCTGCTAAACCCAAGAAACTACGAATCTCCGTTGGTGTCGTGGGCTGTCCCCACTCCCTCACCGCTGATACCTTCCCCGGATCGACAGATATTCCCTGGTCGGAAATAATGTGACCCAAGAACTGGACTTCCTTCAACCAAAACCCGCACTTCTCATATTTTGCATACAGCTCGTTCTGACGAAGTGTCTGCAAAACCTGCCTCAAATGCTCGGCGTGCTCCTCTTCTGTCTGAGAGTAAACCAGAATGTCATCAATGAAGACAATGACAAACTGATCTAGGAAATCCCTGAACACTCTGTTCATCAAGTCCATAAACACTGCTGGAGCGTTGGTCAAGCCGAAAGGCATAACCCGAAACTCATAAGAACCATATCTCGACAAGAACGCAGTCTTCGAGACATCCTCCTCCCTGATACGCAACTGATGGTATCCTGACCTCAAGTCAATCTTCGAGAAGAAAGAAGCTCCTCTCAACTGGTCGAACAAGTCATCGATTCGAGGCAACGGATACTTATTTCGTATCGTGACCTTATTCAACTCTCGGTAGTCCACACACAATCTCAGTGAACCATCCCTCTTCTTCACAAACAAAGCTGGAGCGCCCCAAGGTGAGGTACTCCTGCGAATAAAGCCCTGCCCTAACAGCTGCTCTATCTGATCCCGTAACTCTCGCATCTCCGCTGGAGCCATACGGTACGGTGCACGTGCTATAGGTCTCGTACCCGGTAGTAAATCTATAACGAAGTCTATCTCACGACTGGGTGGTAAGCCTGGTATCTCCTGAAACAGATCCGAATACTCCCTGACAACCGGGATCGAATCCAAAGGAATCACAACCTCCTTAGAGGTATCCTCCTCAATGTAATACAGATGAGCGGTCGATCCTCCCTCTGGGCGAGGCATCGCCACTATAAACATCTCTTGCCCCGGAATGGCAAAAACAATGCTCCTGCTGAAGCAATCAATCATGGCCCTATATGCTACGAGCCAATCCATACCGATGATCACATCGTGAACATGCATATCTAACACTAACATGTCTGCAGGCAATACCAAACCACCAATCTCTACCCCCACTCCCCGGCA
This sequence comes from Sambucus nigra, assembly GCA_949130495.1. Taxonomy (NCBI): domain Eukaryota; kingdom Viridiplantae; phylum Streptophyta; class Magnoliopsida; order Dipsacales; family Adoxaceae; genus Sambucus; species Sambucus nigra. The sequence goes on along the minus strand of OX422223.1, from coordinate 436,342,373 downwards.
TATAAAGAAAATAAGTGACCCACTCCCTAATGGTGAGTCGACACACGTCACTGTGCTCTCTGCCGTAGCTAACAATCCTAAAGCTTTCGCGAAGTGTGTAGCTATAAAACAGTGTGTAGCACCCGTATCAAATAACACCCGACCCATAGTGCCATGGATAGGAAACGTACCCTCGATCGCGGGCGGTGCCTGTGGAACTGCAGCCTGGTGAACGTTGTAGACACGTCCATACTGTAGCTGCCCCTGCTGAGCTGGGACTGCTGGAATGGGTGGCAAAGCTGCCATCTGTGGCGGTGCAGGAAGAGCGGCGGGAAACATAGGTCTCTGTGGCTCCTGGCGAGCACCCTGCTGCTGCTGCTGTGGGGCCCTGCCCCTATCAGGACAATCCTGCTTCTTATGGCCAGTCTTGCCACAAGTAAAGCACTTCCCTGGGAAGTTCCCTCCCCTCTGCCCTTGCTGTCCCCGACCCTAGTGGCCGTTACCGTTCCTCCCTTGGCCCTGCTGGCCCTGATGGAACTGCTGCCCATTCTGCCCCTGCTGGCCCTGATGGCCGTTTGGACCCTGATGGCCCTGACGGAAACCTCCCTGACCCTGCCTGTAGTTCCCTGACCGGAACCTCTTATTATCCCCCTGCTGGGTACCCTGCTCATTTTGTCTCTGCCCCTGACCGGTTTGTGCCCCGCTGGCACCATGTCCTCCAGTCCTGCCCTGATGGCTAGACTCCCTCGACCGCTTGCCCTCGGCCATATGAAAACGGTGGTCCTGGCAGTGCAATAATGCAGCGTTAACCACATCAGAATACGTGGCCAACGATAGGTTCCCTAGCAGATGCTGACGGATCCTCCAATTCAACCCGTCGGTGAACTTCTCTATCTTCTTCTTCTCTGTTGGAATCTCGTCTGGAACGATATTCAATAGGTTAGTGAACTCGGCCTCATACTCGGCCACTGTCTTGCCCTCCTGCTTAAAACTCATCAGCTTCCTCCTCATCTCTGTATGAACTGCGGACGGAAAGTACTTGCGGTCGAACCGCACCCAGAACTCCTGAATCGTGAGGGTATCCCTCTCCTCCGCGGTGGTAATAGACTCCCACCACTGTAGTGCAGATCCCACTAGCTTGAAAGTAGCTAGCACCTGTTTCTGAACATCATTGCACTCATGCATCCTCAAATGCCTCTGTATGTCCTTCCTCCATTGGCTCGAGACTACTACGTCTGAGCTACCTGCAAACTCTGGCGGATGCACTTTCTGAAAAGCGTCTCGTACACGCTCCCAAGCAGACGGGAATGCATTAACCTGTGCTGGCGCGGCAACCGGCGCCTGAGGCGGTGCCTGCTGAATCACGGCAATCGCGGCATTTACCGCTTGGGCTACTATAGCAGCAACCTCAGCGGCGTTCATCATGCCCTGAACTGGAGCGGGCTGGGGTTCGGGCATTGCATTCCTGGGAACTTGTCGTGCACGTCGTGGAGGCATCTGAAATAAGAACAAAGTTTATAAGTTCACGGTTATAAACTTAATATAACTGAAGAACGAAGCATACACAAAAAGAGTACAACAGTCCTAAAATATAGGGCTCTATATCAAAGAAATGTAGCGGAAACATAATAGCCGTACAGATCCTAAAGGACACTAGAACCTGATGCTCTGATACCACCTGTGACACCCCGACTAATTAAATACCGGGTAGCTACTCCTTTATTAAATTAATTCAAAATGCCAAGTTGGCTCAGTTAATAGCATCACTGTCGAAAACATTTTAATATTACTAACCACCTAGTATTTAAAAAGAAAGTTGACAAATTTTAATTTAAGTCTGATTAACATGCAACAAGTGTAATGAAGAAATAAATAACACCATTCACCATACTGAAGTAAAATGAATAACCATCACAATAGAGTAAATAAAGTCTGGAGGAAAACTCCTCACTACAATCCCATAACTGAAATAAATAAACTGAAACAATACATGCTAAAGTCTGAAAACTGAAATGTAAAAGATGTCTCTAAAGAAATGGGCAACATGCCCTACAACTGATAGATGGTGACTCTGGAATCCAAAAGATAGAAGCGTCTACATGCAAATCCCTGTAGCTTCCACAAGCAGCTACAGCTCGTCACCTGAATGAGTATCCTATGCTTGGTGTCCTTGTGGCTGGGCACCTAAAAATGGTTTTACAAGAAAAAGATTTGAAAAGCAAACGGGTCAGAGCCCGAATGTGGAGTTATATTTTAAAAACCTGCAAGTGCTTTAAAAACATTTAAAACATTAAATGCAAAGTACATGTTAGGACGTGCACTCGCATGATATTCTCACCTCTCGTCAAACTGTGCACTCCTAACGTAAGTACCCATCTATAACGACCCATACTACTAGCTAACTGACAACATAACTAGCTAGACTGCCAAAGGTTCTACCCATATTACTCAGTTCCATTTAACATAACAACGCTCGTAATTAAATAGAGGTTTAACGTAAACTCAGTTACTAAATATGCCATTGATATAACTATCAGTTAGCTCATTATATATCTCGAAACAATACCGTAATATTTTTACAACATTAACATGAGGATTCCCATTAATTTAATGTATATTATTCATATCATAAATATACAATACAAGCACCCCGCAATCTAAGCTATGGTGCACACATACTCTGCTATCCATCCCGGTACATCACGTACATAAGGATCACACATTCCGAATCTCTCAGGAATAGTTCAGATAACACAAATCACAAATAGTGGAGGCGAACACAGTCACCATCACGTGGGTCACGCACATACCTACGCTCCCACGGTCAGCGGACTTATTAATATCACAATAAGTCTTTCTATGACCTATGTTCATCGAGGTACCAGTCTATATCCCCCCCGTAGGCACACAAGGATTCGAGGGTCCTAAGCGAACGCAACCTCCCGTGATAGCAAGTATGGTAGGTATGTCATACACACAATCCATATACTAATACTAAGTAAACACATCTTAGTAATACCGTATTTTAATCGTAGTACATATCGCATTCTCGTACTAACTATAATTATAATAATTTATACTAATCCGATTTGTGATTATACGCGCTATAATTTCTCACGTCGTAATAGACACTCACGTCTCATCCCAAACCGTCCATGTAATACAACTCTCGCATATAATTTACTTCTCATAATTGCCCAAAAGTCCCAATTCTATCACTATATCATCAAAGGAATGCTAACTCTACCCTTGAACCAGTTTCCGGGACTCCAAAAGTCAAAACAGTTCTAAAAGGACCAAACTGTCAACTCGTTAGAAGTTTCGTTCGAACGAGGAGGTTCGAACGAGATCCTTCTGTCAACTCGTTAGAAGTCTCGTTCGAACGAGGCTGTTCGAACGAGATCCCAGTTCGTTCGAACGAACTGTTCCTTCTAACGATATCTCGTTCGAACGAGATATCGAACGAGATCCCTTCTCGTTAGTAACGACTGGTCAACTCGTTAGAAGCTCGTTCGAACGAGTTCGTTCGAACGACCTGGGGGCTGCTTCTAACGAGCTACCAGTTTCGGCCCAGATTTTTCCCATCTCATTTTTCACCATTTTTATCACTTCAATCCTTCTCCAAAGTTCGTTCTAACAATGATTTAAGTCCTCTAATCATACTAAAACATTCTTAGGTCATAAACTAACGTCTTTTAAGGCAATAAGGCATCCTAAACATCATTAAATCCCAAGATTTTATACTTTTCCCCAATATTATCAAGAACATGAACCCTAGATATATATCAACATCAAATTCCAGAATTTAATTCGTTTTTCTTTCACCCAATCATGTATTAACATCAGATTAATTGTCTCCAAACTATTCTACATGCAATTCTCTTCACAATTTCTCAAGTTTTATGATCTAAACTACATGGGTTTTCATATTTATCAAGAACAAACCATAAATCCGAATTTTCTAACATGGAAAGAACATTTGCTGAAATTAAACATAATTAAACCACTTGCCTTGGTTTGATTTCTGATTTGGTGTAGGTTTGGTGAAGATTCTGCAGAGTTTCCTCTCTCTCTAAGTTCCTTCTCCAATGGTGGCTCAAGGTGGCTAGGGTTTGATTTTGGGGAAGATTGTAAACCTAATGTTAGCCTCCGTAGCTTAAAGGGTTAATATGGGTTGGTTATGGGCTTAGTGGGTCAATATCCACATCAGATTTAATTAACCAATTTTCGTCACTTTTAATTCCTCAAAATGTATAATTACCAAAATACCCCTTTAAGTTACCGGTATGGCCTAAAAATACCCCGGGACCCAAACTATACCCCCGGCTAGTGTTTTCTGACTATCTCGACCCTTCCGGACGCGTTGGCGCACTCAAAATGACCATATGGATTATAGATTTTTAAATTCACTTTTATTATCAAAATATTATACCGTGACGCGGCGGTCCCACGCGTCTCAACAAAATTTCTAAAATGGCGTATATAAATCCCACGACAAATTTTATAATACCAAGTTCATATATAATCATATATGCACATAATCAAATACTAACTCGCATCACATTAGTATTTTTAACCCGGATTAATTTCCAATTAATACGCAATTTAATTAATTAATCCTAAAAATAAATATAGCCAAAAGTACGGGGTATTACAAAGAAAAGATGATTAAGATGAGATTATGTACTTCTACTACGAAAGCAATGAAACCCTATCGAAATTAACTACGCATGCAAGACTGCACAAATTACGAGTTGATTAATATAAAAGAGAGATAAGGTCACAATACAATCCCCCAACCCCTAATGAATTCACTGGATACAAAACTAGTTGAGAATTTAAATATTTAATTGGAACAAAGATGTTATTTATTTCAAGCATTACGCATATGAAGGAACTAACCCTCACCATACGAAATCAAAGCAAAAAAAATGAAATATGTGACAAGATGGTTAACATGTGCGTTGCACTCTTAAACACCCCGGTTACCTAGGGCAAACAAGATTAAAAGTCCTACGATTTTGGTATTAATAAAATGACAGATTTCAATTAATTATTTAACTCAAGAACTTATTTTTATAGACATGCGAACCACTTAAGGTTCGGTCAATGCATCCCAACCTTTAGAAATATAGCTGAACATGACGTGATTAATAGAAAGCATGTTATCTACGTTGTATGTAATCAAAACCATATCGAAGATATACCTAAACATATATGAAGATCTTGTAGTTCCAGAAAATAACTAAATCATGCAAGGAAAATAACCTTTAAGAACAAGGAATATGAATACTAACTTTATTGAAGAAAACCTTAATGAATAATCCTTGAAAGTATAATCTCTATGAAAAAACTGGAAATTAGGGTTCTTGGGCCTTCCTTTATAATGTTCCCTATGCAAAACTTGATTAAAAAAACTCCATATGCTGATCAACTATATGTTACTTTAACATTTTTGTAAGAGTCCTATACACATCAAACTCTTTGAACTAATCAAAAAAGAAAAAATTCGTGCATCAAGCCCCCGAACTGGTTCGGGTGTACCTACGAACCGGTTTGCCCCCAAATCGGTTTGTCTTGGGGTTTTGGTTTTCGTACAGGTTTGGCTCCCTTTTTTTTAATCTTTTGGACCTAGATTTTTTCTTGTTTTTCTTCTCAATCTTCAAATTAGCAGAACTCCTTCATCGTAGCTCAAATTGAGGTGCCATTTTTTCAAGTATTCTTGTGACTTCGTTGTTTTCAACTTTCCAATTGTCCCTACCTCCAGACTAAGGCAATAAAATTACCAAATTGCCCTTCTGTTCCCCTTTTCTTGGATTTCTTTACCCGTTTCGAGTTCTCTTTCGCACTAACTTGCATGAAATACCTGTAAAACACATAAGAGATACACAAAATATGAAGTACTTGCCAAGAAAATTTAATAGCGTGATTATAAGATAAAACCAAGTTAATTACAATGTGCGGGATTATAAAAACACCTAAATTAAGGCGATACATATCATATATTTATGCCTAATCAAATCTCCCTAGCTTAGAACGTTGCACGTCTTGAGAAATGTAAAATAATAAGAGTATGGGATTCGCAACTCGCAAAAACTTTATTAGGATAGAATACATTTTTCGCAGGCAAGCGATTGCATTTAGCGTGTGCAATAAGTCGTTATATCCCTAAGCTACCCTAGTCAGACGAGTGATGTCTCGTAAGGGTTTGCAGTGAATATACCCACAAAAATTGATTTTTCACTCAAAGAAAAATCCAAATACTTAAAAATTGTACAATTTAAACTCCCCAAAAATATTCACCATAGATTCATACTCAATAGTCTCAATTCGTAGTGTGCGTGTGCGAAGATAAGAATTAAATCGCTAATTCCCATCAATTGATCATTACGTAACTTTTTCAAAATTCATTTTGATTCAATCTATCATGGAATACTTTCACAAATGAATCACTCGAATTGTAGTTAATTCTCTCGGAGTATGTGATATGAAGAGTAGATGTAATGGAAAACTAATTCACGCACACGATTAGAAAGATGGAATTTTTATGGTGAAGATATCTCTTCATCGAAATACGGTTATTGGAAAAACGGGAAGCATTATCCTTTAATTCACACCAATTAATATCTCTTTTTATATTTTTGTGTGTTAGGTTCTCTAGGTGGTAATTAATTTTGAAATTCGGACTCGGTTAGGACTTTTTTGGGTTTTGAGGTGTATCATGTAAAAACAGGAATGGTTGAGAAGTTTGGAATTGAAAAATGTTCTTATGATGTCTGTTAGTGATTTTTTGGGCTTTTCTCATTTTTCTCTTTTATTTTTATTTTTATTGAGCATTAATTTTATTTATCTTGCCCCTTTTTATTGCACCATTTGAACTTTATTGATGAATTTTCATTTTCACAACTCTGGGCTAATTTAGGCTTTTCGGGTTATTAAACAAAATTTAAAATTTATTTGGCTCAATTGGTTTAGCAAAAGGGATAATTTTTCACAACTTTTTATGGTTTATATTTTTGGGTTAAACACACGAGGGCCTAACTTAATTATTTGAATTACTCATTATTTTACCATATGCTTCTCGAGATTACTTTAGTTCAGAGATATTTTTAGCGTGCTTTTCAAGGCAACATCACACACATTTCCCGTAACCGATCAAAATAATAAATTAGAGATCATCAATGAATTTTTAACGCTAAATTGAACCTTGAGTTAACCATTAATTCGGATTGATAAACAAACTCGCGAAAATGATAGGCCCAAAATCTCATCGGATTCGTTAATCTCCACACGCATTTGTTAAGTCATCAATTTTTACTCAATTTCCATCTTTGTTCAATTCCGGCATAGTGCTCTTTATTTTTACAATTTGAGACTTCAAATAAAATTTCGCAATATTTTTTAAGCTTTTAAATTCCAATCTTTATTTATTTTCAAGAAAAATATTTTTGGCTTTTCGAATTTTTCAATGTTTTGGAAATTTTTTAAGTTTTCTATTTTTTTAAAATTTTGAGCATTTTAAAAATTTGTGACTTCTAGAAGACGCACTTGTCAACCCCCTAACTTAGATGTTTTCATTGTCATCAAGTAAAATGACTAAAATCTAAATAAGGCAAAATAATAAGTGCGACAAATAAAACAAGCAAATTATTAAAATGCAATTTTACATTAAAACCACAACATAGGTTTAAGAAAGAAAGGTAGGGTACTTACATAGTTCTTGTAATAATGAAACGATAAAGCATAAAAGAACTACATAAAGAAGGAGAAACAAAACATCATAACACAAGAGCTAACGTGGAGGGCCGGTAGTGTTGGATCAAGAATGGAAAGAGGAAAAAAGGAATGAATTTGGAAAACAGGTGACGAAAAATTCTAGGTACCCCGAATCAGTTCGGGTGTACCTGTGAACCAGTTCGCCCCCGAACCGGTTTGGCTTGGAGTTCGAGTTTCTGTTATGTCCCAAAATGCTCAAATGCCTTATTTTTCAAATTCTATGTGTTATAATCCTAACTCTCATCCCTATAAAGTACCTCAAGCCCTCCTAAACACTTGGGACCCACGAAACTCCTCAATATCGCCCTCATAACGCGTGTATACTCTCCCGTGTGTGCAAATCCTAATTAATGCTCAAATCCTTCATATCTCATGACCTATACGGACCTCTAAACTATTTTAAAACTACCTCAACTCGGTACTATACAACACTTATTCACCCCATAGATGTCGTGGGTGTGATGACCTCTCTCTCTCCTCTAAAAACTCACCTGACCCCGTGTACGGGGTTCGATGCTCTCCTTGTCTCCACCTTCCTCAGATGGTAAAACAATAATAGGAACTAGTTGGGACCATCCCCATAGATAAGAAGGATACCTTGAGGCTTATGATGACTAGAGTGAATAGGATCCTCGTGGTGCCTAATTGAATCGCAACGTACTTGTCCCGACTTGGAAGGAACATCTCGGTGAAAATTGGAAGGACGTGATAAACCTAGATCTCTTTTAACTTCAATAATGCATGGATCGGGCTCTAAATCAACCGAGACTTTATCCCTGTCTTGATCAACTCTCTCTCTCTCTCTCTCTCTCTCTCTCTCTCTCAATAGCGCTCACTAAAAATGCCTCCCCAACCTCTCTATTAATATTAGAATTATCACTCTCATTTGATGGAATAAAGCCTACCCCTACTGGCTTTCTCGTGTGATTCCTCTCGACATGCTCATGTATTGTCTCTCTTTTAAGATCCGTCTCTCTAAATTCACCCTCATTCTTGGTGATGTTAAAGATATTTGTTTCGAGATTCATGTTACTAAACATTAGTTGCATTTGCCCATTATATGTATTTTAATCAACGCGTTATCCATGGCTAAGAATGGGCAGCCAAGGATCATGAGAATATGATTACTCAGTAACGCGGAGGTCTACTCATCTTAAATGATAAAATCCATTGATAATTATAAAGTGTCACCTTGGACAATCACATCCTGAATGACACCCTGAGGTATCTTCACAGAACGATCATCTAACTGGAGAGTCATCGTTATGGGCTTAAGGTCCCCCAAGTATAATTGCTTATAGATGGAATAGGTGAGAATGTTAACACTTGACCCTAAATTCATTAGCGTTATCTCAATTTGATTCTTGCCCATGATGCACGAAATGGTCAGTGCACCCGGATCTTTAAATTTTCGTGGAAGGTCATTCAACAGTACTGAACTGGCGTTATGTGTTAATAACACATTTTTTGACATTTAGCTTACGTTTCACCGTGAGTAAGTCCTTAAGAAAGTTAGCGTACACGGGAATTTGCTTTATGGTATTTAGAAAAATTAAATTGATCTTCACTTGCTTGAGCACGTCTAGAACATCGTTGGATAACGTGTTGAGGGTAGGGAACAATAATGGGAGGTTTCACTACCACCTCGGGCCTGACTGTGTTTTCATTATCACTCTTTCTCAAGGGGACATCTTTTACCTCTTTCGTGTCGGGAAAAATATCCTTATCATTTTGCTCGTCGTGTGGAGGAGGTGATAAGTCAATAACTCTTCCACTCCGTATAGTGGTAATCGCACTACATTGCTCTTGATTTACGTTGGAGGCAGAGCGAATACTATTTTGACCTTGGGGAGGTCTTTGGCCCTGGGCAGGAAACTTGACCTTCTCTTAGACACTTGGGTGGATTGCAAATTAGAAATGTTTGCATTTATTTTGACAAACATTCGGGTATTTTGAGCATTGGTTTCCATTTGAGCTTGCATAAATTTATTGAAAGTATCCTTAAGATTTCTCCATGGTGGAGTGATATATGACGCAGGAGGTGGTGCTTGCATATGTGGAGCTTGTTGGAAATCTGAACGTGGAGATGGAAGAGGGGCAACTTGTGAATTAGGATTTAACACAACATGTTGTTGCTCATAATTAAAACCAGGATGGTTCCTCCACGAAGGATTGTAAGAATTACCGTGAAGGGCATTAAAATTACCCTTAAAATCTCCTACCACTCCCACTTGCTCCTAGAGCATCACTTTGTAGGCGGGTATTATTGGGCATTACTTCATTGGATGTCATGCCTCACAAATTGTACATACCTCCTCTCTCATTGCCAGAGTGGGTTTTATTATTTCTCTTGCTCGTGACTCGACTACATTTTCCAATCTTTTTTCAACTTTGCCCTACTCAAAGTTTCCACTTGGCTTCCTTATCCAATTGATAGAGTCCGGATGCAGAAGGAGTTATGGACATTTGTCAAACCTAGGTTTAGGCGTTATAATCGGATGTGTACCACGTTTGAGTAGTCTTGGTGACATAATTAAGGTGGGCATATGCATCGTTTGCGTCTAACCCAAAAAAATCCCCCTTGCACATGGCCTCAACGACTTGTTTGGAAGCTATTCTTAGCCCATGGTGGAAAAAAGATATATGGTGATACTTTTCAAAACCATGATGTGGGCATATGTTGACTAACTCGTTGAAATTCTCCCAACATTGATCAAATGTCTCATTTTCTTATTGTCTAAACGTTTGAATTTGATTTTTGATGGAATTCGTGCGGTGTAGGGGAAGCATTTCAAAATAAATTTGGCTTGCATAACCCACTACGATCCCATTGAGTTCGGTGATAAAGACCATAGCCAGTCTTGGCTTTATCCTTTAAAGAGAAAGGAAACATTTGAGGCAAATGACGTCTTGAGTGCACGTTTGATCGCTAAAAGTTTTGCACACCTCTTCGAACTCACGAATGTGGAGGTATGGTTTCTCCGAATCCATACTATGGAATGTGGGAAGAATTTATATCATCCCATTACAAATGTGAAATTGTCTCGCATTGTACGAAAGTCAATGCATCTCGGAGTGACGGTTCGCTAAGGATATAAGAGGTATCTCATAGGACGATACGACATCTCTCCCTCCCCCATACCAAAGCTTGTGTTATTTGACATCGCTCTCTCTCCAATTGATTTGGTATCATCACTTGATTCCCCAGAAGTGTGACTCACAACGTGACTAGTGATAGAATTCGGCAGTGTAGGAGGTGAAATCCAAAATTGAGGAGCATTCGAAGTGTGTGGGCTATCGAGATCGTACTTTACTATAGGATTTTCATAAATTCGGGTAGGAGTTTGTTAAGGATTTTGCATGAACGGTCTTGAGGGATGCTATAAAAAAATTTGTCTTTTTTTTCTGAATTTTTTTGGATTTTTTATTTTATGATTTTTTTAATTTTTAAGAATTAGAGTCAAATTTTAAATTAAATCGACCTAGCCTAATTCTTTACCTAATCCCTGGCAACGGCGCCAAAAACTTGATGCGACTTTAAATGTGTCTCTAGTGCGTGCAAATCGGTTCAAGTGTAAACCGATTGCTAAAGTAATAATTTGGTAAACTAGGTATCGAACACAGGGACTAAGACGTGAATACATGATGATTTATAGGGAAGACGATTAACCTGAGCGATTGACTCATCGCACAAATTTGAGTATATTACATACAATCCATTTAAACAACTCATAATTTTTATTTAAGTACTCGTAAATATTGCATTTAATGCATATTACCATCTCTTTTTAACATGAACTTATCCAAACTTGGAATATTGACTTTACACTTCAATTAATATTTATTTTTAGGCTACGACGATGGAGAATGACTCAATCCCAGATTTTTCAATCGAATCAATAACTTTATCGGTGTTTGAAATCATTGCATATCAGTTTTGGGTTATCCATAATTTGTGTTGAAGTAATCGTATGATTATGACGTGATTTTAAATGTCTCTCTAGTGCGTGTAAATACGGTTCAAGTGTAAATCGGTCGTTCAAGTAATGATTCGGTAAATCGGGTATCGAACACAAGGACTTAGACATGAATACGTGATGACTTATAGGGAAGACGATTAACCTAAGCGATTGACTCCCGAAAAATAAGAAGAAAAGATGATTAAGATGAGATTATGTATTTCTACTACGAAAGCAATGAAACCCTATCGAAACTATCTACGCATGCAAGACTGGATAAATTACGAGTTGATTAATATGAAAGAGACATGAGGTCGAAATACAATCTCCCAACCCCTAATGTATTCATCAGATGCAAACTAGTCGAGAATTTATATATTTAATTGTAACAAAGACGTTATTTATTTCAAGCATTACACATATGAAGGAACTAACTCGCACGATATGAAATCGAGAACAAAAAAGTAAAGTACATGACAAGATGGTTTACATGCGCATCGCATTCTTAAGCACCCCGATTACCTAAGGCAAATGAGGTTAAAAGTCCTATGATGGTTGTATTAACAAAATAACAAGCTCCAATTAATTATTTAACTCAAAAACTTATTTTTAAACCCATGTGAACCACTTAGGGTTGGGTTCGTGAATCCTAACCTTTAGAAATCTAGTCGGACATGACGTGATTAATAGAAATCATGTTATTTACATTTCATGTAACCAAAGCCATATCGAAAATGTACCTAAACATATATGAAAATCTTGTAGTTCCATAAAATAACAAAATCATGCCAGGAATATAAACTTTAAGAACAAAGAAGAAGAATACAAACTTTATTGAAGAAAATCTTAATGAATAATCCTTTAAAGTCTAAGATCTATGAAAAAATTGAAGACTAGGGTTCTTTGCCCTTCCTTTCTATTGTTCTCTATGCAAAACTTGATAAAACCTCTGTCTACAGATCAACTATATGTTACTTTAAAGTTTTTGCAAGAGTCCTATACACATTAAACTCTTTGAACCAATCAGAAAAGATATAAATTTCCACTTATCAACGGTCCATGAGAGACCGTTCGGGGAAATACATTTATACATATACACATGCACACATATCACGAGAAAATAAAGGAAAATAGCAACAATCCATGAGTGACCGTAAGGGCGAAATGGGTGCCTAACACCTTCCCATTCCTTAACTTAGCCTCCGAACCCTTTTTGAATCATTTTGGTTTCGTATGTATCAGTATGTCTTTGATGCTATCCTTCGGGATGGCTGCACCTTCTTTTGTTTGTTTTGAGTAAAATAGACTGGAGACTCCATCTCTCTACATTTTTCACCTCACACATTACTGACGACAGCCGAAGCGCTCCCGAGAGGGATACGTGGGACCTAAATCCTTTTACCATGCCCTGTCTTTCTCTCTCTCCGAGAGGATAGGAAATGGGGGATGGCCGCGGTTCCACGAGGATTGGGGATGGCCACAGTGGCGACTCTGCTGGGAATTGGTTTAAGAGGGATAGACTTTATTTACACGGGTGTTTTTTTCTAGTATATTCTCCCTAGTTGCATGTTCCCCTTTATTATTCATGTGTACCTCATGCTTATGCTTCTATTCGCACACTTGTAGAAGATTCTCCTTGTACACTTCGTACCACATGCACTTAAGATCATGTATATCCACATGTTGCACGCATCACTTATCCATGCTTAGTATACTATTGGTACCTGTACTTTGCTCCCTATTTGGCATGATCAAGAAAGATACTCCCATCATAAGATACTAATAAGATAATCTTGCATGATTCACATGACATCACTAAAGAGCATTGTTATTTACCAAAAATTTTCCAGTAACTGGAGGGTCACTTCGTGATGGGCACTGGTCTAGCAGGGTGCAGTTAGACTAAGCGATATGACTCTCACCTTCCATTGGCCAAGTGCCTTCGACGCTTATCGAACAGTTCCCTCGCATCGTACCATTTTACCGAAGTCATGACGAGAGGTATATCGTAAGGAACTCGTTCACGTATGCCGAGTATATGGAATTTGATCTCACACGTACTATCCCCATGAGGTATATAGTGAGGTAATTCACGTACACTCGGGTATATCAAATGGCTTGTCCACACGTACCAATTTCCCTCAAAAGAAAGACGTATATCGTGGAAGCCATGCTAAAGGGGGGAACCCTTTCCAATTCACTGAACCAACTGCATACCCACATATAGGTGTCAAGCCTAGGACACACATGTTAGATTGTCGGTTTCGACTTGAAACTCTGCTGAAATTTCGGATCGGCCTGCCGCCCAAATTTTCATGCTTTTTTAAAACGGGACCCTGCCCATGAGCCTGGTTATAAGTCCCACCATAGCTTTGCATATGCTACAAACCCAACTTTTCCAGGTTCGGGTCCTGTTCGACATTTCATTTTTGCATTGAGGTGAATTTAATACAAGTGGGAACATAATAATTATAATAATCATGTTGAGACCCGTCTCCCAAAAATATTTCTCCTTTCTTTATCAAAAATCCAAAAACATTTCCCCTCACTTTATCGAAAGTCCAAAAATAATTATCCCCTCTTTATCAAAAATCCAAAAATATTTTGTCTTTCAATATCAAAAAAGAAAAAAATGTCAAAAATATTTTCATTCCTTCTGCAAAAATATATCCCATTTTACACCTTCTCATGTAGATTGCATGCCCTCGTCCTGGATCCTTATTGTCTTCAGTCTTCAGTCAAATCACCCCGGAGTTTCGTTCGTTCCCCTACTACTTCTTCCTAGTTCGGAATCCAATCGCTTTTATGGAGAACATATATCAAGTACCAGTTGTGTAGCCAGATCTGATGGTAGTCTTATCTCAACTCGTGTCCAAGATTAACAACCTCCAGACTGAAGTCTGCGACATGTAACGAAACCAGGTTCCTGTTCCTCAAGAGCCCGAGGCCCTATTCCCTCGTGTTATGGGTTCGCTCGAGCCTACCTCAATTCCTAAAGAATATCAGCACGCTCCAAATGCCCCTCCTGCTAACTGAATTTATAATGTTAAATCAAGAAGCAAACTTGATTTTTAGAGACATGAGTCCGATCAGCGTCTCCTAGAAATGATTAATTACTGAATTTAAAATTTTATCTACCAATACTTAATACCTACTAATAGTATGTAGCAGCAATATGAGTACTAGAAATAAAATTTCTTACTCGGTTTATAGGTTTTCAAAATCTGTGAGATACCATATTAGACAAAATTTGGTTTCATTGCGTGAAGTACTCTGTAAGATGAAATTTTCTTGATATTGTGCATTATAATTTGTTTGATGTCTCTAAGTAATCTAATGACGTTTGTGAGAATATCTATTTTTTTCTCTTCGTTGTCCTATTTCTCTCTTCGCTTTTATAATTTTCTTCTCTATAAAAGTCACTGAGTTGTTCCAAAATAGCATATATAATCTACTTTATGATTTTTGGTATATACATATTGAATCAACTTTGACATTTTGTTTTTCGCAGTATAATAATCTCATTGATGTCACAGTTGTAATAGGACGTGAATTTGTAAGAATATTATATAATCTATGTTTTTTACATTTTTTTGTAGAGATTGCATAAAGGTTCACAAATTGCAATATTACTATTGTGTCTTTAAGCATCTTGCATTATGCATATTTATTTAGAAACTTATGTTGATATTTATTTTGAAATTTTTAACCTTGAGAGTCCAACCTCAAAAACTAATTAGACCTTTGAACAAACATAGGTGGACATGTCATGTTCATAGTAGACTAAGACGCGTGAACAATACTAATGTGATTTGGATTGGAGAAGTTTCAATAAGTTGTTTTGTTATTTAGATTTGAATGTATTTGCATATAATGTAAGTAATTGGATTCAATGTAAGTAATCAAAGTTATTTGGATTGAATATAAGTAATTACAACTCTGTTTGATGCATGTTTTAGAGTCAGAACAATCAAAGTGTAATTGCCAGAACAATCAAAGTTTAATTTCACTCAGTTTGATACATATGTTGTTTTTGTAGACACTGGACAACTCATGTATGTGTATATAATTCGGCTAGATCAAGCTATATACATTTTCTTGCGAGAAGCGGAAGAGCGAACTATTTCACCAATTCCATTTTGGAAGATCCACCTATGGAAAGACATCTCACCAAAGTAAAAAAAAAGTCAACACAACCCTTAAGTTGATCAATGGAACACTAGATGATATGATTGCAATTTGCAAAGAATAGTTTTTTTTGGTTCTTAACGTGTTCTTGATTTTTAGTTAAAATTTATTTCAATGACAGGTATATGTAGGCCTTTTGTGGTTCCTCTCTCTCTCACACACACATTCTCACGCGCACACACACATGCAAGCATACACGCACATGTATGCACTCAATTTCTGATAAGTTGGGATTTTTTAAGTACAACTTTTTATGTTGAATAGGAATGTGTCCCAGAACAGAATTGTTGTTGCCCAAATCCGACCAGAAAGGCAGACATTGTACTGGAGTGCGACGTGGTCAAGGGAGGTGGAGACTTTAGCAAGTCAATTTTTATGAAATCCATACAAGGTGATAATTGGGTCAGTGGTTTTGAAATCTAATCTATCTATAAATCAAATTGACCGTAGGTTGATTAGACTGATCAAAGAAGTGATGGATGGGAACCAAATTCTAAGATTTGTAGAGATAAAAAAGAATACGATCAAGTAAAAAAACAACTGAGAATGGATGGATGGCCAGCTCTATCCGAGTAACAAAACAACTAACATAGTTGGGTTGGAGAAGTTTCAACCATATTAATTTTCAATTTTCTTATAGCTTTTTCAAAGATTCATTTTGTCGTGAATTGTAGTGGCATGCTTTTATGAACTACAATCCTGTCGTAAATAATTGGGGGTTAATTATTATAATATTTTGACAAGTTTTATCATGATCGTGTAGTGGCATGTTTTTACGTGTTTAATGTGTTCGACGGATTGATTCAGTGATTAACCTATGTTTAATATGAGCTTAATTTTACTTTTCTTCTTTATTTATAACTAATGTTGCCCTTTATGGTGACTTTGCAACACAGATCTAACTAGATTTTGTTTCTATTGTGTTCAGATTTGCTTACGAATTCTCTCATTCTTACTGTCACTAAATGCTCATTTTGTTTATATCTATATTTGGTAACATTTTAAATATTCCATTTCCTTTATTTTGTTGAACTATTAGTGTGCGCTTGGCATAATATATAGAAGAGAACACATTTTTCTAGGAATATTTTTTACTTGCTAGCATTTTCCAACTCATTAACTGTAATCAGACATATTTTGCCTTCTTTTTTTAATGGGAACCAAACATAATGTGACAAAGTTGTAGTTGTTGTCATACAATTGACGTTTGTAACAACTCTAGATTTTCCCAAGTAATTATTTCATATATGAGCTATGTGAGAGGAATATAAAAAATAATAGTAGTTGGGTTGAATATTATTTCAATGGATTTCAGAGATAATATTTACTAAGTTTAGTATATTTGCTATTGAATAAAAGTAAATAGCATTATAGCGTATTTTATTTCATCGTGGTGCTTTAAATGACGGTTAAAAGTTATATCCCATTTGGGTCAGTGTATAAAATTTAATATGACACTAGAACATGAAATATTGTAGGATACTCCGGGTGCCATTTTAGAGGGTACGGTTAGTCCAAAATTTGATAAGAGGGTCAAAATAGGGGCCTAGTAGTATTTTTGGGTCCAGGGGCATTTTTGACTAGTTATGATTTAATTATGTCATTACAAGCCATTTTAATTATGTGGTAGCATTTAAGGGCTAAACTTATTGAATTTGGGGTATTTTAGTCTTGCTTGAGCATTTAAGCTCATTTTATGTTTTAAACTCAAAGAGAGAAGGAAAGAGAAGGAGAGAGGAGAGAGTTGGGAGAAAATGGAGAGAAAGGGGGAGAAATGGAGATTGGAGCTTGGAATCGTCGATTCGAGGAGAGAATCCGAGACTACGAACATGAGGCAAGTTTTTAGTTGCAAATATATACGATTTGTGTGAATAAATTGTATATTAGGCGTGTTTTTGGAGATTTAACCCTTAATGGGTTTTTGATGATTTTGTCTATTAAAACTTTAATCCTTTATTTAAGTTGGATTTAAGTTGGATATAGTAGTCAGTCATTGTGGGTGAGTGATTTGATTGAGTTTTAAGGGGTTAATGTTGACAGAAATGGAAGACTTGGGTTTTGGGAAAATTTAGGGTTCTCAAACCCGTAGCCATTTCTATGCAATTCGAGCTGGGCAAATCGATTCGCCCCTAGTGAATGGATTCGCTAAAGGGGAAGGATACAGGTCTGGGTCATCCGAATCGATTCGGATTATCGAAATCGATTCGGCAACAATCAGAACGTTGGGTTCTCTTGACCGAATCGATTAGGCGTACCTGAATCGATTCTCTTTCAAGACCGAATCGATTCGGAATCCTGCTATTTTTGGGATTTTTCTAGTTTTGATTTTTGACCCTTTTCTTTGAGATTCAAGGTATAAGAACCTTCCATTGGGAAGTAATATAGAGTACTAGGGGTTCATATTAGGAGGATTAACACCCTAGTTTAGTATGGGGATTAATGGGGTTTATTCTGGGGATTATTCATTGGAAGTTAGGGTCGTTCTCAATTGGTGAGCTAGTTTAGAACTAATGGAGAATAGGATGGTATGGTTTAAGAACTTTAGAGACTAGTATTGAATATAAATTTACCCTTGAGGGCTTATAGGATTGTTTTGAGCTTTTAGAGACTCGGGTGAGGGAAATGGCACATCGGGCTTTTATTATTAATGAAATGTGAATCCGTAAATAAGAATTGCATATTTTAAAATTGGTAAATAATGGTGAAGCACAAATGGTCTTCAGAATGTAAAAGTGAATGTTTTCTAATGGAAAATAATTTGGTAAATGATAATTTACTTATACACACCTCTCTAAATCGCTATCATAAGGGAAGTTACGTGCATGAGGTGAAGTCCCATAGCTAATGAATGCATTAATGACTATTATGCATTTTATTTGCACTTTTATCATATCAAAACGGGCCCTGACCCGTTTATATTTTCTTTTTCTTACATGGTTCTCTCTTATGCCCAGGTGCTCCGCCGCATCGGTGCCTGATAGGACCCTTCTTTCTCAGTGTCAAGGAGCTACATCATTTCGCAGATGTTGTAGGAGTTTCATTATAGACGCATCTATCTTTTGTATACTCTAGTTAGGATTATGTTGAACATTCGGGTGTATCGCCCAAGTCTTGTATTTACTTATATATTGTGATATTTAATTGTAATACTCAGTGTAGCTGTTGTATTGGTCTGTTAATCGACAGCTTATTTGGTTATTTATTGTTACATTATTATTATCGTTTAGGTTACTAAATTGTTTTTGGTATTCACCTTCTTTTCGAATTGGACGGTCGAATTAAACTGACATCCGTTTTCTCAAATATTGGGTGGTTATCGTGTATTATTATTTTCACGACAGCGATTGCTAAGAATGGTCCATCTATGATTCCTGCATTTATTAGCATATTAGGCTGGCCACCTCTTATTTGAATAAGCGGGTTGTCACAACGTTATGCTACTAGACATTTGAAATCTTGATTTTTACTAGACATGTATCCTATCATAAAAACAAGATGCAACTGTCATGCCGAGCAAGCCATACTATATACCTACCGACTTCGAAGAAAATCATGAAAATGATCACATCTTAAACACTTTTGATCAAGGGCTTGATTGTAAATAAATACGCCAATTACAATATGAACTACAATCCTTCGTTCGCGACTGAGAGGGGCTGAGATTGAAATAGCAGAGTTAAATACAATAATTTTGGGTAAGAAAAGAAGAGGGGGTAATGAAGCCAAGTGGCATTTGTTACGGTTTAGTGGTGTCGTTGAAGTTAACAATGAAAAAATACAATATTTGGGTAGCGTCACAATGGAAGAAAAGAGAACTGAGTGAATTTTAGATAAAAAATGAGAGGGGTAGTTTAAGTTTTTGCATTTCAATAATTTAGATGTGTGGGGAGGGTCTTTGTGTTTATTTTCTCATATAAAGTTAACTTCTAGGATAAATATTACCACACCACCTAATATTATTTAAATAAGGCATGGTATTATTAGCAAAATTCTAGGATAAACATTACCACACCACCTAATTTAACTTTGGATGAGTCTTATGGAATACTAGCGCATTTAAATGTTGGACCTATGCTGATAGATTGGCTACGACAATCACAAGCAAGAGATACATAATTGGAGAAAATTAAAGTCAATATGAAAATGAGTAAAGCAAATAAATTTTCTTTTCATAATGAAGACATTGTTATGTATGATAACCGTTTGTGTGTAGCTAATGTGCCTGATTTGAGGAGAACAATTTTAGAGGAAGCCCATTGTTAGTTATATGCTATGCATCCAGGAAACACACAAAATTATAGAAATTTGAAATAATGTTATTGGTGGCCGGGAATGAAACATGTCATTGTAAATTTTGTTGCTAGATGTCTAGTTTTCCAAAAAGTGAAGGTGGAGCATTAGAAGCCTAGTGGTTTACTACAATCCTCACCTACTCCTGAGTGAAAATAGGAGCAGGATATTACCGATTTTTTTTATAGGTTCACCAAAATTATCATGAGGGTTTGATTCTATTTGTATTATCTTTAATAGATTGACTAACTCAACACATTTGCTTCCTATTAAAGCTATTTATTCCATGGATAGATATATCAACATATATGTGAATGAGATAATTAGATTGCACGGTGCACCTGTTTCTATTATCTTTGATCAAAATCCTAAATTTAATTCCCACTTTAAGCCTAGTTTACAACAAGTTTTGGAGGCTAAATTGAAATTTAGTACAACTTTGGATCCTTAGACTGATGGGAAGTCAGAAAGAATGATACAGACACTCGAAGACATGTTACAAATTTATGTATTAGAGTTCAAGGGAAGTTGGGATGAACAATTGTCTCAAATAGAGTTGTTTATATTAATAGATATCATTTGAGTATGTAAATGGCTCCTTATCAAGCCTTGTATGAGAGGAAGTCAAGGACCCCAGTGTGTTGGACCAAAGTAGGAGAACGAAAAACTACTCGAGCTAGAAATTGTGCAACTGACTACTGAGAAGATAAATCTTATTCATAATCACTTGAAGGTGGTGAAAGTAGACAAAAAGGCTATACAGACAATAGAAGAAAGGAATTGAAATTTGAGGAAGGCGATCAAGTATTCCTACGTGTTTATCCTTGGAGAAGAGTTATGAGATTTGAGAAAAAGGGAAAATTAAGTCCTAGGTACATTGGCCTTATAAAATAGTGAAACGAGTTGGAGTTGTAGCTTAAAAATTGGCTTTGCAACAGGAATGGTCTCTGATATACGATGTTTTTTTTGTATCAATATTATGTAAGTATGTGATCGATCATTCACGTGTGTTTATTTCACAACCGGTAGAGCTTAAAGATGACTTGACTTACATGGAAGAACCAATCGCTATTATTGATCGAAGGAGTAGCTATTACGTAATAAAACAATTATGTTATTAAAGATAATGTGGGAAAGTAAAAATGTGGAGTATGCCACGTGGGAAAGAGAGAACAACATAACAGTGTAATGTCCTCATCTGTTTGGTAAGTTTCTTATACATTAAATTTTGAGGACGAAATTTCTATAAGATGGTTAGAATTGTAAGGCCCTAAAACATGATTAGGAAGGTTAATTACATGATTAATTATAAGTTATGAGTTATAAGTTATAAATTGGTTATGTGTGTTAAACATGTCAATTATCATGTTTAGGGGATGCATACTCATGTGATATATGTGGTGTTTACATTATGTGCTAATTGCGCTTATTGTTGGGGATAACATGTTTAGATCATATGATTAGTTATGTGGTTAAATGAATCTTAAAATATTTTTTTAATGCAATGTTATCTTTATAAAAGTAAACTAGGGTGTTGGTGCGAAATTGGCAATGTTTGGTCACCAAATATGAAAGTTTTGAGAATTTCGGTAAATTGCTACTTTCCTGTTCGAGCCCAAATTAGGCATACTAGTTTTATGATTTTGGTAAAACACAAAATATGAAAGTTGTATATGTTTAAGTTATATTCTCATAGACACAAAGTGGGAGTAAATTGGGGCCCGTAATAGGGAGTTATGGTGATTTTACAAAGGTAGGGAAAATCTGTCATTAGTGAAATTGTTTAATTGGATCTCCCATCCAACCAATCATGTGTTACCACTACCCCTTTTCCTATTGGACCCCTTTAAAACATGTTTCTGATCTTTAAACACCCGTATAGCTTCTTCCTCACAAGGAAATAACAAAATGTTGCCAAAGGAGAGAGAGACAGAGAGAGAGAGAGAGAGAGAGAGAAAGAGGAAGTTTAAGGAAGAAAATCCTTTGAAAAATTCCAATAAATCGAGGAATCCTCGTAAGGTAATTACTTATTTATTAAAGTTGGTCGCATGGATGAGATCAACACTTGGTATATTTTTGTTTCTGATTTGAATAAATATTTTTATGATACCCATTTTGACAAATAGTGTTAAAACAAAGATGGTTTAAGAACATATGTAAGAACGCGTATTAGGATCGTAAATGCTAACTTTAAAGTCCTAGATTTAAACTTCCCTCTTGTGAAGATTTTTTATGTAGAAAATTCATTTTTATTATGTGTGTATATATTAGAACACGTTATTATCTGTTTCCATGATTGAAACCCAAGGTGGATCTTATGTTTGCTTGAAAATGTTAAGTTATTCTTTAATGTTATATTATGATCTAGTTGCTCTAAAAATGGCATAAATCATGGAATAAATATTGAAATTAAGAAATTCTAGTTCATGATCAAACTAGACTCATATAAGTTTAACATATATGAAAATTTTGTAAACATACGAAGAAATGAACCTTTGGTGATAGTTTGAAATTCTGGTATAAAATCTGCGCCAAAGGAGTAAGTATGCATACCAAGTGTTTGACATTTTGCCCAACATAGCAAATGAACCCTAAAAATTATGAAACATTAATTTTGCATTATTCAATGTGTTTACTGATATTGGGTGGAATATCATGCAAAGTTCTGATGTATTGAAGAGTGCCCAATATGTGTGTTTTAAACAAAACCAAATTTTCTCCGAAAAAGTAACCAACTTTTAAATCTGCACCAAACCAAATTGTGAAAAACCCAATTCTTACTTTAAACCAATTTTATCTTGATTAATACTAAACATGAATCTAGTGATTAAAGAAAGTAAAATAAAGTAAAGAATACTCACAACGCCGGATGTACGAGGAAAAAATCCAAAACGGGAAAACAACCTCGGACGACCCAAGCCAGACAATTACTACGAACAAAGGTTTTACAAAGACAGATTAGCCTTACTCAATGACTCGATCCCAACGGATCTTGATGCTCCTTCTAATCTTCTACCATTGTTCAATAGTGCCCACACAGAAATTTCATCTTCCACGATACTTTTCCCCAACACACGCATCCACGTATGTCTCGGTGTCCACCGATTGGCTTTGATTCATCTACGATGTCGAACAAGATGTCCTTCTCTTTTCTTCACCGCAAAACCCTTCGATGTTCAATGTGTATAATAAACAACTTTGGTGCCGCAAGATCACTTAAACATATAATAATGATAACTCGGATCTTTGCAAACTCTAAGGATGTGTTTATCACTTTTAAACCTTAGAAAACATGTGCAAAACAAGTTTCTGATCGAATACTGTTTTCCAGAATGCACACTTACGAAATTATGATGCAAACACTGTTTAAATAGGATTCAAACGCCGCCTCGAAAAGCATGTTGTTCGAACGACTTGAGGATATCCTTCGAGTGACATCCCATCTCGTTTGAGCGACATCCCATCTCGTTCGAACGAGATTGGATGTTGTTTGAACGACAGCGCGAAAGTTTGACTTTTTGACTTTTTGTTTAAAACGTCTCTTCCAATGAGAGATCCAAAAATGTCAAACTCTAAGAGTTTATCATCATAAAATGTAGTGTAAACCTTTTAAAACACTATAAACTATTTTAAAACATTTTTTTTAAAAATTACACTCTTATCTTTTATAAAATAATTCCAAGCGCCAATAATTATACGCATTCAGACCTGAGTGATTTCGGAATGCAATTAACTTTGAAGACGATTAAACTTGCACCAATTAACCATTGACATGATTTATTTCTTTGAAGCTTTGTCGCAACGTCTTCAATTTTCTTCAATACGTCATATACCAAGTGGGATCGTGACAAAACAAAAAACTCCCTATGACATATTACAAACACAGTTTTGTTCACGATATTAAGTCAAAACAATACAGGGACTCAATTGGAAATTTATGTCCTTACAAATCTCCCCCTTTAACTGTTCCGGGACAAAACTAAACTAGTGAAATGCCTAAGCCGACCGTCAAGCCGTATGACACCTAAATACCATCCCATAAGCCCAAAAAAAACGAGACATGAACTAGAATATGTAGCATCGGGAAGCATGAATTGTCTGAATGTGATAAAGACTTATAATCTTGAATTGCTAAGCATACCTACACACATGAAACAGACAAATAAATACCCAGTGAAGTATGGAGGAACAAATGATACCAATTTATATTTCTGATAAGCACAAATCATTTTAAACATGTGAGCAATTATTTGATACCAGTTTGAAGGTAACATAATCAACCAATTTGAAAATAATGCTCAACAAATCTCCCCCTACATCACATACATCTCTCCCCCTGTTTGTCTCGAATAGACCAATTTGAAATATCTAGCATGAGAATATAAACCAATTTTAATCAATGTGAAATTTCTAGATAATCATGAAACAACTAGAAAAATACGATCAAGTAATGACAAATCAGTAACTAGTAAACCAAGAATCACATAAAGAATATAGCAAATTAATCAGGTGTGATAAACGGACTTATATGCAAAGTACCAATTTTGAAATAAAAGAATCTGCATATAAATCAGTCAGTCCAGAAAAACTTCCAGCAGTACTAAAAATATACCAAATTAACCCAGTGGAGTGCAAACCAATCAGAAGCCATAATTCAGCCTATTGTTCGAACGAGACAGGACTTCTCTCAAACGAGATACAAAGTCGCTACAACGCAGTATAGAGGTCGTTCGTGCGACATGGGAGGTCATTTGAACGACTTCTCGCGACCTGCCAAATTTTCACATTTTCTCAGAAATATGTTATATTTTTGCCCTGTGAAAAAATTTCCAAAAAAAAAATCAGTGAAAGGCCTTGACAGTACCAAAATAGTGTTAAAATAATAGGCTTTTAACACAAAATGCAAAAATTCATAAAAACTAAAAATGTGAGTTACATGCAAACATAGTACCGATGTGCTTAAACATGGATATGGAAAGTATAGGCGTGAAACTACAACAAATGAGTCACAATTCCAACACATCGAAATGATCAAGAAGCTCTAATTGATATCGATAAATCATCAAACTTTATCATAGACAAATGACAATAAAGTGTGAGCTTAATGAACTAAACTTACTTCATGCACACAATTCCAGAATTTTGATGATTCTACAAACAATAACGTCAAATTACAATGTTTCAACATTAGGATTAGTTGTGCAGACCCGTTAAGATTTTAATCCATCCAAACTCCCTCAATAGTATCATATTTTCTTTGGAATGAACAAACAAATTTGTCCCTTTTCTTAGCATATTGCATTTTCTTTTGGGCTCTTTTAAACGGTGGCTTTCACGACGAGTTAATTTTGAACTCTCGCAGCCCTTTCCCATGAATCACTCATCATTTTTTAAAACCAAATCCTCACGGTAAACGGTTCTTACATGCACACTTCTCCTTAAGTCTACTTACGCATAGATAACAAGATTGAGATAAGAACGCCTCACCAAATTCAAATATGCAAGAGAAGTCAAACATCCATATAAACTCATGCATGTATTCAATGTTGGCATATATACAAAGTCGAATAAAAATGCATATCAACTTTGAAACAACCCCATATAAACAATGGTTAAGATCATTCTTAGCATCGATAATAATGACCAAATGTCCTAGCCACATGGATAATGAAACGATGTGGGGGGGGGGGGGTCCAAGCACACCAATATGCCACGTCAAACATGTAAAATCAAACACAAAAACCTAAAATCTTTTTGGTTTTTAAAAAGTTTTCTATAAACAAAATCTTTTTGTATTTTTCAAATAAGACTCAAACAAGTGAAAAATAAATTACAAAGAGATAAACATGTCGTAACACTAGCAAATTATAAACATGATGCAAGGTCTAGCATATAACAAAACATACAAGCTACTATCCATAAGAAATAGCAAGAGATGAATCATGTGCATGCATGTGAGAATCAACCAACAAAGCATTTAGCATCTACAAAATTAATTTCCTAACCCAAACAGGTGTATACCTAACAAAATGGGTTTTGCGAACCAATGGGACACTACGTTTAATCTTCCTAGGGTATTTTCTAAGATCAAAACAAAAACTCCTAAGGTGACCTTTCCTACCACAATGCGAACATGTGAAAACACGACGAGGAACGGGACCTTTAGGTTGACCTTTTCTAATATCTTCGAATGTGGTTGATGATCTAAAACAAACTATGGTTTTGGCTTTTACATTCAAACTACTAGAACAAGATAAGTCACTACCATCATTACTCGAGTCATTTAGATCATTTTTTATCTTTAAAACTTTTGACTCAAGCAAACGATTAGACTCCTCAAACTTTAGGGACTCCTTCTTTAAATTTTCAATTACCCCTAGAAGTTTATCTCACTCCCCCTCAATGTGAGCAAACTTATCCCTAAGAGCCTTTTCTCGTGCCACAAAATCATTAATCGAATTATTTTCCTCAACGGCACAAACACTAGAATTTCTCAAATCCTCTAACTCTTTTTATAAAACGAGGACTCTATCATCACTCTCCTTTTTGTCCAATTTTAATATATTAAAATTTTTAAACAAGGAACTAAAGTGCTCACGAAAAATATCTCTTTGAATTTGAAATTTTGCAAATATTCAATCCTATATTTTAAACCATAATTTTCTTTCTCCAAAACTTCAATACGTTTTGCAAACTTTAAATTCAAACGATGTAAATCGTCACAGCGTAGAGAATCCATCAAGAGGAAACAAACACAGGAGAGATAAACAAACACACGGGATCACAAAACAAATAAATATGTTTTCTAGCTCTGATACCAATTTGAAAGCATGAGTAGATAAATTGTGTCAGAAAGTAAATCCTTAAAAAATTAGGATCACGTGATAAATTAGCGTAACCCTCTCTGATAGCAATTTGAAGAGTGCCCAATATGTGTGTTTTAAACAAAACCAATTTTTCTCCAAAAAAGTAACCAACTTTTAAATATGCACCAAACCAAGTTGTGAAAAACCCAATTCTTACTTTAAACCAATTTTTTCTTGATTAATCCTAAACATGCATCTAGTGATTAAAGAAAGTAAAATAAAGTAAAAAATACTCACAACGTCGGATGTACGAAGAAAAAACCCAAAATGGAAAAACAAC
This sequence comes from Sambucus nigra, assembly GCA_949130495.1. Lineage (NCBI taxonomy): Eukaryota > Viridiplantae > Streptophyta > Magnoliopsida > Dipsacales > Adoxaceae > Sambucus > Sambucus nigra. Next base: position 436,315,035 of record OX422223.1, on the reverse strand, counting down.
CTCAGACGGCCCAAGCTAAACAATCACTATGAATAATGGTTTTACAAAGACAGATTAGCCTTACACTAAGACTCGATCCCCACGGGTCTTGACGCTCCTTCTGATCTTCAATCATTTTTTAATAGTGCCCACGTAGAAATTTCATCTTCCACGATACCTATCCACAACACACGCGTCCACGTATATCTCGGTGTCCACCGATATGGCTTTGATTCATCTACGATGTCGAATAAGAAGTCCTTCACTTTCCTTCAACGCAAAACCCTTCGATGTTCAAGGTGTAGAACAAACAACTTTGGTGCTGCAAGATCACTTAAACATATAAGAATGATAGCTCGGATCTTTCCGAACTTTAAAGATGTGTTTATGACTTTTAAACCTTAGAAAACATGTGCAAAACAAGTTTCTAGTCAAATACTGTTTTCCAGAATGCACACTTACGAAATTATGATGCAAACACTATTTAAATAGGATTTAAATGTTGCCTCAAAAAATATGTCATTTGAACCACTTGAGGATCTCGTTCGAGCGACATCCCATCTCATTTGAGCGACATCCCATCTCGTTCGAACGAGATTGGATGTCATTTGAACAACAGCACGAAAGTTTGACTTTTTGTTTAAAATGTCTCTTCCAATGAGAGATCCAAAAATGTCAAAATCTTTTAAGAGCTTATCATCATAAAACGTAGAGTAAACCTTTTAAAACACTATAAACCATTTTAAACATTTTTCTTAAAAATTACATCCTTATCTTTTATAAAATAATTTCGAGCACCATTAAATATATGCATTCATACCTGAGTTATCTCGGAATTCAATTAACTCTAAAGATGATTAAACTTGCACCAATTAACCATCGGCATGATTTATTTCTTTGAAGCTTTTCCGCAACGTCTTCAATTTTCTTCAATACGTCATAGACCAAGTGGGATCGTTACAAAATAAAAAACTCCCTATGACATATTACAAACATAGTTTTGTTCACGGAACTAAGTCAAAACAATACAGGGAATCAATTGGAAATTTATGTCCTTACATGTATAAAAAGTATGAACATTTCTGGAAGTATAAGTTTTGGTACCGTTTTTCTTGAGAAACGATTTGGGAAAAAGGTGTAATAAATGGGGCATAACTTTGTCTAGAAAATTTGTAATTTAATTTCGTAAATTGGATTAGAACCATAATGAATAAGGTATTATAGAAATATGAAGTATATTATTTAATTACTTTTTAGTTATGTTAGATTGACCAACTGATTTGTGATGTGTTAATAAGTTTAATGTGATTTGGTGTATTCAAATACTAATGATGTTGAATTGTTAGGTGGGGAAGAGGCTAACACTACCATACCAAGGAAATAGTTTTGGTATTAATATTAGTACCAAATTCAAGGTGAGTGACGTTTCCTATGAAATATAGATACTTATATGTTCATATGGAAATGTGCAGTAAAATACATGTGTTAAAATATTTATGGGAGTGATGTTGTATTTATAAAACATATGCATATGATTAAGAATGTTAATTGATGTTATATAATGTTATGGATTGTGGTGGGTCCTTTATCTAATGTTAAAGACTGTGGTGGATCCTACGGGATGTGGCGGTCCCTTTAATCCAAATTAAAGGTTTGTTATACTCGGGCCAAATGATGGGATGTGGTGTTTCCCATTAACTGTGGTGAGTTAATTGAACTGTGGTGGGTCCAGGCTTGCGAGAGTTACACAATTTATGTTGGGTTATAACATTAGAAAATAAAAATGGTTATGAAAATTGGTTATATATGTGGTATAGGTTCATTCACTATGCTTGTATTGTTTACACTCCTATAATGTTATGTTTCAGGCATGCCTATTATTTGGAGTTCACTGCCAAATTAGGACAATAAAACGGGGGAGTGGCGGGTATCTAATATGGGTTGAATATCAACAAGCTTTTGGGGTACATATTAAACTAAATAATTTTTGAATGTAAAGTTGTTTAGTTTTTGTAAATTACATGTTAAAGTAGTTATGGTTTGATCCAAACATGCTTTTGAACAAGTAAAAGGATAAAAAAAATATGGTGCCTTTTTTCAGAGAGAATTAAAGTAAAGTATTGTTTAAGGGAATTTATATCTAAATAAAAGGATTGTTTTTAAGTTCATTAAGTCGGGGCGTGAGAACATGGTATCAGAGCATGGTTATTAGGTTCTGGACAGGGTGTGAGTGTCTAGATTGGAAGTGGATGTAGAAACTGTTTTGAGTCATAAGTATTCAGTTTCAAGGGATAGATTTAAGTATGTTGGATTCCTGAGGCATGAACACGTTTTTTAATTGGCTTTATTGACTAACATTTGTCAGCTATACACATATATTGTTGTGCGTGATATGAAATGCAAGGATCTTGCAGGAAAGGAAATAAGATGTTAAGGTTTATTCGGCGCTGACAGAGACTACAGGTATTTTAATATAAAGCATTGCATTATTTTATATGGTGTATGAACAAATGTGGCATTGAAGGAATTTTTTTAAGACACAATGTGGTATACAAATTGTGAAGTATTGGAAGTGATCTCTTTTTATAAAGGTATATGTGAACTTGACAAAAATTATGAAGTATTAGAGGTGATCTCTTCCTATACAGGTATATGTGGACTCAAGTCGTGTTATGTATATCTTTATGAATGAGTGCACTCGTCACCTATATTGGAGAGTGATGTACAGGAACACATATTCCGTTAAAGGATGAGAAGTGAGAAGAATTATTGTTACATGATTATAATGAGACTTAAATTGTTGGAGTGTGAATAAAAAGGAAGATTCACATAGTAAATGTTAAATGATAAGGTTAATAGTTGTATATGTTAATATTTAACATGTAAAAAGGTACAAAATTCAATAACTAGTCAATATATCACAAATGATCATAATATGAATTCATAGTGAACTATTACAAGTAGAATAAAGAGTAATGAGAGTTGAGATGTACGTCTTTAATAATATGAGTACATTTAGTGGAAATTACTCTTGTGATGTTTTGAAACTCCTATATGAATAGTAAAATTGAGATGAGGTGTTTAAGAGTTGGAAGTTTAAAAATATTTAGGAGTCCTTTTAAGAATATGTGTTGTAGATCAGTATGGTAAAGATCTTAGTCAAGCTTACATATGTACAACTAGTTTGGGGGATATTGAGTTGTATTTGTCATTGTGCGTATGGATTGTCACTAAGAGTACGTCATACAAAGAATATGGTGGACATTATAAGGAGTCACCAAAAAGTATGTGTAAGGAGAATGTGTTGTGTGAAATACCATGATGTGGTACATTAAGGTGTTTTTACAGGTCATTTGAAAGATATACGACATATAATAGCTAAATAAGTATTATAGGGTTGGTAAGTATGGTTAAAGTTTCAAGTAGTGATGTTATGTCTAACATCCATGTTATCAAACGGGTAAAATGAATGTATTAATGATGTTTTGTAAGACTATCATATTAAAAAGGATTGGAGTAAGATTAGGATTGTAAAGTTACTGTGTTGTATAAATGACTTGTTAAGGTCATTGTATGTTTAGTTAAAGAGCAATCAAACGTTACTAAAAAAAGGAATATAGTGAGAAGTTATGTTGAGTTCATAGTGCATGACTACACAAGATACATGAAAGTGAATATGGAATATTAGTTAAAAATATACATTTGGTGAATGATTGTTCATTATCGATATGTGGAAAATAGTGGGGCTGTATTTATATTAATGATCGTAAGAACGATATTTAACATACTCTAAAACTTCAGAGATGATATGGATAGTAGTCAAAGTCGAACACATATATTTGGTATTGAGTGGAAGATGAGAATACAACATATAATAAGTTGGTATCGTAATATGATGTTTATCATTTGAAGTAATGAATGGAAGTTGGAGAGATGAACTATAAAAAATTAGTCTTGTAATAGAATATTTATTATTTGAAATGTTACACGATGATAAGGATGGACTATGGGAATGAAGTGATAAATGTAAAGATTGATGTTTGGTTTATTAAGAATGTTAACTCATTGTTAATATAAGAGGATACAACCAATAATCTATTATGTGTAAATTTTTGACATACATGTATAAAGGTGTGGAATAACATATGAGTTGGGAATTATCTTTCATTCATAAGAAATCACTAGAGGATTATCCCTACGTATAATTGACAAAGACGCTTATGTATTGATAGATCCTGGTTCTACACATTCTTTGTGCCATGCTTAATCTATTGCATCTTAATAAACCACTACCATCATTAGATCCTAGTTTAGCTATTATTACTTCAGTGTGGGAGATTGTTTTTATTGAGAGGGTGTGTAGGGAGTGTAAGGTGCGAATAACTGAAAAGGAGTTATTGGTTGACTTACTACCTTTCGGTACACATGACTTTGATGTGATATTTGTGACAACCCGATCAAAATAACAACGGGTGGCCAACCCTATACTACATTAAATCAGGTATCTTAGATGGCCCAGTCCCAACATCAACTAACAATACTAAATAATATAAGGCTAACAACCCGAAATCATTAAAAGTAGATTGTCAAAAATTTTAAACTTTTATTTAACAACAACAACAAAACCAATTACGCAACCATAACCAACAATACACATCTAACTATGATGAGTGATACATGCAACTCCAATACTATAAAAGAGTACAACAAAATCTCAACAATGAAATACCCGAATATGCTGTTGGGTAGCAGACAATACAACAATCTCAGAGAGGATATGAAAGTGCTAATCTACAACACTTGAGTATAAACCTAGTACACAAACTAAATCCTAATCTAGATATACAAAGATAGGAATGGACTCAAGCAAAGCGCTGCAACAGTCTGCTACTGCCACAGCTCCACGAATCCACAGGATGGAAGAACATCAATGGTGTCCTTGCGGAGGAACACCTAAAGTAATACAATATATATACACATGGAGGAGAAAATATAAATGGGTCAGAGCCTGAGTTGAAAACATTTTATAGCAAGTGCATTAAAATGCATAATAATTATAAATGCATTATTACATGATTTAATGGAATCGAACTCTCCATAATAATTCAACTCGCCCCTCCACTAAAGCGCTCACTAAGCGTATGCACGTGATCTCCAAAATAAATGCCCAAATAAAATTAGGCAAAAGAATCTGACTTAAACCCAATTGAAATATTTAATTAAAACCATCTAACCTATCTCCCAATCTACACTTATCTATTCTTTAAATCATATATTTTAACTTTAATGTTATAGTTCTCTTTATATTTGTTCATTTATTGAACATATAATGTTGCCCAAACATCCTCATAATAACATCATCACAATACATCAACATTCTCTTTTACTAGAATTTCATATATTCTAATGATGCCCTTATTTGGCATGTAATCATACATATATATATATATATAATATTATATATGAGTTATTAGCATAAAGTTCTAAGGACTAAACTTCTCTCGATTCTCAATACGGCACTGCATTTCGTGCGTGGGACGTCTCGCCGAGGCGAAATCCAAACAAGGAACTCCCCCGTTACACTACTCCTGACAATATTGATCCTCGAGATTCATTATGCCCTCAATGCATGATGCATGTAACCCAACTTATTATAACTCCATTTTTAATTAATTATTATTCCCAATTCTTAGCAGTACATGGCGTTTCATGCGTGGGACATCTCGCTGAAGCGAAATCCAAACAAGGAACCCCCCCGTTACACTACTCCTGGAACTGTCGATTGTCGGGATAGGTGATATATATAAGTATGAGCATTAAGGACTAACATCTCCCCAATTTCCAACATTATACTGCGGTTCGTGCGTGGGACGTCTCGCCGAGGCAAAATCCAAACAAGGAACACCCCCGATACACTAATCCTGAGAATGTAGGTCGTTAAGGTCCATTATGCCCTCGATACCCAAGTACAAGCACAATCAATAATAACCATCCAACCGAGCTATAACTCGAGGACGCAGGCTCACATCCTATCATCTTCCAGTTTCCCATACCTCGTAGCAAATTGGGCCACCTGGTGGGGTTCAACGGAACTCACCTCGTGATCAACTCACGCACACAACGTCTCGGGAAGCGGTCATAGCTCCTAACCGGCAGGTAAGAATGACACATACCCACGACTTCTCACCCCCAAAATAAATAATGTAAATCATATAATAATCACATGGACTACTATGACCTGCAAAATATCCACACCCTACTCTTTGAGCCAGGATGTTCACCCTCTATGCACGCAACTTCCCAATGATAGCAAGGAGGGGGTATGTTTCACTATATATTTATACCATCATATAAGGTATACATACAACACCACATAATATAAAGATATACCATTATATAAGGTATACCTCTCACATCATTATCATATTTATTATACGCTCTTAAGTGCAACATAATTAATGTCATTGTTTAGTATATTTTTCTCTTGATATACTAATCGTCATTTCTCACACATCTTCCCCACTTAGTATACACCATACTATTTCTCGCTTGAAGCTCACATGTCGCTTTCTAATTATTAATTGTCTCTCAATTCTATTTAAGTTAAGGATATTCTTTATCCTAATGCACCTCAATTAGCATTTCTCATTGTGTGAGACATCTCCCAAATCAATCATCGTTGAGGATATTTCTATATCCGTATGCACATCAATTAGCATTTATAATTCTCCATCCATAATAGGGTTCAATTCATTTTATGAACCTTTAAAGGTATCCCATTTGGGATTGGATCCTAAGATTCGGTATCTCTAAATTATTCTCATTCTTTCATATTAATATAATAATTATCTCCAAATAGAATCTCCAAATCAAGGTGGGCTTCCCCACTTAGAATACACCATAATATCTAATCGGTATTCCTCAAATTTAGTCAATATGACTCCAATAATTTCTTATAAGGGAAACTCTCTAAAAGTCTCCAAAATATACTCCAAATAACTCCTATAGAGGTTTACCAATCGATAACCTCGAACAAAATGGAATGAAATTCTCCCTAGAAAAACATTCCCCCAAAAGCCCTGTTTCCGAATCGATTCGGGCCAATTCTGAATCGATTCAGCCCAGCGAATCGATTCAGCCTCCAAGGTGAATCGATTCGGGTAATCAGACCTGGGACTCTGTCTCAGGCCGAATCGATTCGGCTGGGGTCCAAATCGATTCGGTCACTCAGACTTGGGCGCCTGCATATTTCTGAATCGATTCGGTAGGAGGCCGAATCTATTCGGCCCTTCAGAACTCTCGAAAATGGTTACTTTTTGTAATCCTAAAATACCCAAAATTCATTTTAATCATTTTCTCTCCATTTCTCTTCAACCCAATCACATACATATCATCAATATTCATCCTAGTATACATATAAACTAAGTTCTATCCAAAAATCAAAGATCTATATATCAAATCTAAGATTATACCCAAAAGTTAGGTTTTGTTAAACTAAACCTAAAACCCAAAGATTTAATCCACAAATCATGCAATAAATGGTACACAACAATTATTTAGCAAGTTAAATCACTTGCCTCGGGTTCGTAGGGTCTGATCCGTCCTCGAAATCGCGTATTTGGATGGAAATCTCAACTTTCTCTCTCTTTTCTTCTTCTTTCTCCTTCTCTCTTTCTTCCTTCCTATTTCTCTTTCTCTCTTTGGAGAATTATTTCTCCCATAGGCTTAATAGGCCTTAATTCCCAAGATACACATCTTTAAATGAAAATACACACTTTAAATGACTCGATAACTTTAATTCGAGTCAAACGGTCCTAAATTATTTCGAAACCTATATAGACCCCAAGTACAATAATTTCGACTTTCTCGACCCTTCCGGACATAACTACACCCTCATAATCGCCATTTGACACACTTTCTAACGACTCCAAATTTTGACCTCAATTGCCAATATAATTAATCTCCAATAAAATAATATTTATTTCTCCCAAAATAAATACATCACCGTCTCCAAGACCTCGGGTTGTTACAAACTTCCCCATTTACAAAAAATTCGTCCTCGAAATTTTAGCTAAGCCTAATCCTCCAAAGCTCAACTAGTTCTACTACACCCATCCTCGCTAATCCTATCTCTAAACTTCTAACTTCCCACGACGAATTTATTTTAATTTATTTTAAGTTAAGTGAATTTTGAGTTTTATAAAACCAATTTCCACAACTAGGGCGCCCATACACCCTTTATATTCGAGCTATCGCTCGTACCCATCATAATGAGGCTTCATTTGCCTACAAAATTCCACAATTCCATAAATATAAATAATACTAACATTTTAATAGAGTAAAAATTTTGAATGGTCCAAAAAATAACTCCTCTCAATTCCTGACATTCGCCACTTTTGTGCGGGGGACGTCTCGTAAAAGAGAAATCCAAACAAGGAACCCTCCCAATACACTACTATGTAGCAACGTCGGGGATTGAGAGTTTGTTACATCCGGACTAGAGTTTAAAAGAAATAAATTTTATGAAAATCATTTTGAAATGGCCCAAAGGCCGATAAAAAGTTTTATCTTGAAAATAGTTTACTTTGAAAACGGTTTATGTAATACAATCTTCATATAAAATGCCTTATGTCCAACACAAGGTCTTAACAATCATCATACATGTAACAATATGTAGCTCACAAAAATTAGCATAATTATGAGCTAAACTTTCCTGCATCCCAACAATCCACAAATTCTAAACTTTTATCAAAAATAGCATCTTACATCATTTTAATATATTGCCATTTATAAGGCTCATCCATATCTGGAATACAAAAATTATATAAGTCTAACATGACTGTATAAAAGAAGTAGCTTTATCATTACTACTTAACACACAACAACAATTCTTACATTCACCACAAGGTTTATAGCTCTTTTTGAGCGCATTATAAAATTATCTAGTCTTACAAAAGATAACAACATAAGAGCCTAACTTGCTCAAAATTCCCCTTAGGGTCATTACATACATAATAGGGCTATAGCACTACCCTTTCATAAATATCTCCTATACGATATTCCCAAAACTTCATTTGAATAATTATCCTATTCATAAAGTAAAATTAACTTACATCATCCATCTCTAGTCTGATTGCCCTTCCTCATCAATGGCCTCCCACACGTAGTCCCCCGGTCTAAAATGACCTCGAATCTGTTGTAGGGGTTGTACTTCCAAAATTTCATCAAAATGTGGTCCTTTACCTCTTTTAGGACATTCTCTCTTTTTATTACCTATTTCTTTACAAAAGAAATACTTACCCACAAATCCTTTCTGCCCACTCTCATTACTGGCACTCTCTTCGCCGAACTTACTTGATGAACTCGAATCTCCAAAGTTATTACCCTCTTGCGAACGAAGACGATATTCATGGCACTTTAATAGTGCCGCATTCACTACCTCGATGAAGTGGCTAACGTAGGACTCTCTAACAAATGTTGCTGAATTTTCTAATCTAAGCCTCGAACAAACTTTGATATACGCTTATCTTCCGTATTTACCTCATCAGGTACTTATTTTGCCCATCTAGAAAAATCTTCCTCATATTCTGCCACCGTTCTATCACCTTGAAAAATCTTCATATTTCGAGTAGAGGAAGGAAAATACCTTCGATCAAAAAGTTCCCAAAAATCTATTATAGGTAAAGTATCTCTCTGTTCAGATGTGGTGACGGACTCCCACCATTGGAGAGCTGCACCCGATAACTTAAAGGTGGCTAAAAATTGCTTCTGTACCTCACTACACTCAACCATACGGAGGTGCCTCCGCATACGATTCTTCCATTGACTTGCAGCCATTGCATCAACTCCCCCTAAAAACTCGGGAGGATACCCCTTACTAAAATCTTCCTTCACTCTCCCCCATAAAGATAATCCTAAATGGGGTTGGGCTGCTCGAACGGCAGATTTTTGTGCCATCGTAGAAATGGAAGCAGTTACTTCTTGTGCCACAATATTGGCAACTTCATCTATAGTCATGTCCCTTTGAGTCATTTGGGGTTGCACTTTTCAGCCCCTTTGTTTTCCCTGACTGAATGACCTCCCTTCGGTGGCATCTGAAACAAGAATAATTGTATCAGAACGCCTTTCAAATATTTTCATATCACAGAAGAAATATGGACGTATGAATTCAACCGTCCTAACGATAAGGCTCTACATCAAGAACGCTTATGGAAGATCGTAGTAACCCGCACAGATCCTAAAGACACTAGAACCTGATGCTCTGATACCATCTGTGACAACCCGCTCAAAATAATAACGGGTGGCCAGCCCTATACTACATTAAATCAGGTATCTCAGACGGCCCAGTCTCAACATCAACTGACAATACTAAATAATATAAGGCTAACAACCCGAAATCATTAAAAGTAGATTGTCAAAAATTTAAAACTTTTATTTAACAACAATAACAAAACCAACTATGAAACCATAACCGACAATACACATCTAACTATGATGAGTGATACATGCAACTCCAATACTATAAAAGAGTACAATAAAATCTCAACAATGAAATACCCGAATATGCTGTCGGGTAACAGACAATACAATAATCTGAGAGAGGATATGAAAGTGTTAATCTACAACACTTGAGTATAAAATTGGTATACAAACTGAATCCTAATATAGATATACAAAGATAGGAATCAACCAAAGAAAAGTGCTGCAACAGTCCGCTACTGCCACAGCTCCACGAATCCACTGGATGGAAGAACATCAATGGCGTCCTTACGGAGGAACATCTAAAGTAATACAATATATATACACATGGAGGAGAAAATATAAACGGGTCAGAGCCCGAGTTGAAAACATTTTATAGCAAGTGCATTAAAATGCATAATAATTATAAATGCATTATTACATGGTCTAATGGAATCGAACTCTCCATAATAATTCAACTCGCCCCTCCACTAAAGCGCGCACTAAGCGTATGCACATGATCTCCAAAATAAAAGCCCGAATCAAATTAGGTAAAAGAATCTGACTTAAACGCAATTGAAATGTTTGATTAAAACCATCTAACCTATCTCCCAATCTACACTTATCTATTCTTTAAATCATATACTTTAACTTTAATGTTATAGTTCTCTTTATATTTGTTCATTTATTGAACATATAAAGTTGCACAAACATACTCATAATAACATCATCACAAGACATCAACATTCTCTTTTACTAGAATTTCATATATTCTAGTGATGCCCTTATTTGGCATGTAATCACATATATATATAATATTATATATGAGTTATTAGCATCAAGTGCTAAGGACTAAACTTCTCCCGATTCTCAATACGGCACTGCATTTCGTGCGTGGGACGTCTCGCCGAGGCGAAATCCAAACAAGGAACCCTCCCCCCCGTTATACTACTCCTGACAGTATTGATCCTCGAGATTCATTATGCCCTCAATGCATGATGCATGTAACCCAACTTATTATTACTGCATTTTTAATTAATTAATATTCCCAATTCTCAGCAGTACACGGCATTTCATGCGTGGGACGTCTCGTCGAAGCGAAATCCAAACAAGGAATCCCCCCGTTACACTACTCCTGGCACTGTCGATTGTCGGGATAGGTGATATATATAAGTATGAGCATTAAGGACTAACTTCTCCCCAATTTCTAACATTACACTGCGGTTAGTGCGTGGGACGTCTCTCCGAGGATAAATCCAACCAAGGAACCCCCCGATACACTAATCTTGGCAATGTAGGTCGTTGAGGTCCATTATGCCCTCGATACCCAAGTACAAGCACAATCAATAATAACCATCCAATCGAGCTATAACTCGAGGACGCAGGCCCACATGCTATGATCTTCCAGTTGCCCATACCTCGTAGCAAACTGGGGCCACCTGGTGGAGTTCAACGGCACCCACCTCGTGATCAACTCACGTACACAACGTCCCGAGAAGCGGTCATAGCTCCTAACCGGCAGGTAAGAACGACACATACCAACGACTTCTCACCCTCAAAATAAATAATGTATATCATATAATAATCACATGGACGACTATTACCTGGGGAATACCCACACCCTGCTCTTTGAACCAGGATGCTCCCCCTCTATGCACGCAACTTCCCAATGATAGCAAGGAGGGGGTATGCTTCACTATATATGTATACCATCATATAAGGTATACATATAACACCACATAATATAAAGATATACCATCATATGAGGTATTCCTGTCACATCATTTTCATATTTATTATACGCTCTTAGGCGCAACAGAATTAATGTCATTGTTTAGTGTATTTCTCTCTTGATATACTAATCCTCATTTCTCACACATCTTCCCCACTTAGTATACACCATACTATTTCTCGCTTGAAGATCACATGTCGCTTCTAATTATGAATTGTCTCTCAATTCTATTTAAGTTAAGGATACTCTTTATCCTAATACACCTCAATTAGCATTTCTCATTGTGTGAGACATCTCCCAAATCAATCATCGTTAAGGATATTTCTATATCCGTATGCACATCAATTAGAATTTATAATTCTCCATCCATAATAGGGTTCAATTCGTTTTATGAACCTTTAAAGTTATCCCATTTGGGATTGGATCCTAAGATTCGGTATCTCTAAATTATTCTCATTCTTTCATATTACTCCAATAATTTCTTATAAGGGAAACTCTCTAAAAGTCTCCAAAATATACTCCAAATAACTCCTATAGAGGTTCCCAATCGATAACCTCGAACAAAACGGAATGAAATTCTCCCTAGAAAAACATTCCCCCAAAAGCCTTGTTTTCGAATCAATTCGGGCCAATTCCGAATCGATTCAGCCCAGCGAATCAATTTGGCCTCCAAGGCGAATCGATTCGGGTCATCAGACCTGGGACTCTGTCTCAAGCCGAATCGATTCGGCTGGGGTCCTAATCGATTCGCTCACTCAGGCCTGGGCACCTGCATATTTCTGAATCGATTCGGTAGGAGGCCGAATCGATTCGGTAGGAGGCCGAATCTATTCGGCCCTTCAGAACTCTCGAAAATGGCTACTTTTTATAAGCCTAAAATACCCAAAATTCATTTTAATCATTTTCTCTCCATTTCTCTTCAACTCAATCACATATATATCATCAATATTCATCCTAGAATACATATAAACTAAGTTCTATCTTCAAATCAAAGATCTACATATCAAATCTAAGATTATACCCAAAAGTTAGGTTTTGTTAAACTAAACCTAAAACCCAAAGATTTAATCCACAAATCATGCAATAAATGGTACACAACAATTATTTAGCAAGTTTAATCACTTGCCTCGGTTCGTAGGGTCTGATCCGTCCTCGAAATCGTGTATTTGGCCGGAAATCTCTACTTTCTCTCTCTTTTCTTCTTCTTTCTCCTTCTCTCTTTCTTCCTTCCTATTTCTCTTTCTCTCTTTGTAGAATTATTTCTCCCGTAGGCTTAATAAGCCGTAATTCCCAAGATACACATCTTTAAATGATAATACACACTTTAAATGACTCGGTAACTTTAATTCGAGTCAAACGGTCCTAAATTATTTCGGAACCTAAATAGACCCCAAGTACAATCATTTTGACATTATCGACCCTTCCGGACACAACTACACCCTCAGAATCGCCATTTGACACACTTTCTAACGACTCCAAATTTTGACCTCAATTGCCAATTTAATTCATCTCTAATAAAATAATATTTATTTCTCCCAAAATAAATAAATCATCGTCTCCAAGACCTTGGGTTGTTACAATATTGGGTCTGGGTTGGTTGTCCTCATATACTATATGTTTAGATTGATTTAGAAGGGAGGTAGTATTTTGGTTATCGGGTGAACCTGAATTTAAATTTATTGAGGGAACAGAATGTCATCAACGTATTGTTTTACAGACCTTGTGAGAGAAGCAGTTATATGCTAAATTTTTCTACATGTAAATTTTGGCTTGACCAAAGTAGTATTTGGGGCATGTTATTTTTGCTAATAACAATTGTGTTGATCCAGAGAAGGTGGATGGAACTTAAGAAGGATTATGACTGCAGAATACCTCACCATCCTAGTAAGGTTAATGTTGTTAATGATGCTTTGAGTAGCAGATCGCTGGGCAGGGTGTTTTGTTTTTACTCTGTTCGAGTTGACCTACTGAGAGAGTTAACTTTAATGGGGATGAAATTAACTTTGGATGAGTCTTATGGAATACTAGCGCATTTAAATGTTAGACCTATGCCGATAGATTGGCTACGACAATCACAAGCAGGAGATACATAATTGGAGAAAATTAAAGTCAATATGAAAATGAGTAAAGCAAATAAATTTTCTTTTCATAATGAAGACATTGTTATGTATGATAACCGTTTGTGTGAACCTAATGTGCCTGATTTGAGGAGAACAATTTTAGAGGAAGCCCATTGTTAGTTATATGCTATGCATCCAGGAAACACACAAATTTATAGAAATTTGAAATAATGTTATTGGTGGCCGGGAATGAAACATGTCATTGTAAATTTTGTTGCTAGATGTCTAGTTTTCCAAAAAGTGAAGGTGGAGCATTAGAAGCCTAGTGGTTTACTACAATCCTCACCTACTATTGAGTGAAAATAGGAGCATGATATTACCAAATTTTTTTATAGGTTCACCAAAATTATCATGAGGGTTTGATTCTATTTGTATTATCTTTAATAGATTGACTAACTCAACACATTTGCTTCCTATTAAAGCTATTTATTCCATGGATAGATATATCAACATATATGTGGATGAGATAATTAGATTGCACGATGCACCTGTTTCCATTATCTTTGATCAAAATCCTAGATTTAATTCCGAGTTTTAGCCTAGTTTACAACAAGTTTTGGAGGCTAAATTGAAATTTAGTAAAACTTTGGATCCTCAAACTGATAGGAAGTCAGAAAGAATGATACAGACACTCGAAGACATGTTACGAATTTATGTATTAGAGTTCAAGGGAAGTTGGGATGAACACTTGTCACAAATAGAGTTGTTTATAATAATAGCTATCATTTGAGTATGGAAATTTCTCCTTATGAATCCTTGTATGAGAGGAAGTGCAGGACCCCAGTGTGTTGGACCAAAGTAGGAGAACGAAAAACTACTTGAGCCAAAAATTGTGCAACTGACTACTGAGAAGATAAATCTTATTCATAATCACTTGAAGGTGGTGCAAAGTAGACAAAAAGGTTATACAGACAATAGAAGAAAGGAATTGAAATTTGAGTAAGGCGATCAAGTCTTCCTACGTGTTTATCCATGGAGAAGAGATATGAGATTTGATAAAAAAAAAAAAGGGAAAATTAAGTCTTAGGTACATTGGCCTTATGAAGTAGTGAAACGAGTTGGAGTCGTAGCTTACAAATTGGTTTGCTACAAGGATGGTCTCAGATACACGATGTTTTTTTTGTATCAATATTACGTAAGTATGTGATCGATCATTCACCTGTGTTTACTTCACAACCGATAGAGCTTAAAGATGACTTGGCCTCATGGAAGAACAAATCTCTATTGTAGATCGAAGGAGTAGTTGTTACGTAATAAAATAATTCTATTAGTAAAGATAATGTGGGAAAGTCAAAATGTGGATTATGCCACCTGGGAAAGAGAGAATGGCATAAAGGTGTAATGTCCTCATCTGTTTGGTAAGTTTCTTATGCGTTAAATTTCGAGGACGAAATTTCTATAAGATGAGTAGAATTGTAAGGCCCTAAAGCATGATTAGGAAGGTTAATTACATGATTAATTATAAGTTATGAGTTATAAGTTATAAATTGGTTATGTGTGTTAGACATGTTAATTATCATGTTCAGAGGATGCATGCTCATGTGATATATGTGGTGTTTACATTATGTGGTAATTGAGCTTATTATCGGGAATAACATGTTTAGATCATATGATTAGTTATCGGGCTAAATGCATCATAAAATATGTTTTTAATGAATCGTTATGTTTATAAAAGTAAACTAGGGTGTTGGTGAGAAATTGGCAACGTTTGGTTGCTAAATATGAAAGTTTTGAGAATTTCAGTAAATTGCTACTTTCTTGTTCGAGCCCAAATTAGGCAAACTAGTTTTATGATACTGGGAAAACACAAAATATGAAATTTGTATATGTTTAAGTTATATACTCATAGACACAAAGTGAGAGTAAATCGGGACCCGTAATAGGGAGTTATGGTGATTTTACTAAGCTAGGACAAATCTGTCATTAGTGAAATTGTTTAATTGGATCTCCCATCCAACCAATCATGTGTTACCACTACCCCTTTTGCAATTGGACCACTTTAAAACGTGTTTCTGATCTTTAAACTCCTTTATAGCTTCTTCCTCACAGGGAAATAATAAAAATTAGCCTAAGGAGAGAGAGAGAGAGAGAGAGAGAGAGAGAGAGGGAGGAAGTTTAAGGAAGAAAATCCTTTGGAAAATTCCAATAAATCGAGGAATCCTCGTAAGGTAATTACTTCTTTATTAAAGTTGGTCACATGGATGAGGTCTACACTTGGTATATTTTTGTTTCTGATTTGAATAAATATTTTTATGATACCCATTTTCACAAATAGTGTTAAAGTAAAGATGGTTTAAGAACCTATGTAAGAACGCGTATTAGGATCGTAATTGCTAACTTTAAAGTCCCAGATTTGAATTTCCTTCTCGTGAAGATTTTGATGTATAAAATTCATTTTTATTGTGTGTGTATATATTAGAACATGTTATTATATGTTTCCATGATTGATACCCAAGGTGGAGCTTATGTTTGCATGAAAATGTTAAGTTATGCTTTAATGTTCTGTTCTGACCTAGTTGCGCTAAAAATGGCATAAATCATGGAATACATATTCAAATTAAGAAATTCCAATTGGTGATCAAACTAGACTCATATAAGTATTATATCTGAAAATTTTGTAAAAATAAGAAGTAATGAACCTTTGGTAATAGTTTGAAATTCTGGTATAAAATCTGCCCCAAAGGAGTAAATATGCATACCAGGTGTTTGATGTTTTGCTCGACATAGCAAATGAACCCTAAAAATTATGAAACATTAATTTTGCATTATTCAATGTATTTATTGATATTGGGTGGAATATCATGAAAAGTTATGATGTATAAAAAGTATGAACATTCCTGGAAGTTGAAGTTTTGTTACCGTTTTTCTTAAGAAACGATTTGGAAAAAGGTGTAATAAAATGGGCATAACTTTGTCTAGAAAATTTATAATTTAATTACGTAAATTGGGTTAGAACCATAATTAATAAGGTATTATAGAAATGTGAAGTATCGTATTTAATTAATTTTAAGTTATGTCAGATTGACCAACTGTTGTGATGTTTTACTAAGTTTAATGTGATGTGGTGTATTCAAATACTAATGATGTTGAATTGTTAGATGGGGGAGCAGCTAACACTACCATACCAAGGAAATAGTTATGGTATTAATCTTAGTACCCAATTCTGGGTGAGTGACCTTTCCTATGAAATATAGATACTTATATGTTTATATGGAAATGTGTTGTTAAATACAAGTGTTAAAATGCTTATGGGAGCGATGTTGTATTTATAAAACATATGCATATGATTAAGAATGTCAAGTGATGTTATATAATGTTATGGATTGTGGCGCGTCCTTTATCTAATGTTAAGGACTGTGGTGGGTCCTACAGGATGTGGCAGTCCCATTAATCCAACTTAAAGGTTTGTTACACTCGGGCCAAATGATGGGATGTGGTGTTCCCCATTAACTGTGGTAGGTTAATTGGACTGTGGCGGGTCCAGGCTTGCGAGAGTTACACAATTCCTGTTGGGTTATAATATTAGAAAATAAAAATGGTTATGAAAATTGGTTATATGTGTGGTGTATCTGCAGTATAGGGTCATTCACTAAGCTTGTATTGTTTACACTCCTATAATGTTATGTTTCAGGTATGCCTATCATTTGGAGTTCACTGCCAAATTAGGACCATAAAACGAGGGAGATGCGGATATCTAATATGGGTTAAATATCAACAAGCTTTTGGGGTACATATTAAACTAAATAATTTTTTAATGTAAAGTTGTTTAGTACTTGTAAATTACATAATAAAGTAGTTATGTTTTGATCCAAACATGCTTTTGAAAAAGTAAAAGGATAAAAAAAAATGTGGTGCCATTTTTCAGAGAGAATTAAATAAAGTATTGTTTAAGGGAATTTATCTCTAAATAAAATAATGATTTGTAAGTTAATTAAGTTGGGGCGTGACAGTAGTACTTTCTTTTGACTGATGCATTTTAATTTAAATGGAAGGGCATGTCTAAAAATTTCAAATAAGAAGCCTACAAACGACTGGATCTAAGTAAAAACTACTGTGTTATTAAACGTGCTTGAGTAATTGATTTATTTTACATAATAATTTTTATTAATTATGAATTTTTAGTCCAAATTTGACATTAAAATAGAGGACGAGTGTGTTAGAAAAAGTGTCGAAAAATTGTTGATGAGGCGAAGCGGAGGTGCAAGATATAGACATCGACTAAGGTTCAAAAGGCACAAATCAATTGAAGAGGCACAACGTGATAAGCCAAAAAACACGAGTCAAGAAAATTGGAATGCTATTTGTGATTTGTTCTCTAACTCTGAGCATCAGGTATAATAATTTATAAAATATAGCAGTTCCATTCCTTTAATTGACACATAATATACTCATTATCCATCAACTATTAATGAATCATCAATTTGACATCAATAAGAATAATCGAGCGATGCAAACTATCAAACACAATCAACGGTTGAGGGCATTTGTAGCAGCTCATTATCACTTGGTATATATTTTCATATATTTGTTTTTTCTAAAGTTGATCTTATCTTTCACAAATATTGATGATAATGATTGTTGATAGACTGGGTTTTGCTGCGGCGCGAGAGTCACCTACGCGCCGGTCGTTTTGAATTCGACTCACCTGAACTATACAAAAACCTAAATTATGATTACACTCAACGGGTGAGTATAGCGGTAAGTCGGGTATCGAAAATCCACAGAGACGAGTTGCTAGAATTTATAAGGTTTAATATTCCTAAATAAAAGTGTAAAAGATGATTATACACAAAAGGGGAAAAGATGCAAAAAGGTAAATGTTTAATCTAGGCAAGGGAAAATAAATCTAAATTAAGAAAGCGAGTAAAAACTATAGGTTGAGTCGAATATCCCTCACCCGAGTTAATTAGTATAAAATGGTTACATGGGCCGACAAGTTATAACAAATGCGTCTCATTTCGACAGTTAATTAAATCAAGGGTTATCAGGCCCCTAAATTTGCATAAAAGCCTAATACGATTTTAGTGTCAACAAATACCCCGGAAATTATGCACGCAAGGTCGTAAGCACGGAGCATACATGATATGCCCTGTTAAATCTCCTAGGCGTAATGACAAGGACAACCCATTCGAAATAGACTCGTAAAACTCCATCACCAAAGCAAAGCAACATGTCAACCATAGATGAGTTCAATCCGACACAACCTAATTTAGCCTAGATACAAAGCATGGTAAAAATCATGAATTAAATCTACACTAGAAAGCAATAAATGAAAAGCAAGTAAATAAAGCAATAAACCTAAATTAGAAAGCAAGAAATGAACAACACAAAGTGAGAAGAGTGCGCGTGCGTTCAAATAAGGAAGTTATTTAATTAAACACAGTTTTGTCAATTAAATCCTAAACATGCAACTATATGTGATTGAACAAGATGATAAAATATGCAAGAACATTCAAACACATACATGCGAGGAAAAATCCCCCAAAGGGGCAAAACCATTTATTTTCACTATAATATTGTAACATACAATTTCTCGGATTACAATGAAAATACAGTGACACATAATTACCCACAGGCGTCGAATCTGTAGTCGGCATCTGGAAGTTTTCCTTTCCAGGAGGGCAGCAATGAAGAAGAACGGTCTTCTTCATAAGAGTATGAACAGACACACGGATGTGTTCTTGGGTTGCAAACGGATTCACAAAGGATTGGCAAAGTTGTGTGAATCAAAACATGAGTCTTGGGACTCAAAAAGCTGAAGACTTGAGGTATTTGGACTCTCAAATTCGTCTTTCAAAGTCTTGCAAAACAGCTCCCCCGAAGTTGGTTTAAATAGGAAAACACATGAAGAGTTCCACGTTTTTAAAACACTGAAATTCTATCCAGCGTACAGGTTACCCGAACCGGTTCGGGGTCCCTGCGAACCGGTTCGTCCCCTCGAACCGGTTCGAGCTGGGTTCGGGGACATTCGCTAGTCAAAAGTGCTTTTAACACTTAGAAAAATTTTCAAGGATTTTCTTGGAATTAACTCCATTTTCAACAGTCCATAACTTGTTCACCGTAGCTCGGATTGAGGTGTTGTTTCTTCCACTATCTTTGTTACGGCAAGCTATTCAACTTTCCAGTTGACTGGTTCTCCGGACGGTGGCTATAAAATTACCAAATTTCCCTTGAACTTCCCTATCAAGCCTTCTTGCACTGTTTTGACTTTTTTTGCGTACCGCTTGCATTACGAGCCTAAAATCATGGAACGTGAAGTCATTGAGGCAGATGAGGGACACATGATGGAGCTAATAAATGCTTGATTCCCAGAATTCGGATTGAGGCCGTCGTGTGCGATCGTGTAGAGACGTGCCAAATGTAACGGCGTACGACATAAATAAATGAAACATTTCGGACATGATAAAAATGCCCTTACAAATCTCCCCCTATGTCTATGCCGGTACATACATAAAAAATACGAATTATCGAATAACAAAATTTCCTATACAAATCTACCCTTCCATGAACCCAAAACTAGAAAGATAAAAATGAATAAGTTTTCATCGTTTGATCTTCAAATCTTCAATACATTCAAAGATTTTTTCATCAGGGTGTGCAATGCAGAGATCATCAATGTATTACCTACACACATAAGAAAAAGCAAATACCACGTGACATATCGAGTTTGACTATACCAATTTAAAATAGATCATTAAACTCCAAAAACTCCCCCATAATATGATAATTCTTTCTCCCCCTTTTTATGTTGTCCCCAAATAGAAAAATATGGGAAGCAGAAATAGATGTACATGGAGAATGTCACAAGATAGAAAACCACTATTTTTGAATTTTTTAAAATTTTTCACACAAATAATACAACAAAGAATCACACCATGAAAGATCACTAAAACAACCAAGTCAAGGATAGCGAAAATGAAGGGGTGTGATCAAATTCGATTGGAAAATCAACGCATACAAACATGACATATGTGCACGATGAATATCGGATACTCCTAACGAATGAACTCAAAGTATTCCTTTGGTGTAAAAAATGGAAATATGAGATATTGACTCAATCAAATCAACAAATCAAAGCTAAAAATGATTTCCACACCAATAACGTCCAAAACGATTTAATGCTTTTTCAGGACTTTCAAGGAAGTGCAAACCCGTTTATATTCTCCAACCAAACTCCCTCAGATTTTTATTTTGAATAGAGGATTTCTAAATTCTCAAACTTTGGAGAATTGAAGGTGAAACCTAAATGGCCCATATGTGGCATGAATTTCTTTTTATTGCCTTTAAATATTTTCGGGCTCTTTTAACCTCTTTGGACCCCGGATAATAAAATTCCTCCATTTTTTAGGTCCTTTTGAACGGTGGCTTTTGTGCAAAGAAGTGATAATTACCTTTCACAACCCCTACCCGTTATTAAACATACACTCAGTCTCACAAAAATGGTTTTTACATGCATTCCAATCTTGTCAAGTTTTATCGCATATTGTGAGTTGTATAGACAGAATTGAGATGAAAACACTCAAGCCAACATGTGATAGACAAGTTCAATAATCATATAAAGTCGTGCATGTGTGAAATAAAGGAGATAGGAGTCAAACATGTAGGAAAATATCACAAATTACATCTCAAGGACTCCATACAATGTAAAGCACATGGATGAAATGATGTAGCGTCTTAAATCTCTATCAAACAGTCACATGGATAAGTGGAATGAAATTGTGACATGGCTGATCTTAAATGTTCATCCATAAAAGGTGCAAAATAAAATACAAAAAACTTTTTGGGCTTTTCTGAAATTGTTATATACAAAAACAAAACAAAAAATCTTTTTTTTTAAAAAAATAAATAAATAAATAGTAGTACAATAAAGCAATGATACATATAAAACAAACTAGCAAATAGGAAGCATGTGATATGAACATGAAAAACCATCCTATTCTAGACATAGACCAACCCCTCAGTCAACTGTGCAAATCCCCAAAGACTTCCTAAGACTCTCAAATCTAAGGGCATCTAAAGGTTTCGTGAAAATATCGGCTAACTGACGGTCGGTGGGAACAAAACTCAGGGATACAACTTTCTCCTCAACTAACTGTCGTATAAAGTGCTCATGTATCCTGATGTGCTTTGTGCGCGAATGATGGACTGGATTGAGGGATATGTGCATTGCACTCGTTTATCACAAGAAATGGTCATGGTGTCCTGTGAAATCCCATAATCCTCCATCATTTGCTTCATCCACAAGAGTTTCGTGCAACAACTCCCGGCGGCTATGTACTCAACCTCCGCAGTGGACAAAGAGATGGAATTTTGCTTCTTACTCAGCCAGGAGACAAGAGCAAAACAAAAATAGAAACACCCACGAGAAGTGCTCCTACAACCATCTACATCACTGGCCCAATCGGTATCTGAATAGGCAGACAAACGGTCATCGGTATCAAAGGAATACCAAATACCGTATGAGAGAGTCCCACTCACGTATTTAATAATACATTTTAGAGCAAGTAAATGTGACTCTTTCGGGGACACCTGATATCGCGCACAGACTCCAACACTAAAGGCTATGTCGGGACGACTGGCAGTCAAGTAGAGAAGACTACCTATCATACTCCGATACAAGGTTTGCTCTACGTCCTTGCCTGAAGTGTTCTTACTAAGCTTGGTAGTGGTACTCATAGGTGTATGTGCATGCTTAGAGGAGTCTAAACCAAATTTCTTCACTAGGTCTCTAGCATACATGGATTGGGAGATGAACATCCCATCCTCTAGCTGACGAACCTGGAGACCAAGGAAGAAAGTAAGCTCACCAACCATGCTCATATCAAACTCACTTTTCATCTCCTCTTCAAAGTGATGAGCATGTTGAGAGCACGTGGATCCAAAGACTATGTCATCTACATAGACCTGGGTAACCAAAATAGCACCGTCATCTCTCCTGACAAACAACGTCATATCAACTCCCCCTCTCTTGAAGCCACGAGCTAAGATATAGGAAGTAAGCCTTTCGTACTAAGCACGGGGTGTTTGCTTCAAACCATACAAGGCTTTCCTCAGATAGTAGACGTGCTCTGGGTGCTGAGGGTATTCAAACCCTTTTGGTTGTTCCACGTAAACATCCTCCTGTAGAATGCCATTCAGAAAGGCACTCTTGACATCCATCTGATATAACTTGAAGCACAGATGACATGCGATGGCGAGTAGTAAGCGGACGGACTCAAGCCTCGCAACAGGAGCAAATGTCTCCCCAAAGTCTACACCCTCTATCTGTGTGTAGCCTTGAGCGACCAATCTAGCCTTGTTTCGGATTATGGTACCATTTTCATCCATTTTATTCTTGAAATCCATCTGGTACCAATCACATTAGTCTCACTAGGCCGAGGGACTAGTTCCCAGACATTGTTTTTTTTAAACTGAAGCAACTCATCCTGCATAGCAGATATCCAGTGTTCATCCTTGAGTGCTTCTTTATAATTCTTGGGCTCGACTTTGGACGTGTAGCAAAGATGGCTAACAACGTTCTCTAGCTGAGCACGAGTCTTGACCCCTAGAGTGGGATCGCCAACAATGGAAAACGGGTCATTACTCTTGCGAACCCAAGCGGGTGTGTCCCCTAACACAGGAATAGGGTCCACGGGGTGTGGGAGAGGAACAGGTAAATCACTGTCAGAACAATCCTCATCCTTACACTGAAGGTTAGGATCAATAGACGTCGGAGGTTCGTCATCTTGCACGGTGACATTTATTGACTCCATAACCTTAGAGCTCTTCAGGTTAAAAACTCGGTATGCTCTACTATTCGATGAATAGCCTAACAATATTCCTTCGTCGCTTCGAGAGTCAAACTTTCCTAATTTCTCTCTATCCCGTAGGATGTAGCATTTACTCCCAAAAACACGAAAATATGCCAGGTTGGGTTTCTTGTCAGTCCATAATTCATAAGGCGTCTTAAGAGTGTGTGGACGCAGATAAACCCTATTCACCGTGTGGCATGCAGTAGACACTACCTCTGCCCAAAATCTCCTAGAAACTTTTAGACTTAGAAGCATAGATCTAGCCATCTCCTGGATCGTTCTATTCTTTCTCTCAACAATCCCATTTTGCTGAGGAGTCTTCACAGCCGAAAACTCATGTTTGATACCAAGGCTATCACAATACAAATATACCTTTGCTTCCTTAAATTCAGTGTCTTTGTCACTACGTATCCTGTTAATAGTGATTCCGTGTTGATTTTGCAGGACACGACACTTGGTCGTTAAAAACTCTACAGGATCGGATTTCTCTCTCAGAAAACCTACAATGGAGTACTTGGAGAAATCGTCTACCATCACGAGGATATAACTCTTACCACCCAGACTCTCAGTACGAGTAAGACCCATAAGATCCATGTGAATTAGCTCAAGAACACGAGATGTGGTAATGGAATGCAACTTCCTATGGGGACTACGAATTTGTTTTCCCAACTGACAGGGTCCACAAACCGTTGAAGTTAACTTTCCAAGAGATGGTAAGCCACGTACTAGGTACTTTTTAGCTAAGCGAGTGAGATCTCTAATATTTACATGACCTAGACGTTGGTGCCACAGATCCATAGGAGTGATCATGGCGCTGTTGCAGACAAGTGAGGAAGTAGGCACAGTCCCATAACAATTATCTTCGGTCCTCACCCCTTGCATCAAAAGTTTATCGGCTTGATTGAAGACATTACACGCGTCCCGGTCAAACTTTACTGCAAAGTCAGTGTCGCACAGCTGGCTAATGCTGAGAAGGTTTAATTTTAAACCTTTGAGGTACAACACATTCTCTAGCTTAGGAAATCTTGGTATCTCTACAGTACCTCGTCCTACAATGCTAGACTTTCTCCCATCTCCAAAAGTGACTCTACCATCCTTATAATCCTCAAGGTGGGTAAAAAATGAGACATCACCTGTCATGTGTCTGGAGCATCCACTATCAAAATACCACTGTGAGGTATTATGTGCTTTGAGAGCAACATGAACAACAAGGTCTTTCTTATCTTTCTTAGGCACCCAAGAAGTGGTAACCTTTTGTTTACCCTTGTTGTTGTTGGTTTTAGCCGGAATATGAGAAGTATTCACTGATGGTAAAGACATCCGCCGGAATTCCTCCATCAAACTCTGTGATGTGGCAGCTAAAAACTCAACACGTTCTCTCAGACTGTCAACCTCATCAGCATGACGTGGTAGAGCAGTAGTATGTCGTGTTTGACCCATGCTATAGCAAAACTCCCTGAGGTGGCCTTTTCTTTTGCAATAAGTACAAAAGAACACAGTCAAAGACGGACCTTGGTTTGCTTTTCTTGGTCAAACTCTCCTTTGAGGTTTTTATCGATGGCAATAAGGAGTCGTAGTAAACTCAAAAATAGGTCCAGGTGCAATTTGGGAGGTGGAGGCACCATCATAACCAATTCCCTGCCTATCACCAAAACCTAAAGCGGGGTCGAGGAGCATCTTTCCCATTTTCCCTGATTTGTCCTTGATTTGTACCTTGACTTCTCATGCTTTCTCAAGATCATGAGTGAGTTGGGCAACAAGGGCTTCAAGTTTCTTCCGAGTCTCCACGGAGGAATGGATCTCACTCGTAAGACTATCCACTTGTTTAGTCAAGTCCCCTCTCTCTTTCTCAAAAATACTCTCTCTCTCTCTAAACAAACTCACTTTCTCAACACAGGCATATTCTCTCTCTCTCTCAGAGCGGTGCAGGTGGAGGACTCTCTCTCTTTCGCTTTTCTTAAATCTTCCTCTAAGCCGGTGATCTTAAGAACTAACGCTTTGTTACGCTTTTTAGTTTTAAAAGACTCAGAATATAACTCAGCGTAGGCACGTTGAATATCACTCTCGCTCTCACTTATTTCATCCTCCCCCTCACTCACATCGATCTCACTGTCGAGGTGTCCCTGTGATGCAGCATCCTCATCGTCGTGAGAAGAACTAGAAGTGCTCACATGACTAGCCATGAATACGGTGAAGTTACACTCATGCGGTGACTCGACTCCAGAATCCACCGACTCAACCTCACTGTCGTCGCTAAGGATAGCATTAAGGGCAGCTTTCCCTTTCTCTCTGTTCAGACGTGTGACACACTCAAAGGCTCTATGACCCCTACCGTCGCACTCAAAGCATCTCTCACTTTCTTTCTTGGGAGGATCTTTAAAAACTTTTTCATTTTTCTTTTCAAACTTATTTTTCTCAAATTTCTTTTTATCTTTAAAATTGCCATTTTTCTTAAATTTGAGAATCCTTTTGAAATTTTTTGCAAAAAGAGCCAAATCATCTAAGTCAAAATCACAATCAAAATCTGACGTGTCAGTCTCTCTCTTTCTATATGACTCTACTCTCTTTCTAGTCGACCCCTCACTCTTTCTCTCTTGGGCATTAAGTGAAATTCCCTTATCTTTAGACCTAGCATTTTTAGGGAACATATCAATTTCTTATGTTTGCAAATCTCCTCAAGTTCTTCCAATTTTAGCGTATGTAAATTACCCATAGAATTTAGCACAGTGACTTTAGGGATAAAATGCTTAGGCAAAGAACGAAGAATCTTTTTAACAACTCTAGCATTAGGAATATGTTCACCAAGATTAAAGCTAGTATTAACAATGTCAGAAAGCCTAGCATAAAAATCATCAAAACATTCAGTCTCATGCACGGTGATAGTTTCAAATTGAGTTGTTAAATTTTGCAATTTCGACTCTTTCACAGCATTAGTTCCTTCATGGGTGAGTTGTAAAACATCACATGCCTCTTTTGACGTGGTGCACGTCATTATGCGTTTGAACTCATCAGGTGTGACAAACCCAGAAATAGCACTCAGACCCTTAGAATTAAATGATGACCATCTAAATTCGTCTTCAGTCCAAGAAGTGATAGGTTTTAAATTGATCACATTATTAACAATGACGGAGGGAGGTGTCCACCCTCTTTCAACCAAAATCCAGACACATTCATCGATGCATTTTAATGTAGATCTCATACGGGCTTTCCAATATGCATAATTTGTCCAGTCAAAAACTGGCATTTTATTATATAACTTCTCCATAATGAACACACTCGTTTTCAAAAATCAATTTTTTAGAAAATTGATATCTTAGAAAAATTTTGCGAAAAATTACACGGTCAAATTGTGTAACTGGCTCTAATACCAATTTGAGAAGAGTGCGTGTGCGTTCAAATAACGAAGTTATTTAATTAAACACAGTTTTGTCAATTAAATCCTAAACATGCAACTATATGTGATTGAACAAGATGATAACATATGCAAGAACATTCAAACACATACATGTGAGGAAAAATCCCCCAAAGGGGCAAAACCATTTATTTTCACTATAATATTGTAACTTACAATTTCTCGGATTACAATGAAAATACAGTGACACATAATTACCCACAGGCGTCGGATCTGTAGTCGGCATCTGGAAGTTTTCCTTTCCAGGAGGGCAGCAATGAAGAAGAAGAACGGTCTTCTTCACAAGAGTATGAACAGACACACGAATGTGTTCTTGGGTTGCAAACGGATTCACAAAGGATTGGCAAAGTTGTGTGAATCAAAACATGAGTCTTGGGACTCAAAAAGGTGAAGACTTGAGGTATTTGGACTCTCAAATTCGTCATTCAAAGTCTTGCAAAACAGCTCCCCCGAAGTTGGTTAAAATAGGAAAACACATGAAGAGTTCCACGTTTTTAAAACACTGAAATTCTATCCAGCGTACAGGTTACCCGAACCGGTTCGGGGTCCCTGCGAATCGGTTCGTCCCCTCGAACCGGTTCGAGCTGGGTTCGGGGACATTCGCTAGTCAAAAGTGCTTTTAACACTTCAAAAAATTTCCAAGCATTTTCTTGGAATTATCTCCATTTTCAATAGTCCATAACTTGTTCATCGTAGCTCGGATTAAGGTGTTGTTTCTTCCACTATCTTTGTTGTGGCAAGCTATTCAACTTTCCAGTTGACTGGTTCTCCGGACGGTGGCTATAAAATTACCAAATTGCCCTTGAACCTCCCTATCAATCCTTCTTGCACTGTTTTGACTTTTTTTGCGTACCACTTGCATTACGAGCCTAAAATCATGGAACATGAAGTCGTTGAGGCAGATGAGGGACACATGATGGAGATAATAAAAGCTTGATTCCCGGAATTCGGATTAAGGCCGTCATGTGCGATCGTGTAGAGACGTACCAAATGTAACGGCATACGACATAAATAAATGAAACATTTCAGACATGATAAAAATGCCCTTACACAAAGCTTAAACAAAGAAACAACAATGAATAACAATGGAGGAGATAATGAATAGTGCTTACAACACCCAAATGGGTGCAAACCATAGGAATAGAAGCTCCACCCAACAATCCCCTATCTCTAACCTAAAATGAAATATATCTCCCAAATAAAAGCCTATAACATTCTATTAATACCCCAAAATAAACCCCCAACAAAACCAAGCCAAAAAAACCAAAATAAGTCAATTTTCGTCCATATTTGATGGTACCGATCGACCTAATGTTTGGGACCGGTCGACCACAGTTTTGAGATTTGTCTTGGGCTGTTGACAACCCCCTTTTCCTCTCCGAACCAATTTTGACGCGTTGCACGGAAATCGCCATAACTCCTTCATACAGAATCAAAATGAGGCATTGTCGGAACCAACGCGAAGCTAATTCAATTATCTACATGGTTCAATTTTGAAACCCTCCCAATTATTCAGTATGAAATTACCAAAATGCGCTTCAAGTAGAAGAAAATGCCGAAACCTTTCAAAAATGGGCATAACATCCACATACGGAGTCAGAATGACGCAGGGTCAGTGGCCACAGAAAGATAATTTGATGATATACATGTTGGTAAATTCATTCCATAAAAAATAGTGAGTTTGAAAAGATCAAATTTCCCTTGAAGTAGCATTCAATGATGAAACTTCACCGAAATTCAATCGAACCTCACTTTTAGCGTTCCAATACCTACAAAAGAACAAATAACCCCTGTAAAGCATGTATATATCCAAATCCAAGGTTGTCTGGTTAATGAGCATAATTATAGGCATTTAAAACCGTAAAAGTGCTAGAATGCATAAAGATAAAGGGTGAAAATATGCAATATTCGCTTGGAATCACACCCCCTAACTTAAACATTGCTAGTCCCTAGTGATGAAACAAACAAAACCAGTCCACAGAAGGCAGTACAAGACGTATATATGCATCAAAATATAAATTCCACTTTCGTAGGGAGCACGATTGCATTTAGCATATGCAATAAGCCGGTAAACCCCTATGTTACCCTAGTGGACGAGTGTTGTCTTGTGAGGGTTTTCCGGGATGAAACCCACAAACATCATACGGTTTCCTCAAAATATGCCCAATCAACATGTGACAAGCCCAACAACTACGAAAAAGATTTCATACGCGTTATTAGCACAATGGACGAATTCAAATGAAAGTCCGAATCATTAACATTATAGAATGCACCTCATATAATTGAAACCTTAAAATGTGGGAGGGGAGCGAGCACATGCAAAGTGTGATTTGGAAAAAACTTATATAAATCGGATATTAAATAAAGAAAGCATATATTCAATCCTCATGGGTATTACACTCATCAAGCGAATTCACTCGAAATAGGGAGGTAACACACGGAACATGCGGGCTAAGGAGTACATGTAAATGGAAACTAGGACGCACACATGTCACAAATGAAGAAAGCTATATATAAAATGAAAAAATGTAATCTCAATGAAAGGATACCGCACATTAAAGGAGGCAAAATGCATTTTCACAGATTATCAAAACTATTATGACTTTTGAAATACATGAACCGAAGGTCACATAGGACTTGTAAAGTGTTGTAATGTAGGCTAGGCTAGGGTACGAAATGAAGGAATAAATGTACGAATTCAAAATGTTCGGGATGAAAACTCGGGATAATGGGAAAATGCGGCCAATATCAAAATTGAAAAACAAGTTCCAAAACGACATTAGATATATCATCGGTGAGAGTAATCAAAGCTTATTGACTATATACACAACATTTACAAACTTCTCTTTCTTTTTCTTTTCTTCTTTTTCATGTTTTCTTTTGTTTTCTTTTTCTTTTTGCTTTCTCTTTTTCTTCACTTTTTTTTACTACTTTCTTTTCTTTACTTTTCAAACTCTCATATGCCTAAATTGCAACCGACCTCATAACAACATCATTCAATCCCAAGTAACAAACCAAACAGAGGTATGGAAAGTGTATGTATGGTTTAAAACTCCAATTTGGAGTTGGTTATGGGATTTGGGTTATGAAACGAAAGGCTATATTTAGGATCAAAGGGGTTAACGAGGGTAAACATATAAGGGTGAGGTCAAGGTCAATATGTGTGATATAACAAAGATGGCCTATGATCATTTCACAAAGTTTACGCAATTCTCGAATCAAAACAATATATGAAAATTATGATCAAGTAACACATTTCAAGTATGAACTCAATTAATAAACGGTCAAATGAAAGAATAGTGAGATTACCAACAAATTCAACGTTTTCAAAGAGGAAAGAATAGTGTATAACACTAACAAACGATGAAAGGTACAAAGCTAACTCCGTGTAAGTATATACAATGCAACAAAAGATTACCGAGTTATAAAAATCTTAAACCAAATCAATATAGCAATAAAAGTGCATGTGCTCATGGGATTAAAGTTTAATTCATGAAGTTATTCATAATATCAATAATCGAGGACAAAAGACTAATAACTTCTAAAATCGAGAACATGCATCATTGAGTTGTCAATTGGATCGGGAAATTATTGAAATTTATCATCAGAGACAAAGGCAAAAAGCCCAAAAAAGGAGAAAAAGAAAGAAAATCTTTTTAAAAATTTTCAATTTTTCTAAGAAAAGCCTACTGAGTAACTAACATGTGAGCAAAAACATGGACTAAATAATGAAATGGATAGAATATCCCACACCACCTAACTTAAAACTTGACATTGTCCTCAATGTGAATTAAGAACCAAGTTAAGAGAGGAAAAAAGCGATATTACCCAAAAATGGAGCGATCCCCATAAGAACAAGTCCAAAGAATCTACAAAAAAGTTAGTACTAAGCATAGCAAAAACAAATAACAAAGAGTTAACTAATTACACTAGACTAAGTAAAAAGAAAGAAAGAATAAAAAGCTAACTATATATAACCTACTATTTAGGCTTCACACTAACTAAACACTAAAAGTCTAAATAGCTGAGGGTCCACCGTGAAAATAATTTGACTTTGGAGGATAACCGGTGTACCCTCACATACAAGCATGCCCTCCGAAAAATATAAATTCCATTTGAAAAACGGAAGGCATGTGTAAGGCGTAAGAAAGGAACCATCGTCAATTAAAAGTTTTGGAGCGACGATGGGGGATTTGGATTGAACGGGTGACAAAAACATGTGGGGACCGAGGAAATCCGAATATCCTCCCAAGGATTTAGCAAGCGGAATGGGAGGTGGCGCACATGAGGGCAAAGATGCCTTTATGAAAAGTAACTCGAGCAAGTACTCCTCATCGGTGAAAGGGTTGAACGTTTTAAATTTTGGCACCAATTCATCGGGTACTTATGACGGTGTGATAACAGAGAATGAAAATGGGGATGAAAGAAATTCAAACTCATGAGATGAATCATCATCGCATAAAGATTGAGTTTCGATTGAAATAATATCATTTTCAATGAAATGTTCTTCTTTAGGGGCCAAAGAAGAAATCGTTTCATTGCAAATAGATATTACATCATTTTCATCCTCACTTTCAATATCTATTATGCAATGGGCAAAGTCTATAATGGTTTGTTCCAAAGTAGGTACATAGTCCTCATTTGGTTCAAAACATTCTTCAACTTCAAATGTCTCGGAAGAAAAATCGTCATCGGATTCGAATAATAAATCCAAGTCTTGCTCCCAACAACGATTTTCAATTTTCTCATTCTCATACATACGTAAACCCTCACCGAATGTCATAGGTCGAGGTGCGGATACATTAAAATGGGAACTTTGAAAATTACCATCGGACTTAAATGAAAACTCATTATTATAGGAATTTTGAAAACCATTCGAATTCGTTTCAAAATTCCTACTATAAGGAGGTAAAGGCCCAAAATCATTATCATCATCATCATCGAAATTCCAATAACCCAAGTTTTGGCTTTCGTTATACTTGCCCAAAGTCATATTTGAATTTGTAAATTTTTGGGATTCTAAGTATTGACCAAAAGTCATAGGTTTGCGGGAATTTTGACGATTATAACAAGTATTACCGAAAGAATTGGAATAAGACATTATTACCCCAAAAATGGCTCGAAGTGGCGGATTCCATAAAGTAGGTGCGCGCAGGAAAAATTCGAGCGTTTCTAAGTGCTCAAATGTGGAAATACTGCAAAATATTAGCAAATAATACAAATAGAGAAAAATACTATGAAATAATAAATCAAATAAAGTCTAAAACAAACTAGTCCCCAGCAACGACGCCATTTGATAGACTGGGTTTTGCCGCGGCGCTAGAGTCACCCACGCGCCGGTCGTTTTGAATTCGGAGCACCTAAACTATACAAAAACCAACGGGTGAGTATAGCGGTAAGTCGGGTATCGAAAATCCACATAGACGAGTTGCTAGAATTTATAAGGTTTAATATTCCTAAATAAAAGTGTAAAAGATGATTATACACAAAAAAAGGAAAAAGATGCAAAAAGGGAAATGTTTAATCTAGGCGAGGGAAAATAAAGCTAGATTAAGAAAGCGAGTAAAAACTATAGGTTGCGTCGAATATCCCTCACCCGAGTTAATAAGTATAAAATGGTTACATGGGTCGACGAGTTATTACAAATGCGTCTCATTTCGACAGTTAATTAAATCAAGGGTTGTCAGGCCCCTAAATTTGCATAAAAGCCTAATACGATTTTGGTGTCAACAAATACCCCGAAAATTATGCACGCAAGGTAGTAAGCACGGAGCATACATGATATGCCCCGTCAAATCTCCTAGGCATAATGACTAGGATGACCCATTCGAAATAGACTCGTAAAACTCCATCACTAAAGCAAAGCAACATGTCAACCATAGGTGAGTTCAATCCGACACAACCTAATTTAGCCTATATACAAAGCATGGTAAAAATCATGAATTAAATCTACACTAGAAAGAAATAAATGGAAAGCAAGTAAATAAATCAATAAGCCTAAATTAGAAAGCAATAAATGAACAACACAAAGCTTAAACAAAGAAACAACAATTAATAACAACGGAGGAGATAATGAATAGTGCTTACAATACCCAAATGGGTGAAAACCATAGGAAGAGAAGCTCCACCCAACAATCCCCTATCTCTAACCTAAAATGAAATATATCTCCCAAATAAAAGCCTACAACATTCTATTAATACACCAAAATAAACCCCCAACAAAACCAAGCCAAAAAACCCAAAATAAGTCAATTTTCATCCATATTTGATGGGACCGGTCGACCTCATGTTTGGTACCGGTCGACCTCAGTTTTGAGATTTGCCTTGGGCTATTGACAACCCCATTTTCCTCTCCGAACCAATTTTGACGCGTTGCACGGAAATTGCCATAACTCCCTCATACGAAATCGAAATGAGGCATGGTCAAAACCGACACGAAGCTAATTCAATTATCTAAATGATTCTGTTTTGAAACCCTCCAAATTATGCCATATGAAATTACCAATATTCCCTTGAAGTAGAAGAAAATATTGAAACCTTCCAAAAATGAGCATAACATCCACATACGGAGTCAGAATGACACACGATCAGTGGCCACGGAAAGATAATTTGATGATCTACATGTTGGTAACTTCATTCCATAAAAAATAATAAGTTTGAAAAGATAAAATTTCCCTTGAAGTAGCATTCGACGACGAAACTTCACCGAAATGCAATCGAACCTCACTTTTAGCGTTCCAATACCTACAAAAGCAGAAATACCCCTGTAAATCATGTATATATCCAAATCCAAGGTTGTCTGATTAATGAGAATAATTATAGGCATTTAGAACCGTAAAAGTGCTAGAATGCATAAAGATAAATGGTGGAAATATGCAATATTCGATACGAATAAATTATATTTCATAATTATGAAGAATGATGTGGCGAATGAGGAGCTAGATCAAATTGGGTTCTACAAGAAAACCCACTGTACTAATGAAAGTGGTCTTCTCCCGAAGCTGAGTAACTATATGTAAGAATATAACATAAATTAGATAAATACCATAACTTCGATTTTTTGAAATGATATGATACAAATTTGTTTTACAGATTGAGATGAAATAGTCGCAAGATGAGCCTACTCCTGAGGGTAGTGAAGATTTGACTCCCAATGAGATAGTTGATTGAGAACATGGTACTAAATTAGGATATATCATAGGTCTTGGGTGCGGACCGAAATCTACCAAATCAAAAACATCACGACGAGACGCAGAGTTGGAGGAGGCCCTTAGGGAAGCTCAAAAAGCGACTTGTGAGTTAAAGGAACAACTATAGGCTTATGATGAACGTCTAAAATGTTTAGAGGCTCATCAATTTAGATTCGACAAGATGTGTGATGCTTTAAAAGCATCGAATTCTCTTCCTCCCACATTTACTATATGGTAAGTTTTAAAAATTTCAATGTTGAATTTATGGAAATTAATTTGTTGGATTCACATCCTTTGAATTGTATAATATATTTACTGATGTAGATATTACCTTATTTTCGGAATCGGCGAAACGGATATTTTGGTGGATTGTCGTTGGGTTTCTTGACTTTTTTATTTTTTTAATGTAATAGGGTTGTTTTAGTTTATAAACAAAGGAAATTTTGCCGATTTTTAAAAAAAATGGTGATGATATTACCTTAACTTTTGAATCGGTGGAAGGGAATTTTGGTGGATTGTCATTGGGTTTCTTGACTTTTTTATTTTTTAATTTAACATGGTGGTTTTAATCTATAAACAAAGAAAATTTCGCTAAATTTTTTTAAAATATTAAAAATAAACTTGAATTTTGTAATTTTTTGGTGTTTAGCTCAATGTGTGTTATTTCTTAGTTGATGTTATTCTATGTATCAATTGTTAATAGACTTATAAAGTTAGAAATTAATGCCTTGATAATTTTTGAATTATAGATTGGGACGTTGTGAGGACGCTTTTTTAGAAATTATTTTTGGGATGATGATGAAGATGCAAGGAGAACTTAACAAACTTGTTCGGAATTATTTTTTAGAGGCTAGTTTGTAATTTATTAGAAACAAATACCTTAGGAAATATAGAGTTAGAAACTACTGCCTTAGGAAGTCTTTTTTGGAGGCTACTTTGTAGTTGATGTGTTGTAACAAACGATTAGTCTACTTTATAATTGATCAATGGTTTTGAGATATTTGCACCAATGCTTTCGTATCAGTTATATAATCTTTTGAACCTTAATTTTGAGTATGTATATGATGGTAGTTGATACTTATATAATGTCGATGAAATTCAGTCGATTCTATAATTAATATTTATTTGATTAAATATCTATATGAGAAATGAAAAATTTATGAGTTCTAAATTTATAATTTTTTGACAACAAAATTTATTTCGTGACAAAAATATTTTGTCACCGAAGTATATTAATTTTTTTCACCACATGGTTATCCTTTTGCATATTATCATATACATTAAGTGACAAAATTAACATTTTTGTGACAAAAAAATAAGATCATTGGCTACAAATATTTTTGTCACTAAAAGCCTGCTATTACCTAACAGAGAATATTTTGTCACCAAAAGGTGTACTAATTGGTAACGAAATTTGTATTTGGTCACCAAAACCTTTAGCGACGGGGCTTTCGTGACGAACGATTGACGACAAAAATTTCATCACCAAATGTTTTTGGTGACGAAATTTTTTCATTTGGTGACAATTTTTTTTGCCACTAGTTATCTGTTTTGTTGTGGTGTTTGTATTTCATTACATAAATGTTACACCATAAATGGACAGGGTTGGAATGATTCGACTGAAATGTAATGTAAATCTTCTCCACACCTAATTTGTGGAGAGTGGATCATGTTTTGGGAACTCACAAATAAGTGTAATGTTAATCTACTCCACACATAATTTGTGAGTTCGGGGTAAGTCATTTCTTCCAATGACAACAATTGTGGTTGAGTACAAGACGGGTGGAATGTGACGAAAGCCTTAGTGTGCTACAAAAGATGACAATTATGTCATAAGTGTTTTGATGAATCAACATATTTTTAGTTATCTAGAAAATTTATGTTTGTATGATATCTTCATTATGTTGCTTGCCAATAGTGGCATGATGTGTACTCATATGTATTCCATTTTTTAATAATGGAAAATTAATGCGTATATTTATAAGATGTACGAGATGGACTATTAGCATTATTGTTGGAGTATATTTTGTATCTTAAATAAGTGGAATATCACATAAATAAAGGAGATTTTGCCCAAAATTTTAAAATTGTGTACTGAGGTGAATCTTTATAAACTATTATCAATCATCATATTGAAACATTTTGGATATTTTATTGCTAAAGATGTCAATAAGGGTCTGTGGTGTACTAATAGTAGGGGTTTATATATAAATATTGTTAAATAGGTGATGTTATTTATACTAGGTCCTGGACGGATTATTTATGTGGTTGAAGTATTTTTTTTATACATTAAACAGGTGGATACTCATATAAACAAAGGAAATTTTGCACAATTGTTTTCTTATATTTTACCCTTATTTGTGTTGAAAACAAATTTTTGGATTTAAAATTATACTCAATTAAATAATTTTTGAAAAAATACCCGTCCTTCAGGAAAATTGATCGTGATTTATACTTAAAAAAATTATACTACAATATAATACTTTTATTACTTGACCACACGATTCATACTTAGGATAATTGCCATCGTGCCTTCAGACATGGGCATACCCTAGTGTGTGTGTGTATGTGTGTGTGTGTGTGTGTGTGTGTATATATATATATACTTTAGTATGATACTAATCTTCAAGTTCATACCTAAATACAATTTTGTATAAAGATTAGAAATTTAAAAAATGTTAAAAATTCTGTCTGAATTAATCGACACATGATCTGCATCTAATCAATTAATGGGCCATTTAACTCTTTAATGCGACCTCATTCTCCCATTAGTCACCTGTCCCAATTTGCAAAAACATTTCTCCACACATTGATAAAATTAAACCCCAAAACCACCCATCATCCCACTAATTAAAGCCATCAATTGAAGCTAGCAGTTGAAGATAGTGATTGGAAGAAGAGAGTGCTAGGATAAAACTTCTCAAGATGCAAGTAAATGGGATCAAATTTCTCAAGCTCAACACAAATTTAAGTTAGGGTTTATCATTTAATTAGTAGTTATTGTTCTTCGTTATAATCACTTATTCAAAGAGGAAGGAAAAAATGGCACGATCATTTGAGAAAATCCATGAGAATGAGAGATTTAATGTGGAAAACACCAATAAATAAGATACCACTGAACATGTTTATTTAAGTAATGATCATAAGAATCCACTAAGTGACGATGAACTCTCTAGCTTGTGGAAGGATGTAGATGACACCTATGATCTACTTGCTTCTCAACTTCGAGAGGATGTTCATTATGATGGTTGTCATAGCCAAACATCCTATGAAAGTGAAGATGATTATGCAGATGAATATGAAAGTGATAGTATTGATGTAAAACGTAGAAAATAGTCACAATTTAAATGACTTGAGAGGAGATTGATAATTAGGTGGTGTAGACGAAAATTAAGAAAACCACGAGACTTATGTGCAAATAATGAATGAACAACACAAGTTTATATTGGTAAGGAATCAGTAATTGTTACTGAGTGTAGAAAATTTATGAGGAGGTTCACTATAATGAACAAGTTTGTTTGAAAGTATGTAATGATGAAAAAAGGATAACTCTTGGGTGTGGTGTTGAACATTGTAAGTGGTACGTTAAGATTGGCAAAATAGTTGAGGGCATACAATGAGGGTGAAAAATTAGGGGATGACTACACATGTAAGGGAAATACTAGAGGTTTCAATATTATTGCAAATTCTTGACGGGTGGCTGATGAAACTATAGAAAGTATGAGAAATGAATGAGGTTACAAACCTAATGATATCAAAGCTAAAATGTGGTAAAGGTATGGGATAAAAATCACTTATCACACTACCTGGAATGCTAATAATATATGTCTAGAGTTAATCAATGGTAATTTTGATGATGGTTATAAATTTGCTCAAGAATTATGTAGGCAAATATACTTGTTAAATCCTAGATCTATTTCTCAGTGTTATAGAAACTTGGATAACACATTTAAAGATTTTGTTATTGCTTTTAAGGCATCATTGGATGGTTTATTGAGGGTTGTAGACATGTTATTTGCCTCGATGGTTCATTTTTGGAAGGTAAATATAGAGGGTTTATCCTATCTATTGTCTCTATTGAGGGAAATAATGGATTATTTCTTATTGCAATCTTTATATGTGAAGAGAAAAAAAAACGTTGAATGATTTTATAGAAATTTTATATCCCCATATAATCAAGAACCCATACCCTCTGACCTTCATTTATGATATACAAAAAGGTCTTTTTCCATATATTCATAGTATATTCCCAAACAATCATCATAGATACCCATTTCAGACATATATAACAACTTCAAAAGATAGTATAAGGGTGATTATTTAGGGGTTTTCCTTAAGGATATTCAAATGCTTATGAAGAAACAAATTTTAGTTAATGGATGGAATTATTGGCTAAATCAAATGAAAAGGTAACATAACGGTTGGAGAAAGAGCCAGTAGAGTGTTTGGATATAAGCACTTTGATTTGAAAGCTATATCTTGATATAATTGCATCAATTATAGTGATTCATTCAGCAAGTGGATCTTAGAACTTAGGGAAAAATTAATTATCTAAATGGTTAAGAGTCTACACTACATTTCGATGTCTCTTCTTTATGAAAGGAGGCTTAAAGGGAGGATATGCATTTTGATAATTTGGTTTCTTGAGTTCTGTAATACCCCAGGAGGTGCTACTAAATTTTTTTGATAAATTAGAGAATGTTTTCAATAAAAAAAGTACCATTTATATTGAGCATAAATTTATAGAAGAATAAATACATAAATCAACTGAGTGTATCAATTTTATTAAATCTCAAACGTCCTTTTACAATATGATTTACATTAAACAAAATGATATAAATAAATATTCAAAGCCTCTATTGATGATCCCAAAAATTCCATAAATATCGTCTCGAATCACACCTAAAATACAACAAACAATGGGGGAGCAAAAAACTCAGTAGCTCGTATACATGCTCCAAGTGCATCTTCACATACTCGTGTGTGGCATGAATCATATACAAGACTTTATGCAATCTAAACACTCAAAATAAAATCCAAATAATATAAACATAACATAGGATCTCACTGCGGTCACTACACAACCCAAGACCCCATATCAAAATTTTCGCTGCACTTCCCACAGTACTGTATAGACTACCATCCATAATCATGTCAAATATCCTCGAAAAAATCCAATGACCCCCTAAAATACATATATCATAACTTGGGTACATGGACCATAATAACATGGCATCACCTCCATAATAACACTTGGCATACTCGTCAACTGGGGTCAATGGTCTAGTCATTGAATAATAAATAAAGTCGTAGCCGATAGCACATCACGTCTAACATGTGGTTTGGAAAAGGAATGCCTATGCATTCTCCAATAAAAATCATTATAATATCATTCTCTTAATTAAAATAAATTTCAAATTCAATTCCCATAAAACGACTGTAAATGTTTCTACCCAATTTCTATAACCCAACATGCTCGAAAAATCAACTAGTTTTGTTACCCAGACTACACGACATGAAAATAGAACATACACAATGGTGCAACAAAGAATATAGTACACGAGTATATAATACATATAAATTCAACATATAGCAAGAATATAACTATACAATCAAGGTTGAATAGGTGTAGCGCACTAAATTGACGACGGAAGAACGAAACAATCTCAAGCGAGTCAAAATCCATAATTGTAGTCATGTTTTAAAACTCAAACAAAATAGATAGATATATTATCCAAATCACCAATACGACTCTAGATTTGGATTCTAGATGAAAAATTGGGCTAGGTATGTGTTTTAAGTTTTTCTCAAATCTCATCCGAATGCACTAAAAAAAAGATCTAAAACACTCTAAACTAATCCTTCTCATTCCTCTCATTTTTTCCTCCTTGGATTTCGGATTTAGCCTCTCTTTTTAATCTTCCTTTTCTTATAATCATCCATAATATTCCTTATATAGTCCGTCTCTCGAACCCTAACTTTGAGCCTAAGCTAACGCATATTACTATATTGCTCTTTAATTCAAAATTGTCTACTTTACGTATTTAAACCACTATAAAATGTCCAAAAACCATTTAAATTTAAATTTTTGATTTGATTTAAAACAAAAATAAATTGATTTTAAATACAATATCAATAAAAAATTATTTAAAAGAAAGTCCCAATTAATAAAATAATAATATTACAAAAATTTTATATAATATTCATAAATAAACCCTCAAAATAATGGGGTATTAACTCATACCAAGT
Organism: Sambucus nigra; assembly: GCA_949130495.1. Taxonomy (NCBI): domain Eukaryota; kingdom Viridiplantae; phylum Streptophyta; class Magnoliopsida; order Dipsacales; family Adoxaceae; genus Sambucus; species Sambucus nigra. Next base: position 436,274,104 of record OX422223.1, on the reverse strand, counting down.
TATTATTGGCAGGGGGATTTTGAGACTTTGTATGGGGAGACCTTGTCATCTACCCTCTAGCTGTTTAGAGGTGGGGGATAACAATCTTCTGGGGTTGGATGTGATTCAGAGTCTGTCGGTAATGATTGAGTTAATCATAAATTATTTCGTATAGTTCAGGAACGTCGTAAAAGTTATGTCATCTCGAACCAAAGTTTGTGAAGTATGATGAGAGTGGTTAGGTGTTATTATGGGTGTCTCCCGTGAAGGGAGTTATGTGGTTTGTCAATAAGAAAAGTTAGCACAAGGGAAATGGGGCATTTCCTCAGTATTGAGATAATAAATGTAGTGGTGTATACGCTCATCTTATTGGATCATTTTTAGCGGGTTCACGAGGTGTTATGTGTATCTTCATCAAAGTGAAACCTTAACAATGATGTAGTATGTGGGTATGAAAATCAATTAAACAGGCTTGTCTCTAGTTTTGGGGCGTAATGAGTGGGCCTTCAGGCAAGAAGGTACCGTTAGCGGGTGTATAGTGGAGGCACAACCTAAGGATGTCGTGCGGGTAAGTATCCAAAGTTTTTTTAGTACCAAGTATATCAAAATTTTGAGGGAAAAACTCCTTTGTAGGGGGGGGGAGTATGTAACACTCTGATTTTTAGAAATATTTTAAATTACACGTGTGCTCATAATTTAATTAATTTGAGAAATATAGTGAATTGAATATATATTAATTGGCAATTTAATAGGTTTAAAATTTGTCACCGGACTTAATTGGTTATTAGTAACTAATTGTACTTTTTACGGTGATGCTAAGAATAACCCAGATGAGATTTATGTTTCATTTGAGTAGAGGGTTGACCATCCATTATTTTAAGAAGCATTGTGTCATAAGTTCATGTTGTTTTAGAGGGATAAAAAAGGTTTATCACAAGTATATGGTTACCCCTTCATGTGATTGTGTGTTGGGCTAGAGAACACCTTGATTTGATAGCTAAACCCTAACATAATTTCAATAATTTAAGTGAGGCATTCAATGAGTGGATCTTAGAACTTAGGGACAAACCAGTTGTCTAAATGGTTAAGAGTCTACACTACATTTTATGTCTCTGCTCTATGTAATAGAGCCGTAAAGGGAGGGAGAAGCACAATAATGATTTGTTTCCTAAAGTTCATGCTATTTTATATGGATATAAGAAGGCTTATCACAAGTTTGGGGTTACCCCTTTATGCGATGATGTTTATGCAGTGACAAGACATAATAACATGTGAATTGTAAATCTTCAACTAAAGACTTCCACATGTAAAGGAGAACAACTATCTGGGATTCCATGTATACATGTTGTAGTTGTATTTCTACCAAAGAGAGTTATTTTGACAAGGTAATAACTTCATAACCCCATTCCTTTGTTTACTAATTATTTAATAATAACATCATAGATACATCACTATTAACTAATTGATTTTGTTGATCATTCAACTTGGTGAAACCATTATTTAATAATACAGAAGTATGTGGACACTTATGTAGGTAACATTCATCCATTACCTAATTTTATTCAGTTTGGATAAGTATTAAAATAGTGATTCATTGCATTCATTACTCACCTCGAGGGGGTGGGAAGTATGGGACTTTATTTGTTGATATTAACCAGTTATGGGGCTTATTTTTATTGATATGGAACTAGATATATTTTTATTGATATCAAAATGGCAATAGGGTATATTTTATTTAGATCATAGTTAGAATAGGTAACTTATGATTGATATCAAAGAATAATATCTACTAACAACTAGAATTTCAAGAATTTATCTAATATTTCATGCATTTTTGTTATTCATGCCTTTAAATATATTTCATAGTTCATTTAAACTCACATCCACTTTAACTCTTACATCACATTTGAATTTTTTTCACTTATTACATTCGACAACCATTGAAACCTATCATATTTTAGACACTTCAGAATCTTTTGACCTGAACACCAAGGTTTTTAGTTGTCCATAAACTCATTACCCATAGGCATCATTTGGGGCACATAATAGACTTCCACGGACAATTGTTGACAAAATGACCATTTTCTTGGCACTCAAAGTACAAAAATGGTTTTTCGTTTGATGTTGATGATAAACCAACTACATTGACCTCATCTATAGTATCCTCTAGCCATTGAGTCCCCTTGAATTAGCTAAATTGGCATCCAAAGTATCTTCTCCCATCAATTGTTGTGCCAATTGTCATTGATCCAATGCATCCAAGAATTCTACAATGGGTGTAAATCTAATCGCAATACGTTACATTATGGATGCCTTCACAAATTTGACAAGCTGTTTGCAAAAACTAGTAAATTTGATTATTTGATTTTAATACGGACTCTTAATACCTATATTAGGCTTAGGTACATCTTTAACATCCAAAAATTCATTGCAATGCTTTGTAAAGTATGTGATATATGTATTACCTCTTCATTGCTTGTATTCTCCATTTTTTGCATCCTACTTTGCTTTGGTTTGCATGGGTTAGTAGACTATAGATATCATGATTGGCAATGGTAGCTTGTGAAAAAACACAACAAGTTATAAAAGAATGGAAACCAACGGGTATTCTTTATTTTGTTGACAACTTTCCTCTTTTATAACTGTTAAAAATGACTATATTCTTCCCCATACCAAGTTAAATGGTTCGTTAGTTGATCACGTTCAAATTCAATGCTAGTTAAATCAAACGGAATTTTAACATTTTGTATTGAAGTTTAATTTCTAAATAAAATTGTATTTAATTTTGAAGTAGAAATTCGTAACTTATTATAGTAACAAAATTAATGTTACTAATATGCGTGGAACATATGTTTTATGTAAAGTTTCCCTAATCCCATGTTTCATAAAGTACAATAACATTCTACACAATTTATTTTATATCTTAAGTATTCTACACAATTTTTTTATATCTAAAGTATCCTAGAACCTCTTAGAAGACACCAAGTAATACAAGAAGAACAAAAAGTCTTTATTATTGACCCCCAAACACACTTTGTCATTCTATATAAAGTGACGCCCATTTTACATTTCTCCACTTCTCATCCTACTACCTATTACCTACTACATTTCTCAAAAGCTCTCTCTCTCTCTTTGAACCACACACCCAACCCCTCCTCTCTTGTCTACTAGGTAAGTGCAACATATATATATATATATATATATTCATTTTCTTGTCTTTTTGTTTTTAAATATGTATTAAAGTAGACTTGGGATATTCTTATGACCATGGAACCTAGGCCATCAAACCGTTACTAGTGTGAATGTATTTTGTACTCCTAATTTAATTGCTCTTATATGAAAATGGTCTCAAGTTAAATTCTATCAAGCATTCATACTTGGAAAAATATATAATTTTTCACCCAATGTATTTGACTACTTTTGTATCAAATACACCCTAAGGAAAAAAAATAACATAATGAGAGAACTAGTGATAATCACATGCAAAAAGTATCTCACCTCGCTCCTAAGTGCAATATTACGCATTCGTCCCAACCCAAGGCATAACTATGGTAAAATTCTCTATATCTATACAGTTAAGCACTATCATGTAACGAACAACTACCATGAAACGTTACCAATAACCTAAATAGAATTTCACCCCAAGGCCCACACATATCTTCTCATTAACATATTATTAGTCCCAATAAAGTAATGGTCTAACTGTTTTAATATCTTTTAATTAAACGAGTTATTATCCAAACTACCATACAGATATGCCATAAATATGTACCATGGACAAATGAATGTAACTAGTCACATGTGTAAAAAAATACAACCCCAAATACCTACCTTGCAATGTCACTCACAAGGGACGTATAATTAAACCACATAAAGTACCTAACATGCCATAAGGTTCATTGTCAAAGTCTCTCTCTCTCTCTCTATATATATATATATATATATATATACACACACACACACACTCTAATCCTAACGTGCCATAAGGTAAATCAAGCCCCAAATATAATCTAGTCCACTAATTTATACACTAATTTTTGTAACATAATAGGACTAAAATGGAAACTCCCTTGAAAAACAGTACAAGGCATAGTGCGACAAATAATCTTTTCTTTTTTTTTCTAATAAAAATGTGATCTAAATAAATGCGACAAGGAAATAAATCGATTTTTACCTAATACGAATACTATCCAATTAAACACAATACAACGTTAATTTTCTTTTACCCCAATTGACTTCAACACTATACGAAATTGTATTTTTTTTTACCTAACATTAGCACAATTCAATTAAAACATGACACGACACAACATGAAATTAAAGAACAGTAACTCGGCTTAAATAAATGCGAGATGAGATTAAATAGTATATTTTTCACCCGATATACAGATGATCCAATTAAAAACCACAAGGGAGTTTTATTTTTTACCTAATATGAACATGGTGCAAATAAAACAAGACATGACACAAAATATTTTTTTACCTAATACTAGCACGGCCCAACTAAAGCAAGACATGTGATTATTTTTTTTACGTAAACATGACTCAATGAAAAAAAACTCGTATCATGTATTTTTTATCGTGCCATGTTCAGATTAGGTAAAAAATGCGACTTGCGTTGTTGTTTCACATTTTAATTTTGTTGTGTTCATTTTAATTTTAAAAAAAATCGTATCGCATCGTGTTGTGTTGTGTTGTGTTGTGTTTTACTTGGTTAGTGTTAGGAACACAATATGATTTCGTATTGGGTTTGTTTTACGACATATAATATTAGCCTCTTATTTTCCATTGTATATATAAAAAACGTCATGATGTATCGTATCATGTTGTGTCGTGTATTGAACACTTTGATATTATAATTACTTTTTTCAATTATTTAGTAAGTAAAAATATAAAATAAATTCTTTGCTTGTATGATACTTATTTAATAGCTACAAACCCGAAATGACATTATAATTTATTTATAGACAAAGCAAGTGAAATTAGTCTGCAATTATTTTCGTTTGGTAGTAAATATGTTGAATTGGAAACATAAAACCATACATATATTAAAGTTAATGAGAAGTTAAAGGATTCTGAGGAGAAAGGGCTACCAGAAAGAAAGGAAAAAACATGTGAGCCTTTGCCAACTCTTTGAAATTTCAGCGTCCCTTTTTTTTAGTAATGTTAGGAATACTCTTTGTTGTTAGTCGATTAATGTGTCAAATATACATTAATTGGTGTTTGTAGTTTACATGGTCCCATTACAAATTTCAACCAATGTCTGATTGATACTACCTGGAGAACAAAAATGGTATACCTAGTATTACTTTTTTTTTGTCATTTTTGTGAATTCCATATCATTCGGTCCACACATCAATCACTATTTCGGGCAAAATAGATTTCTCATCACAATTTTATCTTGTCATTTTTCTCATCAATTTTCAGTGATTTTCAATCATCTAAATTTCACATTGTTCCAAATGTTTTCTCTAGGGTCAGAATTTAAATCGAATTAGTGTAAAAATGTCATTTTTAGAGAAATAGTTGTTCCTTCTTCATTATTCTCTTTGCTAAGAAATTTCAACATAACTTGAGCATAATTTCATGTCCACTGTTTATTGGTTTTAATGCTACAACACCTTATTATCCAATATCTTTCATAATAAAAAAAATTGAAATTTATTTGTAAGAAATTATTAAGTTATTTCAAAAATTTTATCTTGATTTTTCCATCATCAAGTTTAATTTCATCATCTTTTATTGTTCAAGAGTAAAAAAGGAGGGCGTGTACTAACAAAGGGAGTTTATATATAAAAAAATCATAGGTAAATCTAAGGATAAAACATAAATCTACAAATTTACCAGTCCAAATAGGAAATTAGAAAGGATGTCGTACAAGGGTCTTGCTAAAAGCACCTTTTTTTTTCGATGACGGCATAAATTTTTAGTGATACCCAAATTAAATACATTATTTTGAAAGTTGAAAAAAGGAAATAAACCATCCAATACTTTGAAGTTTATTTTTATCCCTCATAATAAATAAAATTATTTTTCCAATCCATTTAGCGCTATTCTTAATCTCATCACCACCATTGAACCCTAAACTTTCTACAAATGCTAAGTACTATAAATTGTGGTGATTGTTTTCAATAAAACAGAACTTTGACTAATCTGTCACAACTTATTAAATTGACCCTTTTGGGGGGATTATGTTATAAAGAAAGCCACTGTGTACTATATTTCAAAAATCCAAGGTCTCTTAAACGCGTGTCAAAACATTCAGTTGTTGGTTTGAATAGCATAGAAGAGTAGTTCAACTATTTTAGATGATATATATAATCGAATTTAGGGCATACACAACTTTTAACTCTAACTATTTCTTAGCATCCATTGTTTTGGACAGTTGTATAGATATTTGAAATTCTTTATTATGTGTGTTTAAATTCTTTATTCTTTTTTTATGAGAAGTTGTACTATATTTGATTAAATATGGGACTTTGTGAAAACATAAAACTACCCATAAAAATTACAAATAATTTCAGGATTTTAAATTGAATATTTATATTAAAAAAATATAATACCCCTAGGAGATTCACATATTTTAATTTAAAAGGAAAAATGAAATAACCCTAAAAAAATATCTCTCTCCTTCCACCCCCCAACCCCGTGGATCTTTAGTACCCGACATACTAAAATTTTGAAGCTCCAAAACTGGATATATTTGCCACTATATTACCAAGTATGCATATGGAGAGAGACATGATTTGGTACCTCGCTTTGTAGATTATATTAATTTTTTCTTATTTGGTTGCACATTTGTATTTATACATAGTATTTTTGGACATGTATAAGAAAACACATATAGTTTGATAGTAAAATAAAAGGGCTTTAGTTTTGTCTTAACTTTGCCATGCAAAAAAGTGGTTCATAAAACAGACCTTAACGTGGTATTGTTTTACCTGAATAAGCAAGCATATGTGCACATATATATACGGCCACGTCTTTATTTTGATTTTTTTGTTTTGTTATGTTTGTAATTTTGAATATTAAATGTCATTTTTGGTTCAGACTCATTTACTAAAACTCTTAATGTTTTGCTAGGCAATTACCAAGAAGAAAATAAAGATGAATTCATTATTCCCACCGTAAACAGATTGAATTCAGCAGCTCATTTTAGTTTTAATGTATTCTCTAGCATTCTTACCTTTTTAGCTCATTATGTTCTTTTTGACAGACTGAATTCGCAAGCAAAGAAAGCAATATTTAGGATACAGACGATTACTTTGACTTCGCATCAAGAGACAATTAGCCTAACGAACGGAACCGGTTTCCCCATTACCAACACGGGTTTGCTATTAACGGTGGCTCACATTTTCGAGGATCGCAATATAATGCATTCGGTAAATAAACTAGCTTCTTTTTATTGGATTGCAATACTCAAACCTCAATTTTAAATTCAAGTTCCCTATTAAAAATGGGTGCCTTCACAATGTTAAAACTATTAATCGTATTTGCAGATAGAGATTTGGGCAGAAAATGAAAGCTGGAGTAACGGATCAAATAGGAGTAAATATGTAATGGCATTATCTATGCAGAGTATTATTTGTATAGATTTTGAAATGGATTTAGCGGTACTTGACATGAAATGTATTCTTCATATTGGTGATCAAGATGTTTGGGCCTTGCTTGAGAGAAACAAGTTCTCATCCTTCAGTTTAGGACATGCAACTGAACTTAAAGAAGGAGACGTCATTGTTATTGCGGGATGACCCGGATCATGTAAAGAAGTCGTTTTTACTTTTGGCGGTTTAAGCACTATAGATTGCTTCTATGGAAGCGAACGTCGATATCGAACTGATGCCGCAATTAATCCTAGAGTCTCGGGTGGTCCTGTGTTCCACGACGAACGTGTGGTTGGTGTTTCTTTAGACCAAGTGACGTTGGTTAAGTACCCCTTGCAAGCTGAACAAAATGGTAGTCTCTTTATACCAACGGAAGACATCGTCACTTTCATACATAAGTATGCTCCAACATTGTCTACAAAAATTAGACAAAGTTTAGAGCGAGCATGCCCTTAAATCACCAAATAGATTTAAGGGATCAAATACATTTCATTTTCTGCATAGATTTGGGCAGAAAATGAAAACTGGAGTAACGGATCAAATAGGAGTAAATATGTAATGGCATTATCTATGCAGAGTATTATTTGTATAGATTTTGAAATGGATTTAGCGGTACTTGACATGAAATGTATTCTTCATATTGGTGATCAAGATGTTTGGGTCTTGCTTGAGAGAAACAAGTTCTCATCCTTCAGTTTAGGATATGCAACTGAACTTAAAGAAGGAGACGGCATTGTTATTGCGGGATGACCCGGATCATGTAAAGAAGTCATTTTTACTTTTGACGGTTTAAGCACTATAGATTCCTCCTATGGAAGCGAACGTCGATATCGAACTGATGCCGCAATTAATCCTAGAGTCTCGGGTGGTCCTGTGTTCCACGACGAACGTGTGGTTGGTGTTGCTTCAGACCAAGTGACGTTGGTTAAGTACCCCTTGCAAGCTGAACAAAATGGTAGTCTCTTTATACCAACGGAAGACATCGTCACTTTCATACGTAAGTATGCTCCAACAATGTCTACAAATATTAGACAAAGTTTAGAGCGAGCATGCCCTTAAATCACCAAAGTTTGTCATATTGTCTGTAAGATTTGAGGAAAGAATGGTTGTGCTTGTTTTGACTTGCAAAGACTCAATATTGTTTGTTATTTCTAAATCGTTTATTGAGTATAACCGAAAGATATTATTATTATTATTATTATTATTATTATTATTATTATTATTATTATTATTATTATTATTATTATTATTATTATTATTATTATTATTATTATCGCATAAGATTACTTCAAGTTTGGTTAATGATTAATGGGTTGATTTATTAGTAAATACCATGTGATTATCTCATTATATAGTATTCAAGTGTGAGACAACCATATAATATAAAATATGACATTAGTTATTCAAGACAACCATATAAGATCAAATATGCCATTAGCTTTTCTGGTTGTAAATCAAAAGCGATGACAGATGAATACTTGTGTGGTTAAATTAGTTTTTCAACATGACAATTTTGAAGATGTATTAAAAAAACGAATAGTAAGTTTAAGAATTATTAAAAAAAATGTTTATTCATTTATTAATAGAAGTTATATCTAAAATGGATTTTTACATCGTACATTTAATTTATTAAGTTTAAGAATTATAAAAAAAAAAAAAGTCATTATACATTTATCAATAGAATTTACATTCAAAAAGGATTTTTTACATACATTTAGTTTATTAATTTTCTATAACATAATATCTATAAGTTACTTCAGTAGGTATAATTTATCTTTATTATATTAACACATTTTGTACAAAATTATTGTATACACTACCCATTACATCGCTTGCACATCAGTCACTGATACTAATAACACAGAGTTAAAGCAGAGTCAACGTCTAGATAACAATTTGAGAACAACTGTGATCGTTGAAGTTAAACTTTATTATATTAAACCAATGCCATGAACCCATCAGCATTACGGTCATTTACATTATGCTTCAGCTTTCATGAAAATTTGGCGATGAGAGAAGTTATAAACTAATGTAAAAATATCCCTAACTTAATGCTATATAACATGATTTCATCAGGTATAACAAGTTAAAAACACTTTCTCGTTTTTCCATTTCTATAGGACCAAGTTAAAGCGCATATACAATTGTAAGACTAAAAAATAAGGATAATGCTTCGAGTAAATAATTCTCTCAAATCTCCCTCAAATCTTACGTGGACACCACGTCATTCTTTCACTTGTCTGTCATCTATTGTCATGTGATGCGGATCCCGTCAAGGCACAAAAACCAAGTCATTTTGAAAGAGTTATTTAGAATATGTAGCATTACTCTAAAAATAACTATTCTCTTATGTGGTGATGATTATTTGTGTGTCCTCATTTTTAACGACCCCATAATATTAATCACGACTTCGTTAGTTGATTAAATTTTATCATATAATCTATGTATATATATAAAATAGGAGTTTAACATGAGTAGAAGTTGAAACGTGAAACTTTTCTTTAAAGCAACCTCAATTGAAACTGAGCTCTCTCTCTCTCCCAAGTCATTTGTCTTACACCCATAAATTTGATAAAAACCGTTCATATATTCCCACACCCATTATTACTCCTCTCTATTCCCTCTTGAAAACCATCAGTCATCTCCACTCTCTATTCTCACATTCATTCATTTTCGTGTAACCCAAGCCATTTCTATCTCCTCTCAGTTCCCAAACACATTAAGCTTCCTTCACTTTATTTCCTTCCATTGTCACTCCACCTCTTCCTCTCCTCATCTTAAAGGCTTTGGCAAGATTTGAACACTCATAATTCATCAATATATTGCCTGTTAAGTTTTCCTAAAGTATATAAAAAAAATTTGGACAACTGAAAGGGCCTTAGCCCGTACATACAGACATCAGAATTGTATAAAGTCATGAACTATATTGAAACAGGAGCTAATATCAGGTCACCGGCTGCTATACGATAGTTGTGATTTATTTACAGACCCGACAATCAGGTTTTAACAACCCGGTTTTTTTAAATGGGAATTTTTAAATTAATTTTGGAAATCGAAGAAAAATGAAAACTTGGATTTTATAAATTTTATAATTTAAAGTGTTGGTTTTTATATTTGAAAAATGAATTTTCAAACGGAATTGGAATCGGAATTAAAATGGACTTTTAATTGAATTTTTATTATTTAGAAGAGTCCTCAAAATATAAAACTCCCTAAGAGTCCTCAAAACATAAAACTTTCTTGTAAAAATAATATTTTTAGAAATCCGACCGTCCGATCAATCTGAATTTTTGTCAGTAAGTCCTGTCTCGCCGTTCGGTACAACATACTAAAATTTCAAGCGATTCTAATGGTCCGATCGTCCGTAATGATTTTTTCAAGTATTTGTATTTGATTAGGACTCTAATTCTTTTTGGTATATAAACATAAAGTGATGAGTTTAGAGCTTTTAAAACACATTTTAACCTTCTCAAAAATCAGAATCCTCTCATCTTCTTCATCTTCTTCAACCTCAAAACCCTTGCCCCATTCTACATAACTTTCAACTCAAGTTTTGTCAAGATTAACCGAATTTTCTCAAGACGCGTCAAGAACGAATCTTTGTCAAATTTTTGAGAGGAATACACATTCAAGATCAGATTTCTAAACCAACTTTTATTCAGGCATGAATACTCTATTCTTTTCCTTTAGTATTATGCGTTTTAAGTGTCGCATAAACACTTAATTACATGTTTTCTTAAAAATAATTAGTAACTTAATTAGAAAAAGTGAATACTAATTATGGGGCTGTTTTTGTAAAATCTTTTAATCTGAATAATATTCATAACCCTTTGGGTACGTAGGATTGATGAGTGATTTTGGGTTTTATTAGTGTAGGTTGCATATAAAAAACCTAGTTTTAAAATAAATAATTTTTGGGTGCGTATAACTCATGTAATACATGTAGAGATAATGAAATTTGGTTTTTGATGTATATATGATGAAAAATTGGTATATTTAATTTAAAATAATTAAATGAGATTATTTGGGTATTGTTGACGTTGTGATAATTAAATTAAAGATTTAATTGAATTGGACTATCATGCGTAGTTTTATACGTTGATTAATCATGCGTGGTTGTATGACTTTTTGGTATTATTATATTTCCTTGTGACGATAGTTTGTTGGGTGTTTTTTTTGCTCCCCCTATATTTTAGAATGCCTTCTAGGAATGGGAAAGATTATTGCGTTTTTATCACCTTGAGGGTGGGCTGATTTTTATTACTTTATCATCGTTACACTTGTCTAAGTATGAGACTAGGTTATGATTTATGTTAGAAAATCCTCCTATACATAAGTTAGGACGTATTGATGACTTGGGAACCCTTAGGTATGGGACTAAGGGGTATTTTGAGGATCTCACATCAATAAAAGAGTGGGATAAATTATAAATTATGAATTGAGAAATTGAGAACTAATACCTAAGATAATAAGATGGGTATTAAAATATATTGGCGACATAATCAGCGAGGGCCGACAGTTTAAACGGGCCAGCCGGCGTGAACTAAATAAATACCATTCTTAGCATGAGACAGATATGAGACATAAATAAATCAGTCCATAAGATAAATAATTGGTCAATCTCAAATGATCACAAATAACTAAGCGATAAAAGATCCATCACATGCTAACTCCAAAAATCCAATCTCCAATAATGATTAAATAAAATCTGAAATAATCCCAAAATAAATCCTCTAAACAACTTTGAAACCGAATGGGCCAATAAAACTCAAATGAAGTCTCATAATACGACTGAAAAAGAAAGTCTAACTAAACTATGCCATAAAGTAAATAACTCCAGCTGCACCTCCAATGATAACTCCGATAAACATATACAGCTTCTCCAAATTCTAATCCTGAAAAAGATTAGTCAACGCATGGGTCAGAGCCAAAGCCCCGAGCAAGAATACACACTACTCCCCTCAAATAGGATCCTTGAATCCAGACAGTAGCATTATACGCAATAAATCTCACAATAGAATATTTTAAATTAGACGGGATAATTCAACGCGATAGATATAAATCACTAACTACACGCATAAATCCCCATTTATAAAGGCACACCAATATGATTTTAATTTCCCAAGTCCCACGATGTTAATTTCATTAAATTAACCAGCTTTTATTATATCCTCATTTTATTATGGCGGTCCTCCCGCCTCGGGTGATTTCTCCACAAAAAATACACATCCCCTCGTCAAAACGCCGGCTGGCCCGTTTAAACTGTCGGCCCTCGCTGATTGACGAGGTTCCACACACGACACGACATAAAACGTCGGCTAGCCCGTTTAAACTGTCGGCCCTCGCTGATTATGTCGCCAATATATTTTAATACCCGTCTTATTATCTTAGGTATTAGTTCTAAATTTCTAAATTCACAATTTATAATTTACCCCACCCTTTTATCGATGTGAGATCCTCAAAATACCCCTTAGTCCCATACCTAAGGGTTCCCAAGTCATCAATACGTCCTAACTTATGTATAGGAGGATTTTCTAACATAAATCATAACCTAGTCTCATACTTAGACAAGTGTAACGACGATAAAGTAATAAAAATCAGCCCACCCTCAAGGTGATAAAAACGCAATAATCTTCCCTCACTAGTCCCATTCCTAGAAGGCATTCTAAAATATAGGGGGCGCAAAAAAAATACCCAATAACCCATCGTCACAAGGAAATATAATAATACCAAAAAGGCACACAACCACGCATGATTAATCAACGTATAAAACTACGCATGATAGTCCAATTCAATTAAATCTTTAATTTAATTATCACAACGTCAACAATACCCAAATAATCTCATTTAATTATTTTAAATTAAATATACCAATTTTTCATCATATATACATCAAAAACCAAATTTCATTATCTCTACATGTATTACATGAGTTATACGCACCCAAAAATTATTTATTTTAAAACTAGGGTTTTTCTATATGCAACCTACACCAATAAAACCCAAAATCACTCATCAATCCTACGTACCCAAAGGGTTATGAATATTATTCAGATTAAAAGATTTTATAAAAACAGCCCCATAATTAGTATTCAATTTTTTCTAATTAAGTTACTAATTATTTTTAAGAAAACATGCAATTAAGTGTTTAGGCGACACTTAAAACGCATAATACTAAAGGAAAAGAATAGAGTATTCATGCCTGAATAAAAGTTGGTTTAGAAATCTGATCTTGAATGTGTATTCCTCTCAAAAATTTGATAAAGATTCATTCTTGACGCGTCTTGAGAAAATCCGGTTAATCTTGACAAAACTTGAGTTGAAAGTTATGTAGAATGGGGCTAGGGTTTTGAGGTTGAAGAAGATGAAGAAGATGAGAGGATTCTGATTTTTGAGAAGGCTAAAATGTGTTTTAAAAGATCTAAACTCGTCACTTTATGTTTATATACCAAAAAGAATTAGAGTCCTAATCAAATACAAATACTTGAAAAAATCATTACGGACGATCGGACCATTAGAATTGCTTGAAATTTTAGTATGTTGTAGCGAACGGCGAGATAGGAATGAAAATTCAGCTTGATCGGACGGTCGAATTTCTAAAAATATTATTTTTTCAAGAAAGTTTTATGTTTTGAGGACTCTTAGAGAGTTTTATATTTTGAGGACTCTTCTAAATAATAAAAATTCAATTAAAACTCCATTTTAATTCCGATTCCAATTCCGTTTGAAAATTCATTTTTCAAATATAAAAACCAACACTTTAAATTATAAAATTTATAAAATCCAAGTTTTCATTTTTCTTCGATTTCCAAAATTAATTTAAAAATTCCCATTTAAAAATTCGCCACCAAAACTAAGCCTGGCGTGGACTAAATAAATACCATTCTTAGCATGAGACAGATATGAGACATAAATAAATCAGTCTAAAGATAAATAATTGGTCAATCTCAAATGATCACAAATAACTAAGCGATAAAAGATCCATCACATGCTAACTCCAAAAATCCAATCTCCAATAATGATTAAATAAAATCTGAAATAATCCCAAAATAAATCCTCTAAACAACTTTGGAACCGAATGGCCCAATAAAACTCAAATGAAGTCTCATAATACGACTGAAAAAGAAAGTCTAACTAAACTATGCCATAAAGTAAATAACTCCAGCTGCACCTCCAATGATAACTCCGATAAACTTATACAGCTTCTCCAAATTCTAATCCTGAAAAAGATTAGTCAACGCATGGGTCAGAGCCAAAGCCAGGAGCAAGAATACACACTACTCCCTCAAATAGGATCCTTGAATCCAGACAGTAGCATTATATGCAATAAATATCACAATAGAATATTTTAAATTAAACGGGATATTTAAACGCGATAGATATAAATCACTAACTACCCGCATAAATCCCCATTTATAAAGGCACACCAATATGATTTTAATTTCCCAAGTCCCACGATGTTAATTTCATTAAATTAACCAGCTTTTATTATATCCTCATTTTATTAGGGCAGTCCTCCCGCCTCAGGTGATTTTTCCACCAAAAATACACATCCCCTCGTCAAAACGTCGGCTGGCCCGTTTAAACTGTCGGCCCTCGCTGATTGACGAGGTTCCACACACGACATGACATAAAACGCCGGCTGGCCCGTTTAAACTGTCGGCCCTCGCTAATTATGTCGCCAATATATTTTAATACCCGTCTTATTATCTTAGGTATTAGTTCTCAATTGCTCAATTCACAATTTATTATTTACCCCACCCTTTTATCGACGTGAGATCCTCAAAATACCCCTTAGTCCCATACCTAAGGGTTCCCAAGTCATCAATACGTCCTAACTTATGTATAGGAGGATTTTCTAACATAAATCATAACCTAGTCTCATACTTAGACAAGTGTAACGACGATAAAGTAATAAAAATCAGCCCACTCTCAAGGTGATAAAAACAAAATAATCTTCCCTCACTAGTCCAATTCCTAGAAGGCATTCTAAAATATAGGGGGAGCAAAAAAAAATACCCAACAACCCATCGTCACAAGGAAATATAATAATACCAAAAAGTCACACAACCACGCATGATTAATCGACGTATAAAACTACGCGTGATAGTCCAATTCAATTAAATCTTTAATTTAATTATCACAACGTCAACAATACCCAAATAATCTCATTTAATTATTTTAAATTAGATATACCAAATTTTCATCATATATACATCAAAAACCAAATTTCATTATCTCTACATGTATTACATGAGTTATACGCACCCAAAAATTATTTATTTTAAAACTAAGGTTTTTCTATATGCAACCTACACCAATAAAACCCAAAATCACTCATCAATCCTACGTACCCAAAGGGTTATGAATATTATTCAGATTAAAAGATTTTATAAAAACAGCCCCATAATTAGTATTCACTTTTTCTAATTAAGTTACTAATTATTTTTAAGAAAACATGTAATTAAGTGTTTAGGCGACACTTAAAACGCATAATACTAAAGGAAAAGAATAGAGTATTCATGCCTGAATAAAAGTTGGTTTATAAATCTGATCTTGAATGTGTATTCCTCTCAAAAATTTGACAAAGATTCGTTCTTGACGCGTCTTGAGAAAATCCGGTTAATCTTGTCAAAACTTGAGTTGAAAGTTATGTAGAATGGGGCTAGGGTTTTGAGGTTGAAGAAGATGAAGAAGATGAGAGGATTCTGATTTTTGAGAAGGCTAAAATGTGTTTTAAAAGATCTAAACTCGTCACTTTATGTTTATATACCAAAAAGAATTAGAGTCCTAATCAAATACAAATACTTAAAAATCATTACGGACGATCGGACCATTAGAATCACTTGAAATTTTAATATGTTGTAGCGAACGGCGAGACAGGACTGCTGACAAAAATTCAGCTTGATCGGACGGTCGGATTTCTGAAAATATTATTTTTACAAGAAAGTTTTATGTTTTGAGGACTCTTAAAGAGTTTTATATTTTGAGGACTCTTCTAAATAATAAAAATTCAATTAAAACTCCATTTTAATTCCGATTCCAATTCCTTTTGAAAAATAATTTTTCAAATATAAAAGGGTCAATTATTTAATAGTCCCTACTATAAATATATATTTTTTAAAAAGGACACATATTTTTAGTTTAACCCATTTAGTCCCTAAGCACTCTATATTCCCTTATTTTTAGAGATCCGCGCCAGCGGCACTCCCTTTTCAAAATATGTGGCAAATGACTTTTTGAGGCAAAATAAAAAGGCTTGGACTAAATGAGTATTAAAAAATGTTTGAGGGGCTATTTGGTATATGTCCCAATATAAAACCAACATTTTAAATTATAAAATTTATAAAATCCAAAATTTCATTTTTCTTCGATTTCCAAAATTAATTTAAAAATTCGCCACCAAAACAAAGTCGGGCGTGAACTAAATAAGTACCATTCTTAGCATGAGACAGATATGAGACATAAATAAATCACTCCATAAGATAAATAACTGGTCAATCTCAAATGATCACAAATAACTAAGCGATAAAAGATCCATCACATGCTAACTCCAAAAATCCAATCTCCAATAATGATTAAATAAAATCTGAAATAATCCCAAAATAAATCCTCTAAACAACTTTGGAACCGAATGGCCCAATAAAACTCAAATGAAGTCTCATAATACGACTGAAAAAGAAAGTCTAACTAAACTATGCCATAAAGTAAATAACTCCAGCTGCACCTCCAATGATAACTCTGATAAACTTATACAGCTTCTCCAAATTCTAATCCTGAAAAATATTAGTCAACGCATGGGTCAGAGCTAAAGCCCCGAGCAAGAATACACACTATTCCCCTCAAATGGGGTCTTTGAATCCAGACAATAGCATTATACGCAATAAATATCATAATAGAATATTTTAAATTAAACGGGATAATTAAACGCGATAGATATAAATCACTAACTACCCGCATAAATCCCCATTTATAAAGACACACCAATATGATTTTAATTTCCCAAGTCCCACGGTGTTAATTTCATTAAATTAACCAGCTTTTATTATATCCTCATTTTATTATGGCGGTCCTCCCGCCTCGGGTGATTTCTCCACCAAAAATACACATCCCCTCGTCAAAACGCCGGCTGGCCCGTTTAAACTGTCGGTCCTCGCTGATTGACGAGGTTCCACACACGACACGACATAAAACGTCGGCTGGCCCGTTTAAACTGTCGGCCCTCGCTAATTATGTCGCCAATATATTTTAATACCCGTCTTATTATCTTAGGTATTAGTTCTCAATTTCTCAATTCACAATTTATAATTTACCCCACCCTTTTATCGATGTGAGATCCTCAAAATACCCCTTCGTCCCATACCTAAGGGTTCCCAAGTCATCAATACGTCCTAACTTATGTATAGGAGGATTTTCTAACATAAATCATAACCTAGTCTCATACTTAGATAAGTGTAACGACGATAAAGTAATAAAAATCAGCCCACCCTCAAGGTGATAAAAACGCAATAATCTTCCCTCACTAGTCCCATTCTTAGAAGGCATTCTGAAATATAGGGGGAGCAAAAAAAAATACCCAACAACCCATCGTCACAAGGAAATAAAATAATACCAAAAAGTCACACAACCACGCATGATTAATCAACGTATAAAACTGCGCATGATAGTCCAATTCAATTAAATCTTTAATTTAATTATCACAACGTCAACAATACCCAAATAATCTCATTTAATTATTTTAAATTAGATATACCAATTTTTCATCATATATACATCAAAAACCAAATTTCATTATCTCTACATGTATTACATGAGTTATACGCACCCAAAAATTATTTATTTTAAAACTAGGGTTTTTCTATATGCAACCTACACCAATAAAACCCAAAATCACTCATCAATCCTACGTACCCAAAGGGTTATGAATATTATTCAGATTAAAAGATTTTATAAAAACAGCCCCATAATTAGTATTCACTTTTTCTAATTAAGTTACTAATTATTTTTAAGAAAACATGTAATTAAGTGTTTAGGCGACACTTAAAACGCATAACACTAAAGGAAAAGAATAGAGTATTCATGCCTGAATAAAAGTTGGTTTAGAAATCTGATCTTGAATGTGTATTCCTCTCAAAAATTTGACAAAGATTCGTTCTTGACGCGTCTTGAGAAAATCCGGTTAATCTTGACAAAACTTGAGTTGAAAGTTATGTAGAATGGGGCTAGGGCTTTGAGGTTGAAGAAGATGAAGAAGATAAGAGGATTCTGATTTTTGAGAAGGCTAAAATGTGTTTTAAAAGATCTAAACTCGTCACTTTATGTTTATATACCAAAAAGAATTAGAGTCCTAATCAAATACAAATACTTAAAAAAATCATTACGGACGATCGGACCATTAGAATCGCTTGAAATTTTTGTTTGTTGTAATGAACGTCGAGATAGGACTGTTGACAAAAATTCAACTTGATCGGACGGTCGGATTTCTAAAAATATTATTTTTACAAGAAAGTTTTATGTTTTGAGGATTCTTAGAGAGTTTTATATTTTGAGGACTCTTCTAAATAATAAAAATTCAATTAAAACTCCATTTTAATTCCGTTTCCAATTCCGTTTGAAAATTCATTTTTCAAATATAAAAACCAACACTTTAAATTATAAAATTTATAAAATCCAAAATTTAATCTTTCTTCGATTTCCCAAATTAATTTAAAAATTCCCATTTAAAAAATCCGGGTTGTTACACAGGTATGTTGTGTTAGATTCTCGATATTAACAGTGATACATGACTTTTTTTTTACAGTGAATGTTTTCATAAAGTCCATTTAAGGGAGTCGTATGCTTTACATATACATTTTTTCCATGGAAAAAAAAAACAGCACGGTTTTCCTTCTACAGTTCTTTTGTTTTTTAAATTTTTTCTATCTATATTTTTCCTTATATTACTCAGTTGTTCTCTCTCTATATGTATGAAGACATAATCTTCATATAACACCCTCTTTTCATTTGAAAATTAATTAATTAGGGTTTCATAATTTCCCCTAATCTTGAGATAACTAAAATACATAATTGCAAAAAACATACCCAATTTAAATTTTACTATATTGGAATCATAAATGTATCAGACGTGATATTATGTTAGTAATAGAATATTACTAGCAGATAATGTAACAGCAATAGAAGAAGAGAAAACTGAGTTTTTATTATATATCTTTCACACGTTAATCCCAAGCTACAGGTCTAGTTTATAGTACATCAGTTCCTAGTTTCTAGGAGAGATAGAAATAGATATTTGAAATTTGAATACAAATGTGAGCTGAGAGGATTTCCACAGATATGCGATTTGTTACGGAACTGTTATTGACTTGGTTAACATGCCCCCGCAAGTTGACGGTGAGCGTGATTGAAGCATCAACTTGTTTCGTATGAAATTAAATTTTGTAGATGAGAGTCCTTTGGTGAAGATGTCGGCAAGTTGATCATCCGTAGATATAAAGTGAACTTGAAGAGCTTTCTTGGCAACTTGATCACGAACAAAATGAAAGTCAATTTCAACATGTTTGGTGCGTGCAAGAAATACCGGGTTTGCCGAAAGGTAGGTTGCACCAATATTGTCACACCAAAGTATGGGAGGTTTTTGGGGAGGGAGATTTAGTTCAGTTAATAATGATTTGAGCCAAATTAATTCAGCGGAGACATCTGCAAGAGCTTTGTATTCGGCTTCGGTGGATGACCGAGAAACAGTCTTTTGCTTCTTGGATTGCCAAGAGATAAGATTATTGCCAAGAAAAATAGCGAACCCACCCGTGGATTTACGATCATCAATACAACCAGCCCAATCAGAATCAGTGAAGGCTTGTAAATGAAGGGACGAGGATTTATTGAGTTGGAGACCATATGAGGACGTGTTTTTGAGATAACGAAGAATTCGTTTAACAAGAGACCAATGGGAGTCAGTGGGAGAATGCATGAATTGACAAGCTTTATTGACGGCAAATGAGATGTCGGGTCGGGTGAGAGTGAGGTATTATAGAGCACCAACCGCTTGTCTATAAGGAGTAGGATCGGATAAGGGTGCGCAATCCACATTCAGAACTTGACTGATCACGACCCCGTTCTACCTTCCCAAAACTGTTGGACCCTCCCTAGGCAATAAGGATCACTCGCTTGTGTCTTCATATTCCATTAACCCATCTCGGGTGTGACGATTCTCGCTGCTATAAACGTTCTGACTATCTTCTTCCTCTAACGTAGTTCAGTCCACCCTATTATTCCAACTCTACTGCTAACTGATTAGGTAAAAATTCTTCTTAATTTATCCCTTGATTTAGTTACTTTTAGCCTCTCGAACAACGTAATTGATTTGAGTTTATCTCATAATCTTGCTACTGACTGATCTTAATGAGTACACCGAGTTCCTGGTATTTCATAGTGATTTTACAGGTATTTGATGTCAAGAAATGAAAGAAGGAAACTCAAAAGGGCAAAAGCATAATTTCCACCTGGAATTCGGATGAGGTACCTAAAGAGAAGTTGAAGATATCACATTCACGAGCACATAGGAAGAAACGACACCTCAATCGGAGTACCGGAACAAAAGTTATGAGCAGTCAAAGTGAAGCAAAAAAGTCAAATAGGCAGACCGGTCCGCCCCTACCCCGGAGCGGTCCGCTTTGCCAAAATCCAGAAGACCCCGGATCACAAGCAAACAGAAGAAGGCAAAAATAAAAAGAACCGGTCCGCCCCCGGACAGGTCCGCCCCAAAATAAAAAGAACCGATCCGCTTCAGAGGCAGACCGGTCTGCCTAAGGCCCGGACCGGTCCCGGTATCGAGATTTGCAAAATCTTATCTTCTTCCAAAGAATTTTAGTGCAGTTGAAATTCCTAAATTCATGGAGGGTATAAAAACCCAGTTTATTATTGTTATTGAGGACGGATTTTTAGAGAGACTAATAGTTAGTTTTTCCTTTTTTCCCAAAAACCCTAGTTTAGCTACAAATGCCAATTTGAATTCAGAGATTGGAGTTTTATTCAGAGATTAGTTGATTACAAGTTTTAGTTATTGCTGCAATTACTGGTTGGGTGAAATTAGTGAGTTATTTCTTCTTCTAAATTCTATTCTACATCATTCCACTAATTTTCCATAATTTAATCATGTTTTTCTGCAAATAAAATACTGTTTCCATCACTTTCATCATGTTAGGCTAGTGTAACACCCCGCCTAATTAAATACCGGGTGGCCAGTCCCATACCAAATTAAAACAGAATATACAGTTGGCTCATTCTTAGCATCACTGTCGAAAACATTTACAACTCACCCAATACTCAATTAAGCTGGTGTTAAAAACTTTCCAAATTTTAATTTAACAAAATCCATTTCCAGTTTAAGAATAACACAACACATTTTATTCTACAACACTGATAACCAAATAGATAGCACTAAAGAATTTAGATGCAATTGGAATAAACATTCCCAAATAATATTAATCCATTACAGAAATCCCAACAATATTAATTGTATTGAAAAGACCCGAATACAATAGTATCTGACTCCGATAGGAAAAGATAACTGAATCCTTTGGGCGACATGCCCTAACTAAGAATACTGTGAATCAAATGAAGATAAGCATCTAAGAAAAACTCCATAAATCCATAGCTCGTCAATATCAACTAAGGATGGTGTCCCTGCTGCTGGACACCTGATATAGAAGATACAATAGAAAAGAAAATATGCAAGGAAACGGGTCAGAGCCCGAATGTGTAGATGATTTTTAAAACAGCAAGTATTTAACAAGTGCAATAAATCTTTTATTATGTACATGTTAAACCCAACTCTCACTTTCCATTCTCACCTCTCAACTAGAGTGAACACTTAACGTTTCCTATTAACCTCCTAGTTAATGGTTCCTCTTTAACAATTCCATAATATAATTACATTCCCATATCATAACCCCATATGTCCCATACCATACGTCACATTATTATTCATTTACATTTCTCATTTATATAATTAGTTTCTCATTAACATGAATCATTTCTCATTAATATGAATTAAGCTTTTCAAATCTATAAGAATAAACATTTGTTAACTTAATTCCATTCTTTTCTCAATTCACCATTATCTACAATTATCACCGTGGATAGATTTAACCATAATAAATATCCATTCATTCATTTAATTCATTATATATATATATATATTCATATATAATACAGCACCCCGAGTCACAACTGCGGTGCAATGCATTACTCTGCTATCATGTCCCATCATCCCAGGTCACCGAAAATGGGAAAAAAGGTTCGGTAAGGATTCCTCAAACCACAAACAACAACACAATCATTGGAGGCAAACATAGTTCTCATACCCATGGGTCACGCACATACCTACGTACCCACAGTCAGTGGACTTATCAACACCCCGATAAGTCTTTCATAGACCTATGTTCTCGAGCGACAAATCAAAGATCCCATGGATTCATCAGGATATGACTTTCCTCACGCGCAAACCTCCCACCGATAGCAAGTAAGCTAGGTATGTCATACACATAATCATTAATCAATCAAATAGGTATTATCATACCTATAGTATAATATCAATAAGGTAATATCACTACCCTAAGATAATTCCCATACGTAGCATTATATCTCTTTTAAATTCCACGTATTAAAATATTATATCTTTACTTCATAATTTAATTATCCTCGCATCCTATAACATCTCTCCACTCCCGACGTCGTTAAGGTTCATGCGCGGAGCGTCTCGCAAAGCGAAATCCAAACAAGGAACCCCTCCAATACACTACTACTTAACTTTGTCGATAGAGGAGGTTCGTCAACTTCAAATATGCGATCGGAATAACCTCATCCCCTCTTTCAACCAAATGTGTTCTAAACTCCCATCTCTATCCAGGAGCCATACCACTACGCTCTTGTACTACACTCAGCCCTTGCGAAATCAATAATGAGCTTAAACTCAGTCATTGATGTTCAAAGTGTAACCCTAAGGCTACCCTCACTCAATACACAAGATTCAAATAGATTTTTCCTCAACATATATTCAGTACGAAGTCACTTATACCCTACTGGGCCATATCACCATATCTCCCGAATTACTACGAATTAAATTCTCCCTTTAATTAAGGTTTAAACCGATAATTCCAAATCTCTTATAAACACCTCTTCTTTCACTTAGGATTAAACCCTCTTGTAAACTTAAAGATACCTAGATATTATATTCAATCACCCCTACGGGTCCTATCTTTAATCCTCATGCATCCCAATTAGAATTCAACAAATGAATCTAGCAACCGAAATTCCTTTAAATTAATTATCATTATTTCTAATCAATTAAATCCCAATCAAATTAATTCAAATCTTAACTAGGGCTTACTGATCTTCTCTAAGTCCCATAATATCCAATTAATAATCATCGAAGATCTACAAAAGTTTTGGGATAAGAACCAACATTAAAAAGAAACAACATCATGAATTCTCATATTTTAAATACTCAGAAAAATCAGATCCAAAAATTATTCAAATCATCAATCCGACTTCAGATTTGGATTCTACACGAAAAATTGAGGGAGGTATGTCTTTTGAGTTTTTCTTAAATCTCATCCAAATGCACTCAAAAAGGAGATCTAAACAATTCCAAATTGGCTCTTCTCATTCCACTCGTTTTTGCCTCTTTTTCCAGAAAATTATCAACATATTATCTTCAAGAACACTAAATTATTTTCATAATTTCTTCCACAAATTAATGAATATTTATTGGATTACTAACTACCTACAACATGAGTTTAATTCCTATATATTTTTAGATTCCAAAAATCCATTAACAACTATATCCTTTCATCTTCCAAGCATGAAAATCATCTCTTTTTATAACTATCCTAACATGGACAATATACGAACTTAAATTGCAAATATCAAACACTTGCCTTTACTGAAGATCTGATCCTTTGGAGTTGAATAACATAGGTGGTGATGGTGGTGGTGACCTTTGACCTTTGGTTCTCCTCCTTTCCAAGCAAGCTTTTCCCTTCCCAAGCAACCTTTCACTCTCTCTAGGAAGATGACTTCTCTAATTTGTGAAGAGGCGATGTATAACCCATGTACACTTAATCTACCAATACTTATAATAAGACAAAACCCGAAATCACTATTCATCCCTCTTGTAAAAATTACCAAAATGCCCTTTTGGGTTGTCTTTTCATTTCCAAATGACCCGAGACTCAAAATTAACATCCAAATAGACTTTTCTGACTATTTCGAACCTTCCGGACGCAATGACGCAGTCGAAATGACTATAAGGTCGATAGAAAATAAATTTTCTTTTTAATTTAATAAATTAGTCCCGACACGTCCCATACCGCGTCTGACTAAAAATTCAAATTACCGAATTTATATCATACCGTCATATCAATGACATCACATTCATATATTAC
The DNA here is from genome assembly GCA_949130495.1 of Sambucus nigra. NCBI lineage: Eukaryota > Viridiplantae > Streptophyta > Magnoliopsida > Dipsacales > Adoxaceae > Sambucus > Sambucus nigra. Next base: position 436,249,077 of record OX422223.1, on the reverse strand, counting down.
CTAAATATATTTAAATAATATTTAGAATCATCCATTTTAATATCCACCGTACGGATAAAACCCGAATGAATTAATTAATAATAAAATCCAATTAATCCATTAATTTAAAATATAACCCATTTTAAAAGTCATTTAAAATCACGGGGTATTACATACTTCCCCCCTTATAACAGAATTTGTCTCGAAATTCAGGAATATAAGTCATACCGGTAAGGTCAACTCCGACTATAAATCTCGCATCGCAAGAAATCCAAGATGTACCGCCCATACAGTACATTAACAAAATCCCTATCGATGTTATACGCCAAGCCTCACCATATAGTTTAAACTGAATCAAATTTAGACTTTACCTAATCTTCCCTATACCGTCCTCAACAAACTTTGGGAAAAAAATGATCCTCTAGTAGTGAACAAATAAATCCTGAATTCTCAATTACTTACCTTTTTGACAATTATGAAAAATACTACAATTCAATCATCCAGGGCGCCCATACACCCTCTCGTACCGCTTTCAATATTAAAAGTTTTCGCAAAGGTTATAAACTCATTTCCCAAAGACCTAACTTATTTTGACTCCCAACGGTTATTAGTTTCATGCGTGGGGTGTCTCGCAAGCGAAATCCAAACAAGGAACCACCCCGATACACTACTTCCTAAAGTAGTTGGCCATCGAAACTCCTAAGGTCCTTAGTCAATAATATATAAAAATTTTGGTTATATACAAAAAAAATATCAGGTTTATCGTTTTAAAACATAAATTTGGTTTTTATCGATTTCAAATAAGGTCTACGCATCTACTCTCTTATAGAAGACAAGATGCAGACATATGCTCTCATATACCACAAGTCAATGCACGCCGATAGTCAAATCACGCTCGGACATGCCCAAGATAAGTAATCCCATGATAAAAATCAAACCCACGTGATAACATGTAATATAAAGGTGTCCCATACCCCTCAGTGAGTCTACGTAAATAACGATGCTATAGGCTAAGTTTAGCAACCCTTTTGCCCACACAATAACAATCACTACAAAAATCAATATACGCTTCATAATCCCTTAGATAGAAAACATACCCTCATTCGCGGGTGGTGGTTGTTGACTCCCACTAATAGAACTTTGCTCCGATAAGTCAAGAAAAATTTTACCTCAAATTTTCAGTTCTAGTTAACCACACTCCACTATATGCCCAAGCCTTTGAATATATTGCCTTCGTTAGGTAACACACATAATTCCCGCATTTCAAGAACTTCTACTGATGTCTCTCTTCAATTTTCCATAATAGGGGTGACCTCGACTACGGTCATCATACTCGAACATACTTCATAACCTCCTAAGTACGATCTTCGCTATCCATTCAATGGCCCTCATCTGCCATACTTCTTTGTTCGATCACTCCTGAACGTAAATAAGATTCACTGATATATACGGAATCTTACCAAAGAGATCAACAATCCTAAACATAGGGCTCTATATCAAAGAACGCTAAGCTGAAAACACAGTAAGCCGTACAGATCCTAAAGGACACTAGAACCTGATGCACTGATACCACCTGTAACACCCCGCCTAATTAAATACCGGGTGGCCAGTCCCATACCAAATTAAAACAGAATATACAGTTGGCTCATTCTTAGCATCACTGTCGAAAACATTTACAACTCACCCAATACTCAATTAAGCTGGTGTTAAAAACTTTCCAAATTTTAATTTAACAAAATCCATTTCCAGTTTAAGAATAACACAACACATTTTATTCTACAACACTGATAACCAAATAGATAACACAAAAGAATTTAGATGCAATTGGAATAAACATTCCCAAATAATATTAATCCATTACAGAAATCCCAACAATATTAACAGTATTAAAAAGACCCAAATACAATAGTATCTGACTCCGATAGGAAAAGATAACTGAATCCTTTGGACGACATGCCCTAACTAAGAATACTGTGAATCAAATGAAGATAAGCATCTAAGCAAAACTCCATAAATCCATAGCTCGTCAATATCAACTAAGGATGGCGTCCCTGCTGCTGGACACCTGATATAGAAGATACAATAGAAAAGAAAATATGCAAGGAAACGGGTCAGAGCCCGAATGTGTAGATGATTTTTAAAACAGCAAGTATTTAACAAGTGCAATAAATCTTTTATTATGTACATGTTAAACCCAACTCTCACTTTCCATTCTCACCTCTCAACTTAAGTGCACACTTAACGTTTCCTATTAACCTCCTAGTTAATGGTTCCTCTTTAACAATTCCATAATATAATTCCATTCCCATATCATAACCCCATATGTCCCATACCATACGTCACATCATTATTCATTTACATTTCTCATTTATATAATTAGTTTCTCATTAACATGAATCATTTCTCATTAATATGAATTAAGCTTTTCAAATCTATAAGAATAAACATTCGTTAACTTAATTCCATTCTTTTCTCAATTCACCATTATCTACAATTATCACCGTAGATAGATTTAACCATAATAAATATCCATTCATTCATTTAAGTCATTATATATATATTCATATATAATACAGCACCCCGAGTCACAGCTGCGGTGCAATGCATTACTCTGCTATCATGTCCCATCATCGCAGGTCACAGAAAAGGGGACAAAAGGTTCGGTAAGGATTCCTCAAACCACAAACAACAACAAAATCATTAGAGGCGAACATAGTTCTCATACCCATGGGTCACGCACATACCTACGTACCCACAGTCAGCGGACTTATCAACTCCCCGATAAGTCTTTCATAGACCTATGTTCTCGAACGACAAATCAAATATCCCATGGATTCATCAGGATATGACTGCCCTCACGCGCAAACCTCCCACCGATAGCAAGTAAGCTAGGTATGTCATACACATAATCATTAATCAATCAAATAGGTATTATCATACCTATAGTATAATATCAATAAGGTAATGTCACTACCCTAAGATAATTCCCATACGTAGCATTATATCTATTTTAAATTCCACGTATTAAAATATCATATCTTTACTTCATAATTTAATTATCCTCGCATCCTATAACATCTCTCCACTCCCGACGTCGTTAAGGTTCATGCGCGGAGCGTCTCGTAAAGCGAAATCCAAACAAGGAACCCCTCCAATACACTACTACTTAACTTTGTCAATCGAGGAGGTTCGTCAACTTCAAATATGCGATCGAAATAACCTCATCCCCTCTTTCAACCAAATGTGTTCTAAACTCCCATCTCTATCCAGGAGCCATACCACTACGCTCTTGTACTACACTCAGCCCTTGCGAAATCAATAATGAGCTTAAACTCAGTCATTGATGTTCAAAGTGTAACCCTAAGGCTACCCTCACTCAATACACAAGATTCAAATAGATTTTTCCTCAACATATATTCAGTACGAAGTCACTTATACCCTACTGGGCCATATCACCATATCTCCCGAATTACTATGAATTAAATTCTCCCTTTAATTAAGGTTTAAACCGATAATTCCAAATCTATTATAAACACCTCTTCTTTCACTTAGGATTAAACCCTCTTGTAAACTTAAAGATACCTAGATATTATATTCAATCACCCCTACGGGTCCTATCTTTAATCCTCATGCATCCCAATTAGAATTCAACAAATGAATCTAGCAACCGAAATTCCTTTAAATTAATTATCATTATTTCTAATCAATTAAATCCCAATCAAATTAATTCAAATCTTAACTAGGGCTTACTGATCTTCTCTAAGTCCCATAATATCCAATTAATAATCACCGAAGATCTACAAAAGTTTTGGGATAAGAACCAACATTAAAAAGAAACAACATCATGAATTCTCATATTTTAAATACTCAGAAAAATCAGATCCAAAAATTATTCAAATCATCAATCCGACTTCAGATTTGGATTCTACACGAAAAATTGAGTCAGGTATGTGTTTTGAGTTTTTCTTAAATCTCATCCAAATGCACTCAAAAAGGAGATCTAAACAATTCCAAATTGGCTCTTCTCATTCCACTCGTTTTTGCCTCTTTTTCCAGAAAATTATCAACATATTATCTTCAAGAACACTAAATTATTTTCATAATTTCTTCCACAAATTGATGAATATTTATTGGATTACTAACAACCTACAACATGAGTTTAATTCCTATATATTTTTAGATTCCAAAAATCCATTAACAACTATATCCTTTCATCTTCCAAGCATGAAAATCATGTCTTTTTATAACTATCCTAACATGGACAATATACGAACTTAAATTGCAAATATCAAACACTTGCCTTTACTGAAGATCTGATCCTTTGGAGTTGAATATCATAGGTGGTGATGGTGGTGGTGGCCTTTGACCTTTGGTTCTCCTCCTTTCCAAGCTAGTTTTTCCCTTCCCAAGCAACCTTTCACTCTCTCTAGGAAGATGACTTCTCTAATTTGTGAAGAGGCGATGTATAACCCATGTACACTTAATCTACCAATACTTATAATAAGACAAAACCCGAAATCACTATTCATCCCCCTTGTAAAAATAACCAAAATGCCCTTTTGGGTTGTCTTTTCATTTCCAAATGACCCGAGACTCAAAATTAACATCCAAATAGACTTTTCTGACTATTTCGAACCTTCCGGACGCAATGACGCAGTCGAAATGACTATAAGGTCGATAGAAAATAAATTTCCTTTTTAATTTAATAAATTAGTCCCGACACGTCCCATACCGCGTCTGACTAAAAATTCAAATTACCGAATTTATATCATACCGTCATATCAATGACATCACATTCATATATTACCTAAATATATTTAAGTAATATTCAGAATCATCCATTTTAATATCCACCGTCCGGATAAAACCCGAATGAATTAATTAATAATAAAATCCAATTAATCCATTAATTTAAAATATAACCCATTTTAAAAGTCATTTAAAATTACGGGGTATTACAGCTAGATTTTCTAAGGTCGGGGTACATGAACCCAGCCTGATGTATTAATTGTATGTGTATAAAATTAGTCCTCTTAATTTAGTGATTAATTACGACCGTATTGTGTAGAAACATAACGATTGTAGGTCCTTATATCTCGTTTGCCTCTGGGTAACCGTGATGATTTAGAATGCAATTCGAGTGTTACTATCGTGATACCGATTTACTCGTCCTCAGATTAAGTATGACGCAGGCTTGAACCTCGTATACGTAATGCTTGGGAGTACTAAATTCCGGGTCAAATTAATCAGTTAAATTTATGATTAATATTATAACTACAATTCACAAGGGTTGGGAGATTGTATTCCCGTCCTGATTTTCTCATCACTTAGTCAAAAGTTTCAAATCATCTTTCATTTATATTTTAGATAGTTTAGTATAGTTGCATTTCTTCAAAATTTCATAATTTCATTTAGCATAATCATTCTCAGAAACCAAATCATTTTTCCTTTCTTTTTAGAGTCAGAGTTAGGATTCCTTCGTCTTTTCCCGTCGTTACAACTACGTTGTCCTTTTTCCCTGAGGATCAATACCCGACTTACTGAGATTATTACTTGAGCGACAGGCTTGCACTTGATCCTAGAGTGAACGCATTTCTGCGACACATTTTCAGTCGCGTCACTAACAACCCTTAGGCATATGGCGCCACACATTCATTTCCATGTTACCTCATCTCAAACGATACGGAATATTCAAATAATCAGGGCGCCTATACATCCTATATCTCGTCCATTCTACAGAAATATCACAGATGCAATTCACATGCATCAAATTCGGCCCCGCATGCTCTTGATGATCATACAACATAGGTAGGCTCGCTTACTGTACTCATCATGACTCAATTCTTCTCTAGATTTCTCCACTTGTCAACTATTGGTGCAAATGTTCCATAGTGCTCTCTACATAGCACTAGTTGGCCCATCTGGCCTTAAATCGTATAATAACTCTTAGCTCAAAGTGTTTTCTATATACACTACTAGAAAAATGACAATTAAGAACACCTAATTTATTGTTCCAAAATCTCATTTGTTGTCCCTAATAGTATTTTGGACAACCATAAGGACATGAAGAGTTGTCCTATCAAGTGGGCGTCAAAAAAGGCTAAAAGGACAACAATTGTTGTCCTCATTTAGTTTTTAGGACAACAGGAAGTCGTCCTTTTATCTTTGTCTTTTTAATTCCAAATACTACTATATGTTTATAAAAACAAATGTTGTTGTCCTGTGAAATGAAGTATTAGGGACAGAAGTAGTTGTCCTGAATAAATTTTGGCGCATAAAATTTGACGCCAAATTAATATTTTAAAAGGCAACTGTAGTTGTCCTAAAAGATAAATGTATATATATTTGTTTTATAAACTGCATTGTAGTCAACCTAAATTCAATTTCTAATATAATAACAATAAATTAAAAAAACAAAACCGCAAAGTCACATAATAAAAAATTTTAATATTTAAAATAATAACAAAACAAAATAGTATTTAATCACACTTCACAAAATAAACACTACCACATATATTCAAATCGTCATTTGCACTTCAAATTTAGTTACATCAATACATAGGCAAGCGTGGTTATCAGAAGTATCAACTATTACTATTGCTGGTAGTGATGGTAGCGGGATGCCCGCCTCTCATATCATACGAGGTATTTCAATCTTAGGTTCTGCTAGAGTTTCTCTCTTGGCCCTTGCGACTGTTTCTTGTATCTCAGTTTTTAAATCGGCAGGCACCATATCAATTTCTTCTTGATAACGATTCTATTGTGCCTTAACCTATCCCTGATAACGAGTCTCTCACTTATTGGCGTCCTTCTCTAGTCGAGCAATCTCATTATGATAATAATGAGATGATGTGGTTGAACGTGGAGTAATTGGTTTAATACATACTCCCATAAACAAATGCTCGTCCATGTTCGTCTGGTCCTCTCACATCCTCAAATATAGCATCCCTAACTTCTACCCTATTTTGTTGATCTAGTGGTAGCTCGTCCAATTATCTTTTAATCATTTCCTAAAAATTAATAAAAAAAAACATATAGCACAATCAACCTCTTTTCATAATTGGAATTTACAAACATTCACCAAAAAAAAAAAAATTCAGAATGTAACTAAGTCATTAACATTTTCATTTATCAACATATTTATACTTCTCTACTAGCCACTCCATCATCACATCATATTTGAGATCCTTTTTCTTACGTGTCCATCTCCAAACACTCAATTTGTCGATGGGCTCCTATTTGACAACATATAATTTGTATAAATATAGAAAACATATTAACAAAATACCAAAAAGAACATATATATAATCACACTAGAGTAAGAACATAAATACTAACTTGTTGTTTTATTACAACAATTGAAGTTCTCCCAATTCTAGGGTGTGAACAAAAATATGCCCAGTTAATTATATTCCTATCTGGAAGTCAATATAAATAATGTTAATGACATTTCAAGTTACTTGTAATTATTTGCAAATCCACCCCACCGATATAATATATTATTTTTAGAAAGTTTTAACAGAGTTTCCATTATTTTTACATGCAATCCAACCCATTTAATCATCAACATTAACATCAATAATTTACAAAAATATATATATATAATCAATTCCACCAATTCAAAACAGCCCCCACCCTTTATAACACATCCCGACCGAACTCAAAACATCCCCCACACCCCGACGTTACCCAAAATAGCCCCCACATCCCACCCGAACCCAAAACATCCCCACCACAACCCGAACCCAAAACAGTCCCCATCCTCCCACATACACCCCACCCGAACAAAAAATAACCCCCACCGATACAATGTGTTATTTTTAGAAAATTTCAACAAAGTTTCCTTTGTTTTTACTATGGGTGTTCGCGTTTCGGTCTGGTCCAATTTTAATGTATTTTTTGGACCGGACAACATTAATGGGTCCTAGAAAATTATGGATCGAGAACCGATCGGAATAATCGGTCTCGGTCCTATTCGGTTTTCAGGCAGTCCGAATACAATATCGATCCTATACGGTCCAAAAATAACTAATATAAAATGATACCCTAAAATTAGAAAAAAGGATTACAATCAAATGATCAAGGTGTAAACTTTATCTCTAAAATCCATCTCAAAAATCACAAAATAACCCAATATCTAATTTCCAAAACCCATCTATTAATGAGTCTTTTACCCACAAGAAGAATCACAAAAAAAAGGCAGTAGCAAAATAACACAATATCAAATTTTAAAAACTGAGAATGCACAGTGTGATACTGATTTGAATAAAATAGCAATTCCAATTAAACTTTTATTTAATCGATTGTCAATTTTAATCCAAATTAATTTAGCCCAATTTTAATTCAGCCCCAAAACATCTAGGTGTAGTGGATCATGCAAACACAAATAATAATTACTGACTCACAGATTTCAGAAAAAATTCCAAAAGGGCAAAACCTTTTATTTCACGATAAAAACATAAATCGCAACTTACAATAATTATAATGAAATATGCAAAGAATTTACCGCGACAAACTCTTAAGAACCTTAGTTCTGAATTGGAAACGAATCAACCGCATAAGAACCAAAAAGACAAGAAGTCTAGTCAGCCCAAGAACACCCACGAATACTCCCTTTGACACGCAGTCAACATCAGCCCAATACCTCCCTCAAGTGGTACCTAGATCAACAGTAGGTTATCATCCCTACAAGACAAACTCCATCACATATGCACCTTGGGTTCCGTAGCAATTCACTAAAAGAAATTGGGATTTTTGAATTGAAAACAAAAGGATTTGAACCCTAAATGAAGAAGAGTAAAAGTATTTTGCATAAAACTCATCAAAACACTCGATCTCAAGCATGATAATTCTTTCAAATTGAGTAGTTAAATTTTACAATTTAGACTCTTTGGCAGCATTAGTGCCTTCATGGGTAAGTTGTAATATATCTCACGCTTATTTAGATGTGGTGCACATCATAATTCTTCAAAACTTCTCAGGAGTGATGTCACCAGAAATCGCACTCGGCCCGCGTGAATTAAAAGTACTCCACCTAAACTCATCCTCAGTCCACTCAGTCACGACTTTAAGATTAGTGACATTTTCTACGGTGACGGTGGGAGGAGTCCAACCTCTTTCACAAACTACCCAAACTCTCTCATCGATTACTTTCAAATGTGATTTCATGCGTGCTTTCAAGTTGGCATAATTAGATTCGTCAAAAATTGGCAACCGATTATATAAGTTTTTGTTTAAAGACATTGCTACAATTTTTCAAAAAAAATCAATATCACACAATTTTTTCAGAAAAAAAGGAATTAACAATAAATTATTGATACCTGCTCTGATACCAATTTGGAAATGCGCGGTGTGATGCTGATTTGAATAAAATCGCAAATTCCAATTAAACTCTTATTTAATCAATTGTCAATTTTAATCCAAATTAATTTAGCCCAATTTTAATTCAGCCCTAAAACATCTAAGTGTAGTGGATCATGCAAACAGAAATAATAATTGTTGACTCACAGATTTCAAGAAAAATCCCCAAAGGGAAAAACCTTTTATTTCACTATAAAAACGTAAATCCCAACTTACATTAATTACAATGAAATTTGCAAAGAATTTACCGCAGCAAACTCTCAAGAACCTAAGTTCTGAATCAACAATGAATCAACAGCAGAAGATCCACAAAGACACGCAATCCAGTCAGACCAAGAACACCCACGAATACTCTCTTTGACACATAGTCAACGTCATCCCAGCACCTCCCTCAAGTGGCACCTAGATCAATAGTACATTGTCCTCCCTATAAGAAAAACTCCAGCACATATGTATCTTGGGTTCCAAATAAATTCACTAAAAGCAATTGGGATTTGTGAATTGAAAGCAAAAGGATTTGAACCCTAAATGAAAAAGACTAAAAGTATTTTGTTGTTAGCAGTTTGTGCAGAAAAAAATTCGTCAGGTCTTCTAACGAAAATGGAGTCATTTAACATGCTTTATATAAAAAAAAACTTAAGTCGACGCGTGGCTCGAACGAAACCATGATGTCGCTCGAATGAGTTGTGAAGTCGCTCGAACGAGTTGTGAAGTTGCTCGAATGAGACTTCACGCGATAAGAAAATGTTGCTTGAACGACCTTCCTCTGTCGCTCGAACGACAAGTGTAAAAAAACTAAAAATCTATTTCATCAAAAACTCTGTTTCAACACTTAGAAAAAATTCTATTTGATGAAAAAAACACCTCAACGCTTGGAAAATATTTTAGAAAATATCCCAACACTTTTAAATGAACCGTAAAGTAACCAAAACACAGTCTTACCAAAATTCATCTCTTGGAGGCTTGAATGTTGAAGAAGCTTTAATATTCGAATTAGTATTCATTTATCTTCAAACTTGAACTTCTTCTTCGACAGCTTGTACTGGTATACGACATACACTAATGTAAACAGAACTTATAAAATATGTCCTTACAAAAAACCAACTCAAAATTCATGAAATCTGTCTTCTCATCATTTGTTACTTTTAAATAGAAAAATTGGAAGCATCAAACTTACAAATAATTTCGTGAGTTCAAAAACATCTCATTATTTTGCCTAATGCTTTCCGATTGTTTAACAAATTGGTCCTCGTGGATAAGGTCCACTGACTGAAAAAAACTCAAAGATATAATAAAAAATGCCAACATGTTAGAAGATGCGTACAAAATCAGAAAATGGAAAGATCAGATATGGAAAAAAAAACTGAGTGTAGAGAAATATATATAACATTTCATAAGAAAGAGGGAAAAAATGACAGTGTATACGAACAATAATATAATGTTTTTAGTGTGATTCCTCCATAAAAAACAATAATATAAATAAAAAAAGATACCCATGCTTGTGATTTTGAGTGTGGTTCCTCCATAAAAAAATATTCGTGAAGTCAAGATTCAACCTACAATAAAAACAAACAAATAATTACTACTAACCCCAATAAATAACTATGTAAATATGTATACTAACTATAAATCATTGTAATATGTATACTAACTATTTTTGGGATAACTATGTAACCCAAATAACTATGTAAATCCCGTTCAAAACTATCAACCCAAATATCAACTCTATTTGGGGATCTAGAAGATTGTAGAGGAATCAAAACTTAGATTGTAACCCAAGTAGATAGATCGTAACCCAAATAGATATATCTAGCAGAGCATAACTTAGATCGTACCTTAAGGTCATCTGGTTGGGGATTTAGGAAGTCCGACTAGGGATCGTAAGAGACGAAGAAGGACAGTGCTATGTAGATAGAGAGAAAAAGAAATGTTAAATGGGTTGTTGGTATATTATGGGTGCTGCGTAGAGAGAGAAAAGAAGAAATTTTAAATGTTATGTTAGGGTTGGGCATTTAGGCAATCCGGTTGTGAGCGTGTGTGATGTGAGTATATATACATATATATAGGTGGTCCGGTCCGGTCCAAACCCACTTTTTAAGACCTAAGACCCAGACCGACCTGAATAATACGGTCCTCCACATTTACGACCGAACTAAAATTAAATTTAAAAACCCCCGCAAAAGTAGGCTCGGTTCGATTTTTTCGATCCATTCGGGTTCGTGCACACCCCTAGTTTTTACATGTAAACCAAATTATTTAATCATCATCATTAACATAATTAATTAAAAAACATATAAAATCACTTCCACCAATTCAAAATATCCCCCACCATACCCCACACATCCCGCCTGAATTCAAAACATTCCATACACCCCACCCTTACCCAAACCAGCCCCCACATCCCACCTAAACCCAAATCATCCCCACCCCCCGCCCGAACTTGAAACAACTACTACCCTACTCCACATACCCCACCCTATAAACGCATTAATCCTAGGGTGGTTCCACAAAGAGAACAAATTCTATTTTTGAGGATTTAATCAATTTTAAAGTCCAAGCATACAAATCCACAAATCCAATTTCAAAATCTTAAACCAATTTTATCTTTTTATCCTAAACATGCATCTATGTGATGAAACAGATAAATCAAACCATGCATCCAACAAAGGTAACATTTCAGGAAAAATCCCTTTGTAGCAAAATCTTAGCACTTTAGAAATATTATAAGATATTCGACTTAAAGATTACTCGATAACCACTACAAGTATAACGTGCTAGTCTTCGTAAATCTCTAAAGAATAACACGTGTCTCTAAGAAGTCCACATGCAAACTTCCACGATCGGTATCCATCAATCAATAATGATTATCGAGCCGAGATGAAGAAGGTGATGGGATAGTTCATTTCTAGAAAGTACGAGAAGCCTGTCAGTGCTACAGTCTCAACCATCAAGAATATCTCCCAACCTGCTACCTCTTGGGCACCAATACGTCGGCCCAATCCTGCTAGAAAAGAGTACACCGAGCTTCATGATCCCTTGTCCAAAGTCTACCAGTTGTTAAGTCAAAACCTCATCAAACCCTTGGACCCCCGTCCATTACCTATCCTACTTCCCAAGAACTTCAAGACCAATGCCCACTGTGACTTTAACCAATCCGCTAGCCATACTACCAACCAATGTTTCTACCTCATAAAAGTGGTTCAAGGCTTGATTAACCAGGCTCTCATCGCTCCCCCAAAATATCCTAAACCCAATACCACCAACAACCCAACTTCAGCCCATGCAACTGCGGCCTTCCAAGAAAATGACCCAGAATTTGACCCTTCCACTCAAATTGCACCCAGCAAAACACGTATCATCCCTATAATCTCACCCAAACCTCTCAAAGTTGGCCCATACTTTCTCCTACAACCTACCTGCTTTACCAACCAAGATCTATCACTCTCTACAAGGGCCTAGATTACTGTTTACACCCAATTCGAAGGGAAAGACATGGAGTTACCAACTGTACTGAACCAACTTCTAGAGTTTGGGATGAAATTACCCACCGAGATGACCATCGATTGTCAAAGATTATATGGCTTGCTCATAGAAGCCCAAAAATAGGCTCAGGAATCGAATGAATGGGTGGTACTTGCCGAAGAAACCAGTTTAGATGATGTGGTACATATCATGGCCGATATTTTGCAACAAACCAGCGAGATCTGCAACATTTCCTAACTACTCACTACTTTAAAGCTTCAAGGGCAGTTAGTCCCTTCATTCCTTCACCTCCCCATTGAGTGGGGAGATTTATATGAGGAAGCCATCGAGGTTGTTGACGGCATCGATTTCTTTTGGAAAGAAGATATCGTCACCACCGAATGGGGGGATGAATTTGACAGCTCAGATAATGAATCAAGTCAGGGAATAGCAAGTTCAGTAGTCAGCATTTATTGAATGATATCATTCAAAGACCTGTTAAGAGAAATCAGTAAAGTAGCCATTCGGCCAAAAATAGATGAAAAAATGGGGTTCTTAGTCTTCCCCGCCTCAATGAACCATATGACCCGATTAGGGAGACACTACAAGGATCCTATTCCTCATGTAACCGAGACAGACAAAGTAAAGAGAGTTGTTGAAGAACTTCATATGCCATAAATGCCCATTGAGGAGAGTAACATCATCGACCAACTCAAGAAAACTCAAGATAATATCACCTTATGGGGGATTTTTAGGTCCTTCTAATTACACCGTAATTATCTAATAAAACTCCTCACCAGGCCCACAATCCCTCCTTCCACCACGCCCGAATAATCTGTAAATATGGTTGCATCCTTGACCTCCACTAGACTCCTTTCCTTCTCTAAAAAAGAAATTCTAAAGGTTGGTCCTAGTCACAACTATGCCCTCAACATCTTCATTGAAGTGTTGGTAAAGATTGTCCCACTTTCACTTATTGATAATGAATCCACTCTCAATGTTCATCCGCTCATACCATTCAATTATTTGGGGTTGAAAGTTAGTGACCTTACTCATACTTCCACCGCCGTGCGTGCTTACGATAATACCCACCGAGAAGTAATGGGATCCATAAAACTCACAGTAGGGGTTGGCCCTATCAATCCTATCACTGAATTCCATGTCATTGACATACCTGTATGCTTCAACCTGCTACTTGGTCGGCCATGGCATCACAGCTTCCAAGGGGTATCTTCCTCCCTTCATCAGAAACCAAAATTTTTCACTAAAGGATAGGTTATCACCATTTTGGGGGATGAAGATGGTAGAGAAAATGCCAGCACCAACAATTCGATATTAGAAATCCAGCATCGAATTAATGACATGCTCCTTTTCAATTTCAGAGTTGATCCACTTCCCTTCCAGCAAGAGATAGTTTTAGAGATCGAGTTTTTTTCTGGAACAGTGCCCTCACGATAATGTCAATGTAAGACAGATGTTCAAAAATATGCACTTCATGACTGGACTAGGGCTAGGGAAATATCAACACAGAATACTTAACCCCATAGTCCTGAAAGAGGCATTTCCCCCCATGTGGATTGGGTTATTAAAAGAACTCAAAGCGCTTCGCCAAGCATGACTGAAAAGAGGCTTAGAAAATTCAAAAACTATTTCAAGAGATTCTATGAACGGAAGATTTATCAAGGAGGGTGAAGACTTCCCTTTCTGCAGCTTCCCTGAACCATGGTATGACCATGTCGATAAGAAGATAAAACTGATGATAAAAATCTTCTTTCTAGATAACTCCAGAAGGATTCTACCAAAATCTGGAATGAGGCCTGCCAATAAGCCTTTGACCAAATCAAATGATACCTCACCCGACCTCCGATACTTGTGCCACCGCAGCCAAGTCTACCATTTCTCTTGTACTTAATTGTAATAGATACCACAGAAGGGGCTTTACTACCCAGTATATTGAATAAACCTGCAAGGAGAGGGCCATATACTATGCCAGTTAAAAATTATCCATGTACAAAGTCAACTACACTACTTTGGAGAAAGCATATATCTCCCTAGTACGGGTCACTCAAAAGTTACGGCATTATATGCTCACTTTTCCCATCAGATAAGTATCCTGAATGGTTCCTATCTAATATTTGCTTGAGAAATTCGCCCTATCCAGCTGAATGGCTTGATGGTTAATGCTGCTAGCCGAGTTTGACATTGTGTATGTCACAGAGAAAGCCATAAAAGGGAGATCCATCTCTAATTACCTTGTTGATTGTCCTATGGAAGGAAACGTCATTTTGGTCTTCAAATTCTGGGATGAAGATATCCTCTACACTTCTCAAGAAGACCTCAAATGGAAAATGTTATTTAACGTTGCAGCCAATAAGAAAGGATCCAGTATTGGGATATTTCTTATTGCCCCTGATGACGCTGACACCCCCATCGCCATCAAACTAGACTTCCCTTGCACCAACAACATGATCGAGTACAAGGCATACACTATAGCCCTCAATATTGCTCTCAAGAAAGGTATCAAACACCTAGATTTCTACGAGTATTATTCCTTTATCATCGGTCAAGTCCTTAGAAGATGGAAAGTCAAAGACGAAAAGCTCTTGCCCCTTCCATGCCCACCTAGAAGAGTTGGCCTCCTAGTTCCAAGATATCACCTTCCACTACCTACCTCGTGTAAAGAACAGCTTTGTCGATGCCCTTGTTACCCTGGCCTCCATGGTCGACATGCCTGAAGGAATAACGATGGCCCCTTTCTCATTCCAAAAATAAGTTATGCCAACCAAGTAGTACCATATTAATCTCGTCACTGAGGAAGATTCTAACATGTTTGGGTTCTGGTACTACGACATTTGGTGCCTCCTCAAACACGGTAGATATCCCCAAGATGCCAACAAGATAGACCGTATGAACCTTCACAAGCTCGATGCTCAGTATATCATATATAATAAAGCACTGTTCAAGACAAACATTGATAGAGCCCATTTACACTTCATTATAAGGGCTACTATTAAAGAATTGATGTATAAAATACATAGCAGAGAATGTGGACCCCACATGAGCGGTTGTATGCTCGCTAAAAAGATCATCTGTCAAGGCACCATGGTTCAAGATTGCATGACCTACGTCCGAAGATGCCTTAAATGCCAACAGTTTTCCAATCTTCAACACTTGCCCCCTCGAGAGCTATACAATATGACTTCCCTCTGGCCATTCTACACCTGGGGCATTGATATCATAGGGAAGGTGATACCCAAATATTCAAATGGGCATGATTTCATTATAATCGTCGTTGATTACTTCATCAAATGGGTCTAAGGTGAGTCATACGCAATGCTGAATGCTAAGAAAGTGGCCAAGTTTATTAGAAAAAATATCATCTCCCAATATGAAGTTCCTCATGAGCTAGTATCAGATAATGGGTTACACTTCGAAGATGAGGTCACAGAACTAGTCGGCGAGTATGGGATCCTGAGAAAAAAATCCTCTCACTACCGATCTAAACCAACGTTGTTGTCGAAGCTGCCAATAAAAATCTCGAATCTATCATCAGCAAAATGATCGAGAGTTGTCGAGATTGGTGTTGTTGAATTAATTGGTTTCGCAAGCATCAGTATGTCATTGACACCATTCTCTCGAGGATGAAACATTTCTTTTGTCTGTTTTGTACCAAATAGGTTGGCGAATATATCTCAATACATTATCAACACATCACCCTATGACAATGACCGAAGTACCCTGAGGAAGTGCACGAGACCCCCCACGTACGCGCTTCAACTAGGAGGGATGGCCACACCATGGATACAACTTCCTCTCTACCATCGGATTTCGAACCATATATAGATACCAATTTCTCAGAAGCTCTATTTCCCCAATATTTGTTGCCCTAAAAGAAAAAGGTGCAAGTTGACAAAATGTTGGAAGTATTCAAGCAAGTACAAGTCAATATCCCACTGCTTGATGCTATACAACAAGTCCCGTCCTACACCAAATTTTTTATGGACCTTAGTACCTTTAAGAGAAAAACCAAAGTACCTAAGAAATCTTTTCTCACCGAGCAACCTAGGTCGATAATTTAGTATAAATCCCCTATCAAGTATAAGGATCTTGGGACTCCAACGATCTCTATCAAGATAGGGCAGCATCACTTCGAGAAACCTCTTTTAGACTTAGGAGCAAGTGTGAATCTTTTTCCGTACACAATGTATGAGAAACTACATTTTGTGGAGTTAAAGCCCTCTAAGATGATATTGTCCTTTGTCGATCGATCTATTAAGGTACCTAGAGGTGTTGTAGAGGACATCTTAATTAAAGTAGGTGGGTTTGTCTTTTCGGTACACTTTGTGGTATCAAACACACAACATGCACTAAACTCATCCATGCAAATCTAGATCATCCTCGATCGACCCTTTTTGGCTACTTTTGACGCTGTCATTCGATGTCGGAGTGGGCAATTGAACATGTCATCTAGGAACATGACCATAGGTTTGAATGTGTTCAATTTAAAGAGGTCATCATCTGAAGACGGAGAGAATGAATTCAAGTACGTTCTATAAGTGAACGATGTCACTACCCCACGAGATATTAACACAGCTGATCTACGTGCTTGACCATCAGATTTAGCTCTAGATAGGAGTCTTGAAGAGTTTGAAAAAGAATTCATCTCGGTTGATGAGGATCTTACTGTTGAAGTCCAATCTTATTGGACTCCTTTTTCTACTTAGAAAAGAGAGATTGGGATGATAAGATAGATCAATTCCTTCTCTATGAACGAAAACCCAATACTTTCGAGAACATGCTGACACCTGAGGTTTTATCTATCGTTGACGAGATTGAGACAGTCTATTGAGCATTTCTACCTGGTGACGCATGTTTTGTCATACCGCATTATCCTTTTCCACGACGCCCACCCGTGTCATTTGAGTATTTGGATGAGATCGAGGACATGCCTAAAGTGTCGTACGATTTGGAACCCGATTTATTCATTCTCGAGTTTGATGGAAATCTAGGCTTAGTGTGTCATTCAGAGTTTTATTATGATAATCTTTTCGAGTCATACTATTTATGCTATGATGTGACTACGCACATCGATAATTTCACTCACTGCATTCATTATGTGCCTTCATGTAAATACTTTATCGATTGGGTTGACTCCCAATTGTTCATACTTTTGATTTATGATGAAAGGAATGTGAGATCACTGGGACGTTTGTAACACAAGTGGAAATTAACTATTAATATCGTTTTTTACTTTTGTACTTTATTTGCTTTGTCCAAAACTTTATTTTGAGCATACATTGAGGACAATATAAAATTTAGGTTTGGGGGTAATGATGGTAGTTTTGAAAAAAAAATAGAAAATTTAAAAAGTCCAAAAAGATTTTCAATATAATTGAGTTTTGAAATTATTTCTTTATATAGAATTAATTCATGGATATCTCAACTTATCAATGTTTTTACACTTTAGCCATATAATATAATCGAAAATGGATATTGAGGCGAAAGTTAATATGCTTAATGAATAAATGCAGAGATTTTAACCCAATGAGATTTGTGTGTCATTTATCGTTTTCGAGAGATTTAAGTCAATCCGAATTAAAATAACTCAAAATTTCCTTTAGTGATAAATTCGTTGATGATGTCAAATTTTTTGTTTGTTCAATTACTAAAAACAAGAAGCATTAGAAGTCTTAGTAAGTCATCTTGAGACACAATTCAACTTAACAAAACTTGAGAAATGAGATTAGGCCATCGTTTGAAAGCCCAAAAAGTAAGCCTAACTTCACCCTTTTTTGCATTATTACGTTGCAAGCCCATCTGATTTAAAAAGAAAATAAACCTTTTATTGAAAATCCATTATCCTACCAAACTCCAACTAGGAGTTAAAACCCGTAAAAAGAAGCCATTCCCATTTTCTGAAAATACTACGGTAAAAAATTATGGGAAAAAAATGGCCAAAAGAAAAGGAGGTTTCAAAAAATAATAAAATAAAGGGAGAATAAAAAGAAAGAATGAAAAAAAAGTACGCGGAAAAAAAGAAGAAAAGACAAATGGAGGTTGAAAGAAAAAGTGTCTAAAAATCAAAATACCAAAAAATCTCTATATTCTCATAAATTTTGAACCTTCTTTCTAGCCAAAATCCGATCCTACAATACAACCAAAGAATGTCCTAATATATCTTAAGGGAAGTTAGTTATAGTGTGGAGAGAAGATGAATATGATCTATGACATGATTACATATTTTCAACAGTAATCAATTTTTCGTTCATGAGATCATATTCTTCCATTATAAAAAAACCCATTTTTGACCATGTATAAATTTACTATTTTATTCAGATATACCGAGAGAAAATGGTCAATTTCTGAGTGTTCAATTGTGAGTCCATCCCGTGATATTTTGAAATCGAAACGAACTTTCGAATAAGAAATGTAACGATCAAATCTTTTTAAATGTACGGTTATATTGGCTATGCATACAAACACGCGATAAGTTGAGATTGAGAAGTGAAATTTTACTATATTTATGAAGTTTGCACTCAAACTTGGTTATATTACTTTTGCGGCTTTTGTATTGAGTCATGTATTTAATTTTGTGGATATAGTCACTACAAACCCTCACAAGACAAAACTTATCCACTAGGGTAACCTTGGGGTTTAATGGCTTGTTGCAGATGCTAAGTGCAATTGTGATTCCTACGAAAGTGAGTTAGATTTTAGCATTTTAGTTTTTCTCGAGGACTAGAAATGTTTTGGTTTGGGGGTACTTGATGAGTGCATTATTTTGTATATTTTATACCCAAATTTATACTTTATCAGTCCTATTTTATTTTATTTAATAAATCCTTAGGATCATTTTATTAAAAAAGGAAAAAATGTAAGAAAAGTTAAAATTCTATTCAAAATGGCAATTTTAAGTAAAAAATGGACACTTCAACAACTTTATAATATTCTTGTGCTAATTTGTGAAAAACGTTGCCTAGTGAAAATTTTACACGTAACGGTTGAAATTGGTGCAAATCGATGATCAACTCGAAAAAGGCGTAAAAACTGATTTTTACGGTCGTTCTAAGTTCTTAGTCGGAAAATTTTATTGTCAGACTTGGATGAGACTCGGCGAGTGTGTTCATCAAGAAATTATAAGAGTCCTTAAGTGGGGGGAAATTCGGTCCCTTATCCCGATCCAAAGATTAAAAACGTGGAGTGATAGGTTTCAACACTGTCCGCCCAATCAAGGATAGTTCCACCACAACTCAAACACCTCACCCCTTTCCCTCTAGATGGACCATTGGAATCATAATTTTATAGAATTTTAGGGAGAAACTTTTGACTGATTGTATTCAATTTGAGGGCCAAGTTTTTATCATTTTTTTAGTATTGAAGATTATTTGTGACATAACTTATTGTAAGTATGATATATTAACGAAAATCTCTACTCATTCTAGCAATTTGTCTTTAATTATGGAAGCTAAATTCTTCTATTAGGATCAGGGTGAAGCTTATCATAGTTAGCTAATATTGTCACTTTAGTTTAATAGTTGCTTATTCCCTACTCGTTTTATATGTTATAAAAAAATTGGTATTCATTTTAAAATGACACGAAAGTGGTTTTAAACCTTCAAAATTGTTTTGTCAAATCAAGTTTTGAGATTTTAAAATAGTAATTTTTGATCCATTATGCTTTCATTTTGATTGTTTTGATAGTCCATGCTTCAATACATTTTTGAAATTTAGAACTTGTATTTTCTAAGGGAATAGGGATTTTAGTCGTCTATTGGAGACGTTAAAAATATTTCTAACATAACCGTATTATTTTTCGAATTAAACGCGACGAGTGTCGGTTTTAATTTGAGTTATAAAAAGGGAATGACAACGTTAAATTAGTGTTCAATATTAGTTACGGGATAAATTGAGCCCGAATCCTAATTCTTACATATTATTACAACACTCGTGTGTTGCTCTCATTATTCGTAGTTTATTTAATTATTTTAGTGCACAATTATTCTCTACCCCATTTGGTCTAGTTGGACACTTGTCATTCTTTTTAAATTAAAATTGAAAAATCGTTGTGGGTTTGACCCGTACTTGCACTCGTTATTATATAATAGCCCGTGCAATTGAGGTATTTTATAAAATTGACAACACTCAGCTGGAGCTATGTACTCTAAATTTTTCCCGCGTACTTGGGGATGTACTTGTCCTTTGATGTGCATCTCTTGTAGGTATTTTCCTGCCTTTAAATTGTCTTTTGTTTTATCTTTAGTGCCCAACAATGTAAATAAGATATTGTCACACGTTTTTTTTTTAATAATCATAACATCGAGATTGTGGCGGATCAAATTTTACTCCTAATATGGCAATTCAAAAAAGACACTCTTCTTTTCCAATTGAATATCTTGTTCGGCACCACACCTTTTGTTGTCTTTGTAACTTCTTTTCTAATTGTCTTGTTTTCCTCTTTTTAAAAACATCTTCCTTCTTGTATTCAGCTTCAATGTTGAGCTCATTTAACTGTTGCAGCACTTGTGATCCTGATAATTTCAAGAGGGTAGGTCTGAAATCCACATTGCCATTAAAATTTGTTAACTCTTTTCGAAACTTATGGTGCAATGGTAAGAATCGACGATGACCCCAATAATAATACTTTTTAGCATTATTTAATTGAGTCACTTGATGATATTTGTTACAATAAGGACAATAAAATTCACCTTTTGTACTCCATCCAAATATCATGGCATATGTCGAAAAATCACTAATTATCCACAACAATGTTGTATGCAACTGGAAAAATTTCTTACTCGATACATCGTAAGTAGTCGCTCCATGAATCCATAAATATTTTAGAACCTGAATCAATGATTGTAAAAATACATCAATCTTATCACCCGATCCTTTTAGCCCATCAATAAGAATCTACAAAATTAGATTTTGTTGCTTCATACACAACCATGGGCCCACGTCCAAGGGCATGAGCACAACCGACCAAGTACTATAAGCCACACTTATATTACCAAAAGGATTGAATCCGTCAGTTGCTAACCCAAGTCTAACATTGCAATTGTCACTTGCAATAGCTAGGTTACGCTCATCAAATTTTATCCATGCATGAGAGTCTGCAGGATGCCTTTGCACACCATCATCAATGAGGTACTCGGTATGCCATTTCATTAGTCAAGTAGTATGTGATGACCAAAACAATCGTTGTAATCTTAGTTTTAAAGGAAAATACTGTACTTTTTTTCCAGCTACTTTTGTACCCCGATTACCTTGTTGTTCTGGATCAACATCAGTGGCAACATTTAATTTATATCTAGAAGCACCATAAAGGGCACACTTATCTAAAGTCTCGTTTTCATTTCGAAATAACATACAACTATTAGGGCATGTGTGCACTACACCAAAAACAACAATCTGGCATGGTTTAAAATTGTGCCGGATTAAATCTGACACGATTTTGAACTATGCCAGAATCAGGTGTTCCAAAATGATCATTTTTTCTAGCACGATTTAAAAGTGTAACAAATTTAACCAAACAGGAACACTTCTGACACACTTTTAAACCTTGTCAGATTTGATATTTCTGACACATTTTTAGCACAGTTTATAACTGTACCAGATTAAATACATTTTGGAACACTTTTGACACAATTCAAAACCATGCCAAAATTTGATACACTTTTGGCACGACTTTGAACTGTGCCAAATTTTTTGATCAAAGAAAAAAAAAATATTTGAAAACAAGAAAATTCACAAATTGCGAATCTCTCACATTAATAAACTAATGTATATACAAACATCAAAATATAACAAGTCTTAATAGTTCACGGGGGGAAAAAGTGGGCAAAATCTTCTCTGTTTTGTTTTGTGGACATTTTAAAACCTGTTAATATAAAACCTGCGTAATGTAAAGCCCGCACGGCCATAAAATATAACAATAAAATTACAAAAGTCGGCATGACCATAAAAGTTAACAATAAAACTACAAAATCCCACAACTATAACACAAAAAAATTGAATCCTGAATATTAACGACATTAAATAAATAATCCCCTTATTGTAAACCATTGACTTCTTCATGTGATCCACGTGGATAAAAGCTAATGATAAAATGTTGTCCTGCAAAAAATAGGATACAAAAAATAGATGATATTAGTAACCAAGTAATTTTTAAGAAAATCTTATTCAAACTGAAAAATTGCATATACGAGTTACAATTCAATTATTATCATATTCTCAAACTGAAAGTCTTCTCACTATATGGTCAGCTCCTAAGAGTTACATTAGTCCCATTTGAGGTGTTAGTGCCTCTTACGGGATCGTTTGAGGACTGATTTTAGTTTTGACCCTCAAACCGCATGTTTTTAATCATAATCTAAATATTTTCAAACTATCATCATATTCTCAAACCAGGAGACCCGTGACTACGTGATCAATTCCTACAAATTATATTGGTCTCGTGCGAGGTGTTCATACCTTTTAAGGGGCTGTTTGGAGGCTAGTTTGAGTTTTCACCCTTTAACGACTTATTTTTAAGCCTAATCTAAATATTTTAAAATTATCATTATATTCTCAAACCGGGAGACTCGTGACTATGCAATCAATTCCTACGAGTTACATTGATCCCGTGCGAGGTGTTAATGCCTCTTACGAGGTCGTTTGAGGGATGGTTTAGGTTTTTACACTCTAACGGTATGTTTTTAAGCCTAATCTAGATATTTTCAAGTTATCTTCATATTCACAAACCGAGAGACCCATGACTATGCGATTAATTCCTACAAGTTACATTTGTCCCGTGCGAGGTGTTCATGCCTCTTATATGGCCGTTCGGGACTGGTTTGGGTTTTCACCCTTTTAACTGCTTATTTTTAACCCTAATCTAGATATTTTAAATTATCGTCATATTCTCAACCTGGGAGACCCGTGACTAAGAGATCAGCTCCTACAAGTTATATTGGTCCAGTGGGAGGTGTCTATGCCTCTTACGGGGCCATTTGGGGGCTGGTTTGAATTTTCACCCTTTAACGGCTAGTTTTTATGCGTAATCTAGATATTTTTAAATTATCGTCATATTCTCAAACTGGGAGTCCAACGACTACGCGGTCAGTTCCTACGAGTGACATTAGTCCCATGCGAGGTGTTAGTGCCTTCTACGAAATCGTGTGAGGACTGGTTTAGGTTTTTACCCTCTAATGACATGTTTTTAAGCCTAATCTAGATATTTTCAAATTATCGTCATATTCACAAACCGAGATGCCCGTGACTACGCGATCAATTCCTACAAGTTACATTGGTCCTGTACAAGGTGTTCATGTCTCTTACGGGGCCGTTTGAGATTGGTTTGAATTTTCACCCTTTTAATGACTTATTTTTAAGCCTAATCTAGATATTTTTAAATTATCATCATATTTTCAAATCGAGAGACCCGTAACTAAGCGATAAGTTCCTACAAGTTACATTGGTCCCGTGGGAGGTGTCCATGCCTCTTACGGATCCATTTGGGGGTTGATTTGAGTTTTCACCCTTTAACGGCTGGCTTTTAAGCGTAATCTAAATATTTTCAAATTATCATCATATTCTCAAAATGGGAGTCCCACGACTATGTGGTCAATTTCTACGAGTTACATTAGTTTCGTGCGAAGTGTTAATGCCTCTTACGGGGCCATTTGGGTGTTGATTTGGGTTTTCAACCTCTAACGACATGTTTTAACCCTAATCTAGATATTTTCAAATTATCGTCATATTCTCAAATCGGAAGACCCGTGACTACGCGATCAATTCCTACAAGTTATATTGGTCTCGTGTGAGGTGCTCATGCCTCTTACGGGACCGTTTGGGGGCTGGTTTGGATTTTCAACCTTTTAACGACTTATTTTTAAGCCTAGTCTAGATATTTTCAAATTATCGTCATATTATCAAACTGGAAGATTCGTGACTATGCGATCAGTTTCTACAAGTTACATTCGTCCCGTGGGAGATGTCCATGCCTCTTACAGGGCCATTTGGGGGTTGGTTTGGGTTTTCACCCTTTAACGACTAGTTTTTAAACGTAATCTAGATATTTTCAAATTATCGTCATATTATCAAACTGGGGAGTCCCACAACTTCGCGGTCAGTTACTACGAGTTAAATTGGTCCCGTGCGAGGTGTTAGTGCCTCTTACGGGTTCATTTGGCGTTGGCTTGCGTTTTCACCCTCTAACGACATGTTTTTAAACCTAATCTATATATTTTCAAATTATCATCATATTCTCAAATCGGGAGACCCGTTGACTACGCGGTCAATTCCTACAAGTTATATTGATCCCGTGCGAGGAGTTCATGCCTCTTACGGGGCCGTTCAGAGTAAGTTTGGGTTTTCACCCTTTTAACTTCTTTTTACTCAGAGCATCTCAATGTGTCTTTTCTTTTCGAACAACAGTAGTGTTTAGGGAGTTCTGGAAGACCCCGAGGGTTCCACTCATGTTATCCAGTAATGTTTTGTGATAATCGCCGCTTTTGATGATGTCATCACAATGTGCCTAATCCGAAGCTACTTGTTCGAAGTGAGCACATTTTTTGTTCCCTCAATCGCATGTGACAATAGCTATTTCTGTCAATATTAAATGCCTAATTAAAAATATTTTTATATTATGTCATCACTATGAAACAAACAAATTGATACGAACCTCGGTGTCTTCAAGTTGAAAAATGTTACAGGTAAAGTGTTCCACTCATGTTTGCCACAATTGAGTCGTAGTCGTTGATATCAAACTCAGTATTAAAAGCAACAAATCCAGTGCCATATTGATTCCTATTTTCATCATTTTATCCCATCATCCTCACATCGTATATTGGTCCTCAATTTTTTTCCCTGCGATCAAAGTTCAAATTTCTTAACTGAACTAAGTTTGTATAAAGAAAAATGAATTATTAAAAAATAAAGTGATCTGAAGCTATGTTGAAAATATAGCACCTTCATACCGCTGATATGTCTTTTTGTTTGCGTATGATCCTATTTTCATCATATCCGTATCCTATTTTTATTTGCAGTTCTATTTTCCTTAGATCAACAGCACGAATACTCCATCAAACTATACGTATGATCTGTTTCATCAGATCACTCACCTTTATTAGTGTCTATTAGTCAAAATAAAGACCAAGTTATTAGGCCTTTTAAAGTTCAGAACATGTGGGGTAACCACAATAGTTTCAAAACTATAGTTAAACAATCTTGGGATAAGACCATTCTAGGCAGCCCTCGATAAATTTTCCCTGAAGCTAAAAAGGCTTAAGCAGGACCTTAAAGAATGGAATAAGACTTTCAAAAATATATTTCAAGTAGTGACCAACTTAGAAGATGAATTGTTGATGATAGAAGATACATACCAATAACATCCTAATGCTGAGAATAGATCTAAGATGGAAGAAACCAAATCTAAACTGGATTGGGCTATCAAATGTAAAGAAACCAATTGTTTACAAAAAAATAGTAAATTACTAATAGAATGAATCCAGTAATATTTTTGCATCATAACATCGTAAGAAACGTACGTATAACAGGAAAAGGAAATTGATAACTATAATGAAAGTGGAGTCGAGTGTATATGATCTCCAAGCTAAAAGTAAATGACGATACATGGATTGAATCGGATAAGTAATTAAATAAACTCATTATGGTCCATTTTTAGATGTTTATAAATCTTAGGGAGAGCATAACAGGGACGAAGAGTTGAATCTTGGCCAAAAGGTTGTTTGGATAATCTGAACAGGATACTTTGCCACCCTATTTTAAATGAATAAAGTCATAAGGTGTACAGAAATCTTGTATAAGGCTAATGGTAAAGAATGACTAATCCGAAAGTCCTGGGGGATATGGGTTTAAAGATTTGAAAAGTTTAAATTTGGTTTTGATAAGAAAACATGCATGGATATTGGTGCAGAATCCTAATACATTATGAGCCTAAATCTTGAAATTTATTTATTTTCCAAATTGTGATTTCTTGTCTACCGCAAAGGGTGCCAGACTTTCCAAAATTTGGGCTAGTCTTATTGACGGGAGGGAAAGGTTACTTAGAGGATTGAGGTGGAAAGTTGGCATTGTCCAAAGTATAGGTGTTTGGAAGGATCAATGGATACTGAGTGCCGATAATTTTAGAACTTCCTTTCCCACCAATCAGCCTCCTAATGATATTTTGGTTAGAGAATTTATAAGAAATCGAAGATAGAGATTGAAATGAATATATGCTCCAATGTATGTTCACTGCGTATGATATTCGGTTAATCCCAGATATTACCATTAGATACACCAATAAAGAGGATCACCTAATTTGGTACAATTGCATAAACGGATTATATGCAAACATGTAATAAAGATATTGCAGCTATGCATTAGCTGTATAAAAACATTATAAAAAAGGAGCAGATCATCCACTAGAAGAATGTAATGCAAACACCAAATTCCATGTTTAAAGTGATAAATATATGAATCGTGTAACATTGATTATTCATTACATTTGGAAAAAATATGCAAACAGTTACCAAATTGTACATAACCGACCTAAAGTAAAATGAACAGACTGACGCAGAGTAGAATAGGAAAGTTGGAGAATAGAGATGCACAATTTTATTTTATTTAGATGTTTGGGGGGTGAAGAAAGTTGGGGTGTTATAAATTAGAAAATCGAGTGTTGTACGGACAAAACACACTATAAATGTTTAATATGACCTCTTATCTCTAGTTTATTGCCTAGTTACAAAACAATGTGCTTAAAGTAATTTTCTGCAATCAATTTGTCTTTAACTAATATTGTCTTTCATTACTTTATTTATGTTTATTTCGTCTGTCCTGGGTGTTTTATACCTAGTCTTATGCCACAAAAATAATAGTTTGAAGAATGTAGATATGCTGTACGGATAGGCTAATTCATGAAAACTATGGCATAGACGATATGAAGGTACATTTATAAAATTTAGGTCAGACAACGGGTGATAGTAGAGCATCAGTTTCATTCATATATCATTTCTTTTAGACATTACATTGTTGGTAAGTTGTTATAATTCTAGTAATTTATGATAAACTTCGATGGAAAATGTAATATAAAGGGTTCATCAAAGTAAATCGTAAATGGTTTAGTTTCATGTACAGTATCTGATTTGCTGGTCGAACATTATCGATAGAAATCGATGTCCTAATGACTCAAATGCCTGCACATGGTAAAGAAGTGATGTAAGAAGATATAGGATATAAAATCGGAGCAGTTACTATTATAAAAAGTTATGAATTTTTTACCTTAAATAGGTATTGTTATAAAAGTGATGAAACTCAAAACTTACTGATGTCAATACCTAATGGTTTGAGTGCTTAAGCATATGTTACAACATTATTATATATATATATATATATATATAATGCTATATCATATGTACTTGTAATAATTCTTAAGCAGACATTTAAGAGTTGAGTAGTACAATTCTTAAGCGAGCATTTAATATGGGATCCTTATATACCAAACAAACAGGCAATTTTTCTGTGGAAATGCCTTATAAACAAAATCCTTATATCCTATTTGTAGATGTTGCTTTTTATACTCAAGGTTTAAATCACCTATTCATTAATGGTCCTATAGCTAGAGAGGTATGGTATTACTTTGCTAACTTGATTGGCATTAAAATCTCTTTTATATCTTTTCACATAATGTTTATGGAATGGTGGCTTAGAGGTAAAGCTAATGTCATCAATCAATTTTTTATTAAAATCATCCCTCCTCACATTGTTTCGGAAATCTGGAACCACAGAAATAAATCCATACATGAAGACATCAAGATGAATATATCCAATATTATTCAAGATGTAATTCATAATGTTAAATCTATAGTTTCTTCTAATCCTCTTAAAGGTGACAATATGCATTCAGAATTGCTTTATCTGTTTAATATTAGAACTATCCCTAAAGATCTGTTGCAGAGAAATCTTATCAAATGGAACATACCTGATAAATTTAGATGGAAACTCAACACTGATGGTGCCTCTAAAGGTAATCCAGGACCAACAGGCCATGGTGGTATTCTTAGGAATCACAGGGGAGATTTTATTTGGGCTTTCTCAGACTTTGGAGGTCAAGATTCTAATAATGTAACAGAAGCTAAAGCCATTCTAACAGGTCTTCAACTTTGTGATCAAAATCATATCAACAACATTGATGTGGAGTCTAGTTCAAAATTGTTGATTGATATTATTACTCAAAACAAAAAGATCATTCCATGGAAAATCAAGACTATCATTTTAGACATCTACAAGATCATTCAAAATTGTGGACTCTTTAGGTTTTGAATTTTTTTTAGTTTGTACAAGCCTCTAGAGAGGCTATTTCTCTGTTCTATTAATAAAATTTGTGGGGGTATTATCCCTCTTTGGTAAAAAAAATGGTGTCCCGTATTACTATATCAGATAGCAATTTCATTGTGATTAAGTAGCATGTGTTGAGAAAGAGAGACTCAGCAGATAAGTAAATTAGAAATAATTTTCCAAACTATTCATTTACCACTGAATTGATGCATCCATACATATAAAAAACACAGGCCTTCAAGCAACCAAGAATATAAACTATTCATTTGATCAGTTACACCCACACGAAGAATATAAATAACATAATGTTTCAAGCAACCAAGGGATGAAACAGTGAGTAGAATGATTTTGCAAAATGGAACAGCAATGAAATCGTTACATTAAGCAATGGAGACAATATGTACACACATGCTAATGATCAATCACACTTTGGGCACTTGAAACATAGCAAAGCATTTTCAAATACACAATATTTAGTTGCAAAGATAGTCCATTTATTATTTCCATTATCACAACCAGGGCCATTGCCCCATATAGCAAAGACAGTCCATATTTCCCTCCAAAACGCAGTACCTCACATTACACAACGATATTGCAGCATACTTGTTCGGTAATTACTAAAATAGCAATGCATCTCAAATGTGATTTCGTAGAATATTGACTTTTTACTATAGATATTCTAATTTACTGTAGCATACGTATTCTAATTTTTTACAATTTGCCATATCAGTCCATGTTGTATTGTGTTCGTGACTTTGTGCCCACGCTTCATAACTTGATGCATACTCAGCACAAAAATCATTATAAAATGTTTACATAAGCCAAGTATCTATAACATTAAAAATAACAATAGTTAACGCACCTATTAATAACAAAAACAAGTATTACCTTTAACATCTCTTCTGGATCATCATTATACATCATTTGAATAAGATGCACAACAGAATTATGTTCGTCGTTGAAGTCCTCCTCATCAAACTGAAAATAGAAAAACATATTTAAAAAGTATGACAACAATCGTCTAAGAAAACACCAGGGCGGTTCATGGTCAAACTAAAAGTGATACAATTCACAAGTTAATATTATTACCTAATGTTAAATGTTTACGACCCGGGGAAGGGCAACTAGCAACTGAAAAAATAGACATTGATATAAGAGAAAATCTGAGTGAAAATATTTTGAATAAGAATTGGAGGCACGTGAAACAACAAAACACGAAAGGTTACGTATGCATCCAAAGGTTACTTTCATGAAACGTGCCCCAATCTGGCACGATTCAAAGCCATTCCTAATTTTGGCACGATTTAAATCCTCCACTTATAAGTATTCCTTTTTACATATAGAG
The DNA here is from genome assembly GCA_949130495.1 of Sambucus nigra. Lineage (NCBI taxonomy): Eukaryota > Viridiplantae > Streptophyta > Magnoliopsida > Dipsacales > Adoxaceae > Sambucus > Sambucus nigra. The sequence continues at coordinate 436,218,611 of OX422223.1, read as the reverse complement.
AGGGGGCCAAACAAAATATAAATTGTGTCAAAGAACTCAACTCGGACATTGCACCAAGGTAATCTTTTTTTAGAGTTTTATCAAACACGTAACATATGACATTTTCAATAGATTGTAACATACAAAAATATCTCATATTAATAGAAGTCTCATATTTCTTTTCATAGTCATTAAATTTTAGGAGCCTATAACACTTATAAAAGAGAACTTTTATTTGACATTCTAATGTGTATTTGTTCATAAGATGATTTCAACACATGCCCAAAGCAAAGGCGTGGAGGGGGAGGTCCAAATATTAAAAAAAAAGTCATTAATATGATATTGAGAAAACGAAATTTATGCAGGACTCATAAAAAAGACCCATTTCATATAAAAGTGATAATACAATGCAAAAACAAAAAAGAAAAGAAAAAGACCAAAATTACCTGGGCACCAAAACATCAGTCTTCCTCAAGTGTATCAACATATTACTGTTGCTGTCTGCTAATAATTCAAAAAATACACGGCATAACTTTAATCAATAAAAATAGTAATAAAAGTGAAAAGGCATTGACCTTTTTAGTCTGCCTCCACCACCACAATGCTTTCTCCCTCTCTACAAACAACCAACACCAAATCTCACCCAATAAACACCATTGTTTATTTTTAATAATGAATTTAGTTAACTCAAAATCAAAATCCTAAATAGAAAAGAAAATAGAATATCTAGAACAAATCGAAATTGAAGGACTGCAACATATCATGAAATCGGAATCCAAGAAACTCACACCTTGTAAGTAAAAACTTTATACTTCTAATAGCAAAATCAAACAACCAAGATATTAGTTTAGGAGTTGAACAGGGAAAATGTTGTACAAACCCTCACCATCTAAATTATCATATGAAAGATGGAAATACACAAAGGAAAACCTGATTCATAACTGATATGAAATGAAAACAAGAAAATCAAGTAAAAATCCTACATGTTAGTGTATAAGACAACTGAAATCGAAAAACACATCACAAAAAAATAAGGAGAGATAAAACCCTAAACTGATAAATTGAAATTAGAAGATATTCGACATATGTGTACCTAGTTGTTGCAATTGTAGAAGATAAATTTTGAGATAGCACGAGAATGAACTGAGTTAAGAGTGGAATTTCGTTTGGAGGAAACCGAAATCGAAAGAAGAAACCCTCTGCTCAAAAATCAAATCGAATACTTGTCTCCATTGTTGGGCAGCTTTGAGGTTCATCTTGAGAGAGAAAGATATGAGACCAAAAAATAGGTCTTGTGTGAGGGATACAGAGGAGAGGGAGGAGAGACGAGGGTGAGCGGGAGATATAATTGAGAGAGGAGAGAGAGTGGGAGACAAAAAATTGGAAGGATGTCTATTATTTTTCTTAGACTATTTATATTTTAGTTAAGTGTGCTCAATTTTGGCACACTTTTAAACATAGCCAAATTTTGGCACAGCTTTAAAGTGTGCCAGATTCTCTTTAAACCATGCCCGAATTTGGCACAGTTTTAAACAGCGATAAATTTTTAATATCATGGTGTGCCAAATTGCTGTTTTTGAGGTAGTGGTCCCACGTTTTATACTTGAACCCCAAATCAGTAGTGAGCTTGTTGGTGTGATAAAAAGGAATCTGGAACTCTGGAATTAGGGAATTGTGACAACCCGCCTAATAAAATACCGAGCGATCACTCCTATATCAAATTAAAAGAGGAGTCTCATATGGTTCATTCTTAGCATCACTGTCGAAACCCAATTTAATTACTAATATCCTATTAGGGTGCCGTCAAATTTTAATTAACTAATCCTTTTAACCATATCATTCAAATAAAACGATTACAACAGTTGTATGAAATAACTGAAATGAAATGAAGTAACCGAACCCCCGGTATAAAATAATACAACCAAATCGAATGCCACACAAAAAGGCGGTAGAAGAATAAATGAGTGCAGTTGGGTCATCAGCCCAAATATGTCTACAATACCTCCTATCTAGATCTCAATGATATAAGCGTCTACAATAAACCTGCTTGCATCCACAGTTGCTGCAGCAAACGTCTAACTCGAAGGAATCATCATCCAGACGCCCCTGTGTCTGGACACCTATATATATATATATATAGCAAGAGAGGGAAAAATAGAGAAACGGGTCAGAGCCCGAGTTTTGAAAACATTTTAGCAAGTGCTTAAAATCCATATTTTTAAGATATGATATTTCTCATATTTAAACTGATATTGCACTCTCATGAGATACACCTCACCCCTCTTCTAATAGTGCACAACTATCGCATATCTTTTAAACAACCTAGTTAAGCTACCCTGTCGAACAAATGTATTTACTATCTTCTAATACTCCTTATTAATCTGAGTACGAAGGACTAAACTTCTCCCCATTCCCAACATTATGTTACGTTCGTGCCTGGGGTGTCTCGCGAAACGAAATCCAAACAAGAAACCCCCTAATACACTACTACATGACAATGTTGATCATCGGGATCCATTAGGCCCTAAGTACATACAACGTCTTATACTAACCTATATATATATATATATATATATATATATTTAGTTCTCTTTAACTTATGATTCATAATTCATAAAGATCCGGATATAAATTTATTGGAAAGAGTATATCACTTTATTCATTCTTTTCCCTTTTATACAGGGTTACGCTATATGATGTCTCATTTCATATATAACAATATATCATACGCAATAAGTATAATAATCAATCCACCGAGCGACAATATAAGTAGCTTAGTCATGTTTATTTACTAAGCAACGGTGGAACATTACAGGTATACATGTATTTCATTCTCAGTACATATAAACACACGGGCACCCCTGGGATAAACTGTGGTGCACTTATACTCTGTTATCTAATCCCGGTACATCACGTACATAAGGATCACGTGTTCTAAATCACTCAGGAACCGTATCAATAAGCGAAAATCACACATATTGGAGGCGAACATAGTCCCAGACACACGGGTCACGCACATACCTACGCTCTCATGGTCTGCTGACTTATTAACTCAAAATAAGCCATTCCAAGCCCTATGTCTTTAAGGTACCAATCTAAATCCCCCCCCCCCCGAAGGCGCGCAAGATAAGATCGTCCTTTATCGTAAGCTGACCTCCCGTGATCGCAAGTAAGGTAGGTATGTCATACACATAATAAACAATAATATAGGCAAATATTTCCACTTATATAAATATAACATCAATGATGCATTTACACAACCATATGATAACGATAGATATTTCTCTCACCTATACATAATTTTCCATATATAGGTATTTATTTAACCCGTATATGTTATAATATTAGGGCATACGCATAGCCTACGCAATTATCGATTATAACCAATCCTCGATATATTATTTCCTAGCTTTTCTCACTGTACGATGATAACACCAATTGTGTCGTTATATTAATTCGTCTTATTTTATATATAATTTAACGACATATTCTATATAATCTATATCACTTCCCAATATATTATGGCTATAAATTTCAAACTCTATAACAATGGCCAATAACCTCAAGTGTTTCCCTTTCTTAATAATATAAATATTCATACACTTAAAATACTACCCCAATACGTACTCTCTTCTTTAATACTCAAATCACTTCCTAATCACTTCATAAAGATTTGTACAAATAATTCCTGAATGTACCTATTCATAATAATTAATTAGCATACGCATTACGTCTCTTAATTCCTTAGGTATCTCCTCACTTATAATAATCGTCATCCATAGACGCATAGGGTAACTGCTCAATTGTCGTACGTATCCTAAATTTCATCCTAGTCACCTCGTAGGATTTTACTTAAACAAGGTCGGTATATAACTACCTTTTCTACGTGCACAATTACTTATATAAAATTACCTACCTAAATACCTCTTTGAGTATTACGCCTCACGAACACCCCTATTTGGGTGAGTCTTGGATTTGAATTTCAACTAACCCAAGGTACACGACTTACTCAAAAAAATATTTAGAAGTCCTCACACTATTTTTATGAACCCCAAATATTTATCTCCAAACAATTATAGCCTTTATTTTTCCAATTTTCGGTTTGATTTTCGAGTTAATGATTTCAATCTCGGAACTGCTTTCTTAGAAAAATCATATCAAATCGAAAAAAAATCAGAAAAATACGCGGTCAGCGCCCACACGACCGTATCGAAAAGATCAACTTTTATGTCTTAACAAGAGTCGAATCGGCTCTCTTCCTAGCCGAAATAGTTCAGAAGTGACGTTGGTCACTATTCACCTTCTTCTCCAAAAATCCAAACCTGCATTAAAGCACCTCCAAGCTTTTTATCTCCTCTCTCATCATCATCCAACCTCAAACAACCAGAAATACACACATAAAAAGGGTTCTAATCATCTTAGAACCCATAACCAACCATTAATTTTAATTAATTCTTAAGTTTCTCAAATTGGGCATAAACCAAGTTTTATCCGTTTAATCTTCCAAAAACCCGTTTGATTTACGCAAATTTCAACCCAAAAATATTTATAGTTTTACACCAACTATAATATGAGAAATAAACACACTAAATCATAAATCAAGTTAAACACTTGCCTCGTGAATAAAATCCGACAACCCCGAGTCGAATCTCGCGATTTTTGCCTCGGAATTCCTTTTCTTCTTTTTTCTCTTCTCTTCTTCTTCTTCTTCTTCTTCTTCTTCTTCTTCTTCTTCTTCTTCTTCTTCTTCTTATCTTCCTTCTCTCTTATCTTTCTCTCTCTTAGGGAAGAATTTAGAGAAGATATGACTTCCCCTTGGGTCTTAAATCCCGAAATTGAGTGTGTACCCAATTTTAAAATGGTTCGTGTACTCATTTACGAGTCCCTACTAGTCCAAAAATCCCCGGAACCTAAACACTACCCCCGGATACTCTATTTTGAATATCTCATCCATTCCGAACACAACGGCACAGTCGAAATCTCCATCCGAATCACTTAACTAAAATTCACTAATTAGACCCAACACGTTCAATACGCGTGTTTTTCAATTTAAAATATTTTTCTTTGTCGCTCCCAACTGCGACATGTAATAAAAATAATCTACTCATACACTTAGTCTCGTAAGAGAATATAATCCATGTAAATAATAATCCGACATTTGAAAACTAATATTTACTATTCACTTTATAATATTAAATTTATTTAATTTCACTCATTAATCCCAGAATTACTATTCACAATAATTCCTCAAATTACCAAATTACATCCACAGTGTAATTTAAATACCTTTAAAAGTACGGGGTATTATAGGAATGTCTTCTCCAATTGTCTTAGCAACATTGTGAAAGAACTATTCGTCCATCCATTAAGTTACTTTACGTGTAAGAGTTCAACTACAAATGAGAGTTCAATAATGCCCTCTGGACAATTTTTGTACAACTCTCTTTTAGGAGATTGAAATATGTTGGAAAGTCACCATCAGGCACCACGTCTTCTATTCCGTGTTCATCACTAAAATAATTTCCCTTCATCTGTGGAACCCCTTACCCACCTCAACCATTGCAGTCATATTTTCCTCCAAGCTCGATTCATATGATACATCATCAAGTGACACATCATTACCAAAATTACATGTGTTGTCATTAAATAAATCGATGAACTCTCCAATAATAAATCTAATCCTTATAACTGGTGTCAAACCCATGCATCCCTACGTGACCCCAGTGGCGGAGCTGCTTGCCCCCAACATTTCTAAAAAAAAAATTATATATATATATTAACAAAATATAAGGATAAATATGTTTACTTTTAAAGTTAAAGGCTACAAATATGTAATTTCTACTTTAATCTTTCAAACCACACACACTTTACACACTCTCACCCACTTATTATATACTAATTACTTAATTTACTTGGATGAAATGACATATTGACATTAAATTTGATTAATTATTTGGATTAATTTTGTTAATGTTTAGGTTAGGGTTTAAATTAAATTTGTTGTTATTTATTTTTGTGGTTTGATATATTTAATGATTTGAGTTAATTTGATCTAATTGTTATTTAGAATTTTGCAACTCGAAGTGGTGAATTGTTAATTTTAACGATTTTGGTTTTGGTTTCAATGATTTAAGACAGAGCCTTGAATTTGTGCTATTGTTCCCGATGTTTTATTTGAGTTATAATTGTCTAAAAATACAAATTATCAATTAAATATTTGTAAAAACATAAAAATAATCCTAAAAAAAATTCCGGGGGCGGTAGCCCCCGAACCCCCCGACTATGGTCTGTGCCCCACCCGAATGTTTTTCCTGGCTCCGCCACTGTGTGACCCTTCACAGTGTGTAGGTTGTGGTAGATTCAGTTTACACATTTACGACACGGGAATGTGATACGCGACGATTGCATATTCTTATTCCTATATGAAAAGCTAATAAACCTTTCAACCCCATGCACGTATTATTTTGAATTCAAATCACGTGATCCTATTTAACTCTTATCCATATAAACTCCTAAGACGTAATCCGGTAAATCCTTCATCACATTAAAAAATATATTAGCATACATATAAAAGATTTACAATTTAAACATAACAAGTGTGCAAATTTTATTTAAAGAAAAGGAAAGCTACAAAATCTATGCACATTTTATTGAACTACTAATATTGTTTTCATGTTTCCAAGTGATCACTAAGTAAGGATAGAATTCAAAGTTGAATATTCAACATATGCGGACCAATATTCATCCTGCACTATTTTTTAAATAGTAAAAAATATTATTTTAAGCTGGATTTTTTTTTGGTAGTACAGATTTTTGGGTACCCCTCAAAGCAATTTTAGCTCAAACAAATTAGGAGGACCTCTCTTACATAAATGAAAACTTTTCAGTATTGAATGTATGGTTGTTTTCAAGTTTGGGATGTTATATTTATTTTTGTGGAGTTATGTTAAAAAATGGCCAAGATAAAAAATGGATAATGAGAAATCTCAGAATATCGAATAGTTGGGATAAGGAGAAATATTAGAATATTGAATGATCAGGATTAAAAATGGATAAAAGAAGAAAACTTACTTATGAATAAGGAGAAATATGCCACTTATGATGAATGTTACCACTACAAGAATTCAGATTATGGCACTGACTCTTATCATAACAATTCTTATCATATTCGAAAGTTTCTAGGCATTATATATATTAAAATCAAAACTAACGAACAAAGATAAGGAGACAAATTTGAAACTAGCAATAAAGAAAAAAATTCATGGGTTATCTATATTAAAATCTACTGGTATGGAGGCAACAACCTAAGTACTGTTTCACATAACCAAATTAAAGAAACTAATGCATCTCTACCCCACCACACTCCACACAGCCCATCGAATTAGCAAAAAATTCAGCTTCATTGTTCGTCCCCGGTGCACTAATTCAGTCAGTCCCATCCAGACCGCTCCAATGTATTGATAGTTTCATTTATTTAAAAAAAAAAAGTAGTCTTCAGTAAGCAGCACCTAGGAGGCTAGGTCCAAATTTATACAACAAGTATCAAGTTCTCCCAAATCTAAGTGAGGTCACTCCTTTTATCCTAAAATAACATTCATGTATTTTTTGTTCAATAAATGCAACTAATATTGCTACCAAATGGGAAAACGACTACAAATAAATATGATAAGAGACTTGTTTATTTAAGACTCATTTGGGAGACATTTGTTTAGTTTAAAGTCAATTTCCAAATTGTTTTTATTATATAATGAATAATGTATTCTATTTTTATAAAAATGTACCTAGCCTAAAGTTGATTCTTTCTTCACTCCGTAGAAAAGCTTCACAGTAGAAAAAAGTATAATCTGCGACAAAAATATTGACTTTAAGCAGTCATTCACTTTATAACATTTTGGATTACAAATTTACTTCATGAGCTCAATATCCCAGTTTCGTAGGCTAGGCTATTACTCTACCATGATACTGTAAGAACCTCAATATAGCCTTTAACAACAACATTTTGTTCAACAAAGGTCTTCTGAAGTATCATTTTTATGTTTTACTTCACAAACTAGTCCACAAGAGATCACCGAGTTTTGGCAGGACTCGGAGTGTTAAGTAACCCAAGGGAAGGAAATTATTTTGTAAAGATTGTCTATGTTTTATGTGTTGACAATTATATTCAACACAAATAAATGAAAGAAGCGCAATCACCAAGGAAAATAAAGAAAATAAAATGCCAATCACACAACACAGTATGTACGTGGTTCAGTAAGAATGCCTACGCCCACAGTGGTGCAGTCAGTATTATTTCTATATACTCCGGGGAGCGTTTACAGAGAATACAGTGCGTGTGCTTTGCCTCAGGCTTAGGGGTTTATTATATATATTTCTGCCCTCGAGGAGTGGGGATGTTGGACTCCCCCATGTCCATCACCTTCTCCTGGAATATCTCTATACGAGATTCTCGGAGGAGACTAAGTCGTAACTCTATTTAGTTCAGGTGAGGGGTCCGGATTTTGGGCCGTTTTTATTAGGCTACTCGTCCGAGCCCATAATGATAAATTCGGGTACCCACAATTGCCCCTAAAGTTGTTGGGCCACAATTTGGGCTCAATAAATTTAAATGATTTGCCATAATGGTGCTTTTGTGAATCGTGTAACTCTTCCCAAAGTCGAGAACTGATTTAGGCGGTAGTTGTTTCGTGTCCTGTGCGCGATGATTGGGAGCATTTAAAAGCTATTTTGCGCAGCGTTCCATAGTTGTCATTTCAAATTTCTTTGCGTTCACTCATCTTCTGTGAGTTTTAGCTGTTGTGTATTCTTCTCCAGGCCTTCATTTTCTTTGATTTCAATCTCCCTCGTCATCTGGGCTTGTGATCTTTCATCTCGTAAGTCCTCTTTGCTCTTTCTTTGTGCTTTCTTTGTTGAGTTTTCTCTGAATTTGTGACTTTAGGGTTTATAAATGTCAAAGATAGGTAATAGATCAGTGTCTGAGTTCAGGAAGTTCTATAATATCCCAGAATGGGTAGAGATTGAGTGCGCCTCTCTCCCTAAGAATGTTAGAGATATAGAGGGTGCTCATTGGATTCATGTATTGTTGCTTTCTCAAGGGGGGCTTACTTTTCCTCCAAATAATTTGTTCCTTCATTTCTTTAGTTATTTCAACATTGTCCCTACACAGTGTTCGCCCAACGTATGAAAGATAATCAATGGTGTCCATAGAATAAACCAACTTTATGGCACTAAATTAGGGCTCGTCAAAGTTTATTTTTGTTATTCCTTCTCTCGAACTAGCTCTGGTCTTCTTTAACTCAAGACCAGGAGTCCTGACAGGGTATTGGTAGTAAATTTACCTGATTCCCACAAGGACTACTGGAAAGATGGCTTTCTTGCTAGGAATTGGCAGTTCTCCCCCCATACTGAGCGGTCGAGGTCTAATAGATTCACTGTTCCCTTTTATGGGGAAGAGTACAAAGGTAGTCTTCGCTCTGCCCTTTCAATATCTTTGTTAATGTGTGATTTTTCTGACACTTTCCTGTTTTCTTTTCAGTGAGGACAAAGAACTTGGAGCCTGCCCTCAGCGAGGTTCGAACTTCCAAGCTGATTAAAGCTTGGAATATCAGGGAACCCTTAGCTGACGGTGAACATCCAAGGTCTGCTGCTTTCCTGCTCGAGTACAAGAACATTGGGTCCAGTTTTATTGCGAGGCCTGTGGATAGCGTTCCTGAATTTGATACTTCTGAAGAAGCTGTTGTCGATCCCATTCAGTTGGACGAGGAAGAGAGCAGTTCTGAGAGTGATATCAGAGGAGGTGCTAAAGGTGGTTCTGACGAGGAGAGCTCCAGTAGTGACAGTTCGTCTAGCTCAGAAGAGGTTTCTAAAGCCCAAGAACCTTCAAGTATATCCAGCAGTTCTAACGAGGAAATGGTTCCCCCAAGAAAAAACTTGATCCGTGATGATGATGATGATGATATACTTCTCGCTCATAGGTCGAAGAAGCAGAAATCCAGCAGTGGAGCTGTTGCCACTTGTTCTCGGTCTGTCGCTCAGGAGCAGGAGAAGAAGAGGAAAGAAGAAGAGCAGTTGAGATAGAGAGAGAAGAAGAAGAAGAAGAAGAAGAAGAAGAAGAAGAAGAAGAAGAAGAAGAAGAAGAAGAAGAAGAAGAGGGAAGAGGGGAGAAAGAAGATGGAAGAGAAAAAGAGGGTTGGGGAGAGGAAGAGGGTAAAGAAGGAGAAGGAGAAGGAGAGGGAGGAGAAGAGGAGGAAAATGGAAGCGAGGACGAAGGCTGGGAAGGCCTTAGTGCCTGTGTTTGCGTTGCCAAAGGGGGCCTCGATTGCCATTTCTCCTCAGCTGGCCCCTTTGTTGCTCGAGAGAGCAGTCCTTCCTACTGATCGCCAAAGGGCGATGGGAACTAACCAGTTAGCCCTGTAGGCGAGTCAGAGGCTAGCCTTGGTAAGTTTATTTCTCATTTCTAATGTTCATCAAATTATGTCTATTTATTTCTTCTAACATTTTATTTTACTTATAGTTCGTGACTGACTTCGTCGTGCTCTATCGCTCTCGCGACGAGCTGGTGAACAAGAATGGTGAGCTGGAGAAGCAGAACGCTGCTTTGAAAGTGAAAGGTACCGAGATCGAAGGCCGCTGATGCTACTCAGACGTCCTCCGATCTGGCCCTTGTTAATGCCAATCGAGAGAGGGAGGCAACGACCAAAGAACTGAGCGAACTACGGCAGGCCTACGATTTGGTCTGCTCGAGTAAGCTGGCGGTAGTGGAGGAGAACAAGGTGCTAACCGAGAAGCTAAAGTAGAAGGAGTCTGAGGCAGCCACCGTTAAAGAAGACTCATATAACTCCGGGTGGGTTATCGCATATGAAGATGCTAAGGTTCAGATAGGCTACATCAGTCATTTGAACTTCAAAAAGGGCTGGAACAAGGCCCTCTTGGCTTCCGGGGTGGATGTTGCCTCTCCCTTATTCGATGAGCATGATCCAGTCCCAAAGCCTATCGTAGATGAAGCTCCTGCCCCAGCCGTCGAAGGTATTGACCCTGCTTCCCAGTTAGTTCCTGTTGATGCCCTTCCTGCTCGGGCGACAGAAGTTGTCCCTACTGAGGGAGATGCTTCTACTGCTACTGATAAGGGGAAGCAGTCAACTTCTTCTGAACAACCCGAGATCGCCAGCTAATCTATCCTTAGAATTTCTTTTGTATTCTTGATTGTAATTTTCCTTTCTGTTTCTCGATGTACTCTGATCCTTTTATGTATTAATGAAATGAGAAGGTTTTTTCCCTCAGTGTACTGATCCATTTTATCCTTTACTACTCTTTTATGGCCTGTAGTTGATTGATGTAGATGACTATATACCAGCCACTTCTCAATTGGGGAGAATTCTTGGTCCTGATGTGAGTCTCGAAGTTCGTCATACCTTCGTGAGAATTTATAAATCATTGCGATTAAGGAATAAGCATTTTATAGAGCAGACGGAGCTCGTTGTTAAACTGAAAGACAAGCTTCAGGATTTGGAAGAAGTTAGAGCTTCTGTTCAAGAGGAAGTGAATTCTCTGAGAGCAAGACTCCTCAATGCTACTGAGATTAACCAAGTTGGAGAAATTCTGCGACAGGAAAATGAGTCTTTGAGGAGGGAAATGTTATTCCTCAGGGAGCATATGTCGAGCACTGTGCATCGCGTTTTAAGGGGTTCCTCCTCATCACGAGCTGGCACAGGACCGAGCGACGTTCCTCCGGTGATATGAGGTTCTGCCCCATCGATCATTCCACGAGCTGGTACAAATGCAAGAAGCCCAGCTAGGGAAATGGATGAGCTTCGTGAAGATGTTCGTCGAGCATACGTTATTGCTGCTGGGCTTCAAAGGGATGTCACACGGCTGAGGCATCTGTTTAAGAGAGGACCCCGGTGAGTGTGGGCTGGCGGTTACGACCAAGGTTGGGTGGATGCTCCGATGAGGCTGACAGAGTTTGAAGAGCTCACCTTTATCAGGGGATGGTTGAGTGCCCTAAGGGAGCTACAAGTTCTAAGGAACTCAATACTCTGGTATCGTCATGAGATCTCCCCTTCCACTTTAAGGCCTAAGCCCTTTAGGAGGGATGATCAGTGGATCCCCATTGATTCCATCCCTCGACAACTATTGGAGTTAGATGCGAATGAGGTCGAAGAGGAATTAGCTCCTCATCCGGATGACGGTAGAAGAGCACAAGTGGCTTATTATCTTGTTCAGAGGCCTCAGCCTCTTTAATATTTTACCAGTTGTAACTTTGTACACATATGTAATGAATAAATGTAGTATTGATGCTTGGGTGATCTCGTCGATTATATACAGGTTGTCCATTTTTGTTGTGACGAAGTAATATAAGATTTATGTTTTGGTCGAACTCGCCGACTAAACAAGTGTTCCATATTTTTTGCATCACTTATTCTTTGCTTAATAGTCTTGGGCCTCTCTTGGCCGACTAGATTGGTAGGTTTGCATTAGCGAGTAAGTGTCCCTCTAGTCCAGTATGCTTATGAGATACCATTCTGCCTTACTTTACCTTTTAGGTCGTGTCGTCACACTCCCTTAGGCCTAAGTGTGGCAATTGGCGAGGACACACCTGGTGTTTGGATGCTCTATCCGATTAGGGTTTTGTTGACCAAACATTGTTTGGCGACCAATTTGACTTGGCCGAATTGCCTAAGGATCTCCTATAAGGCTTTATTTATTTCCAGGGGCAATGCTAAGAGGTTGTTCGTGCTTCATAACGAAAACTTGAGGAGGGTGTTTTCCCTGCTATCGTGTACTGAGTAGTGTGCCTGTCACTTGGAAAGGGTGTGCAAGTTATAAAGTTCATATATTAGTTAACTAACACCTCATAGAATTCAACTGCCAAATAACTTTTATTAATCACAAGTAAATGAGTTGTCATTTTCATAAGTCTGGTAAAAAAGATAAAAAAAAAAACTAGAAATAGAATTTCTTAAGATTTGCCGCATTCTATGCTTGGGGTATCTCTCTGCCCTCTAGCGTTTCTAAGTGATAGGCTCCTTGCAGATCATCTCTTGTTATCTTGAGTGGTCCTTCCCAATTTGGCCCCAACTTTCCATCTGATGATTTTAATATGTGGCAGCGTAGTAAAACCATATAGTGTTTGCGAGCTGTTGCCCATTGCTTGCTAATTTCACTGAGGTAAGTTCTCTGCGTTCATCGGCTAGGTCGAGTTCAGTGAGCAATTATGCATCATTCTGTCCCTAGTCGACAAAGGTGGACCTCATAGTTGGCAGGCCTTCTTCTAACGTGATGATCGCTTCCATTCCATATGTTAGTGAAAATGGGGTTTCCCCCGTTGTCCGACGTGGGGTAAGGCAGTAAGCCCACATAATAAGTGGCAGCTCGTTCACCCATGCGCCTTTGGCTCGCTCTAATCGTTTATTTAACCCATATATCATTGTTTTGTTGGAAGCTTCAGCTTGACCGTTGCTCTGAGGATACGCCACCAAGCTGAAATAATGCCTAATCCCATGCTTATTACAGAAACTCTGGAAAGGGCCACTTTCGAACTGTGTTTCGTTGTCAGTGATGATGGTTCTAGGTATTCCAAAATGGGTAATTATGTTTTTCCATATGAATCTTGTCATATTTGCATCTCGGATGTTTGCCAGTGGCTCTGCCTCGATCCATTTGGTGAAGTAATCCGTTGCGACCAACAGATACTTGCGGTTATCGGTGGCGGTAGTAAGTGGTCCTACGATGTCCATTCCCCATTGGGCGAAGGGCTAGGGGCTGGTGAGTGATCTTAGGTCGCTGGCAGGTTGGTGAACCATAGGGGCGTGTAGTTGACATTTCTTGCGCTTGCGAGCGTACACTGCTGAATCTTTTTGCATATATGGCCACCAGTAGCCTTCCCTCATAGCTCGAAAAGCTAGTGATCTTCCTCCAATATGGCTCCCACAGATTCCTTCATGGAGCTCGTGTAGAATCTTCTAGACATCCCTCGGGTGAACACATTGAAGGTAAGGGACGGAGAACGATCTCTTATACAGGTTGCCCTCAGGAGATAAGTGAAAGCGAGCAGTTTTGACTCTTATCTGATGAGCGGTCTTCCTATCGCTTGGAGGTGCACTATCCTTCAAATAGTCCCTTACAAGGTCCATCCACGCTTGGCAGCTCAACGCTCTGGTTGATGCTCGGGTGAGCGAGGAAGTCGACGGGGATCATTCTTTTCAAGTCGGAATTGATTGCCAAACTCAGGGCTGCCAGGGCATCAGCGTGGCTGTTCTGTCCTCTGGGAAACTACTGGACACTAACTTCCTTGAAGCTGGCCATTAGCCTCTTGGCAAAGGCGAGATAGGTCGTTATTCTTTCATCTCTTACGTTGTAGTCCCCACTTATCTAATTGGAGACTAATTATGAGTCGTCGAACACCTGTAACTTCTTCGCTCCTAAAGTGTGTGCCTTCTGGAGGCCGGCTATCAAAGCTTCATATTCCGCTTCATTATTGGAGGCTTCAAATTCGAGTCTGATTTCTTGTTCGAGGGTTGTATCTTCTGGAGTAACAAGCACAATGCCCACTCCTGCGCCCTTTCAATTGGAGGCTCCATCAACAAATAATTTCCAAACTCCCTCTATTGCGTGGTTCTCTTCTTGCTTCATGGGTTGAAGTTGGTCTAGATGATGATCGCCTGTGAATTCAGCTATGAAATTAGCAAGGACTTATCCCTTGATTGCATTCCTTGGTTGAAATTGGATGTCAAATCGTCCGAGATCGACTGACCATTTAGTCAGTCTGCTCGACAGATCCGTTTTCCTCAAGATTTCTTTAAGGGGGTGCAATGTAATAACAATGATGGTGTGAGCTTCAAAATAGTTCTTCAACTTCCTTGAAGCTACTACATGTGCAAAGGCGAGCTTCTCTAGTGGTAGGTACCGCTGCTCAGCGTCTAATAGAGTCTTGCTCGCATAATAAATGGGGTGTTGAATTCCTTCTTTCTTGCACACCAGCACAGAACTCACGGCGTGCTTGGAAACGGCGAGGTATAAGTACAAGGAATCTCTTTCTTGGGGTATGACGAGCAGGGGTGGTGAGCTAAGGTAGTCTTTGAGCTCATTCAATGCTTGCGAGCAATCTCGATTCCATTCTACTGTCTTATTTCCTTTTAAGAGCTGGAAGAATGGTTTATATTTCTCGGAGGACCTCGAGATGAAACGGTTCAAGGCAGCGAGCATGCCGGTGAGCTTCTGTACGTCTCGTATTGTGCGAGGGGGGATTTACCCTGTTGATTGCGTCGATCTAGTCTGGGTTAGCCTCGATGCCTCTCTTACTGACCAAGTACCCAAGAAATTTTCCTAACTGGACACCGAAAGAACACTTGCTCGCGTTGAGTTACATTCGGTATTTCCTGAGGATCTCAAAGGTTCTTGATAGGTCTGAGAGGTGGTCTTCTTTGTTTCTACTCTTGACGAGCATATCGTCGATGTAAACCTCCATGGTGTCTCCCATTTGGTCTTTGAACATCTTGGTGACCAGCCGCTGGTAAGTTGCCCTGCGTTTTTTAGCCCGAAGGGCATGACTTTGTAACAGTATAATCTGACGGTGGTGATGAATGTTGTCTTGTCCTGGTCTGGTGCATACAAAGGGATCTAATAATACCCCGAATATGCATCTAGATAACTCATTCTTTCGTGAGTTGCTGTGGCGTCCACCAATTGGTCAATTTTTGGGAGGGGGAAACTGTCCTTAGGGCAAGCCCTATTAAGGTCAGTGAAGTCGATGCAAATTCTCCATTTTCCGTTATTCTTTGGAACTACTACTGGGTTGGATAACCATTTGGGGAATTGGACCTCCCGTATGGATCCTGCATCCAGTAATTTTTTAACTTCTTTTTCTATGACTTTTGCCTTCTCGAGCGCAGTTCACCGTGCCTTCTGGGTGATAGGTTTGAAAGTGGGGTTGACATGCAACCAATGACAAACCACACTAGGATCAATTCCAAGAAGCTCGTATGGTTCCTATGTAAAAACGTCTACGTTGCTTCTCAACAAAATCGTCAATTCCTTTTTTTCTTGATCTATGAGAGAAGCTCCAATCAAGAATACCATGTCCTTCTTTCTACCACCAGCTGTAACTTCCACCGACTTTTCCACGACCCGCTCAGAGGGGAGGAGCCTGGTCTCCTCCACTCCAGGTCTTTCGTACCTTAACTTCTATTTTGAAGGTATCAGACCTTCTAGAATAATTGAGAAATTAGGAGGTTAGGGTTCCTAAAATAGGGTGGGGATCTCTAAATTATTAATTGGACGAGAGGTAGTCCTTGGGTGTGTGGGAAGGAAATCCACAACCTATTAAATTTTAGGGTATTCGGGGACGAATATCAATTGGGATAGTTTCAGTGGCCATTTTGGCCTATATGATTATACGTGAGGGATAACCTAATTATGTTGATGATGGTTGAGGGAATCCTATGAGATTATTAGGATGAATTAGAGAATATACTTATTTAGTTAATGTAAATTGGTATATTTGGAGAGATCCACTAAATCCTTAGATGGGAATAAGGTATTTATTATTTATCAAGTGAGGGAATACTTTCGGTATAGTATCGTGAGTATGTGAATGTATGAATATGATTCTTTGAGAGAATATTTGGGATTATTGGTCATCGCTAGATGTGATTGGCAATTATGGCCATATATTTTGATATATATATTCGAGGAGGAATATATAGTATATATATACTACGTGATTAAAGTATATATATGATATGATATAAATACATATGTATCTATATTTGATGGTATATGTGTGTTTAGATGGCTGATTTCCCCGGGCTTCCCCTTTGAGTATAGGGTGGGAATAGCCGAAGTATATATTACTCTAGTGCGATCCAGGGAGGTTGCGCGATGTGGGTGAATCCACTGGCTCGAAGAGCAGGGTAAGTATAGTCCCCAGGTCATTATAGTCCCGCGTTCGAGTGTGATTTATGTGATTTCCCACTTGCAGGGGGAACATGACCGCCTCCACCATTGTGTATATGTTTACCAAGACCATTGAGTAAGTCTGGCTTGGTACCTGGTATGATGATTAAACCCGGATTTTTGGATCAGCACTATGAGACTGCATCCTCGAGTTATAGCTCGTTGGGATGGTTATGATGCTTGTGTGTATAGTATATTGCTTGTGCATGAGAACAAGTCAATATATATATATATATATATATATATATATATATATATATATATATATATATATATATATATATATATATATATATATATATCTAAGAAAGTAAAGAGATTCTCAGTCCGGGAGATAGATCCGGATGTTTATAGAGATTCTCAGTCTGGGAGATAGATCCGGATGTGTATAAAGTAAACCTCAGTCCGGGAGATAGATCCGGATGTATATAGCAATAAGAGCATATATGTATAATTTGAGTACTGAGGGTCTAACGGATCCCGACGATCGACCTTGCCTAGTGGTAGTGTATCGGGGGGGGGGGGTCCTTGTTTGGATTTCGCTTTGCGAGACACCCCACGCACGAACATGGCTTAGTGTTGAGACTGGGGAGAAGTTTAACCCTTAGTGCTCTAATATTGGGATTTCTTAAATGGTATATATATATATATATATATATATATATATATATATATGTGTGTGTGTGTATATACGTTATGTACTGAGGGTCTAATGGATCCCGACGATCGACCTTTCCTAGTAGTGGTGTATCAAGGGGGTTCCTTGTTTGGATTTCGCTTTGCGAGACACCCCACGCACGAACATGGCATAGCGTTGAGACTGGGGAAAAGTTTAGACCTTAGTACTTGGATTAACAACGATTTTTAGAAGATGGGTGTCGGACTAGTTAAGTGGGATAGCATGATTAGGTTATCTTGTTGGGATGAGCTAGGTGTGCACTATTAGAAGAGAGGTGAGGGATATCTCATGGGAGTGCGATACCAAATTTAAATATGAGATAAAACCTATTTTTAAAAATAAAGCATTTATGCACTTGCTAAATATTTTCCAAACTCGGGCTCTGACCCGTTTATCTACTTTTCCCTCTCTTGATATATATATATATATATATATATATATATATATATATATATATATATATATATATATATATATATATATACATAGGTGTCCAGACACGGGGATGACTGGATGACACATCTTTCGAGTCAGACGTCTGCTGCAGCAGTTGTGGATGCATGCAGGTTCTCGATAGACGCTTCTATTCTTATACTCTAGATAGGAGGTACTGTATAAATATTCGGTCCAATGGTCCGATTGAATTTATTTATTCATTTTCGCCTTTTAGTGCGGCATTCGATATGGTTGTATCATATTTGAACCGAGTGTTCGGTTAGTTTATTTCATCTCAGTTTCATTTATATAAACTGTGTGGATGTTTTAAATTACAGTGGTTTAAAAAGAGTAGTTAAGTAAAATTTTGACACCAGCCTAATAGGTTATTATTAATTAAATTGGTTTTCGACAGTGATGCTAAGAATGATCGATATGCGACTCATGTTTTAATTTGATATAGGAGTGATCGCCCAGTATTTTATTAGGCGGGGTGTCAAAATAACACCACTTTAGGTTTAATACGACTTAATAGTAATGTTTAAAATGGTGGTCATGGAAATTATTGCGTTTTGGTTCTGGAATTCTCATTGAGTAAGCTACGTCGCAACTATAAAAGCTATATACGGGGTTAATAAGAATTCCAAAAATTAATAAGAAGGGACTCTCAATCAAATTAAGATGGCAACACATAAAATTATAACTACTTGAAACAGGGGAAAATACCTATTAATTTCATCCTAATCGATATCAAAACACTAAAGTAGTAATCAAACACATAAATGCCTAACACAAAATGTAGAGGCCACACTTACGTTTACATCTCTAAAATGCTTATTGGGCAGAGCATTTTTTGTTTTGTTCAAAAACATACTTGATTAATGAGTTCTTATTTGATAGCAACTCAGGGAACTTTGTCTTCAACTTGGACGCGTTCATCTCATTATTGCTTCAAGCTGCAACTATCACCGTTGCTTTCTCCTCTAGGGTGAAGTTGTACCATTTGACCTGGGTTTATATATTTCTTGAACATTTCAAGAATCTCGTTATGGCTAACCGCACCAAGATTTATAAAGTTCCCTATGCCCTTGATATTGCTTTGTCATCTCAGCTGAAATAGGTAGAAGCTCATCCAAGATGGTCATGCTATTGGGAATGTTGACCACTTTGTTATAGCGAGAAATCTTAGTGATGAAGTTGCGTGGGTTAGTGAGGTCCGAAGATATAGGCAAGCGGACTCTAAGGGGGTGAACATTGTCAAATTCTTTCAAGAGATCTTCAACCATGGCCTTGATCTTCGAATAAAAAAAACATCAAAATTAGGTGTCTTCCTCCGAAACCCTCTAGATGCGCAGCATCATATTCAAATATGCATCCAGTCACAAAATTCATCATCTGTAGTCCATTATCTCTTCAAACATCTTCTAAGGTCAAAGAATCAACAACGTTGGCACAGAATGTTTCCGGCCTATGAGACTCGCACCAATCAACATTTGGTATACCTCTCACACCAGCAGCATTTTAAACATGTGTGTATTTAACAATAACTTTATCCCATTTAATAAGACCATATATGTTAGATTTGGAAAACACTTTGTGGCTATACTTCACTTCATAAAGTAACTCTAGCATTCCAATCACTATATTTGAACTACCAATCCTGCTTTTACATAAAGGGCTAAATCATATTCAATGATGCCAAATAAAAACCACTGCACTTCATATACATTATTTGTAAATAATCATATGTATTTAATTATATACTCAGTTTACATACCAAGAAAATTAATAAAGAAAAAGATAAATCTGATGCAAGTTGTTCCTTCTTTGCAACAATCAATATGTAAGTATTCCTTTCGCACGATGTTTCACGATAAATACTGAAATTGGTGAACTAAATAGATACTTTTTCTATTGGAGGGCATGATTTATTTATTTAGAGTAAACCAAGGTTTAAAAACTCCATCTCACAACAACAAAAACAACAAAACTATTGTTGGTGCTTCAGTTCTTATTGTGACAGACTTAAAGTTTGTGGTTCAGTAATGCTCCACTAACAGTTTAAAGGGAAAAAAAAGTTTGTGGTTCAGTAATGCTCCACTAACAGGATTGTATAACATGAGGGTTAAAGTTAAATTAACGAACTTTGGGAGATAAAATTCAGTTTGAATCTAAAGCACGTGGAGTAATATGAAATGCATATACCTGTGCAACACTATTGAGATGCAAAATGCTTATGACTGGAGAAAGTTCACCGAATATTTTTTTAAGTTCATGACTCTAGTATGTAGCCGAAAAATAATCATATCGTGCTAATAAGTCGCCTAAATCACTGATACCTCTTTCGCCACCTTTCTGAGCTCCAAAACAGAATTATTAAAGGTCCTCTAAAAGTCACCATAGCTCCTCTAAAGAATAACTACATATGATATATGTGGGGGCACATAATCGTTTCAAATAACAATTGCCTTGATAGACCCCTAGGCATGAATTACCCAAAAATTAGTGTCAATAGATAAAATGACTTAATAGGATAAAATGTACCTCAATTGACACGGGGGAGATTCACACCTAGTAATCGGCGCTAGGGCTTGCAATAAAAACAAACCTGCAAAAATAATGAAACGAGGGAAATGGTAAAACTCAGTACCAGTTGAAATAATAGAGGACCGGGTGAAAAATACAAAATACCACGTACATTCTAGTTCAATACTGGTTGAAACACAGTTGTGTACCGGGTGAAAAATCAGTAAAGGGTGAAAATAAATAATACAGTAAAAAGTTTATCCAGCAACCTGAGCTATATTATCCTCACACAATAGAATTGAGTATGAACACAATATTAGACCAAAAGCCACCTTTGCAGTAACATTTCAGCAACATGAGCTATATTATCATCTACATATGATTCAGCAGTTTCACCACAATACACAATACACAATAGAGAACCATATATCAAGTAGCCTGAGCTATATTATCATCTACATATGATTCATATCCTCACACACAGATTCACCACAATCGTGTATTGTGTGAGGATATAAACACAATAGAGAACCATATATAGATGAATCATATCCTCACACAATACAATAAAAACTATAAATGTAAATGAGCCAGATTGTGGGGATTTCCCACCTCCGCAGTAACATTTCAGTCCCATCATTAGACCAAAAGACAACGAAATTAATTGAACTGATCTTAACATCTATATCATTGAATTTAAACAAATCATACTATGAATTCCGACCAAGGATAAAGGTAAAACTCAATATTTAAAGAACAAAATATCTAGGCTCCCATGTTAAATCCAAAAGGCCATAAGATAACAAATGTATTGCAGTATGTCAAGCCGACAAATTTCATTGTTACAAATTGGTTCTTCAATAGCAAATTTTGTCTTCAGAAAACATGTTAATTACCCTTCACTTTATTGTATCAAGCATTTAAATTATTCACATAGTTAATTACCCTTCATTCGGTTGCCAAGAACGTTTAGTAACAGAAAAACATATATATTATTCCCTTAGTCCTAATTAATCGAAAGATTGAGATTCAAAATTTCCTATTCTTTTCGTTCTCTGAATATTCTCTACTATATTTTCTCAATAAGCAAACATGACTTAGTCAACTAATGATTGACATAAATTGAAAGATAAATTCTTTATATTCCGAGTTTGTTGGCGAAAATAGTTGTTTTTCATATACCAACTATGACACTTATCTTTGCAATCCAAGACATATTTCAAATAGGATCGACAATTGCAGCAACAATTCCATTGGTGAAGATTGATCATAAACAAAAACAAAAATGAAGAAACAAATCTCAAAATTGAAAATATTACAGACAATGTAAAATAGATTTTAATTACCAGCCCTAAACCATCCTCAATCAGAAGAAATAGATGCCTTAGAGCTGCGTATGACCCTAACAACATATCCAAACAAATCGTTAATTCAAAATATCACGATTTCTAAGATCATTATTAAAATCAAGAATAATGAACTTTGTACCTGATTGACTAATTAACTACCGTACACATTTTTTATTTACTACTTAAAAATGATTGAAACGACCTCAACGATGTACACATAGGAGAATATGGGAAATTATCCGTACATTTTTCTTTTAGTAAATGTACACATAGATTCACCTAAAAGCAATATGAACGACATAAAAACAATTTGTCATTTTCAAACTATGTACACACCTTATAATATTACAGTAATATATAATCTGAAGTTACTTATGTCCTCAACCATGTTGCTAATAACAGATCTAATAGCTCTCCAAATCATAACTCAGAGAAACTAATCCAGGCTACTCTGTGCAGCTCTATTTCTTGATCCGAGTAAAAGGGTTTTGAAGTTATCCTCTTAAATTCTTAAAAGAAGAAACAAAAGCAATTGGATTCCATGGAAAAGAAAAAAAATTCTCCCCAGGGAGGTTTTTACTTGAGAATTTCTCATACTTTTTCATGTTAGTTCATTATTGGAATGTTAAAAGGATGGCCCAATTTTCATAAGGCGAATACGTAACGTTTATAGCCAAATTCCCTATTGAGAAAATTTAAAAACAAAAACTTATCAAGTCAGTGCCAAAGAAATAAAATCAGCATTGTAGGCGATTAAGGTTAAGGTAGTGTAGCGGGTGATTCTACACGTGTGAGTGTGCATAACAACATGGTTTATGCTAAAACATTAAAAGAAAATGAGAATTCCACCCAAACACTACGATAGACTGGACATAAATTACTGATTCATATTTCAAAATGTGACGCCCCAGACTGAGTGAATTGCGATAGACTGGACATCTAAGATGGTGCAGTGCACTTCTAAAACCCGATTTGAACAAAAAAATCATAATTTCTTACTCAAAAATCATAATTTCTTAGGTAATAATATACATTGTGAATGATCTAACAAAAATCATCAAACA
The DNA here is from genome assembly GCA_949130495.1 of Sambucus nigra. Lineage (NCBI taxonomy): Eukaryota > Viridiplantae > Streptophyta > Magnoliopsida > Dipsacales > Adoxaceae > Sambucus > Sambucus nigra. The sequence continues at coordinate 436,195,629 of OX422223.1, read as the reverse complement.
TAATATGTTAGGATAATACATATTAGAGAATTCAAGATTGCAAGAAGGTTGGAAAAAATTAAATAATACACTAAATTGAAAATAATGTACAATGTGGATCCGCATAAAAATATTACCTTCTCGGGTGACAACTATAAAGGGTTGAAATCTCTGAAACTATATGCCTTCTCTAAACCACTCAAAGATTAAGCACTTGGTGTCTTCATCTATAAAATGTGATCCTAAAAGCCAATAACATCCATGTTACAACTGCAAATGACATGATAAAGCTTCAACAAAACAATCTAAAAAGCAATTACCCTATTGCAAAACACAACTATAACACAACAAATCACACTATTATTGAAAGAAAATATAAATCAACTAAAATCTAAATTACCAAACATCAAAAATATAATTTCGAAACTATCAAATCATATTAAGAAATTAATTTAAACAAAAACAAGAGATTCCTTTACATTTTTTTAGAGGCATAGTAATATATTAATGTCTTAACATTTTGTTTAAGCATATCAACTAATCATAATAAATAAATTGTGATAAATAAACTGTTAATGCCCTTTTACAATCATTCATGATATGCACAAATATTCATGATATACAAACATTCATGATTTTCAACATAATAATAACTGATATAGGAAAGCAAAGAACTAATGGCTATCAACTATCTTTCACATACCAATAGATCTTATACCAAAGTAGTGTAACGCTTTCACCATCTTGCACATTCCATTAGAGCCTATCAACTATCTGCACATTAAAGCCAATGCTATGAGCACAATAATATCTCATAAAATGAATTAACCACGGTATTGTTCAACTAATATAAACATTCTAAGAAATATAAACCACAGTCGCATTTGAAGGTCAACACATGTTATTTCCCCTTTTTAAGGTCTTTTCCATTGTTCCCTTTAGGTTGTGAGATTAGAAACCTTTACATCAATTATGTAAACTCTAGATATGAATGTCAAAAACACATGTTATATACCTTTGCTTCTTAAAGTTGTGGATCATTTTCACATTTCCAAATACATTAGATCTGGAAACAAAACATTATAAATGTGAAAAAATTAAGTTCCCAGAGTTGTGAGTGCGTGTGGATGTGTGAGTGTGTGCGATTGAGCTCCAAATCTGTGTGTGCGTGTGTGATAGAGAGACTAGCTGAAGTTAGCAGAGGTGGAGGCGTAGGGCGGCAGCGGCGGCAGCAGGTAGGGTTAGTGTTGAGGGGAGAGACATCAGCGAGAGGGGAGTGAATTTGGGAGACGGGATGGGTTTAGGTTAAAGTGAGAGGAAAGTTATGTTTGTGTGAGAAAGGAGGGAGAGTGTGAACAAATTGGTGAAGTAACTTTGACCAAATTAACCCCAATTTTGAATTGAAGTGTAAATTTGGTAAATAAAAAAAGAGGGGGAAACCAAAGAATTGAGGGCAAAAGAGGTAGTGCAGGAGAAGCTCATAAAGATGACATCATCTCTTGATCTTATGACATACATAAGTTTACTACTTTATTATATAGATATAGTATTGCTCTTGTGCGGACTATCCCGCATTTTAACAGTGTGGACTGAACATGTGCCACCTGCCGGTGAGCTCAAAAAAGAGAGAGAGTTCCTATAATTTAGCCGATAATTTCTAGGCTCATCGCCAGGTGACACATGCATAATCCACACTGTTAAAATGCGTGACACTTCCCACAAGAGCATTATTATTTATATATATATATATATATATATATATATATATATATACACACTAGGGTGTACCCGTGCCAATGGCACGGCGATAAATTTGTTTCCCTGATATTTTGTACCCGTGTCGATGGCACAACGATAAATTTGTTCCCGTAATATTTTGTACCCGTGTCGATGACACGACGATAAATTTATTTTCGTGATAAATCATTCCTGTGATAAATGTGTACCCGTGCGGCACAGTTGTAAAAACGTTCTGAATATTTCGTAATTGTGATTTAATCAGGAAAAAATAAGATACGCGAAATACATGATACAACTAACATGATGTTATAAGTTAATGTGTGAACCCTTAATAATTTCAAATTAAAATAATTCAAAAGAATTTTAGGATAACCAACTATATGTGTTTGATGAGCATCTCCAACTATTCTCCCCATCCATTTAGAATTAAAACTCCAAAAAAACATGTTTACTATCAAGTTTAAAATAAAAATAAAGAATAGCATGTTTAATGAGCATCTCCAAAATGAAAAATAGAAAAGATAAGTTAGATTAAAAAATTATGATGCGACACAATGCAACCCATGGATAAAAATCATTAGTATACACTTTTTTTATAAATACAACTATTATTTATGAATTCAATTTCTTTAGAAAAATAAAAAAAATTAATTTTGTACATTTTCTATATAAAAGTTCAACCTCTTATTATTTTCAATAAAAATAAATAAACACAAAAAATAACATTAAAAACTACATTACTATTACCATGCATTGATCTAAATTGGTGTACAGAAGAGTGAATAGAATTGAAAATTGGTAATAGTCTCACCCTTAAAAATGGCAAGATTATAACTTTATTTTAGTGTATTTGTCAAGTCAACGAATGTGGTGCTATGAAAAATAACCGCGCCAATTAAATGATGAGCACCTATGGTACCTTGTACGAATCTTCCATTCACCCTAGCATGACTTGTGCTGCTACAACATATTGCCAACCACATAATATATGATTATTTATGGATTTCCAAGCGTAAATTACATTATGCCTTCTAAACTAAAAAAAAGACCACCTGATACCAAAAATAATGCCAAATACTCAAATCAAGCATATATATGTTGAATATTTTCACATTATTTGTTCAGTAAATATTTTAATATTATATTTGTGTTTTAATTTTTTATTAGCGTATATTATTATATTTGTGTGTATTGTAAATATATTTTTTTATTATTTTCTTTTTTAGTTATATATTATATATATTCAATATAGTACACACACTATAACTCCCATAGACGCACACACACACACCCCATAACACATCCCTCACCTCTCACTCCTTTATTTTTTGCAAAATGTGAAGGTCACACCAATGAACACACTTAACTCACTTAAGTCAAATCAGTAGTTTTTTGGCACTAAAAAAAATACAATTTTTTTCTTTTTCACATATCCATTTTGGTCTCAATCCAAAATAACAAAACATACAACTTTGAAACAAACACACACAGTTGTTGTGTGTCAAGACACGCAACACACCATTAAAAAAATAATAAGTAAATAAAAATAAAGTCAATGTCATTACTTAGTCCTTCCCACGCTCGCTGAAATCACCCACCTTTAAATCAGAGTCTCTGTGTGTCGACATAAAACAAACGCATTTTGGTCAGTAACACACAATGTTAAAATGCAACCAACCTTTTAAAAGAAACAGAATCTCTGTGTGTCGATACATGTAACCCATCTTTTAAAAAAAGAACTCAAGTCGACACTCACCTCCTCATGCTCTTAGTCCACCCCATCGCCTCTGATAGCCACACAAATTAGTCATCTGCAAAGTGATAGCACCCTATCACATTTTACGAAGAACACACCACTTCCAAAAAAATAACCATAGTAAATAACACACAATGTTAAAATACCTGATAGTTTGGAACTGTCTTCTTTGAGATGTAAACATTCAATGATATAACATTCAACCTGGATTGGGCTTAAGAACATAAGCGTTTGCGGTACAAATAAAAAAATTGGGAAAAAAAAATTAAAAGGGCAGCGGTAGATGAAGACTGAAACAGAGAAAAACCTCAAACCTGTAAGAAGGGTCATTGTGCTTCTTCTCTCTTGAGATGAACCCAAACTACCTTAAGAGAAAAAAAAGCATCTCACTGTGAAACTCAACAGGGGGAAAATGGAAGAACATGAAAGATCCAACCTCGAGAACTTGCATCGATGAAACTTGTGTATGTCGTGTGGTTATCAGATTACTTTGAACTTTTGCGTATGGTTATCAGATTACTTGTTATGAGAGAGAGTCGGTAGCTTTGATACATATATATATATATATATATATATATATATATATATATATATATATATATATTGAGAGAGAGAGAGAGAGAGAGAGAGAGAGAGAGAGAGAGAGAGAGAGAGATAATTGTGGTGGGTTATGAACTGTAGAGATAGAAATGGGGAAGTTTAGTAAAAGAGCACATGGCTCGAGGCTAGATAAGCGTGTGTTTCCTAGCATATTTTCTTGAGCCTTGTGTTTATCAGCATATTCGATTGATGGGTGTACTATTTTCATTAATTACTTACCTGCAAACTTTCGTATTAAATCTCAACCGCTAGTTGATAAACACCAAACCAATGAACTTTCAATCTCAGCCATCAATTGGCCTGGACAAAAAAAATCCCTCCTCCTTTATTATATATATAGAGAGATATAACCACATATTGAGACGTCCCATGTCACCCAAGCATACAATATACTATATATTTTATTTTTAAAAATACGGGGTATTACACATACTTTTTGCCACCAATGATTTTTTTATCAACTCTAATACATAGGAGGTAGTAAAAGTATTCAACTTCATATGTGGACTTTCAATTAGTTTTCCATGTTGACATGAACCACAAATCGAAAAAGTTGGTTTTCTTAGAGATGGTAAGCCACAAACTAGATATTTCTTCATAAGGTGATCGAGATCCTATAGTTCACATGACCTAGTCGTTGGTTCTAAAGGTGAAAAGGGGGAACCTAGAACTATTGTAGACGGATGGAGATTTATGAATTATACCATAGCAATTATCGAATGTCCTCACACCTTGAAGAATAATTTTACCGAATTCAGTATAGACATAACATTCCATTTGGTTAAACTCAACCGCAAGGTTATCATCAAACTGTTGGCTTATGCTTACCAAGTTTTATTTCAGCCCATTTATATAAAGCAAGCTATCTAAATTTTAAAACCCATAAACCTCAATGGTTCCACGTCCCAAAACACTATGTCAAATTCCATCCATGTAATCCTTAAGTTTGGTAAAAAATGGTTTATCAAATTTCAAGTGGCGTGAGAATCCATCATGCTAGCCTATGGGTCAGAGGATATAATACCAACAGATATTTGGTTATCAAGCGATAGAGTTCAGAACTATAATCCTAAGGCAAATTCGAAAGAGAGGAGACTGGACTTAAACTTAATTGAATGATGGAGAGTTAGGCAGTTGACCTATCAACAAAGAGCTTCTAAGTTATACAAAAAAGGGCCATGTCTCTTCCATCATTGTGGGAGACCTAGTGTTAAAGAAGGTCATCCAAAAGAATAACAAGTTCCACCCTAAGTGGAATGGAACTTACATAGTCACAGAAGGGGCGTCCTAGGTACATATCGGCTAGAAAAACTTGAAGGGGATCCGTTTTATAACCCTTGGAATGAGGATAGTTTTAAAATATACTATCAATAGTTCCCTCATTTATTATATCCAAAAGACAACCTTTCCAATTGCATAAAATTGTTTGTATGAGAATATGTTCATATATGAAATACAATGAAGTGCTTTTTGATTTATTCTTTACTGTATTTCTTACTGATTCAAATAGAGATTTAAACATCATTTAATTTTGGTGCACAATCAAAACTCTCTCGGTGGAATGAGTGTGCCTGAGGAGTCTCAACTCCAAGGCACCACTCTTCAAAAATCGTGAGAGTTGGTAGGTCCTTAATAACAAGTTTATTGTGAGACCCTAAAAAATAATTTGAGTATGGTGAAATTATTTTATATCATTGGGGCACAATTAAAAATATCTCTCGGCGGTATGCGTGGGCCTTAGGAGTCTCTGTTCTAAGGCACCACTCTTAGAAAAATCGTAAGAGTTAGGGGGTTCTTAACACCATTTTTATGGTGAGACCCTTAAAAATCATTCGAGTATGGTGAAATTGTTTAACATTATTTAATTATGGTTCACAATGATTATGGTTCATAATATATTAAAACCCTCTCTCGATGGTATGAGTGTTCTCGAGTAGTCTGTCTCCAAGGAACCACTCTTCGAAAATTCCTGAGAGGTGGGAAGTCCCTTACACTATTTTTATGGTGAGACCTTTAAACACCATTCGGGTATGGTGAAATTATTTAACGTCATTTAATTATGGAACATAAAAATATCTCTCTCTCAGAGGTACCAGAGTGTTTTAGGAGTCTCGGCTCCAAAGAACCACTCTCATAAACTCCAAGGGGTGGGAGATCCTTAACATCATTATTGATATGGTGATACCACTCTAAACATCATTTAAGTATATAGAGAATAATTATTTTCATCTATTAGTGGTATAAAAGCACCCAAAGAGTGTCGGCTCAAAGGTGTCACTCTATATAAACGTTGAGAGGCAAAATGTCTTCGGCATCATTTTAAGAAGGTGAGATTAAACAAACTACTATGAATGGAGAAAATATAAAGCCAGAATATAGTGAAGTCAATTAGCAGACACAATAATTAAAAAGATTATAAATTCAAACGTTAATGTATTCATTCAACAATAACAGAAAAGGATGTAGCATGGTAATTCATTCATTTAGAAGTTAATTAATATGTTTATAAGAAAGATTATTCAAAAAGTATATTGTTCAAAAGGATATTATAATAAAAAGGGCACAGACGACCACACACGGTCTCCCTTAGAAAAAGTTTTAAAAATCAGCAGGTTTGGTGATGGTCGGCCCGATCGGGTTTTCTTTTTGTTTTATGTTCCCCTCTTAGTGGTCATCCAACTCAATGTCATACTTCTCAGTGATGGTAGTCTCGACTTTGGCCACGACAGTCTCAATATTCTTGGCCTTAGTTTCAACTTCTTGCAAGGCCTCCATACTTGTAAGATTCGAATAAATGAAAGCATGGATAATATCATCTAAAGAGGGTCATTGGCCACAAGGTTACCGAGTTGTTTGGCGACTCGTCTGTACACTGCCTTTGCACTTTCTTCGTGTAACAAATGGCATAGTCGAATAACTCTTATGACTTTTTAAAGTCAGCAACAACTGATTCAAAAACCACTCAGGCGCTCTTGGCCTCGTCCTCTTTATGCTTCTACAGGTAGGACTCAAGAGTTTTCACTTTCACCTAATAGTCCTTCTTCATATTGAACATAATTTCCTTATACTGAGCCCTTATCTATCGGGCCTTTGTGCCGTATTTGACCTTCACACCATCCAATGTCTTTTTTAGGTCATTAACCTGGGCTTTAGCATCCTCATCTTCCTCGAAGTTTTTCTCTGTCTCCACCACCCAATGTTGGATGTTCTGAAGGGTAATGACACACTGCAGTAAAAAGGATGAATTAGTACAAGATGATGCTAAACTTGAAAAAAAAAATTAAAAGTACAAGGATGGGTTGTTGACTTGAGTTGCCATGTGAAGAGCAAACTTGAATACCCAAGAGGTATCCAGGGCATCAAAGCATCGATTATTGAAGTCAGGGATAACCGAAGTAATGACCTTTTAAGCCCTTAATTGTCTCCTAAGCAGATAGTCATCATTGATGCCCAATTGCAATAAACGCACAAAATCTATAACACGATCCCTGATAAGGAGAAGAAGGTTAGCTGACTATCTTGGAAGAACCTCCTTTCATTTCTTTTACTGGGTAGGAGAATTATTTGATGTCCCACCAGTGACCTCTTTTCCCTTTTTGTCCCCCTCAGCAGCATTGGGGTCACCAGTTGTTGCCTTTTGTCGACTCTGAGTCTACTCTGAAGTTTTGCACTATAGACAGGCAAGATGATTATTGGACATTAGTGTCTCCCTCTCTCATATTGCATCTGAGATTCCTTCTAGGTAGTCTGTAAAAGCACAAACAAATATTCTCACTATCGGCCTACTTTAAGTCATGATAAAATGAGAGGATAGTAAAGTTAAATAAAAAGTTAGGAAAATTTGATACAAAATGATGTCGGGGGGTCCATATCCATGCCAGAGTACTTCAAGAGTGGAGATTTCATCAAGTCCTTACAAATTATGAGACCATTCACAGTGAACTTGTATATGTCATCTCTCTTCTCGTTGTTTAGACATGTATTGATTTTGAATGAGATCGACACACGATCCCATTATCGGGAAACTCTAGCCTCTTCCACGATGGATGACTCCCCATAGTTGAAACCCCAATCCCTTGAGATAAGAAACATAAGGATTTACAATCATGATTGGAAGTTTAGTTTATTTGAAAAAGTTTTCGTTCAAGACAACGACTTACAAAATAATAGTAGAGAGGGGAAGCTTTTGTAGTGACCACGGGGTAAAATACCTGAAAGACATAAACTGGACTACCCTCGTCCCATTTGACCCTCCATAAATGAGCAATCCTGAATAATGTCCTCTGGCATTCGACATCAGATTGGCATGGGCATGCCGCTAGAAGGAATAATTTCTCTGATTGATGGATGGATGGATGGGAAGACGAAAACCTGTATTAAACATCTTCTCATAGAAAACCATTTTTTCCTCATTCATCAGCTCAAAGGATTGCACATCCTCAATAGGAGCCCTCATATGAATGGTAAATTTGACCCCATAGAGGTGCCTCTAAACTAACAGGTCAGTCTCACAAATGTCACTCGGAATGGCCAAGACAACACTTATATCCAAAAGGTATGGGTCCTCCTCATCTTCATCCTTAGTGGTAAGGGGTTACTATGAGGATCTTGAATCTTAAACTCGGCCAAAGTTATGTCCAAAATTGGCACTACGGTAGGAGGCACATTGTCAACCATTTAAACTTCAGGATCATTGTCAGAAATGTCATAAATTTAGGGCTCGGGATCCCTTTATTTATTAGCAAAAGTACTAGCATGATACCAGTTACTGGACTCAGCGGTTTCACCCTCATTTACGTGGTTAGTCGGTACTCTCATTTCAACCTCAAAAAAGTCATCTTTGGAATCCTCTCGGCCATCATGACTTTAAATTTTCTTATAAGGTCCATAGCCCTTGGAAGGAGATATCAACATGGAAACACTATTGATTGAAATTATAAGTCTAGGCTCAGCTGGAGTGGGGCAAGTGAGAAGTAAAGTAGGGGACTCTACATCTTAAAGAAAAGGTGTAATTAGACATGAACCTGCATCTAGACTCGGCCTCGGCCATTATAATTTATTTTTTAATGCATTAACGCAAATGAGGAACTCTTCTCTTAACTCGTGCAACCTACGTTACAGGGAGTTAAAGGAAATATTTGGAAGAAACTACTGAAGATCAAATCATTCAGATAAAAGGTTTTTTGAAAAAAATACAAAGAAGAACACTAAGAACAACTTCAATGATATTCAAACACAAAAGTCTTCGAAAGACAAACAAGTTGCCTATAAAACCCCAAACACCGGTCTATTTAATCCTAAACAGCTACCTAGCTTCCCACCCTTCCTAAACTTTCATAAATTAAGGCACAAACCACCAGGAGATGGTGGCAAAAGAAACCAAAAACCTACCAAAAAATGAAAGTTGCATAAAACTTAAATGAAAAAAAATAAAATAAAGAACAATGAAATAGAGGTACCTAGAAGGTGTAGGAAAGCAGAACGAAGACAAGGAATGCTGGAAAATGAACAAAAACTCGTCGAAGAATAAGGAAGTTAAAGAGATATAGGGGTTGTTTTTCTCTCGAATGAAAAGTTACAAAAATTAAAAATGATGACGAAAGAGGTTATTTTACCGCCCAAAATGTACACATGTTTTCCAAAGAGCCATCATTAAGGCACGCCACACAAAGTGATGATTGATTGTGCACATAACCTACGACCACACGACAAGCCCTTTAGCAAATGATAGTTTTCTAATTCATGGGACTAAAATGACACCTCGGTGGAACTCCACGTAATTGAGGTGCCTACACTAACCTTAAGAGGACCCAAACCACAGAGGGTCAAGACAAGACGAGGCAGATGAACTTACACCGTATCCTCTCATTAACATTAAATATTAAGGTCTAAGAGGTGATTGATACACATAAGTCTGGTCTCGTTGAAACAATATCCACTGCGGTATCATGTCCCCTTATATATTCCCTCAGAGTCATCTTCCCTCAGGATTTCTCGTGACCAATCCCATCTTAGGTTGTCTTGGCCTCTAAGATGAGCTTGTTACAAGATAACATTAATTGGAAAGAAGTACAATGATGGCCTTGCAGCAACCTATATAGAGTGTTTACCTCAGTGCAGTGTCGGCCTTAGACAGTTCCACATAGTCGAGTCCTTGTTATCGACCATACCATACAGGTATGGGCAATGTTTTATCTCAGCTCCATTCTCAATATTAGACTTGCACTGATAACCTCAGCTTCAAACATTATGAGCACACAAGGAAATCATGAAACGACCATTATTGATATATCCAATAAAAATCGCTATGAAAAATCACCCAACACATAGGGGGAGTATTTTTAATCATTACTCAAGCATCTCTCTACAGGTGTCACATATTCATTATACAATCATCCATTCACACATGGAGTACATGCCTGAGGGGTGATACTGCGCCCCACCAAAACTATAAGAGGCATCCAATGTCTCCTTTCCTAAGGATCGAGGTCCAGCTAATTCCTACTATTATACTGAACTTGTTGGGAGAGCGAGGAGAGAGAGAGAGAGAGAGAGAGAGAGAGAGAGAGAGGCAAAGAACTTGTATTAATCTTTAGTGGCTTTGAGCCATTTTTTATTGTGAAAACACTCCCATACTTTGCACTACATAAAAAAAAGGCCAAATTATCAGCTTTTAACCGGTCAGCCTTGTCACAGTCATTGACTGTGACAAGTTTGTGACAAGTCCGTGACAAGTACTATTCTCACGGACTTGTCACGGTCAATGACCGTGACACTCTTATAAAGTTGTCAAGGGTCAAAGACCGTGACAGGTTCGTGACAACTTTGTCAGTAAAAAAAACCTTCCCTCTTCTTTTTTCCCACCGTTTTCACTTCCCTCTTTTTTTCTCTCTCTAAGCGACTGCTCTCTCTCTCTAAGAGATTTTCAGGTTAGTTTTTTCCTCTCTTTCTCTTTACTTTGTATATGTGTGTGTATGTGTGTGTATATGTGGGTAGTGTGTGTGTGTGTGTGCATGTACAATTGTGTGTGTGTGGTGGGGGAAGGGGGAAGGGGAGGGGGAAGGGTTTGGTGGGGCTAGGGGGTGGTGTGTGTGTGTGTGTGTGTGCGTGTGCGTGTGGAGGGGGGAAGGGGGGAATGGTGGGGTAGGGGTTGGGGGGAGGAGGGTGTGTGTGTGTGTTGAAATTAATTGTTAATGTTTAGGACTTGAAATTAATTGTTAATTTAGGACTTGAAATTAATGTTTAGTTTAGGACTTGAAATTAATTATTAATGTTGATTTAGGACTTGAAATTAATGTTTAGTTTAGGATTTGAAATTAATTATTAGTGTTGATTGGGGACTTGAAATTAATGTTTAGTTTAGGATTTGAAATTAATTGTTAATGTTGATTGGGTGATGTTAGTTGGGATTGAAATTAATTGGTATTGTTAATATTGATTGAATCTTATTGTTTAGAGAATAAAATTAATTTGACATTATAAATATTGTTTATATATTTTTATTTAGGTTTGAAATTATTAATATTGAATTAATTGAGTAGAGGAATTAGAAGGAGTACGGGATACACATTTGTCGATTTTTTGTTGTTGTTGGATTATATTGGACGGATGTGGTTGGATATGGAAGTTGGTTGTTAATTTTTTTTAAATCCTCAATTTAATTGACACTAATAAATCCTTAAATAATTATATTGTCTTACTTTTTTGGGTTGGTTAATTTTAGAAGTGGCACAACCACTGGATTATTGTCAAAATGGGGGGAGGGGGAGTTTTCAATTGTTTTCTAAAATTACTTTGTGTCACGACCCGTTCGAGAGTGGCACGATCACGGACTTATCATAATTAAATTAAACATACTTCAAATTACACATAGTGCTCATAGATACTAGCCTTCTAGTTCTCATGCATACGCATTCAATAGGCCTTAGACCCGTTCGAGAGTCATTACCCCTGAAATGAGATCACTCGAATTGTCCTGTTTGGACAGTTTGGGACTGAATAGTTTCTGTATAATAATATTCTGAGTGGCTCAAACTTGTTACTTTTGAAGGAAGCTCTGCAGTCATATCTTAATGTTCTCTAGTTACATACTAGATGATGCGATGTTGAGTGTTATTTCAATTATAAATTGAAATAACACTCACACTTACAAATCTACGTCGTGTACTTAGAGAACTATGGGGACATGCTATCGAATTTTCCTCAAATTGGAACAATGTGCATGAGTTGTTAAGTATATTACAGAAATATACGATCTTGAATGGGATAGGACCCCTCACCCTTTAGAGGAGATGGAGGAAATAGGAATTAATATTATAAATTGAATTTGAATTTGAAATTTAAAAATCGAATATAAATAAGACATAATTAAATGAAACATACTATAAATTTTATACAACAAGTAATAGGTTATTGTTTATACTAATGGGAACTAAATGCTCACACATTTGTTTATGCTAATCCATGAATATACACTTCTTACATATAAGAGGTGATTGTGTGGAGTAGCTATGATAGGGTATCCTAAATACAAAGAGTGGATGGGTGAGACAAATAGATTAGGGGATGTGTTTCGTAGAGGTGCTAATGAATTTGTGAAATATGTAAATAGATGTCATAATGATGAAGAGTTTCCATGTCCGTGTGCTAGGTGTGAGAATGTTAAGGTGTTTGAGTGGAAAATAGTTTAAATACATTTGTTAAGATGGGGTATGTAAGATAGTTATCAATTTTGGAGTTTTCACGGGGAATCGAAAGTTCCTTTTATCCCCGAGAAACCTCAACAATAACTTTCAACAAGTAGGATAGATGTACAAGGGTCTGACGTAGATCATAATATGTTAGAGGATTTAGTTGATGACGCGTAAGGAGTTCATGAAGGGGAAGAGAATGAGATCACTGACGATGTACAAGGTTCAGGTGCTCATGAAGATATCGGGATAAACCTTTAAGATGACTACCAAAGTTTAAAATTTAAGGCGTCCCAACCGTTATACTCGGGCTATGAAAAAGATCAAACAACTTTACATGCCATGGTTGGTTTGCATAGTTTGAAGACCCAATATGGTTTGTCTGGTAATAACGTGACATGAATTCTGAATCGGGTAAAGGGCTTTCTACCCAAGAAGAATACACTTCCAAATTTCTATCATGTTATGAAGAATAGTTTGAAAGGTTTGGGAATGAAGTATAAATCAATTCATGCTTGTGTGTATGACTGCATACTATATCTAAAGGAGTATGAAAATCTCGATCGGTGTCTGGTATGCGATGAACCTAGATATGTCCATCTACTGGCAAGGAAGGCACAAGCTCAAAAGTGCCTCAAAAAGTGTTGAAATTTTTCCCAGAGGGCCTAGATTAAAGCAGTTTTTCACAGTACCATGGATAGCGGAGACAATGACCTGGCATGATAGGGTATAAGTAGGGGATAATCTCATGCATCATCCTATTGATTCTACAGCTTGGAGGAAGATGAGTTATGAGTATCTCAATTTTGCTCTAGAACAGTGTAATATTCGTTTGGCAATATCAACAGATGGTTTGAATCCATGTGGAAATTTAAGCACCAATCAGAGTGTCTGGCCAGTGATCCTTGCCCCACTCAACCTCCCTCCTTCACAGTGAATGAGACCTTAATTTTTTATGCCAAAAGCACCAAGTCAGGACATCGATGTCTACCTGGCTCCTTTGATAGAAGAATTAAATGAGTTATGGAAAAAGGGTGTGCAAGCATTTGACTCTTTTAGAAAAGAAGAGTTTACACTGAACTCTATGTTGATGTGGGAAATTAATGATTTTCCAGCTTATGGGACATTATCCAGTTATGTAGTACATGGTTATTTGGGGTGTCCTATTTGTGGAGAGGAAACTGAATCTCTTCGTCTCCCCGCTAGCTCAAAAAATATATATCATTTCCATAGGAGGTTTTTACCCCCGAGAATTATTTCAGATTGGAGAAAGGTTCCAATTTTTTAATGGGCGGGGTTGAACATAGGCATTCTTGGAGAATCAAAAGGCAAAGGGCCACAGTCTAAAGAAACTTGGTGGTGGAATGAAGAAGTACAGAATATAGTAAAAATTAAAAGGGAGTGCTTTAAAACATGGCAAACAAATAGAAATGAAGAGAATTTTGAGAAATATAAATGGACTAAAAAGGAAGTTAAGAAAGTGGTAAGAGATGCTAAGTTAAAAGCGTATGATGATCTTTATACAAAATTAGGAACACAAGAAGGGGAAAAAAGTATTTATAAGCTTGCTAAACTTAGGGATAGGAAAACAAAAGATTTCAATAACGGTAAGTGCATCAAAAGTGATGATTCGAGAGTCCTAGTCAAAGATGATGAAATTATGGAAAGATGGAAAAACTACTTTGAGAGGTTATTAAATGGAGATAATGGGAGTAGATTAGATATAGAGGAACTTAGGGAGACTCGAGAAGATATATTTTTTCGTAGAATTAGGACAACAGAGGTCAGGATTGCTCTAAAAAAGATGAAAACAGGGAAGGCTTTAGGACTAGATGGTATCCCTATTGAGGTTTGGAAGTGCTTAGGGGAGGATGGAGTATCATGGCTTACCAAATTATTTAATAGAATTTTAATGACTAATAGGATGCCCGATGAATGGAGAAAAAGTATTTTAGTACCTATTTATAAAAATAAAGGGGACATACAAAGTTGTTCAAATTATCGTGGTATTAAGTTAATGAGTCATACAATGAAACTTTGGGAGAGAGTGATTGAATATAGGTTGAGATTGAAGACAACAGTATCTGAGAATCAATTTGGGTTTATGCCTGGGAGGTCAACAATGGAAGCAATCTATTTATTGAGGAGATTAATGGAGAGGTATAGAGAGAAAAAGAAGGATCTTCATATGATTTTTATAGATTTGGAGAAGGCGTATGATAGGATACCCAGAGATATAATATGGTGGGTTCTACATAAAAGAGGAGTGACTCGCAGATATATTGACGTGATCAAGGATATGTATGATGGTGCGATGACTAAAGTAAGAACATCAGCTGGAGAAAGTAGTGAATTTTCAATTACGGTAGGGCTACACCAAGGTTCAGCATTAAGTCCTTATCTCTTTGCTCTTGTTATGGATGAGTTGACTGGACAAATACAAGATGAGGTGCCATGGTGTATGCTATTTGCAGATGATATTGTTTTAGTCGATGAGACTAAGATGGGGATAAACGCTAGGTTGGAATTGTGGAGAGAAACTTTAGAAACAAGAGGATTTAAAATAAGCAGAACTAAAACAGAATATGTGGAGTGTAATTTTAGTAGTAATAGGAGGACAAATGGAGATGTGGTGAAATTGGAGGGTCAAGAAATACCTAGAAATGATCATTTTCGTTATTTAGGATCGATTATACAAAAAGATGGAGATATTAATGATGATGTTACGCATAGGATTAGAGCAGGCTGGGTTAAGTGGAGAAGTGCGACCGGCGTTCTGTGTGATAGGCGTATACCTTTGAAGTTAAAAAGAAAATTTTATAGGACGGCCATTAGACCCGCCATGTTATATGGGACAGAGTGTTGGGCAACCAAGAAACAAAATGTGCAGAAAATGAGTGTGGCGGAGATGCGAATGCTAAGATGGATTTGTGGTAAAACTCGAAAGGATAAAATTAAAAATGAACAAATTCGTAAAACGGTGAAAGTAGCTCCTATAGAAGATAAATTGAGAGAAAATCGACTTCGATGGTTTGGACACGTCAAGCGTAGACCAATGGATGCTCCTGTAAGGAAGAGTGATTTAGTTAGTATTGATGGTAACCCAAGGGGTAGAGGTAGGCCTAAATTAACTTGGTGGGATATTATAAAAAAGGACATGATATCATGTGGTGTAACCGAAGATATTGCACTGGACAGAATGGAATGGAAAACTAGGATTCATGTAGCCGACCCCAAATAATTGGGAAAAGGCTTTGTTGAGTTGAGTTGAGTTGGGGTTGAACATAGGCTACCGCCGAGAAAACTTTTAGGTTCAGAAATTGAAAGTAAACCTTCTGATTATGGCCCTAATATGCCATGTAAGAATCCTAAATTTAAGAATGTCAAGCATAAGAAGACCCCAACTGGTAATGAAACTGAGACAAGAAAGGCATGGTTTAGGAGGTCAATTTTATTTGACCTCCCTTATTGAAAGAATAACCCGGTAAGCCATGTATTGGATGTTATGCATGCAGAGAAGAACATCGCTGAACATATTGCTGGCACATGCCTTGGGGGGAGTCATTCGATTGATGGAGAAAATGCACGAAAAGACCTTAAATTGTTGAAACTTAAGCCACAACTATGGTTCAAAGAAAATAGTAGGAAAAGGAGAATAATTCCCCCTGGTACGTTTACTTTGACGAGTGAGAAAAGGAAGGTGCTTTTAGACACAATATATAATTTGAAGGTTCCATCTAATTTTTCATCCAACTTGCAAAGGATTGTGAATTATGCTACCCATGATTTACATAAGTGTAAGTCCCACGATTGGAATGTGATCGTACAATTGGTTCCTCTATTGTTTAAGCAACGTTTCTCCAAGCACAAGGATTTGTGGAGGGCTATTATGCAAATTATTTTCTCCTTATCACTTTTATGCGAGAAGGAAGTCAATCATAAACACATAGTGGCAACAAAATTGGCAGTTACTGAAGCGATTTATGTATTGGAGAAGTACTTTCCCCCATCATTCTTTGACAAAAGTGTTCACTTGTTGGTACACCTATGTGACGAGGCACTTCTTTGCAGTCCAGTTAGATATCGGTGGATGTATCCATTTGAAAGATTGATGAAAGTTTCCAAAGATTACATCAAGAATACACGCCATATTGCAGGATCAATTACAGAGGAATACATAACCATGGAGTCATCAATCTATACTCGGGAATATATGCCTGACCCGACCAACATTGACATTGATGAGTTCGTCGATGAGGGTGGTCATGTGATGGGCAAACGAGTGAAATTAATGAGTTTGCAACATGAAAAAGTAGCTCGTTATCTATTTGACACACGTGAAGATGTCAAAGAATGGAAAAAGTAAGTTTAAATTATTTTAAGTTTTACATCATTTTAGATTATTTTATACATGATTAATTTTTTAATACGTTCGGCACATTAATTTTATGTAGAAAATATGAAGCATGTGAGAACAATAAAAGACAAAAAATAATGGCACAATCAGACAACGAATTTAGGCAATGGTTGTCACACAAGGTAATTATAATGAAAATGGTTGTTATATAATGTTACATTACAATAAAACTTTACAACTAACCTAATTAATTTATCTATATTCTCAACTCTTAAAGATGGATGATGCGACATCAAGGCTTGCTTGCCTAGCCACTGGAACCTTTTCATGGCACAAGAGTACAAAAAGTATCGATTGGACGATCACGTATTCGATGCAAGGGTGTACGAGGAAAGTACAAGTCTACAGAACTCGGGCATTTCATACAATGCTCTTACTTTCTTTCGAGAAAGCGCAAAAGATAAAAACCTCGTTGAAGCTGAAATGACTTACTATGGTGTAATTCGAAATATATTTGAATTGGACTTGTAAGCTTCAAAGAGGTTGTATTTTACTGTGATTCGGTAAGAGTTGAGGATAAAAATGCTTGTAAAGTTGATCTTGGCACCAATTTGATCATGGTTGACTTGTCCAAGTTGAAGAGCAATGAACACATGAGCGATGAGCCGTTTGTTTGTGCATTTCAAAAGGTCAAGAAAGTGTTTTACTCGAAGTATATTAACAACGAGCCGCCGCCAATCGTCCTACATGCGCCAAAGAGTCTCAATAGTAGTGTGGATGACTTGACTGCTCCTACCGAATATCAATCCATTTTTTATGATAACCCGAATTTGAAACAATTTTAGATTTGTAATAAGTATTCCAATTATCAAACATTAGTTTAATGCTTTTAATTCATTTGTACTTGATCAGTTTTCTGCATGTAATATTTATATTTAATTCTTAAGCATTAATTTAAAGTCCATGTACAGTGGGTGTATTATTTTAATGCTTTATTATTATCGGACATCAGTTTAATGTTTTTAATTCATTTGTACTTGATCAGTTTAGTGCATTAATTCAAAGTTACCAGTGTTTTGTTATAATATGGTTAGTGCTTTGTATTCTTTTAATTCATTTGGATTTGAACTAATAACAACATTTTTTTTTACAGAAAATGTCTTCTTCAGGGCTTGGCGACAGTGGAGGTGAGGAGGGCTCCTCGGCCCTTAGGCTCCCAAAATGGGGCAAATTGGGATCGTTCGTTGAGAACAATACGGGCATATTGAATAGATCCCTCAAGTTAGTGAAGACGATTATCAGCCCGGGGTACACTAGTTAGAGGGAGGTGCCAACTGAGCTAAAGTTGGCTGTTTGAGCGACACTACGGGTATTATATTTATATTTATATTTCAATTTTAATTTATATTTATATTTATTAGCAACTAACACTTACTTTCTTTTTGTTTTGTATTTGTTTGAAAGGAACTATTCGGCTTGGCCCCACACCTCCGCGATTTCGTGTTGGAGCAGTTGAAGGAACAACATAAGACGTGGAAGAAAAATTTGCTGGCCCGGTACTTTGGGAAGACCCGAGAATCCATTCTCAGACTGCGTGAGACCGTCCCGTCGAAGGAGCCGATTGCATTGGCAAAGTGGCAAAAGTTCATCGGCAATGACATCTATGAGAGGCAATTGGAATCTTGCCAATCGGGGAGGGAAAATCGAGCAAAAAAGACGGAAGTGCACTACTCCGGCCGGACGTCTTACGCCAAGGTGGAGCACAGGTTGGTAAGTTTTTTTTTCTATAATTATAGAAATATGTTATTCTACAATATTTTACTTTGCGTTACTTACTAATTTTGCATTATTTTATTTCAGGGGACGGGGAGTGGCCCTGGGGGTAGGCCACATAGGGTCGTTGCCTAGGTGGAAATTCGAACGAAGAAGGGCAACGATAAGGAGGTGTCCCCGAGAGTCGCGACCACGATTGTAAGTAATCCGATAATTCAATTTTTGTTAATTACGTTATAATTTTTTTATTTACTTAATTAACTAATCGTGTGCTTTTTGTCGTTTTAGGTAACGGGAGGACTAGGGGGTGAGCTCGCGGGTGGGTAAATTTAGGATCGTCGGAATAGAGACGAGCAACACTGGGTTAGCTCATTAGGTGGACATGCATGACGCGAAGCTATCAAGGTTAGAGGCGACAGTCCTAGATATGGTCGCATCCATGAAGCGTCAGTTGGGCGGAAAGGGCAAGGAGAAGGGGAAGGGGAAGGAGAAGATGGTGGATGAGGACGAGGACGTGGACGTGGACGTCACTACTTCATCGTCGATACGTGAAGACTCACCGCTTGATGATCCAGTCCCCTACTTGGCTCCCATCCAACGGACTATGTCAACAATCGGTTGGTTGAGCGTGTTTTTACGCGATATATGTGATGGCCAACGGATAGTGAGGGGGTTGAGGGACCCGAATACCGGCCCGGGTATGCCAGTTCATGGATGTATCCTTCAAAAACATCGAGACCAAGTTGCACGTCACACATGTGATAACCATGAAGGAGAACTCTGCATTGTGGTTATGCGAACAATGTGGCGTGACACACATTGAGGGGTGTCTCAATGCGTATATCATGTGGCCTTCCTTCATCCTTGAACCTACCTCATACTTTATAGCGTGACATTATTTGTATCTATTTTTATTTGGACACTTGGATTATATTTGAATTGTTTTGATTTGTTACATTTTGGTTTGGATATGGATTGTATTTTTATTTTACTTTAATGTGGAATTATATATGCAATGATTTGGTGCATTATTTTTATTTTATTTGGATATATGCTGTTTGAACAGGTATAATTTTGCTATAACAGGTACAAATATACTGTTGGGCAGTGGCACTGGCCAAACTGCCCAACAGTTTTTTTTAAATTCTGCCCAGATTTGTCACGGTCATTGATCGTGACAAGTTCGTGAAAAATAAAACTTGTCACGTACTTGTCACAGTCAATGACCGTGACAATTTTTTAAGGTTTGTCACAGTCTTTAACCGTGACAAAACTTGTCGCGATCAAAGACCGTGACAAGTCTAATGAACTTGTCTCACGGTCAATGACCATGACAAGTCCGTGACAACAAATGTTGTCACCCCAAGACTTGTCACGGTCATTGACAGTGACAAGTGGTCATTGACCTTGACAAGTTGGACTTGTCACGGTTAATGATCGTGACAATCCGACAGTTTTGGTATAGTGTTGCACAGAGGATGGAGGCTATGGTCGAACCACTTAAATACTTGTGTTTTTACTTTATCTCTCTACTATTCTGCTACTTTAGTTCGTTGCTTGTATTCACCATCGTTAAGTAAGATCCCAAACAGGTTGAATCCTCAAGAATGATTTCTAGCATCATCATTGAGTGTTGTTAACATTTTAAAATATTATTTTTAAAAATAGTAATGCTACATACCCCAAATAATTCCCCCAAACCTCTCCCAAAATGACTTGGCTTTGTACCCTAGCGGGACCCGCACCACATGGCAATAGATGACAGGCAAGTGAAAGAATGACGTGGCGTCCACGTAGAATTTGGAGGAGATTTTGAAAAATTGTTTGGACTCAAAGTATTTTCCTTTTAAAAATTCTTATTTATTACCAAACCAACATATATATACTATTATATACACGTCCCGAGACATCCTTTAACATCCGAATGGTTATTATGCCTATTTGTCTCCCTTAAACAGTCGAATGACTGTTATGTTTGATTTTTGAATTAAATATATTCGTTCAGGTCTATATAATCATCATGCAGCCTTAGTTTTGTTTTAAACCACAACCCCATCAAGGATTACACCTACACAACTACACATTATGACCTGCCATTATATCCACTCGGAACATATGTAAGATTTCATCTTTCTGTAAAAAAACATCCATATCACCCGAAAATAATTTAACCCTTAATGTATAGGAGCTATAGCACATTATGTAAAATTTCTATTCCTTTTTTCAACTTTTTTATAGGTTTTCGCTTCTTTTATACAAAGTTGTCTCTAAAAATATCTTTTTATGTACATCAAATTTTTCTATAAAAACGTGTTGTTTATATAACCTATTTACGTGGATCTCATACACTAATCATAATTTAATTAGAATATAAAGTGACACAAGCACCCATATATATATATATATATATGCAGAATTTCTCTAAAACGGACGTCCGTTTTTTTGGCTAAAAACGGACTGATTTTTAAAAAATAGTAAAAATGTATTTTTTTTGAGTTGATTTTTTTCCTGGTATATATAGACATACATGGGTACCCCCAAAAAAAAATTCAGCTTAAAATGAATTTGTTTGCTATTTTAAAAAAATCTTTCAAAATCTGTCTATATATGTCAATATATGTTTGGTTTTGCGCCAGCAAAATCTGACAGATTTTGAAAGATTTTTTTAAAATAGCAAACAAATTCATTTTGAGCTGTTTTTTTTGTAGGGGTACCCATGTATGTCTATATATCTAAAAAAAATCAACTCAAAAAATGCATTTTACTATTTTTAAAAAATCAGACCATTTTGGTCCGTTTTTAGTCCCAAAAACGGATGTCCGTTTAAGAGAAGCCCTCAACACAGTGGCGGATCCAGGATTTTTGGTTAGGAGGAGTGAAAGTATCGAGTGGTGCCGGGGGTTCGGGGGCGGGAGCCCCCGAAGCAAATTTTTTTTGGGTTAATACAAGTTTTATACAAATTTTTGATTAAAAAACAGTGTAGGCAAGAACTCAGGAGGGGTCTCCCTTAAAAATTGCACCCCTAAAATAAAATTACACATTTTACATACCTAAATTTTTTTTTTTTTTTATCTCAGGGGGAGCCTCCGCCCCTCCTGGCACCCCCCAGATCCGCCCCTATATATATATATATATATATATATGTTGTATTCTGCAAACTAACCTTTCAAATATTTTATGGGATGATGTTTCTAAAGTCATCAAGTGCAAGACACTCTTGCGGGACCATTCAACAGACAGTAACCCTTCGCTCTATCACTAGACTTCTTATCAGGGTATATTTAATGGAGTAGACAACAACTATCTCATTTTCTTCTCTAATGGATTTTTTTGCTTATAAATAGAAGACCAAGAAAAAATAGATAATACACTTGTGAGATTTACAAAAAGACAAAAAAAAGCATTCAATAACTCACTCGGCATCTAAAAGAAGAAAAGGCATACAATCAGAATTTTTGAAGTCTTTTTAAAAGAGAGATATATGCAGATTTAAAGTTATATTATTATTGAGTTATTATCCTACAAAAAATTACTACACGCATTTGAATATTATTGGAGCGCATCTATAAGATTCTGATTGTAATTTGTTTCTCGGTTCAGCTGCACGATTTATATGTGGTATATTGATCCCACCATGAATAGATCACGGCAGTGGAACTTGAGAAGATATGATCAACTTGAAGAGTAGACGTAAGCTCAAAGTTTTTTAGTCGAACCACTATAAGTCTTGTGCATTTCCTTATTCATTATATATTGCTTTTATTGTGTTTATCTTTTAGTCATTTTATTTATTCCGGAACTTACATATATTTTCTAAAAGTAGTCTATTAATTACTTTCTAATTTAGTAATTAATTTTTCCAAAATAAAATTGTATTTATTTTAAAAGAAGTTAAAAAGTTTTTAAAAACCTAATTCAGCCCCTCGTAGGTATTTTTCTAGGTAACATACGGGTCTTCATATTCGCATTCCGTAGTTATGGAATTTACCCATAAGTTGTGATCGGGTAGAGGGTTACTGCTAACATTAGGCTTCGGTCTTGTAGTCATAGTAATCTTTGCTTAATAAATCAGGTCTTGGATGGCATGTCTTAATGCCTGACACCCTTCCAAGTTGTGCCCAAAAATTCGATGAAAATCACAGTAAAGGTCATAATTGAAGCCTTCCAGTAGGGAATCTCGTAATAAATTGGGATCTCGAGATTTAAAAGCAATTTCTTCTTAAGAGCTTGGTATATTGTACCTATGGGAGCGTACAAAGGATGGAACAGCCATTGTAACCTTTTAGTATTCTATATTGTGAGTGCATATGTCCTTTATTGAAAAGCATTGACACTGGTTGTATTTGTCTTGTCAGTTCTCCTATACGAGCAAGGAGGTTTATTCCTTATATTTTCAATCTCAACCTTGGGAGGTCGATTCATGAGATCATCTTGTAATTGGTCTCCTACATCTATCAAAACTTTGAAGTTGGGTATATACTGCGTCTTTAGTTCATCCCAATAAGGGTGAATCAAATTCTTCTTTACAATGACAACTTGCTTCTCTTCTGAAGGTCAGTTCACCATTTGAGCAACTTTGTTTCTCGAACGAGCAATGAAGGTGCCCAGGTGCTCATGTTTTTCTTATTTCATCATCTCCAAATCTACCTGTACTATTTCACGAACTCCTTCAATATTTCATCTTAACTTATAGTTTGTTCGTCATTAGTAGATAAGAACAATTTGAGTGTTTGTTTAGATAAGGTGTGCGCGAACATCTGTGCCTTAAGTTACTTTGAAGCCCTAGATCTTCCATGGCAGTTTGAGATGAACCATTAATGGTACCATTTCTACAAATTTCTCAATATCTAGCATCTTGAATTTATCAAATAGTCTATCATTAGGAATAAAGGGTTAGGCGATGGATGTTTGCAAGGTCATCGGTGGATTGGAGTTGCCGAAAATTCTATTGGATCGTTTGGAACTTCATTTTAAGATGTCCAAGATCCATTGGAGCCTCAATTTTATCGGCAACTTTCTTGCTTTTGGGAGTTAAAACTACAGAGTTATTGCTATCTTGGTCCATTACTTGTAGGGTACGATATATAGAGGGTGTTAATTTTCACCTTGACCCTCAGTATCTCTACTAGATTGTGGATAGATATTTATTCCTAACCCATAGTTGACATTTCTCTCCTTAATAAAGTTAGGTTTACTAGAATGTCGGTCATTGATATTGCTTCTTCTTTTTGCATGTTGTCAAGACTATGAGACTTGGGAGTTAGAGAGATGCAGCTTTCATCCATTATCTAAGACAGTAGCTAATGTTATTGGAAATCGTGAAATTATGATTTTTGCTTAATAATTATTCTAAGAAGGAGAAACAAATGTTTATCAATCATGGTTATTATTTTTGATAATATCAAGTGAGGTTCCATTTCCTATGGTAATATTCATTTAGCTCGTAGCCCTGGTTAGGAGTAATAAAATATGGTTTTTTCCGAATCCCAGAGTTCATCCTAATTTAGGAAACTTTCTTGAGGGATAAAAACCCTTTTGGGAAATGTCACAATTTGGGAAATCTATTGAATTATTTTATTCTTAGTTGTGTCCTAAGATTATACTGCATGAGGTTATGTAAGGCTTTTTATGAGGCTAAAGCTCGCTTCTCTGCGTTTTCCCCTCATAATACACCTGAAGGGTACGTGTGAATGTACATGAATTGAGACTCATGATATTCTTCATGTAGATAGTACATGGGGGATTTGACTCGATATACTTGCGGTATGTGAGTGATGTTAATCGAGAACATGGCAATTTATATAGTTGCGGGTATGGAGATAAGAAAAGTGGAAGCTATCGATAAGATCCATGTTGGTTAGACCGACGTCCAATAGCTAAGCTTCCAAGGGTAATGGGGTATAAAATGATAAGCAGATGTTATGTGATGAAGTAGTTTACATCTTTTATATATTAAATTATTATTTGGAAAGATTAATTTTCTCTTGATATTATATGCCTTTGTATACATGTCACAAACAAGGTTCAAAGGGTGTTTACACTTATCCCTGCATTGCAAACCAGTGTTTTTCTACCTAATCAGGTATAAAAAAAATACGTAATTAAGAATCAAAATATATAGTAATGTACGCGAATAACATGCTAAAATAAATACAAATCTACATTATACTTAGTTCACCCCATTTTAAAAAAAAAATATCCCCGGCAGAATTACTTCTCTCATTCCCCCCTGCGCATCCTTTGGAACAAATTATTGGGAATAGGTACCTTTAGTGGTGGTGCGTGGTCATAGATACATTCTCTTTTGAAAATCATGGAGTCACGAGTCTATTTTACACAAAACAAACAAAAGAATGGGTAGGACTCCATAGAGATCTATTGAAGGCAAGTGATCTACGTATTTAACAAGCGATTCAAAAGTTAGGGGACTGAATCAAGGACTGGGAAAGTGTTAGGCACCCGATCCACTCTTTCGTCTCAAATGTAGATATAAGATGTTTATATTAGCATCTTATAGTAAAAAGAGAAATAATAAAAGGAGAATAGTTAGTATGTATGTATGTATAATGTGTCGTGCTATATACGATGTACGTATAGATAATATAAACAAAGTATAAATATGTAAAAAATCAGACTTGTTCACTCGGATGATAGTTTGACTGAGACTAGGTACTCACACAGATTAAATCAAAGTACGCATAGTTCGTATAGAAAAAAGTGGGATTTTACCTCTTATTAATTCTTTATATAAGAGATTTAGACTTTCTTTGATCTTCGAAAGTGTATTTAGAATGAAACAAGACCGGATATGAAAATGTAAGGGATTTATTTTTGTATAAATACTTAGACGGCGTGGATTAACTCATAAAGTCATTTTTGTGATTAAAGAATGAAGAAACTTCAAATATTAAGAGTAAAATAGTATGTAAAATATCTGGATCTAGTAATCCCTTAGCCTATATTGTAGTATTTTATGGTTTTTAGACTTTCTATTTGGTTTGTGGATAATTTCTGATAATAAAGGCAAAAATAGATGAATATGTGTAAGGCCTGACTTCAGTTTTGGAGCTCGGGCTTCTCTAATACACCTATGTATCCATCATAGGTGGGATCAAAGTTAACATAGTTTTTACATGACCTTTATAGCCAAGATTTCAAAATGAAAGAGTAAGAAAAATAGTACATGTAATCTTTCATGTGAACTTTTCATTTTGGCAACTGTCTGGCTTGAAATCAACCTTTTTGCAGTAGATCAAAGGTTACTTTAAAGTAAAGTACCTTTGAAAGAAAAGAAAATAAAAGAAAACGAGGCAAAATAGGTATTTTGGGCTCTTTTGGGTGTGAGTGAGAAGAACTAAGTAGGGTTTTAGGTTACAACTTTAGATCTAGCTTTGGAAGGGATATTGAAGGTAAAATGAAAGAGTTTTAGGGATTTTTGGGAGAGAAAACACTTGTGGTCTGAAAGATAACATTTAAGAGTGAAGTTAATGCTTGATGAAACTATAGGTGAGTGCCCGTTTTGTAGGCAAACTATCTCGAGCCCAGGACTTATAGGTCCTCTAAGATGATTGATCATCCTTGTACTTTATACATGGGG
Organism: Sambucus nigra; assembly: GCA_949130495.1. Classification (NCBI taxonomy): domain Eukaryota; kingdom Viridiplantae; phylum Streptophyta; class Magnoliopsida; order Dipsacales; family Adoxaceae; genus Sambucus; species Sambucus nigra. The sequence goes on along the minus strand of OX422223.1, from coordinate 436,169,137 downwards.
ACCGATCATCCAAACATGTATTTTTTATTTGGTTTTATTCTGGGGGAAAGTTTTCAGTTGTTTAGATAATGTATTTTTTGGCATCTTATGACCTTTGGGCCTTTAGTGAGGTATTATTTGGATTATCTTGAGGTTTGGGATTTACTGGCCTTTGGAGGGTTAGGCCAGGTTGTGCCATAACCTTTTGATTATTTATAGAGAAGAATGGGTATTTAAATGTGACAAAGATCTATTTAAAAGGAACTTCGATCACACACGTATCAGGGGATGACAATGGGGAAAATATGCAGAAAATTCATGGTGGGGAGTGAGGAACCCACTTGAACGATTGTATGCTTGCCAAGAAGATTTTCTGATTGGAAACTGTAGGCATTGTCAAGGACTGAATAACATACATCAAGAGGTGTCTTTAATGCCAATAATTCACCAATATTAAACATTTAGCCCTAAGAAATTATACAACATGTTTTCTCCATGGACCTACTAAACTTGGGCAATGACATCATTAGAAAAGTCACTCATAAAGCATCCAATAGGGTTGGATTCATCTTGGTCACCATTTATTATTTCACTAAATGTTTAAAGTCAAGTCATACAGGGTGGTGTTGAATGCGAAGAAAGTGTCCAAGTTCATTCAAAAGAATATCATCTATCACTATGGGGTCCTCATGAGCTTATATCCAATAATGGTCTACATTTTGAAGCTCAAGTCACATAGGTAGTTGAATAATATAGGATTCAAAGACACAAGTTTTCACCTTATAAGTCCCAAACCAATAGGGATGTTAAGGCTACGTATAAGATCCTTAAATCAATAATTAGTAAGATGACAAAATGTTGTAGAGATGGATACAACCCGATCACTTACACCCTTGGGGGCTACCGCACGTCTATCAAAACTCACACTAGGGATACTCTATTCCTTAGTTTATTACATTAAGGTAGTCTTTCCTATCAATCTTAAGATACCTTTTCCATGATTTAGACATTAAATCAGAGAAGGAGAAGTTGGTTGGCACCGGAGCCATTACGACGAGCTATCCCTCTTAGATGAAAAGAGACTAAAAGATTTGTAACACATATAATAGTATCGTCTTCGCATCGAACGATCATTCGATAAAAATTTAAAGATCACGATGTGAGAGAATGGGAGCTCACCCTCAAAGAAATCCTGAAACCTATATGGGAACATGTATTTAAATTCAAGAATAGCTAGAGTGGGCCATACATTGTGAAGATGATCTCATCAGGTGGTGCCTCTATGCTCACCGGTCTCGATGGAAAATAGATGGTATGACCATTCAACTTAGATCATCTCAAAAGTTCTATCCTCGATACGAATCTCCTCGTATTATACAGTTCTCACCTCCATTTTGTTCTTAAGAAAATAATTAAAAAACTCTTCCATTTTTCATTTATTAAAACTACGTACAACCTGATCCTCTGAAAATATTTTTAAACACTACAGATATTTTTTATCCCCACGGAGGTATGTACGTAACCCATAAAGTAACTTTGAGTGTCCTTTTTGTTTTACAAAATACATTTCTCCTACCCCATCAATACATATAAATCTTTCTCATAATTTTTAATTCGAACAAAAGGGTTGTGTATGCCTTGGTGATTGCGATAAATAGTTAAAATATAAGTGACTCTTCTATAAAGTCATGATAAGATATAATAAAAGAATATTTATTTCTCTACTTTTATTTTAAATGCAACCTTTTACATGAAGCATTAAAAATGGTCTTCCCCAAACTCCTACAACGGTTATAACCATACCGACACCCATATGCCAATGAACCTTACCTAGAACCAATATAAGAAACTACACTAAATAAATATATATGAAGTCAACACCTAACACCTGATTACCAAACCGACCATTTTTTCCCAAAAGTCTCACAAAACACTCCTCAACTACCAGAGGGTCCTGCTTCATCATCGTCATCACCATAACCATCGTGATCTTCTGGAGGTCCTAAATAATCTCAATTTTAACTTCGTGGCTCAATGTGATGGTATACCTTGAAAAGCTTAGATGGTACCAAGATGCTCCTTTCTATGACCTCAGCTACCAAAATTTTTATTTGACTAGATTCCTCAGCACAAACCTTCAAAACTAAATCATTCTATAACCATTTTAAGTAGTTATTCAACACTACTGAAGCTTCGACCACATATAGGTTCGAATGATGAGATAACATGTAATGCTAGCACAATATCCACAGACATCTTCATGGATTCAGTCAAGCTCCACATGCTCCACATGCTACCATTCTAAGTTGCTTATGCAAGGATGAACAATAGGCTCTAATATTACTTGGTAGGAAATTCGTTAAGAGGGGTAGAAGGAAGTCCTACCAATACCCACAACTTGGGAATAATGATAATTATCTAATCAAAGAAAAGGTTTTAGCTGAATAACAATCCAAGTAATGTCTAGCATAGCATAATAATTCCTCATAGGTTTGACACACCTCGTCCAATCCTAGACATACCACAATTGAAGGTTCGCCTCCAGCAAACTTCTATTAATTGAACGGTTACGACACAAAGTAATTGGGAGCAAGCTGAATTCCACAGAATTAACATTCACTTCAAGAATTTGCACCATTAGCAACAATATTTAGCAACCCAACCTGTTTTGGTTGCCAAAGATACCCTTTTGGCAACAAAATCTTATTTATGTTGCCAAAAGACCATTTTACATTGTATTTTTGGCAACATAAAATAAAACTTGTTGCCAAAGGTTAAAATTTCAAGCGGGAATCTAGCAAAATAAAGGGGGGAAATTTTTTAGCTTTTAGCATCATACTTGTTTGTTGCTAAACGTGACCTAACTTTTGGCAACAAAGAAGTGTGTTGAGAAAAATATCCCACGTTTGGCAACAAGAAATATTGTGATGCTAAAAGTATTTTATTTTATTTCTTATTTATTTTTCTTATGTGTTAAGTTAACTAAAAAGCTAACAAAAAAAACCATTTTGTGATTACTAAAAACCCTAACTCAACTCTCTCCCTCCGACCTGCGTTTCTTTCCTCTTCCAATCTCTCCCTCCGGCCAACTCGATTGATTTATTGAGCCATTGTAAGTTTATTTAGCCATTTTACATTTTCTCATCTCTTCTCTTCTCTCCCTCACCTCACTCCCGTCGCCCCCGACCCTATGCCCCTGTCACGGTATTTCCCCTCTCCTCTTCTCTCCCTCCCACCGGCGCCACCCCATATACCAAAGCAAAACAGAGACTCACAAACTCACAATGGTATTTTTTGTTGTTAATTTTTTCAAGAGATTCGTTAATTAGTTTAGTTTTGTTGTTAGTTTTTTGTTGTTAAGTTTTTAGTTTATTGTTTGCTGAAATTTTAATTATTAGTTCTCATGAAATTAGTTATTAATTCTTATGAAATTTTAATTAATTATTGTTGCTAAAACTATAATTAATTATTTATTGCTGAAACGCTATTATAATTATTTGTTACTAAAATTTTAATTAATTATTTACTATTCTGATTTCTGATATCTTTTCACTTATTTCTTTCCACTGATTTTTGATTTCTTTTATAAATAAGCATTATAATATATTTTTTATTTTTTATTTCACTGTAATATATTTCATTCAGATTTCATTATAATATTCGGTTATATGTTTGTAATGAGTCATTTTTTTGTTAATAGTTATAATTTAATAGCGTGCAAGCTTCAGATCGACTTCTAGTTAACCTCTCCGGTTCAATCTTTATTTTTCCTCTCTCGGATCCAACTTACTGGTAACTTGTTAACTCATCCATCATTTTATTTTGTTTTGTATGTAGACAAACATGAAAGTTGTATTGTTGCTTGATCATGAGCTTAACCTCCTACACTATCAGGAGATCTGCTAAAAGTTAAGACATAAGCATAAAAACATGCCATCAAATGGTGAAAACGTCAAACAATCACAAAACGGTCCCATAAGAGTCACGAACACCTCATACGGGACCAATATGACTCGTAGGAACCGGCCGCGTAGTCACGGGGATTCCGGTTTGAGTGTACGATGTAAATTTACAAAAAATTAGACTTAAGCATAAAAACATGTCATCGAAGGGTGAAAACGTAAAACAGCCACAAAATAGTCCCGTTAGAGTCACGAACACCTCGCACGGGACCAATGTGATTCGTAGGAAATGACCGCGTAGTCACGGGGGTCCCAGTTTGAGTGTACGACATAAATTTGTAAAAAATTAGACTTAAGCACAAAAACATGCCATCGAAGGGTGAAAATATAAAACAGCCACAAAACGGTCCCGTAAGAGTCACGAACACCTCGCACGGGACGAATGTGACTCGTAAGAAACGACCGCGTAGTCACGAGGCTCCCGATTTGAGTGTACAACGAAAATTTGCAAAAAATTAGACTTGGGAATAAAAACATACCATCGAAGGGTGAAAACGTAAAACAAACACAAAATGGTCCCGTAAGAGTCATGAACACCTCGCACGAGACCAATGTGACTCATAGAAACCGACCGCGTAGTCACGGGGCTCACGGTTTGAGTGTACGACGTAAATTTACAAAAAATTAGACTTAAACACAAAAACATGCCATCGAAGGATGAAGACGTAAAACAACCACAAATTGGTCATGTAAGAGTCACGAACACCTAGCACGGGACCAATGTGACTCGTAGGAACCGACCGCGTAGTCACGGGGCTCCCCGTTTGACTGTACGATGTAATGAGATGAAATTTATATTAGATTATATAAAACTGTCATAATTGTATTTCCAAACTCTTCACAATTTAACAAAAAACTGACGTAATTTCAAAACAAAAGCGGGATACGAATTTCATTTCCCGCGAGTAAACAAGTAGTTTTTTTTTTTGTTCTCCCGCTTACGCGCCTCAAAACATTTTCATTTCTTCTGAATCATATATTCTCAAATGAGATCCCCCTTTATCCCAATTTTCTTTTTCGTTTTTACCCAAAATTTGTATCATTCTAGGTTTTAATTTAGAAGATTTTGTTTCAGGGTTTTCGTTTTCATATTCGAGGACTACATCACGGTACCGATGTCTCTCTCTCTTTGATTGTGTGGATTCAAATTTTTTATAGTTCGAAGTTAAGAATTTGTGGTTCAGATTTCGGGGGAAAAAGTTATGAGGTTATATTTGGTTGATTTTATATTCTCTCTAATCTGTATTTTTGGTATTTTGGTTCTTATTTTTTAGATGTAGGTTAAATTTTTTGGCATATCAGGTTATTGTCTCTCAGGTAATACTCTTTTCTGTACAGGTAATTTCAACATAGGGTTATAAGCATTTAGGGGCTCAAGTGGTTTTGTGGATTTCTGTTTCATCTTTAATTCCTTTTTGGTATTAATTTGGTGTTTATTTTTGTTTTGCAAACATTTTTATGCCTAAGCTTCAGTTTTAGTTAATGGAATGTAATGCTCTCAATTAAGGGTTAATGTCTATATGTGTTATTTTAATTGGAATGTGAAATCCTTAATCGTCTAAGTTTAATGTATCTCTGTAATAGTAGGTTATGAATCGTGATCAGTGTCACTATAATAATGGGATATATTATTTGGATATATCCCCATTGATTTGAGTCTCCCATGTTTTTCCCATAATAACTTCTCACTATGCACATCGACTTATTTCCAATGTAATTTGAAATTGGGATTTTAATTTTTTGTTCATTTTTAATATTCTTTAGGCCTTTGCTCTCCAATTTGTTACTATAGTCAATGGTTTTGACAATTAATGTTTTTGTATGAAGTTGAATCTCCTAAAAAGATGATTTACTTTTACTGGCTAGTGCTATTACATATGTCTCTCAATTAAGGTATCTCTCTTCCTTTCGGGATCTCTTAAGGTTTTCATTACATTGGCTTAGGGTTCGTTTGGAAACCCAATTCCAATGCTTGGAATTGAAATTGAAAGGCCAATTTCAATTCCGTGGAATTAAAATTGGCCTTTGCCAAATGGACCCTTAGGGCCTGTTTGGCAATCCAATTCCAAGCCTTGGAATTAGGTTGCCAAACGGGCCCTTAGTGTTTAGAATTGAGTTTTTGGCAGTGTAGTAGTAATTTGATAGGCTTTAGTTTAAATGGATTTGGGTAATTTATATTTAATATGACTTTTTAATGTGTTTTTGACATTTTCAGTGACTACTGTACACAATTTGTCCTAATTATTTGACATGTACACCAGATTAAAGTGTGCACATTTTCATAATTTCATGCATGTTTTGATGTATTGCGTCTGAACTAAGGTTTTGAGCCATTAGTTTTGCGTCGGATCTTGATGTATTGCGCCAGAGATAAGGTCGACAGTGACGCCAGAGCTTGATCTTAACGCTGGATCTCACGCCACCAATCTTATTCGAACTGGGTTACGATCTGCTAATGTTTTCTTGCCTCAACTATTTCAGTACGATATAGTAGTCAGGCCAGTCAGGCCATTTTCTGTAGGTCTAACTTCAGGTACTAATGTCGATGTCAACCAAAGTACTAACTCATTTGAGTCTGGTCATGATTTTGAGCACCGAATATTTCGTGATAGTACAGGTACTAGTCAAAATTCTAGCTCCTTCTATCAAAAGCTTGATAGGGTTGACGTTGAGAAGGCTCAAGACAGGTCTAATTGGGGTTCTAAATTCAATTTTCGAAATAAATCTGAGTCCTTATATGGTCTAGATGAAAGTTTCACTACATTTTCAGATGGGTTGGAAGAGAAGTCAAAGAAATCAGCTACTTACTTTGAGTTCGATGTTGACAAAATAATGAAAGATGATTACGCTTTTTGAACAGATGAGTCTTTTAAACTTGGGATGACTTATGAAGCTAAGGATCTCAACCTTACAAAACCAGGTGTACGCAAACTGTTTACAAGAATGGAGTTTGAGGTAACAACAGAGGAGGTTCTCTGGAAAGCTGATTTCAGGAATGTAACATTCCTCACCAACTTTATAATGCCAGCTGGAATTATCAAATAGAGGAGCCTGACCAAAATTAGTGCCAAGGCCAAGGCCCAACGGAAGGTTGCAAGGGAGATTAAGATTGCCTGAGCTTTTGGTCTTATGCCTTTCACCACAATGGGGACAAAACATTTTGTTTTCAGCAAAACAATGGAGGCTCTTAACGAGGATTATGAATACGACATGTACGATATGCGTAGTTTTGTCGACACATAAGCAAGCCGAGACCCCCTCGTTGACTAGAATGCTTGTGATTTTTGTTTCTCCATTGCAGTCCACTATGTAATGTTAACATGTGTCTTGGAATTTCAATGGTTTTGTAGCGTTTTTATGTTGGGTGACAACTCAGTTTAACCTATTTTTGCTCGCAACTTAGTTTTTCCTTACCAGCACCCACACAGTAACACCTATAAGTGCTCACACCAACACTTGAGTGAGATGGTATTTTTTCATGATCTATGTTTTCTAGTTTTTTCTTTCGTTTTGGCGTGTTAAGAGGGCCATTAATCAAAAGGGATTGTGTACTGATGGTTTTTCAAATGATTCTCATTAGTCCCATTCCACGTGAAAAAAATGAAGCTATGGCTGAACCACTATTGCTTTAAAATAAATTCCTTCCCCTCCTGATCATATGCTAGGACTTTAATGGTTATAAATTGCTTCATAATAATATATGTTTGTATAGTATGTTTTGCATAGTCTGATCATATGCTAGGACTTTAATGGTTAGGGAATTGAATTGTGGTATTGTTCAGGGATCTATATTTTATCATTCTATTATCTTGTTTGACAGTATAATGTATTCTTCTATGTTTTCTAGGGAGTGGGCCATATTCAAGTCTAGTAAGCTGATGGGGAACGAGAACGCATTCAAGTCAGATAACCTTTTAGCAACATATTTTGGAATATAAGGTTGCACGTTTGATGAAAAAAGTGCAGGCTTAAAAGTTCTTCCAATTGCGAAAAAAATAAAAGGTAATAAATAAAAATATTGTACTTTTGGCAACACAATTTTGTCTCCAAAAGTTATCGTCAACATCTATCACTTTGGATATGGATTGAATGGGGTGAAGGCGGTTTGGGACCACCTCCCTAGTAAGGTGAAGAATTTGGTGTAGATTATAGGATTTGGTGATTTTTTGGGGCCTTAGAAAAGACACTGCGATCTGCGGCGGTATTGTGCATTCTCGGGGAGAGATGATGGGACACCACCCACACCTTCCGCTTTGGTGTGGGTGAGATGACGGTGACTTCGATGGATGTGTATCAGATCACAGGATTTCCATCTGAGGGGACATATATTATGGTGGACGAATCATTTTGTTTGACAGAAGCATCGATTTGGGTGGCCTTTGGACTGACAACGAGGGTTATCTTGGGAGAATTGATGAATATAGCCCTATTGAACGACACTTTGATGGGGCGAGTGACAAATGTGGTTAATGGTCAGCGGGTGCGATATGCAATATGACTCTTTATTTTGTTATTCCTGGGGAGTACGCTGTTGGCAAAGATAAGCGATGATGACCACCTTTGATTCCTCGCCTTTCTGAGATATGTCGCGATTAGGTACTCAAAATTGGGGAAGCCTGAAGTTAAGGATGTCATATGCTTCCTTGGATGATTTCAACCACTATTGTCAATCTACTTTCATGGGGGGTGGCATACCTTCTAGAGGTGACATTATTTATATCCTTGTTTAGTTTTATTCTTCAATTCTTTTTTTGTGATAGCTTTTTTTAATAATTTTAAAATCTTAATTGTTTATCACATATTGTTATATGAGATGATTGGGTATAACAACCAATTTATGCCATCGAAGCAGGAAAAGGCTAGCAGATGGCCTAAGATAAGGAGGTGTTGGATGTAGAAAAGGTTCTCCAAGAACCTACTGACCCTTAGGTACATGAGATCTTTTGTAAATTCTTTGATAAGTAACCATGTTATTTTTTATTTGTTGTTTATTCTTTCAGATTTTCTCTTTGATTCTTATTTACTTTGGGATGTCATGTTGATGACTGAATTGATTTGGACAGGCGGCGTTCCATCCTTGGAGTCGACCGGTGGAGTAGATATGGGTTATCAACTTCTATTCTCAGATGTGGTGGATTCTCTCTTACAAGTTTGGTTACAGCTGGTATATGGAAAGTTTTTAATGTGGAAGGTTATTTCTAAAGAGATGGAGCTTCCTCTAGATCACCCTTTGTTCTTTGTGCGAGACCCAAAGAACATGTCAAAGGAGGATATGTCTGTGGTGGTGATACGGTAGAATTAATCCACCTAGACATATATGACGATGTCAAATGATTATTTGGACGATTGGTTGATGCATATTTTTATCTACGACGTGGAATGAGATCCCCTTCGATCGATGGGAACCTGGGGGAATTGGTGCACCAGGGTTTTTTACTCAAGCGTCGGGCAATAATACAGGGACTAGGGAGGATCCTTTTGTTTGGGTGTATGATATGCCTTCTTACTATGTGAATATAGAGGATTAAACAAAGTCAATATTCCTCTTTGTCCCCATAAAGTTCGAGATTGTTTCTTGTAATGGCAATTGATGTCTTTCGATTGTGGGTTAGTCTTCTTTCTTGATCATTTGACTTTTACATTTTGATTTATGTACTTATTATTAGTGAATTTGATCTTCATATTTGACTTTTCTTTTTAGATTGTATCTGTGAGAACCTCGTTGTTGGTTGGAATCCGTGACTAGATGCCTTTTTCCATTGAGAATATTCAGACGATGACTCGATCATATTATTTTCTCCTGCGATTGATGATCACGTTCCAGCCTTGAGCTCAGGGAGTGGGGCCTCTTCATCCCCAGTTGCAAGAAGTGTCTCCGTCACGATCACTAATGTTTTTTAATAATGCACGTTATATTTAGGAGAAACTCCAGTTACGTCCCGTCAAATTTATTTCTTTTTGTCCTTTTATGTTTTCTTTATGTACTTTAAAAGCAAAAAACATATATAAAAAGTTGCATTTTCCTTTTTCATTAGATTAATTTAGTGATTTATTTTATACACACTTTAATTTTCCACTGAGGGTTTTATTGAGAAAAGAATTGAATGAATCTTTGAATCTTTAAACATTATTTTTTGAATTTCTAAACAAATAATTGCCCATATATTTTGTTGTAAAAATATAGTCCTTTAAGGGGAATATTTGGAAATAAGAAGGAGGAAAAAGGACAAAGGGGATTTCCTAAATAGGGGAGGAGGTGTCGGTCGACATACGCCTTGGACTTCATGGGCCACCATTACAATCACTACAAGAATTTGCACCATTACCAACATACAAATTATGTTGCTAAAGTTAGAAATATGTTGCTAAAAGGTATTAGCAATATATTTTGCTATGTTGTCAGCTTGTTGCCAATTATCTGTCTAGGAAACCCTTTGGCAAAACCGTTTGGCAACACAGCAGGCTTGTGTTGCTAAAGGTATACTTTTGGCAACATGCAATTGTGTTGCCAAAAGTATTTTATAATTTGTCAAATTTATAATAAAAAATATTATTTGTGATGCCAAAAATCACTCAACACCAACAAAAATAGTTGTGTTGCAAAAAGCTATAGCTTTTGGCAACATAAGAGCTGTGTTGCCTTGTCCATTAGAATTATGATGGATTTGAAAAAAGTAAAAAAAAAATATTTACTCTCATGTACCTAAGGGTCAATATCAAAAAGTAAAAAGAAAAATATAAAAATCAAAGAAAATTCCCAAAATAATGAGATGTCATATTTGCAAAAAAAAAATCACCTTTTTATAAAAATCATCAAGATTTCAAAATTATACAGGCATTCAAATAAATCATCGAAAAATATATAAACCACAAAATTTCCAAAAATATCCAAATCTCAAAATTTGCAAAAAATACACATTTTTCATAAAAACCATTATAAAAGTTCAAGTTACAGATCAAAAACGGATAAAAACACAAACAAACAAAAAACTAATTTTGCAAAACAATACACTTTTTTCATGTAAAAAATCAAAATTACACAAACATTTAAAAATGATCAAAAATCACAATACCTCTCGAAAAGTTCCAAGAGTTTACAAAAAATCGTGCACCATCATATATCAATTTCAAAGCTATTACTCACTCTTTAGGTCCTCAGATTAACCTTCACCTTAGAATGAAGCTGCAATTCGCATATTGGTCACATGTACTCTTTAAGTCCTCAGAATTGACTTTAGCCCTCAAAATCAGGTCGGATCATTATATTGGTTACTCACACAATTTAGGTCCTAAGAATTGGCCTTAGCCCTCAAAGTCATGTTGCTAGCCATGTATTGGTATCAAAGTCATGTATTTTTATCCCTCAAAGTCATGTATTGGTCACACACACTCTTACGATCCTTAGAGTTGACCTTGTCCATTAGAATCAAGCCACGATCCCTGCATTGGTCTCACACACTCTTCAGGTCCTCCGAATTGATCTTGGCCTTTAGAATTAGGTTGTGATCCCCATATTGGTCGTACGCAACTCCTAGGTCCACGGAATGAGACCTTTACTCTTAGGAAAATCAAAATTTAGCTTGGTCCCTATACAAATTTCCTAACTTCTAATCCCCGTCAAAGTTTTGACACATAAGAACTCAACACTCACCACTTCCCTTGGGTGTGTGACACCCCGTCTACGTTAATCACGGCTGATCAACCCTTTGTCAAAATAAACAGGAATCACATTTGGTTCATTCTTAGTATCACTGCCGAAAACTATTTAAATTACTAACCACATATGTTAAATTAAGCCGGTGTCGAATTTTTATCTTGTTATTAACTTAACAACATGCGAAAATAGAGCTAAAATATATTAGCCAAACCATTCAAACACAATAATAGGCTGAATAATCCACGACAGATATATAAGTAAATAAGACCGAATAAACCATCAGTTCCCAAAATAGTTAATCCAACTACAATATGAAATAAATAAACTAAAGTAATAAAGAGTCTGAAGGGGTAACATGCCAAAAAAAATACTAAAATAAAACTCCTAACTCGGAACGAAGAGGCTGAAGCGTCTAAATCAAATCTTGCAAGCCTCCACAATGCTGCAGCTACGCATCCCTGAAAATAATCCTCAAGTTGGGTGTCCCTGTGGCTAGACACCTAAAATTGTTTTATAAAATATTTTTATATGGGTCAGAGCCCAAGAAAACCTGATGAAAATATTTAGCAAGTAATTAAAATTCAATAATTTAAATATTCATGAACAGTTTCCATATTTAAGCTGGTGTCAAACTCTCTTGAGATATAACTTACCCCTCAACTAATGTGCACACCTATCGCTTGCCTTCTAACCCAACTAGTTATGCTACCCCATCTAACTAGCCGTGGTACACTATTTCTATTCCGCTACTCAAACCCAAGTATTACTTACTTTGATTTATAAGTTGTTCTACTCATTAACTTATTTAATCATTTCAACGTTAGTTACTCATATAACCTTCACACTAGTTATATATGACATACACATTATGTATTTATCCCATATATAATTATTTACTCTTATTATATACGTACTAGCATACTACAAGATTCACACACATTTCGCGTATAGTAACCATCCTTTCGAGTTATAACTCACTGGATGTCTATTTCTATAGTTCTATCATTCTAAGCATGCTCACTCTAACCCAGTTACCATAAATCGATTAACTATCACTGAAACAGGTAAATAAATCACAAAGGTAGTGGAGGCGATTATATTTACCCGAGTGTGAGACCGAATCATACCCAAAGCGTCCCACCTCGAAAATAAATCACACAGTAAAAATACCGGATAATATGACCTGGGGATCATATTCTCCCTGCAGTCACTAGCGAGGGGATTCATCCACATCGCCCAACCTCTTATGATGGCACTAGAGGGGTATGCATTCACATAAATATCTAACACCGATATTTATAAAGTACACAAGTATGTATACTATCACACCATCCATATATATATATATATATATATAAATAAAAATCTCGCTAACCCGTGCCAAACTCCCATAGCACTAGCTCATAATTTTTTAGTCTATTTCCTCGACTCTTAATTTAATTAATTAGGCATCAATTAATTTATTAACATAGTGCCACTCTACTATAGTACCCGAACTCACTCACTTGGTCCTAATTTTAATACTTTAGAATTTATTTCACAAAATTCCTTCCTAACTTTTCACGCCTTTCCTAAAGCTTTAAATTCTTAATACTCATCCCTTAAGACCCTGGGTATTAATTTTAATTCAATTTTACACGAATTAAATCCACTCTAAAAGTTCCCAAAATAATTATGGCCGTATAAATGAAAATAAGCTGAAATGTCAAAATTCAGTGCCATCGATCGAGGCGTGATAACCCTTTTTCCCCGTGGCGTTTTCCACCATTTTTATCCATCGAAGCTTTCTCTCTTTAAACTAAAATTCAACCCAATTCTCCCCATCATATGTTTACCCTTAAAAAAAATTTAATCATCATAATAATCTCTGACCATCATCGATTTATGACATCCCCCAATATTTCTCGATTTGGGTTTATTACGATTCATCCAAATCTCATCCTAGGTTCGATTTCATAATCATCAATTAACCGAACCTAACATCTTGATTTCGAATATAAATATAATTCAAACAGAAATTGCTATTATTTCATCACCAATTGAGTATTAAATCTACACACAATACTCGGATTACCCAAAACCCATGTCATGTTACAACCCACCCCAAAATAGGTTTTGATCACACCCACTATGATATGAACACGAATTTCACATATTTTAAATATCATCACGTAGCTCAAACACTAACTTTTTTTTGGATATGATGTAGCTCACATCATTATTTTGTTATTCCAAATATCTTGATGTATATTAAGTTATGATATTTATGACCTTGATTATTATCTATTTACAACTGTCGATTTAGCCTCAAATAATAGTTGTCTATTGATGGAGTAATGATCTTTTTTAATTTTTATATAAACATTTATGTCAGTTTTAAAAAACTCTCATAAAATTACTAAAACTGTGATAAATGTGATCTTATTTATGCCAATTTTCATGAAAATGTGATAAAAAAACATGTTGAATATTGTAGTTTTTAGGTGTGTTCTTAAAAAGAGAGATAAATGTGATCTTATTTATGTCAGCTTTACGAACATTTATGTTAGGGCTTTATATATCAGTTTTGAAAAATTCTAAAACTGACTTAAATGGTCATTTATGTCAGTTTTTTACTGATATAAATGACTTGTTTTCTTGTAGTGAAACTTTGATTTGCTTAATGGATTCACTATGTATATTCCTCCACATGAACAAGCACAAGCTCTTCTGAACTTTAACTTCACATGTTATATTCAAGATATGTGACATGTTCTCCCATTAATGCCATCTACATATATGTTGACTTTGGGGCATTTATGCATGTAAGAACCATTGCCCATGAGATTATTTAATTTTTATTAAAAATATATGGGTGCATGGGAAAGGTCTACGAAAGGAGAAATTCTCCTTTGTACGAATACCATCGTTGGAAAGAGTCTAAAAATGAGAGCGAAAATGTAAAGGATTAAAGGCCAACTTAGTTTGTTTATTTGATTTTCGAAAATGGTATGTTCAAAAGACTTGAGTGAAAAAATGATATATGTTTAACTTTTGAGGGTGTTATAGTTGAATATCAATGGTTTTACATAATGAATCTGAGTTATGCTCATCGTGTCATAATGCTATTGATTTGTAGAATTGTCAAAATTATAATTTTGTGTGCATTGTGGCTGTTTGTACATAAAGTTCACTTTAGTTATCACTTGAGTCTAAATCTTAGTTTGATACTCATTGAATATTTTTGAGTGATTGGGTCATAATTCATTTGTATCTAATTTACAGATATTCTTTTCAACCCATATGGTTAGTCACATCGATATTATGCTAGTGTATAAAGCTTATGTGTTTTATGTAAGTTTTGTCGATGTTTATACCTATATATATGTGTCTGTGTTTCGTTGGTGTATTTTACATATTTTTATATATTGTATCTTTTGTTTTGAATCTTTGCATTTTCATTTCATCCATGTTTGCCACATGCTTTATCTTTGGATCAAATTGGCATGCTATGTTATTATATTACTATCACTTGTTGCCTGTTTGCATTGATATCTCATTATTCATTATTTATTCAGTAGGTATTGATATGCATAAATAGGCCCATAAGAAGAAAGAGTCCCACAAGAAGCTGACCACTTCCTACAATATAAACACTCCCGACCCAATGGACGAGAAAAAATTAAAGAAAAGGCAAAGCGGCTGGGGAGGTAGAATCCACCATCCTTATTGAGGACGAGCTAGAAAAACTGTCAAAATTGGAAAATCCTTGAAGATGGAAGTGAAAGAGGAGTTGGTGAAGCTACCGAGGCAGAAGTAGAGCATCTTTGCACGGGGTCATGAGGACATGCCGAAAATAGATCCAAAAGTCATCTGCCATAAACTAAATATTGATGAGAATGTAAAGCCTCTAAAATAGAGAAGAATGGCCTATGTAAGAGATAAGTATAAGGTGATATAATAAAAGGTCAGTAAGCAACAGACAACAGAGTTCATTTGGGAGCTATAGTACCCAAATTGGTTGTCCAGTGTCATGATTGTTCCAAAGGCTAATAGAAAGTGGATAATGTGTGTTGATTTCACTGATATAAACAAATCTTATCCAAAAGACATCTTACTTTTGCCTACTATACATCATATGATAGATGCCACGGCTAGGCATGAGGATTTGGTCTTTATGGGTGCTTACTCAAGGTATGGTACCAAATTTTAATGGACGAGGCCAACGCCGAGAAGACTTCCTTTATCATAGATTAAGGAACCTATTGTTATAAGGTCATGACATTTGGCCTTAAAAATTAAGGAGAAATCTACTAGAGGTTGGTCAACGAGATGTTTCAAGACTAAATAGAAAAGACTATGGAGGTATATATCGACGACATGCTGACGAAGAACCTCAGGGCTGAGGATCATGTGGCCGACATGGCAAGAATGTTTAACACCATAGACCTTTATAGGATGAAGTTGAATCATATGAAGTGTGTGTTCGAAGTCGACGCAGGTAAGTTCCTTGGCTTCATTATCATCCAAAGGGTCATTGAATCCTATCCATCAAAGATCAAAGTAGTGATTGATATGCATACACCCCAAACTATAAAGGATGTGCACAAAAAGTGGTGGTTCTCAATCGTTTTGTCTTTAGAGCTATAGGTAAGTATCTGCCCTTCTTTAAGATCTTGAGAAAAGCATTTGTCTAGGATGAAAAGTGTGAGAGAGATTTTCAAGAACTTAAAGCTTTTTTGGGATCCCCAATGCTCTTATCTATGCCCATTCAAGGCAAGAAATTATTCCTATACCTAGCAGTGTTGGAATTAGCTATAAGTGCAGCTATCGTTCGAGACAATAAGGGGGTTCAAAAGCCTGTATACTTTAACAATAAGGCTCTTCAAGGGGGCGAGCTCAAATAACCAATTATGGAAATTCTGGCATATTCTCTGATCCATGCCTTCATAAAAATAAACTCTATTTCTGAGCTCATCTTATTTCCAAGCTCATATTATGGTGGTACTCACTAACACTCCTTTGAGACATGACATTCATAAACCTGAGAAATCGGGTTGTCCTATGGACTGGTCAATTGAGTTAGTATACTTTGACATCTTTTATTAGCCAAGGAATATGATCAAAGGATAGGCATTAGTTGATTCTGTGGCAGAACTCACTTGGACCAAGGCTGATGTTAAAGATGACAAAACTATAATAATACCTTAAAGGGCAGTGGCATGTTCGACACTGGCCAGCGAAAAGAGAGTCGACACTAGAGAAATATTTGTTCTTTCAAAAATGGAGCGTAGGCCGAGGGTTTTTTCATAGATAAAAGACCAATCTAGAGTTTGTTTGCAGATGGATCCTTTTGTGGAGGTGGTAGTGGGGTAGGGATGATATTATCGGCCCCAGACGAAACTTATATTGAATACGCTCTAAGATTCAGTGTTAAAGTGTCGAATAAGGAGTCTAAATATGAGGCCTTGCTCGCTGGCCTCTACCTGGCCAAGGTGTTGAGTGTCAGTCACATGATAGTGCACAGTGACTCGTAGCTAGTGGTGAACAAAATTAGGGAGTCTACAAGGATAAAGATGAAAAAATGGCTAAGTATTTGGCAAGATTTAAAAGGGTAATGGTTAACTTTAAGGAAGTAAAAGTGAAAAGAATCCTTCATCTTGAAAATAACCGAGCTGATGCATTAGCGAGATTTGACTCAGCCACAATAACAAAGTTCAAACGGACTGTTCCAATAGAGGTTCTAAAGAGGCCCTGTATTGAGGAGGACAAAAGCATGGTGAGATTTTGCTTAAACATGAATTTTGGAGACTCGTGGATGGATACTTTGATCAAATACATTAGAGACGGGGAACTCCCAGATCCTAAAGCCGAGAGAAAAAACTACGATATTGGGCGGAAAAGTTTTATCATTATAGGGGACGTGCTATATAAAAAAAGTTTTCCTATTGGTCCTTCTTAGATGCATCCATATTACAGAGGTTAATTAGATTTTGTGTGACATACATGAGGGGTCATGCGCAAGTCACATCGAAGGAAGATCCATCACAAAGAGAATTGTAATGCATGGATACGAGTGGATGACCTTGGCAAATAATGTGATCGACTATGTGAAAAAATGTGATAAGTGATAAAGGTATGAGATCGTTCCCCATCAGCCTCCTCATCTGCTCTCATTTATTACTTCCCCTATCCATTTGCAATTTGGGGAATTAACCTTGTTGGCACACTTCCAAAGGAAGCTTGGGAATACCAGTATCTAATTGTGTCCATTTATTATTTTTCTAAATGGGTAGAAGTAGATGCCATAATCTCCATCACTAAAGTGAAAACATTCAAGTTCATCATATGAAGGTATGCCCTAATTAAATTAGTGATAAAAATTGAAAGTCATTTTATTATGGGTGCTTAAACATCACTATATGGTGAACCTTAGAGTTAAAACTCTTTCGTTGAGACGAGAGTGTATGAAGAGATAAGACTCGTCCATACACTCTAAAAAATTACGAGAGGGGACTTAGATGCCAACATCATTAATTTGGTGATAATATTGAAAATCATTTCATTATGGTTACTTATTTAAACATCACTATATGGTGAACCAAGAATAAAAACTCTTTTGACGAGACGATTGTGTATGAAAAGACGAAATTTGTCCATACACTCTTAAAAATGACAAAAGGAGAATTATATGCAAACATCGTTCATTTGGTGGTCAAATTATAATCGAATTTGAAAACCATTGTTATTATGTTACTTAAACACCATAATATAGTGAATTATGAGTTGAGATTATACATCAGCCTATTGTAAATTGACCAAAAAATGTTGAGCATAAAACATCAGTCAAAGATAACAAAGCACAAAGGTAAAAACATTACACTGCAGCAAGCAACAGTAATAATGAAAATAAATTGCATTCATATATGCACCAGCAAAATTCGAGACTACAAATGTTAAGATATTTAGAGATGAGACTACAAATGTTCAAAAAATGAATAATAAAAGTGGAAATGGGCAACAGGCCATAGGCAACCACCTAATAAAAAAGAACAAAATATTGAGAAATGGCTCCCTAAATTTACTTGTCGGCCTGCTCTAAGATAATGTTGTCAATGGAGGGCTGAGTTTGAGGCTCACTCTCAACATTAACGCTTTCTATTATCTCAACCTCCACTTGTGTTGATATCTCAATAAAAGTTGCTTCAGGGATGGCACCCTCAGCCTGACCTCATTTAGTGTGATAATTGTTATAGGGTCAGAGAAATCAAAAGCTAAAAAGTCTTTGGCTAGATAAGCAACGTCGGGGTACTCTTTAGTCGCCCATCAAAAGGAAGTGCGGTATTTCCTCTCCTGGTACTGATGTCCGTACCTGATAAACTCACCCGAGGCCTTGAAATCCTACACTACCTTCTTCTTTGTAGACTCAATACTAGTCACAACCTACTCCTCGTACTTCTTCTGTAAGGAAGCAACGACATCGTTATGATTTTTGACCTTAGCATCAAGGTCATCCCAGCCATTCTACTCAAGAACCTCCACCTGGACCTTATGGTTAACTTCCTTTCGTTTCAGAGCTTACTTAACTGCCTTCTCGGCTTTAATAGCGTCATCGACCTTGTCAATCTTGGCCTTATTAGCTTGGACATACTCGGCTAGTTAGTAAAAAAGAAGAGAGACTGAAAAGATAAATAAGTAAAAATAGTATAACACATGACGAGATAACACTTAATGAAAATTTTAAAAGTAACACTTATGAGTTTAGTTACCTGGATAACCCGATGGAGGCCAAAGTTGGAAAGATGGGATGACACCATTGACTCTGGGAATCTATGATCGTACTCAGGCAGCTATGTGATAATAACAAACCTTTATCTCGTTTAGTACCCAATCACATAGCAAGTACTGATGGAGAGCAGAGTAAGCCTCTCGACCAAGATCGAATCAGAGGATATGGGTATATCCGAGGATGAAGTATCCCAGGGGCATCAGAACTACTATTTCTCTTCCAATTAGGAGGGGTGTTTGAAGTGCCATAGGTCAGCTACTTTCTTTTCTTTGATTGATTGGCCTGGATGGGGCTACCAGTGGTTGTCTTCTTTAGGGGGTTAGGCTCCTTGGACATTTTGATGAGAAGATTTCTAAGCGAAGGCATTGCCATTTCCCATAATTGGTGTAAAATGCCTAAAGGATGAATTATAAATAAGGGATAAGGTTAGTATCTAAAGAAATAATAAAAAATAACCTAATTGATAAGGAAAATTCCACTTACATAGCTCTAGAAAAGGGTCTACCTTCAGACCTATCTTTTTTAGGTACTTGGGAGTCATTAATCTCTCAAACTCCATAAGCCCATCATCGTCTTCCTTGGAATGGAGATTATAAATTTGTCCTCTCATCTATACCGAGGATGGGGTTAAGCCTAGCCGACATGGGATCCTTTGTTCATCTTGTGGGGTACTCTCAGTGCAGAGGCGATGTTGGGGGTACCCTGATCAAAATCCCAAGCACCTAAGAGGAAGATATTATGGGATTTCTAATGATGGTTAGAAGTTTGGTCGATGTGAAGAAGCTTTTTGGTAGTATTCCTAATAATGAGATGATAGTAAACAAGTTGTGACTATGAGTAGGAAACATTATAGCAACCTCTGAATATAATAACAAGAAAGTCGGTCTTATAAATCTGACGCAAGAATTAGATAAAGTTGATGAGTATCCTTCAGGAATTAGGAGACAACTGAGTTAGGGCTAACCCCAAACTGATAAGAATGGAGCGTATATTAGGATGGATGAAAAGTTAGAAGCCGATATTACACATTTATTCATAGACGACGACTTCACCATTATGACCGTTATTGGCCCTCTCGTCTCTCGTAGTCACTCTCATATGAATGTCAAATTTGATACCATGCATGTGCCTCTATGATAATAGATCAATCTCCCTGACAATTCTAGAAAATTTCTAGGTGTAGCCGGTGTCAAGTGGATCCTAGTTTGAATTAGAAGAGAGCTCCTCAACCTTAGTGGCCGCGACTCCTTCCTAACACCTCTAGGTATATTCGTCATCAGACACGACCATAATAAAAATAGCCATAGGGGATGGTTGTAATGCAACTTCTACCCTCAGCTCATCAGAGTTTTAAATCTCATGGACAGAAAGGTCGGGACAGTTGGAGGACTCAGTACAATTAGAAGACGAGGTGCGAGAAGAGGTCTCAACTGCCTCAAACTCCTCAAGATTAGAAATGGAAATCCTCATTGCCTCTTGCAAATAATCTTCACTCCAAGATTGAGCATAGGCAGCAGGACAATAGTCTGGAGAGGGCGACTAAAATCTGAAATCGATGACTCAAACATCGAATCACTGATTTCAGTAACATGAGGGTGTATCACATCCAAAGGGACAGGGTGAATGGGAAGTGTAGGGTCAGCTTTGGTCTTACACTCAGCCTCGGCCTTAGATTCACACTTATGTATCTCACTAAATATTCTCTCCCTGAGGTCTAGGTATCGGTCATCTAACTCGTATAGAGTTCCTAACATTCAAATAGTTATAGTTTTGATTGTGGTTGTGGTTGACTTTTATATCAAAAACGAGGACTCAAAGGTTTTCTGTCAAGAACAATATGAACACCTAAGGGGTGGTTCATTAGACAAGGTGATCGAAGGATCACCGAGAAGGCTAACAATCGACATTTAAAGCTCCTAGCACCTAAAAACTTAACCTAAACTCCTTTAACCTCCTAAAACCCATAATAACACCACGTGACCACCAAGTAACAACATTAAAACCACCCTAATGACTGTTCGTCAGAAAATTCAAATAAATAGAGAAAGTGCAAAAACATACTAGAAGCTAAGAATAAGAGGAATGGGATTTTACCTAGTCAAGAGTTGACCTTTGGGAACCATAAGGGAGCCCTAAAGCATGCTAGAAATTGCTAGTAAAAGTGAGAAAAAGTAGGTATGTGTTGAAGGAAAATTAGGCGTGAAAGAGTAGTTTGGGGAAGAAAGAGAAAATGAAAATTTTTGGGTTTTTAAACACCCTAATCATTATGAACAACTTCCCATGAAATAATCATTTGGAACTCTTCCCGAGTTAGTCCTACAACCTCACTATCTTCGCCAATATGCCAAACCACACAACCCTTGACAAGTGTCCAACCCAAGACTCTTGAAATACACTTCTGCCTGAGACACTTGAAGGACACACTCACCCTCAGCTAAACATTGACACGTCCTCAGAAATAACTCAGACACCTGGGAGTCTCATCCACATAGGAGCTCAGCCAACTATACCCATCATCCTTCCACTCACATTAAAGACTAAGAGCTAAGGGTGATTGATATGCATAAGTGTGGCTTCGTCCTTGATAAGCCTCGAACCAGCCAAGACGACATTACTCATCCCTCGCCAATAAGAAGATCTCCCTCAATCGGCTTGGCCTTATGACAAACCGAGACTACATGATCAGCTCTCTCATCTCTTTCGAACATCTCTGACCAGCCGAGACTTCACTTCTGACTCAGCTTCATAAATGCTTATAAGGAAGGCCGTTCTATGTTAGTCTTGGCCAATCCGAAACCATCAAGGATGACATTTATGCCACATATGACACGCGATACATGGGCATGATTAATATGCATAGGCATAAAGTTATAAAAAGATCTCATCCTCACATGGGGGAATATTTAGTCATTATATGCTTGACAAGTGGCATCATTTCAATGGAGCAGTTACCTCATGCACATTTTTGGCATGCTTGAGGGCGCATTGTGAACCCCCAAGACTATAAAAGGGAGCTCCATCTTTTTCCTCAGGGGATACAGAATAAAAACCTTAGCCTAACTCTGTCAAAACCACTTTAGAGAGAGAAAGTGCTTGAGAGTTGTAATTCTGGGCCATTAGAGCTCCAAAGTTAATATAAACATACTAAACACCTTGCACGGTGGAGTAGGAGGTCAAGATGAACCACTTATATCACCGTATCTTCCTCTTTACCTATTCTCTCTCTCTCTTATTTTTACAACTGTATTCATATATCTCCATTGTTACATCATTTTGAGCTTGAGTTGCATATACAACTTTAAGTGGGGATTTCATAGCATCATCATATATCACATTTACTTCATTATTAGTATTTATTGATCATTGTGTGGATTATTTGTTCATGTCTTTCCATGTTGTGTTCGATTACACTTTACGCCATCAAGTGATATTATCCCTTCTTTCTTAATTTCTTTCGGTATCACATGTTCTCACATTTAGGGGGCTAAATAGTTTTATGCATTATTACTTTGTCTATTCCTGAACCAAAAGGGGGAGAAATGATATCTTTCACTTTATTTTTAGGAGATCTTTAACTTAGGGGGAGACCTCTTACCTAGGAATGGATCGTTAGAGATAGGAGAATTTAATCTTATGCAGATTTCATTCTCTTTACATTTGAAGGTGTGTTTAAGTATGCAGGTTTGCAATGTGTGACTAAGTTTACAAGCATGCAAAGCTACTCAATGTATGTGTTTATCGAGGATTTGTACTTTTTCCTTTTGGGGTCAAGAATTTTGTCTTTCAGAGAGCTTGACAGCCCATATGTTTTTTATTTTTGGTTTTGTCCCAGAATAGCCAAAGAGGGATAATTGTAAGAAGAAATTTCCAATTTACTTAATTTTTATGTATTGGCTTGATTCCAGACAAAACATTTTGAGTCGTAGATTAGGCATTGAGTTGTTGACCTCTCAAGCCTATTACGTGTTTTATTTAAATAGTGATAAAGCTTCAAAAATTACATATCGTGCCATATCTTTTGCCTCGTTTAGTCTTCGTGTTTCAGAGGATCTCTCAGTTATGAATGCATATGAATTTTTTATCCTTGGAATTAATTATTCTTGGGTTTTAGTTTTTACAAACACTACACCAAATTATACGAGTAGACACGACAAGTGGGTAATGGATTTATTCCTTGACCATCTAGTCACGGCCTAAAGCCCTAGTCAAATAGGGTCACAACTTTAGGCCATGACCACTTCAAAATAATCCTGCACGTGGGTCACGAATCTAAGTCGTGACGGTAACTATTTTAAATCCCTAGTCACAGTTAGTGATGTGAAAAAAAAAATATGGTTATGTTGTTGGGTGATGGCCTAAAGGTGTGACCCAGGTTTTCATATTAAAATTGCATAACCATTTTTTCATTTCATCCTACAATTTCCTCTCTCTCTCTCTCTCTCTCTCTCTCTCTCTCTCTCTCTCTCTCCCTCAAACCCTAACTGTTCGAATAAATCTCTATCTCAATCTTAGTTTTTTGGCTCAATCTTTCACTCAATCTCAAAGTTTACTCTTAAACCATAAACATTTTTATATTTATATGTGTATATATATGTGTATTTCTGTAGTTGTGTGTGTGCGTGTATGTGTATTTATTTGTGTGCGTATGTGTATATATGTGTGTATTTATATATGTGCCTATGTGTATGTGCGTGTACTGTGTGTATGTGTGTGTACTTTGTGTATATGTGCATTTGTACGGTGTGTGTGTGTGTGTGTGTGTGTGTGTGGCTTAATATCCATTAAATTGATTTTTCCATCCTGATTTGATAAACACATTAAATTGAGTTTTTGATTAATATTCTAATATCCATTAAATGGATTTTTTTTATTAATAGATGCATTTTATTTAATGTCCTAATGCCAAGTTTAATTGATTTAATGGATATTAGGCCATTAATCAATTTAGTTGCATAATATCCATTTAAGGAATTATATAGTAATAAAAAATCACTTTAATGGACTAATATCCATTAAAATGATTTTTTTATTTAGTTTCTTTGAATACATTTTGGGATAAACATCATTTAAAATATAAAGCATTATTCAATTTGCAAGAACTCAAACTTTTTTTTTTAGTTTTTTTTTTGTAATGATAACTTGACCATCATGCCGTCAAATTCGTGCCAAATTTCCTTCCAAGTGTGGTCACGGAATAAGGCCGTGACCATGTCCATGACCGATGCAAAAATTCCATCCAATAGGGTCACGGCTTTGGGTCGGGACCATTTCAAAGTTATCACGTGAGTTGGTCATGGACTATATATCTTATATGTTAAATTAATTTGATAGATGGACGAAGATCCATTAAATTTTTTTTTTTTTGTATCTTTCAATACATATTGGAATAAACATCATTTAAAACACGGGAAAATACGACTGACACGCATAATGATTTCTACACCAAATTATAAAAGATAATACACGAAAATGCAAGTAACACGACACAACGTGAGAAAACCACTAACATGAGTCTTTTGATATGAACATCATACGATATGATTTCAACTCAAATTTTTTTGACACAAATAAGACATATTATATCATGCCATGTTTAAAATTGATACCCCTAATTTTAATAAAATAATCTTTTTAATTCAAGGCAACCGACAACTCCTATTCTAGGCTAAAGCAATAAATAAACTAACACGTGGAATAATGAATAAGAAGAAGAACAAAAGCTTATTGTAGGATATATATAGTCAAATGATTTCTCTCTTACAGTTTATTATAAATTGTTAGGATAAAATTAGAAAGCTCTCGTAGGTAGCAAATTATTATAGGATAGATATAGTTTAATATACCCTCGTATATATTTCTCACAAAAAATGAGGCACGATGATAATCACTTGCAACAAGAGTACGAGATGTTGCAATTGGACAGCACGTATAACTCTTTTATTAGTCCACATAATATAAAGGGTGCTCCAGTTTATAGTTATGGAAATTAAAATATCGAAAAATTTAACTACCTTGCAAATCGTGGAGTTCATCTCAAACAAGAGTACTTGTTCCATCGCATTCTATTTTCCTTACCAAAAATCTGGGAAGACGCTACAAATAATATATTTCACACACATAATACTGACATAGCCCTAACCGTGCTTACGTTGTTCGAGAAGGAAGAAAACAAAAATCCACCCGATATGGATACAATTGCGTACAGATAGCATTAACATAGATTGTGATGTCTCGTGCCATATGCACGTAAAATTGAATCTTGCCAACAAGTTGAAAATGATGGGATTTCGAGTTCATGTCACAGATATCTACACATCAATCATATATACGCTTCCTCCTAGTTGGCCACGTGAAAATATTCATAGGTTTTTAAAAACTAATACCAAATGGATGGAGAGCAGACACATTCAATATATTCTAAAGTCTTACTCTGAAAAGGTATATATATAGGAGAATTCTCACCTACATCTTGCTATATACATCATCCACATCACATTTAGTTGTGGTCCCTAAAAAACCTTTTTTCAATTTTTTTATTTTTCCCTTGAAATTAACCTTTCAATAAAAATTAGGTCAAAATACATTTTGCAGCTATTTTTAAAAAAATCCATAAAAACTTCTCAAAATACCTTATTTATAAGGGTCTGGCCAGTAGTTTTTTGTGTAATTTTTAAAAATAGATAAAAATGTGTTTTGACCTAATTTTTTGAATATGGGGTGATTGGAAGGTTAATTTCAAGAGAGAAAATTGAAAAAAAATATTTTTTAGGATCTAAAACTAGGTGTGATGTATACATCATGATGTAGGCGAGTCTCTCTCTCTCTCTATAGATAGATAGATAGATAGATAGATAGATAGATAGATAGAGAGAGAGAGAGAGAGAGAGAGAGAGAGAGGGGGGGGGGGGGCTCCTGTAAGGAATCATTATGGTGCAGACTCCGGTACATACCATTTTTTAAAAATAGTTAAAAATGAATTTTTTTATGAAAATTCATGGATATGATCGTCAAGGTGAGAAGATCATCTCCAATTCTTTTCATCAAAAAATTAAATAAAAACACCATTGAGATGGGGTGATATATAAAAAATGGTATAAATATGCATTTTTCGACTGTTGAAATGTTGACGATCATCTCATCAACTTTTTAATTGAATTTTTTTATGAAACTTCATGGATATGATCTCTATAGTGAGAAGATCATATCCATGAATTCTTATTAAAAAATTGAACAAATAAAGTGGCTAGCGCCGACCCAACATTTCAATGGTTGAAAATGAATATGTATACGATTTTCTTACATATCACCTCATCTCAACGGTTTTTTTATTGAATTTTTTGATGAAAAAAGAAGATGTTCTAACCTTAGACATCATATCCATGAAGTTTCATCAAAAAATTCATTTTTTTACTATTTTAAAAAAGTGGTATGTACTGGGGCCTGCACCATAAGGAGTCCTTACGGGAGACTTTCTGTGTGTGTGTATATATATATCTATATAATAAAGTAGGAAACTTATGTATGTCATAAGCTTAAAAGATGATGTCATCAAGATGAATTTTGTTTACACTTCCTATTTTATCCCTCAAATATTTGATTTCCCCCTCTTTTTCACTTACTAAATTTACATTTCAATTCAAAATTTAGGGTACTATGGTCATAATCCGTTCATAAGTTTTTTGACACTCTTTCGTTTCTCACACAAAGCTCTCACTCTCCCATCCTCTCATCAGCAAGCCAAAAAAAAACCTACCTCATCTCCCTCCATCTCTCACTCATCCTCTCCCCCACACTAACCTCGAGCCATGTGCTCTGCAAGCCCTATGCCCCGCTACCTCCCCCTCTCCCCACCACCGTTCCTCATCTGGTTCCCCTCTGAATCGCAACTAATCAACCCTCCTCCAACCATTTCTCCCCGCTATCAATGGGTATAAATTAGGGCTTCTACCATTTTGGGTGGTTTTGATTTATTTATTCTCTTTTAATTAGAATTTTTTTATTGTTTACTTTTGTAGATGTGAATCGAACGTATTCCCCTCATTTTATTGTTCCTCTATTCATTATTTGGTTTTAATGGGTCTATATACACTAATGATGTGAGATTTGGTTTCCCATGATTTCAGATTTACGATTACAATTTGGGATTTCAGATTTGCGATTTTTGATAAACTCCCAAAGGTTAGATATATCTTCTTCAGATTTACGATTTGTCCCCACGATGTTAGATTTATGTTTTGGGTGTTGATATGTATATTTTCTAACTTTGTATTAGTTTGAAAAAGGTATTTTTTATTCTATTGTATACTTTGGTTTTTGTATTATTGAGATTTAATGAATGTATTGTGGGATTCAAAATGTATTGAAAAGTTAGTATATATATTTTAGCAAAGTGGATTGAAGAGTTAGTATCCATATTTAACTGGGCTCATAAATCTCTTTCCCATTGGTTTATTGAACATTTTTAGGTTGAAAAATTAAATAATGGACATAGACACTGATTTCTCAATTCTGTTACATATAACTTTTGCCGAGTTTCATTTTTTGGGGGAATATCCTTAAACTCTATTTTTATTGTTGCTTTTAGAAACGAGAAATCCCGCTGATTCGAATTTCGATATGTTAGAAATCTACTTGGCACTAATTTTGTAATGGTTTAGCTGCCTCTACAGTTGATCGAGAAGTGAAAATGACCCTCAAAGGTATATTTTAGTTCACTCAGTTAATCCGTGTTTGATATATGGTTTAATCTCAATTTTTATATCTAAACTTCTCTATGTTTGATATTTTGTGATTGATATTTTGTTTAATATGAGATTTTATTCACTCCTACCTTCTAGGAGGCGTTTAGTGAGAGTAAGAGTTATCATTGGACATCATCATTTGGGCAAGACTTATCCAAATCTCTCTCCCAACAACTGCTTCTCAAATCTCACTCTCTTAAGGAACGAAGATGCTCAATTGCTACTTCGCATCGCTACCTCTTCAGGTCACACCGAGGGGGTGAAGATACTCTCAGTTGCTGACTGGTTGATTAGTGGTATAAATAGTGGCCATGGTGAATTATGAAGATTCTATTAATTTGATGAGCTGATGTTCATTTAAAAAATAGTGGTGGTCGAACTGCTCTTCATTATTTTGTTTCATGTTTCTTCTTAATGACTTATTATTATTGATGATGGTTCCTTTTACTGCCAATGATATATTAGTGTTCTTTTTTTATTTACAAATGTGTTTTAATATGAAATCTATAATTTTGTTACTCTTGAAAAAGGAAAAATGGTTTTAAAGGTTTATTATCATTTTTTGTGTTCTTAGGTATGTGAATTTTCGTCGATGGCATGGAAAAGGAAAATATGGCCGGGATGTGAAAATATATCAAGATACATAGAAAACGCGGTATCTTAGATGTCATTATAAGATTTTGAGTAGTTTTGATTATTGAATTATTTATTTTCAATCTCTCTCTATGATTATTTTTTTTATTCTTTCTACGATACTATAATGTCCTAGGTTTGTGCTGATAAAGTTGCTAATTCTGCACAATTAGTTTTTGCACAATTGTTGTATAATTAGTTTACGTATCATATGATGGATTCTGCACCTGTGTTGATTTTTTGAATTATTTAGTTTTGATCTCTCTCTAATGGACGAATCGGCTACTTGCTTTAGACTATTGATTTAATATATGTTCGGATTTAACATTTTGTAACCTCATTGTAGGTGTTCGGATAAATGCCTATGTGATTGGCCCCAACATCACTCGAAGACCATTTACACCCCTCAATTTGGGTATGTATTATTGCGTTATTAATTTGTTGTTCAAACACGTACTAGATCTAGAAACCATTATTTGATTTTCATCAATAATTACCAACCACCTCTATAAAGACTTGGATTAACGATTAATATTCTGCTACTATTTTTTAATAGGAATCAATGATGCGTAGAATAAGAGGCACGGAAGAATGCATGTAACTTCTCTATTTAGAAGAAGAGGCACTGAAGAAAGTCGTTGTTTGGCATGTTACTTCTCTGTTCAGCTGAAGCAGCATGGAAAAAATCCGCAGCTGAAGCCAAGAGGAAAAGAGAAATTGAGAGGGAATTAGCCCGTCAGGTGTTGCAGAAGATGGAAAAGACGGTTAATATCAATGTGAATTGTGAGTTTATGAAAGACCTGGAAATGTTTAGGGTTGACCCCACTAAACAATTGGAGAGTTTGGTAGATGAGACAAGCCCAATTCATTATTAAGATGTTATTGGGAGTTTTAAAATAGTGAGAAGGAGAGACATGATCAAATTGGATAGTTCTCATCATTTGAGAATTGTTCTTCAAGTGTAGGTATAGATTACTTCTTCCTCTATATTTTTTTGGCAACGTATTTAGATTTATTTTCACGCAAGTGAATTGATTTGTAATGTCTTTGATTCAAATAATGGTTAATGTTTATCTGTTGATGTTATTTCGACAATTTAATTGGAGATTAGGAGCGGAGTTATGTTATGTTCTAATCATCTGTAGTTTCTTTTTTGCAGGAACTATGACATTGGACAATTATTATTAAGGGATACAGCTGATCCAAAACTTCATTGGATTGAAAACTATTTTTCACAATATAATTTCTATTTATTCGATGTATGTTTGTTCATAAATGTAATGCTTACGAAATTTGCTATTATATTTGTCAATTGAAAAAAGATTTTAATAACCTAGACCCCAAACTAGAATAGTTTTATGGATTCACAATGTGTAACCACTCTATGTTTGGCCTACAAAAATATTTTTGGCATTATTTTGACTTTGTGTACACACTTTTCATTTTGGCTTGCATGCAATTTCTTTGTAATTTTTGTAAACATATGATGTATATAACTTATACTTTTAAGGACACACCAAAATAAGCATGTTTGAGCTTAACTAAATTGTGTGAATTCAGGTGCTGGACCAAGAGGGCTCCTCTATAGCTGAAGGTCTTTGTGAAGTCCTCAAACACCACGTCGCATTTACTCTCTTCATTTTTCTTGATAATGTCGGGAATAAATAATTAAAATGTGCTAAGTGGTGAAGTGACACCCCAATGAGATTCTTCATCTCGTGCACAACCCGAATTCTCAACATCAATGACTGAGAAATTCACATTTCCATTAATGGTTCATTCCACTACATCAAGTCCAACTTCAAGTGCTCCAACGCCCACATCAACCGCTCCCATTGCACCAACGCCCCCATTCAGCACTCCTGACACCTTCCTCTCAAATGAAAAGAAAACTATTGGGTGGTTCTCCTTTCAGGGGAATAACCCCACGTATGATAAAAATTACCTGCTAAACATTATATCACAGTGTTTATCCCTGGGAAAATTGAATAAGGGAGTCGGGGGAGCAGACAATTGGAACCTTGTTAATCAAGCCATCAAAGATGACATCTACGATCAACTCTGCAAGTGGTTTGGATTTCCAGACAATTCAAAGCATAAGGTTCTTTTTCATATTGCTAAATAATTAAGGACATACCGAAGAAAACTTCGGTAAAGACACTTCCCTGAGGACACATCGAGCTTTGATATTTTGACTCGGAAATACAGGGTGCCTTGAAATGTTCAAATGTCAGTGGAGCAGTGGAATGATTTTTTGGAGAATGAGGCGAAAGATAAAAATTTGGTTCAAAAGGAGAAAAATAAACAACACAAGACAAAAAAAAATGATCTCCATGGGTTGGGCTCCATATCATTTAAAGATTTGAATAATGAATGGGCGAGTAGGACATATGATGGTTCAAATACATGTAAATAACCAAATTGGGTCAACTTATGAAACACCCTAAATCTTTGACTTACTTAAGTGTACATTACTTAGGCATTTCAACTAATTTGGATATTGTGCCAAAACATCTTTTTTAGTACGAGCCTTCTC
Source organism: Sambucus nigra (assembly GCA_949130495.1). Lineage (NCBI taxonomy): Eukaryota > Viridiplantae > Streptophyta > Magnoliopsida > Dipsacales > Adoxaceae > Sambucus > Sambucus nigra. The sequence goes on along the minus strand of OX422223.1, from coordinate 436,137,861 downwards.
CTTGGTACATCTAGCAACGTTACTCGACGTATCAACATGCCTCGACTCTACTCAACGACATATCCGAGTAAAGGTATTCACGTGTGTTGCACATTTGCACTTGACACATTAGGCACTCATGCATATATAGACTGATATTATTTGGTTGCCTAAACTTTTTCTAAAAGACAAATTATATTACTTTTTTCTGAAAATAATTTTTTTAGTAAAATTGGTGTAACTTTTTTTAAAATGAATTTCTTATTCTAAAATAATTTTTGAAATTATTTTACAAACTAAAATGAATTTTAAAACAATATTTTTGGTTATTAAAATGTCATGTTTTTGAATATATGTTAGGAGATTTGGTTTAGCTTTTAAGCCTTACCTTAGATCACTCTCTATACCTGCTAGTGTATAATCGTGATCTTGATTAGAAACTCTAGAACCTTAGTTGGTTTGTCATTGCTTTACTATTATGAGATTTCGAGATATAGCACCTCTAGGACGAATAATACACTTAAGCTTAAGAGCTGTTAAGCCCCATGCCGAATACACCTGTCCGATTAAGCCTTAGCTGGCCGTTTGCCCTAGTCACTTCTTTCTTTAATTAGTTCTGGCTGATTGAACTCAAGCTATACATTTAATAGTTGTTCACCCATACCTGTTAGGTTTCATCCAGTACCTTTAGTCTAAGTCCATATCCTTTAGTTTTGACATTAGCTTATTACGAGTTGGACGTTTAAACTTGTTGTCCTTAATTTGACATGACTTAGATTTTCCGCCTTTATGGCTTAGAGATCTGCTATCGATTTGACCATTCGGCTGTAGATATTTTTAGAAACCATAGCTGCTATAAATCGTCCTTAACTAAAAGGATACCTGCTATAACTTTTGACATTATATCTTAGGTTTAGATTAAACCTTAAGAGCAATACCCTTAAGGCTCATAGTTGTTTGCCAACTGTGACGTATATGACTTTGTTTTGAAAGTAGGGTATTAGATTTCATACATGTCACATTTCGGTTATAGGCTTTAACTGCCAGTTAACCTTTAGATTTTATTGGTTTAGAGAGTGTGGTTTTGGAGACTTTGCCAACTGTCGTACTGTGAGAGGTTTATACAGATTCATTGGCTTAGATTGAGTGTTTGGATTATATACCAGTTGTACTGAATATATCCGTTGAGAGTTGTTACAAAAACCCTATACCGGCTTGTTTATCTTATTAGTGGTTTTAGGTTCTTGAGTTATTATAACCGCCTTAAGTCGAGTTGTTTAAAAGTTGTTAATCTGTTTTAACTCGAATTAATCTCAACGTTTGATTAATAACTTTTAATCTGAACCCTTGATTTAAAAGCTTCTAGAACATTGTTTTCTCACCTATATAAACTTCATTAGAGAGTTTATTTATGTTAGATATTCAGATTATATTTTCTAGAGTGAGAAACACAAGAGGGTTTAATATTTTAGAGAGAAAAATATAGAGAATTAGAGAGATGTCTAAGAGAGAAGAAAGTATTATTTTACACACATTGTGTTCATTCTACTTCATCTCATTTCTGTTTTTGTTTTTGATTCTCAATGATCTTACAGTTCATCTCATATGTTAGAGATTGAAATAGTGTGTTATTGTATAGAGAATTTATGTGCTTTCATGCCGAAATAATTTTTTACAAAAAACTAGAATTCCTTAGATTTTTATATCCGAATTTTATTGAATATTTTTATGATCTAAATATTCTGATTTTGTGATTAGATGCTATATGATGTTTAAATCAAAATTTCTCCCGATGTTGCATGTTTATTGAAAATCTTTTTAAAGATCTGTTTTCTCATATTTGTGAAATAATTTGAAAAACACTTTCCTCATAAAATTGAATGTTATATTATGGACAGATTGAGAACACATATTTCTTAAATGATTGAATAATCTTTTTGTGTCTTCATGATAAGTGTTGTATGTATGTCTTATAAAGAATGTTTATAAGAGTTATGATTGAAAATTTATTTTGTAAGTTTTTTGTAGAAAACTTAATTGAGTGTTAATTGAAAATGTATTTTTCTTAAGTTTTTATAGAAAATTTATTTGCTTGATTACTAATGTATTTTTGTTAAGTTTTTGAAGAAAATTTATATGCTTGTGTTTAGAATTAAGTTCTTGCATGGTTTGCATTTATAACATATTCACTTGCACGTTTTGCACAACTAGTATATTGAGAGATCAGTTTTGATTGGGTTAGAATTCGCTAAAATAAGAAGCAAGGAGTTACGAAGTTGAGAGAATAACTACAACATCAGAACTGCAGAGAAGTTAGAAGGACACCAGTGGGTACATTCCTAAACTTGTATAGATCTGTTTGTGTGTTTAGTTTGTTTTATATCTTGTAACCTATATTTCTTTTTTAGTGGAATTTTGTTTTACTCCGTAGAGGGAGTTGCGGATGTTTTCCCTAGTTTGGGTTTTTACCACGTTAAAAAATCATACTTGTTAATCTTCTTATCCTCATCTTATTCTTTGTATGATTTATAATTAAAATTATTTCATGATTTAATTACTTGAATTAAAATAATTCTTCATATGAGATATATTGGATTGTAACGTAATAAATCAGATTTAATTGATTTTAATTTCCACATGTATTAAAATCTGATTAGGTAGATAATAAAGTTTTTCTTGACTTGATTATACATATGTTATTAGAAAAACTTGCATGAAATAAGAGTATGTTTATGTGTGTGTATGGATATTGTTTCATGGGCGCATCTCAAGAAATGTTTTCACATCCGGGATGTTTTTTTCAACTTATACGTTCATGCTCGATGGGACAAAGATAATAAATTCCCACTGTGCTTGTCTAAGACGCTGGAATCAATATAGGCCATCAGTAATCAGTCGAGTTTGAGCCCTTTTGATGACCTTGAAAATGAGGCCCTGGACCTGACCTTTTTAAAGAACAAAAGGGGGAGGATGAGAGGTGTTGTCTCACAAAGGCCAAAAATAAAATTAAAATGCAATGCACCTCTCATGGATGACCTTTCTTCGGTTTGGGATCGTATTTCGACCCAAGAGTACCATAAGTTTGGACTAATAGGGATGTCCAGGAGATTAAAATAACTTGAGACTCTTAACTAATCAAATTAGGAAACTTGTGATTTTTTTTACTAAAGGTAATAGGCCGTCAATGCCTCTTCAAGGTTTCCCCTTACCCTAATCCTCAAGGTTTCCCCTATCACCCCCCTTCAAGTTTCCCTTCCCATATGCCTTATCCTTCAACATTCCTCTCCCAAATATCCCCTCCTTCGACATTCCCTTCCCAAATGCCTCCATCTATCACAGGTCTTGGATCATCGTCAACAACTCATGGTGACTATGTAGAACAATATTATTTCAGGGACGTAGATAATACGAGGATTATTGGCGTATGCACACTCATATCCGTAGTTGTCAGAACTCCAGTACACAACCGAGCTTTACAGAGCGGTGAGGCCCAAATAATGGTTGATGAAATATACAACGGCCGCGAAGATAGGGATTATGAAAATTCTATTACCACTTTCCCAGTTTATATATGTTGGTCAAGTTCAAATAATATTTTCTCTTGTTTCAGTTGTAATAATATTTTTTTTTATTTTGGTTGTAAGAATATTGTTTTATGTTGTAATAATATTTTTTATGTTGTGACATTTCTGTAGTCATATTAATTTCTTGTATGCAACATGACATTTGTTTTAACCTGTTACACAGGGTTGAAATTTAAGGGTTATCAATTCTTCACTATTTTACAAACTAATGATTGAGAGTCCCAAATATTATTTAAGGAACAATTTTTATTTTCTTGCCTCCAAATATTAGTTGGGAGTCATGTAATTTAATTTTCAATAATATGTACTATTCAATCGAATGTTGGGGGAACGACACCTTTAACAAGACGCTCGGTTTGAGAATAGAGGCTCTAGAGTTTGTGATTGGATCAAATTGACCAAGCTCAATTTTCACATGTTCCTGTACATATGCATTTATTGATCAGTTTCATTTATGTAGTCTTCATAAAATGAAGGTAAACAAGAATACGCCGGGGGATCAAGAATCAATTTAGTCTAATCACACATTTAGAAGACTCTATTTAATGGCCTTTTCGGATCGTAGGAACCAGGTATTCTCTACTTTAACTGAACTAATTATATAATTGGTATGCATTATCTTTTAAATCTTTTAGATGATAGAAGGAGTAAGGGATAATTATTTGTTTTGTTTGGTATCAGTGTTGGATATTTAATGGTTGTTGGTTTGTTGTTGGATACTATATTAAAAAGAGTACGGGATAATTATTAGTTTGTTTGGTTTGGCCATTGGATAATTATTGGTTGTTAATTTATTGTTGGATAGTACGTTAGAAGGAGTACGGGATAATTATTGGTTTGGTTGTTGGATAATATGTTGGATAATTATTGGTTGTCGTAGCATGTAGGTTTCCTAATTTCTCCCGCCATCTCTCTCCAATTAATTCCATGTTTGTAAAAACCTTAACCTCTAAAAAGTTGCAAAATTCTTGTTCTCTATAAATTTGAAAAACTCTTGATCTCTAAAAAGTTGTAAAACTATTGAGCTCTAAATAGTTTTAAATAGAACATTAATTAGAGAGAGATGTCAGGAGAAATTTCGAAGTCAAATGGACAAAACTTTCTGGGATAGAATCGTAAAATACGATCTTCCTATGTACCCATGCATTATAAGGAATTTTTTTTTTTTTCCATTTTGGAACGAATTTTTTAAGGATGCAATTTCATTAATTTAAAAAACGTTTCGCGATGTGGTGACCCCCCCCCCCCCCCCCCACTATAGCACCATTGTAACTTTGGCGTCACCAACAAAGATATTATAGCTTTGTATTTTTGAAAATAAGTTCGAAGCGCATTTTTTAAATGAAAGAAATTCCATCCTTTAAAAAAACTCGTTTCAAATTGTCGAAAAGAAAATTCCTTATAATGCATGGGTACCCAACAAGATTGCTTGGGGGTGTCCACCCCCAAACAACACCGAGAGTGGCACAAACACCTCGTGCGAGTCCAACATAGTACATTTACTATATGTTACATTGGATGTGCACGAGTTATTTGTGCCACTCGTGGTACCAATTGAGGGCCATTGGGGGTTTGGGCCCCATCGCGACATGTTTTCAATCCAAAGTGTGCATGTTTCAAATTCGCGTCCTATTATGAAATTAGGAGCCTCGCGACTGCGCGACCAATTGCTACGTCACTACGTGTTACGTTAGACGCGCACGAGGTGTTCGTGACACTCGCGGTGCCGTTAATACTTTAAAATCCAATGTTGTCACCATAATCTAAATTATTTTTAGATGTCGGAAGGTAGAAGTGTATCTTTGTGTCAATGACACATTCCTCATAAAATGGGGACAAATAGATATCCCATAAGGGGCATGCATCACATACACTAAAAACCTGAAAATCTATGAATTTTTGTTGGGCCATGTGATTATTTTTTTTGGAAATATATGTTGGTATAAATTTAAGAGTTCACCAGAAGGACAATAATTGAAACTTTCCTATTGTGAAAATAGGTAATGATCAAATTTAAAAGGATCACCACCAGAATTTGTAATAATCGAAGCTATATTATGATGAAAATAGATACTGATCAAACTCGGGTTCATAGATAGCTTCTCTGCCTCTCAAGCCAAGTCCTCACACTTGCACACACATGAACATTATGTCCAACCGTGTTCCAAGTTTGAATACTTATGATAAAAGATTGTTTGCAATGCATCAGGGTTATTGGATGGTGGGCCTTCATACCAAAACCTTTACAAGAAGACCCTCCCTAAATTTGAGTATGTCATGTGATATCCTTTAACACGTTTTTCTACCTATGGCCGAGTGATAAACTATTTATGTCAATGGTGGAACTTTAAAAAATGAGTGTGCATGTGTAAGGACTTGGCTTAAGAGGCAGAAAGTTATCTGTGCACCTATGTTTGAACAATCCCTATTTTCATCACAATGTAGCTTCCATTGTTACAATTCCGGTGGTGATCACTTCAATTTTGATCATTACCTATTTTCACAACAAGAGAGTTTCAATTATTATCCTTCTTGTGAACTCTTATATTTATATCAACATCCACTTTCCCCAAAAAATAATCACATGGCCCAACTGGAATTAATAATTTTTTACGTTTTAATACATGTGATGCATGCACCTTATGGGATATTGATTTTCCCCATTGAATAAGGATTGCGTCCTGAACACAAATCAACACTTCTACCTTTCAAGTTATAAAATTAATTTGTATTATGGTGCCAACTTTGGATTTTAAAGTCCAAATGACACCGTGAGTGGCACGACACCTCGTACGCATCCAACGTAACACGTAGCACCGATCGCGCAATAGCGGGACTGCCACTTTGAGAATAGAATAAAAATTTGAAGACAGGCACATTTAGGTTTGAAAATTAAAAACGTGCCGTGAGGAGGCGAACGCACCCAACCACCCCCAAACGGCACCACGAGTGGCACGAACATCTCATGCATGTCCAATGCAAGATATGATAACCAGTCGCGAGACTCCTGGTTCAAGAATAGGAAACAAATTTGAAAATAGGCACACTTAGGCTTAAAAATGCGCCGCGAAGTGGCGTTCACCCCCAAACGGCACCGCTGGCATTACGAGCACGTCATGCACTCTAGCGTAACACGTAACAACCATATGCATAGTTGTGGGACTCTCGATTTGAGATTAGGACAAGAATTTGAAAACATGCATACTTAGGATTGAAAATGTACTGCGAGGGGGCAGACAATCCCAATAGCCCCCAAATAGCACCGTGAGTGGCACGAACACCTCTTCGCGTCCACCGTAACACATAGCAGTCGTCCTCTCAGTTATGAACTCCCGATTTGAGAATAGGATGCGAATTTGAAAATAGGCACACTTAGGCTTGAAAATACGTCGTGTTGGAGCGGACACCCCTAACTATCCCAAACATCACGCGAGTGGCTCTAACACTTTGTGTGTTTCCAACGTAACACGTATCAACCAGGTGCACAGTTGCGGGACTCCCCGTTTGAGAATAGCACACGGATTTGAAAACATGAACACTTTTCCTCGAGGTGGAGGACACTCCCAAATGGCACCACGAGTGGCACAAACACCTGAAACATGTCCAACGAAACATATAGCAACCGGTCGAGCAGTCGCGGGACTCCCAATTTGAGAATGGGACACGAATTTGAAAATATGCACAATTAGGCTTTAATCGTATCCTGATGGTGCAGACACCCCCAATGACTCCCAAATGGCACCGCAAGTGACACGAACCTCAATACGCATCCAACATCACACGTAGCAACCAGTCGCGGGACTCCCGATTTGATAATAGGACCCGAACTTCAATATTGGCATGCTTAGGCTTCAAAACGTGCTGCGAGGGGCAGAAACCACTAACAACACATAAATGGCACCGCGGGTAGCACCAATACCTCGTGCATGTCCAACGTAACACGTAGCTATCGGCTGCACAGTCGCAATCGGTTGCATAGTCTCAGGATGCCCGATTTGATAATAGGGAAAGAATTTTAAAACAAGCAAACTTAGGCTTGAAAATGTGCAACGAGGTAGCGAACGCTCCCACCAACTACCAATCAGCTCCGCGAGTAGCACTAACACCTTTTACGTATCTAACGTACCGCGTAGCAATTAGCCCGTGGTTACGGGACTCTCGATTTGAGAATAGGACGAGAATTTGAAAATAAGCACACTTTGGCTTGAAAACGTGCTGCGAGGGGGAAGACCCTCCTAACTGCCCAAATGCTACTGCGAGTGACACGAACACCTCGTGCGCATCCAATGTTACATGTGTCAATCGGCCACGTAGTTTCTAGACTCCCAATTTTAGAATAGGACACAATTTTAAAAACACACAAATTTAGGCTTTAAAATAACAAAGGTGTTACGAGGAGGCAAATACCCTAAACTATCGCCAAACGGAACCACGAGTGGCACGAACACATCGTGCGTGTCCAACGCAACATGTAACACTGTCTGCACAGTCGTGGGACTCCTAGTTTGATAATAAGACAAAAATTTGAAAATAGGAACTCTTAGGCTTGAAAACATGTCGCGAGGGGGCGGGCCCCACCAACCGCTGACAAACGACACTGCGAGTAGAACGAACACCTCGTTTGAATCCAACGTAACACGAAGCAATCGGATGCCCACTCACGGGACTCCCGGTTTGAGAATAGGACATAAATTTGTAAACATTCACACTTAGGCTTATAAATGTGCCGCGGGGAGGTTTACACCTCCAACGCCCACAAAACGGTCCCGCAAGTGGCACATACACCTCCTTCGCATCCAATATAACGCGTAGTCACGGGACTCCCGATTTGAGAATAGGACACAAATTTGAAAACAAACACACTTAGGCTTGAAAACATTCCGCAAGGGAGCGAACACCCACAACGTCCCCTAACCGATACCGTAAGTGGGATGAACACCACGTGTATATCCAACGTAACACGTAGCAATCGGTCGTGCAGTCACGGGACTCCCGATTTAAGAATAGACGTAAATTTAAAAATAGGCACACTTAGGCTTGAAAACATGCCGTGAGGGGCGACCACCACCAAGCGCCCCCAAACGGCACCGTGAGAGGCACGAATACCTCGTGCGCGTCAAATGTAATATGTAGAAACCAACTTCGAAATGGAGGAACTTCCATTTTGAGAATAGGACATGAAATGAAGAACGAGCACATTTAGGCTTTAAAACGTTCCGTGAGGGGGCAAAAACCCCCCAATGGCCCCCAAACGACATTGCGAGTGTTATGAACACCTCGTGCACGTCCAACGTGACACGTAACAACTGGTTGTGCACTCGTAGCACTCCTGGTTTGATAATGGGATACGAATTTTAAAAATAGACACACTTAAGCATGAAGATGTGCAACGAAGGGGCAGATAATCCCAACAGCTCCCAAACGGCACCGCTAATGGGATGAACAACTCGTGTGCACCCAGCATAACACGTAGCAATCGGTTGTAAAGTTGTGGATCTCCCGGCTTGAGAATATGCCATGAATTTGAAAACAACCCCACTTTGGCTTGCAAATTAAAAATGTACCGCGAGGGGGCTGACATCCATTACGACCCCTAAATGGTATAACATGTGGCATGAGGACCTCGTTCTTATGATATGTAACATGTAGAATTTGGACAGGCCATCGCGGGACTCTCGATTTGATAATAGAAGACGAATTTGAAAATATGAACACTTGGGCTTGAAAACGTGTCACGAGGGGAAAATACCACAAACCGCACCAAAACGGAACCGCGAGAGGAACAAACACCTCATGCGCGACTAACGTAACATGTGGCAATCAGTTGCACAGTGGAAGGACTTTCGTTGAAGAATTGGACATGAATTTTAAAATAGGGCACTGTTAGGCTTGAAAATGTGCCGCGAGGGGATGGAAACCCCCAATAGGGCTGTCAATGGACCGGGTCTGGACCCGGACCCGATCCGGACCCGACCTAAATTAACGGATCTGAGCAAATTTTATAGACCCGATTATCCGATTACCCGATTACCTGATTAGTTAATGGATCGGATCTGGATATACACGACTCCGATCCGATAAGGACCCGACCCGAATGTGTATATATATAATATAATAAATATATATATATATATAGTCTTACATATAGTTACTAAATATATATATATAACTAACTTATATATATATATAACAGTTTTACATACATATATATATATAAGTTATATATAAAAACAGTTTTACATACATATATATATATATAAGTTATATATTTCTATAAAAATAGTTTTTATATATATAAAAAACAGTTTTTTATATAAAACTGTTTTTATATAAAAATATGTTATAATAAGTTATATTTATATAAAAACATATTTTATATAAAAACAGTTTTATATAAAAAACTGTTTTTATATAAAACTGTTTTTTATATATATAAAAACAGTTTTTATATAAGTTATATTTATATATGTATATATATAAAAACAGTTTATATATATATATAATCGGATCGGGTATTCGGGTCGGGTCTTCGGGTCCTTAACGGATCCGGGTCTGGATCCATTTTCTGAGACCCGTCGGGTAATCGGGTAAGACCCGATCCGTTAAAAATATACCCGGATCGGATCTGGATATACCCAGACCCGATCCCGACCCGACCCGTTTACACCCCTAACCCCCAATAGCCCCCAAACGGCACCGTATGGGGAAGAACACCTCGTGCACATCCAATATAACGCCTAGCAACCAAGTTCATAGTTCTGGAACTCCCAATTTGAGAATTGGACACGAATTTCAAAACAGGCACACTTAAGTTTAAAAATGTGACGCGAGGAGGTGGACAGACCCAACCGCTACCAAATAACACCGCGAGTGACATGAACGCCTCGTACGTATCCAATATAATTTGTAGAAACCGGTCTCTCAGTCGTGGGACTCCCAATTTGAGAATAGGACACGAATTTGAAAATAGCCACACTTAGTATTGAACATTAAAAATGTGCCACGAGGGGGCGAATACCCCCAACCACCTCCCAAACGGCACCACGAGTGGCACGAACACCTCGTGTGCATCCAACGTAACACATAACAACTAATCACGCAGTCGCGAGACTCCCGTTTTTAGAATAGGACACAAATTTTAAAACAAGCACATGTAGGCTTAAAAACGTACCACGAGGGGGTGAACACTATCATAGGACCCTTAAAGGCACCCCCGCAGGTGGCATGAACCCTTCATGTGCATCCATCACAACACATAGAAACTGATCACATAGTCGGGGGATACCCAGTTTTCGATTAGGACACGAATTTGAAACACAGACACGCTTAGGCTTGAAAACGTGCCTCGAGGGGATGGACACCCTCAACGGCCCCAAAATGGCACCGCGAGTGGCAAGAACTCCTCATGCCCATACAACGTAACATATAGTAGCAAGCCATATAGTCGAGGGACTCTGAATTTGAGAATAGGATATGAATCTGAGAATAGACACACTTAGGCTTGAAAACGTGTCTCGAGTGGCTGAATGCCCTCAACCATCATCAAACGACACCGCGAGTTTCACGAACACCTCATCTTGTCCAACAAAACATGCAACAATAGTCTGTGCAGTCAAGGGACTTCCAATTTTATAATAGGACACTAGTTTGAAAACAAGCACACTTAGGATTGAAAACTAGACGCGAGGTGTAAGACACTCTAAACCACCCTCAAACGGAACCACGAGTGGCACGAACACATGGTGCGCATCCAATGTAACATTTATAAATCAATCGCACAGTCGTGGAACTCCCGATTTGAGATTATGACATGAATTTAAAAACATGGACACTTAGGCTTAAAAATGTGCCGTGAGGGGGCCGTCACCCCCAAGGTCCCCCAAACTGCCACTCGGTGCGCATCCAATATAACACGTAGAAACCGGACGCATAGTCGTGGCACTCTCAATTTGAGAATAGGACATGAATTTTAAAACATGCATACTTAGGCTTGAAAACGTGATATGAGGGGGAGGATAACCCTAACAGCCTCCAAATGGCACTGCGAGTGGCATGAACACCTCATCCATGTCCACCATAACATCTAGCAACCATATTCATTATTGCGAGACTCTTGATTCGAGAATAGTATATGACTTTGAAAATAAACACACTTAGGCTTGAAAAATGTGCCGCGAGGGTGATGACACCCCCAACCGCCACAAACGGCACCGTGAGTGGCACTAACACCTCATGCATATCCAACTTAATGTGTATAAACCATTCACGCAGTTGCGGGACTCCCAGTTTGAGAATAGCACATGGATCCAAAAATAAGAACACTTAGACATGAAAATTGAAAAAGTTCTACAAGGGGGAGGATACACCCAAAGGACAACACAAGTGGCACGAACACCTCGTACACATCAAACTTAACACGTAGCAACTGACTGTGTAGTGGAGGGACTACCGGTTTAATAATAGCACACGAATTTGAAAACAGGCACACTTAGGCTTTAAAATGTGTCATGAGGGGGCGGACACCACCAACGGCCCCCAAATGGAACCGCGAGTGGGATAAACATCTCGTGCACGTCCAACGTAATAAGTATCAACTGGTTGCTCACTCGAGGTACTCGCGATTTGAGAATAGGACATGAATTTGAAAATATACACACTTAGGCATGAAAACGTTCCACGAGGGGGCGGACACCCCAAATCGCCAACAAATGGCACTGCGAGTGGAACGAACACCTCGTGTGCATCCAATATAAAATGTAACAAATGGCTACAAAGTCCCGGGTCTCCCGATTTAAGAATAGGACACGAATTTGAAAACAGTCCTACTTTGGCTTGAAAATTGAAAGTGTACCACGAGGGGACAGACAACCACAATGCGAGTAGTAGGAACACCTCGTGCACATCTAACGGAACACGCAGCAACTGGACAAGTCATCACAGGATTCTCAGTTTGAAAATAGAACACGAATTTAAAAATAGGGACATGTACGCTTTAAAACATGCCGTGAGGGGGCAGATACCACCACTATCCCCCAGACGGAACCACAGGAGGCACGAACACCTAATGCGAGTCTAATGTAACACTTAGCAATGGGTCGCACAGTGGAAGGACTTTCGGTTTATAATTGGGCACGAATTTCAAAACAGGCACTCTTATGCTTGATAACGTGTCGCAATGGGGAGGACACCCTTAACATCCCCCAAATTATACCACGTGTGGCACGAAGTGCGTCCAACATACCATGTAGTAATCGACTACCCATTTGTAGGACTCCTAGTTTGATAATAGGACACAAATTTGAAAGCATGCTCACTTAGGTTTGAAAATGTGTCGTGAGGGGAGGACAAACTCAATTGCCCCAAAATGGCACCACAAGTGGCACGAACACCTCGTACGCATCCAACATAACTCGTAGCAACCGTTTACGCAGTTGTTCGACTCCCAATTTGAGACTAGGAAACAAATTTTAAAACATACTCACTTAGGCTTCAAAATTAAAAAACGTGCCGCAAGGGGGCGAACACCCACAATCGCTGAAAACGGCACTGCAAATGGCATGAACACCTCTTGTGCATCCAATGTAACACTTAAAAACTGATCGCGCAGTTGCGGGACTCCCGATTTGAGAATAGGACACAAATTTGAAAAAGGCTCACTTAGGTTTGGAAATGTGTCGCGAGGGGGTGGACAAACCTAACCGCCTTAAACGGCATCATGAGTTGTACGAACACTTTGTGCGCGTCAACCATAACACGTACAAACCGATTGCCCAGTTGCGGGACTCCCAATTTGAGAATAGGACACGAATTTGAAAACATACACACTTCGGCTTGAAAATTATAAACGTGCCCCGAGGGCGCAGCCACCCATAACCGCCACCAAACAACACCGCGAGTGGCACGAATAACTTTTGTACATCCAACATAACATGTAACTACTGAGAATGCAGTCGCGGGACTCCCAATTTTATAATTGGATACGAATTTTAAAATAGGCACTGTTAGGCTTGAAAACATGTTGCGAGGGTATGGACCCCACAAACGGACCCCAAATGGCACTGCATGTTTCACAAACACCTTATGTGCCTCCAGCGTAATATGTAACAACTAACATCACAGTTGCGGGACTCTTGGTTTGAGAATAGGAAATAAATTTTAATACAGGCTCACTTAGGTTTGAAAACGTGCCAAGAGAGGTGGACAAACCCAACCTCCACCAAACGACACCGCAATTAGCACCAACACCTCGTGCCCATCCGACGTAACATGTAGCAATCGATCATGCAGTCACAGGACGTCTGGTTTGAGATAAGGACATGAATTTCAAAAAGGCACACTTAGGCTTGAAAACATATCGCGTGGGGCCGAACACCCCCAATGGACCCAAAACGGCGTCACGAATGGCAAAAACACATCATGCCCATCCAACGAAACATGTAGTAGCCGCTTGCATAGTCGTGGGACTTTGGATTTGAGAATAGGATGCAAATTTGAAACACAGGCACACTTAGGCTTGAAAACGTGTTGTGAAGGGGTAGATGCCCTCAACTACTCCCAATTGGCCATGCGAGGGGCACGAAAACATCATGTGCATCCAACGTAACACGTATCAGTCAGTCGCATAATCGTGGGACTCCCGATTTGGGAGTAGGACAAGAGTTTAAAAACAGGGACACTTAGGCTTGAAAACATGTCGCAATGGGGCGCACACCCCCAACGACCCCCAAACGGCACCGTGAGTTGCATGAGCACCTCATGACATCCAACATAACATGTGGCAACTGGCCGAATAGTCTTAGGAGCAACCGGTCGCACAGTCTTGGGACTCCCGATTTAAGAATAGGACATGAATTTCAAAATAGACATACTTTGACTTGTAAACATGTGGCAAAGGGGCAGATGCCCCTAATTACCCCCAATTGGCACCACTAGTGGCACAAACACCACGTGCGCCTCCAACGTTACAAGTAGCAACCTACCGCGCAATCATGGGACTCTCAGTTTGAGAATAGGATATGGATTTTAAAACAGACACACCTAGGGTTAAAAATATATCGCGAGGGGGCGGACAACCCCAACGCCCCCCAAACGGCATCGCGAGTGCCATAAACACCTTGTGCGCTTCCAACGTAATGCGTAGGAAATGATTACGCAGTTGCGAGACTCTCGGTTTGAAAATGGGACATGAATTTAAAAATGGGACACGAATTTGAAATCAGGCACACAGTGGTTATAAAATTAAAAACCTGCCACGAGGGGTCGAACACCCCGAATGGCACCTAAATGGCACCACGAGTGGTACAAAAACCTCATTTGCATCCAATGTAACATATAGTAACCGACTTCCCCTTTGCGAGACTCCTGATTTTAGAACATGACACAAGTATCAATCTTGCCACACTTAGGTGCTAAAATGTGCCCCCGGGGGGAGCTCTCAACCACCCCAAGCAACACTACGAGTGGCACAAACATATCGTTCCTGTCTAACATAACACGTAACAACCAGTTGCGCAATCGCAGGACTCACGGTTGTAGAATAGGACACGAATTTGTAAACAGGCACACTTAGGCTTGAAAATTGAAAACATGTCGCGAGTGAGCGAACACCCACAACCGCCAACAAACGGAATCGTGAGTGGTACGAACACCTCGTGCTCGTCCAACGTATTACATATGAATCGATTGCACAGTTGCAGGACATCCAGTTGTAGAATATGACATGAATTTGAAAACAGGCACACTAAGGCTTGAAAACATGTCGCGAGGAGGAGGACACCCTCAATGATCCCCAAACGGCACCGTGAGTAGCATGAACGCTTCATGCATATCCAAAGTAACATGTAGCAACCGGTCGTGCAGTCGATGGACTCCCAGTTTGAGAATAGGACACAAATTTGGAAATAGTCACACTTAAACTTGAAAACATGCCGCGAGGAGGTGGAAAAACCAAACTGCTCTCAAATGGAACCGCAAGTGGTACGAACACCTCGTGCACGTCCAACATAACACATAGCAATCAACTGACCAGTCACGCGGGACTCTCAATTTAAGAATAGGGCATGAATTTTAAAACATGCACACTTTGGCTTAAAAATTAAAAAGGATCCGCGAGGGGGCAGACACCACAATGGCCACCAAACAGCTTCGCAAGTGGCATGAACATCTCATGTGCATCCAATGAGACATGTAGTAATCGACCGCACAGTCACGAGACTCCTGATTTTAGAATAGGAGACAAATTTGAAAACAGGGACACTTAGTCTTGAAAACATTCCGTCGGATGGTGGACACCACCAACGACACCAAAATTGAACTGCTAGAGGTATGAACACCTCATTCACGTCAAACGTAACACGTAGCAATCGACTACATAGTAAAGGAATTCTCGATTTGAGAATTGGACACGAATTTTGAAATAAACACACTTAGTATTTAAAACGTGCTGTGAGGGGTCAGACACCTCCAACGGTAACCAAACGGCACCACGAGTGCCACAAACACCTCATGCACTTCGAACATAACACGTATCAACCGGCTGCGCACTCATGGCACTCTCGATGTGAGAATAGAACATAAATTTGAAAATAGACACACTTAGGCTTAAAAATGTTATGCGAGGAGCAGACACACACAACGGTCCCCAAACGGTACCGCGAGTGGCACAAACACCTCGTGTGCATCTAAGTAACACGTAAAATATGACAAACCAGTGCAGGACTCTATGTTTGAGAATAAAACATGAAATTAAAAACACGGACACTTAGGATCGAAAACATGCCGTGATGGGGCAGATACCACCAATCGCACCTAAACGGCACTGCAGGAGACACGAACCTCATTCCCGTCCAACATAACACGTAGTAATTGGTCCCACAGTTGAAGGACTTCCGATTTAGAATTGGACACGAATTTTAAAACATGCACCCTTAGGAAGGAAAACGTGACGGGAGGGGGTGGAAAACCTCAATGGCCACCAAACGGCACCGCGTATGGAACGAACACCTCATGATTGTCCAACGTAACACATATCAACCGAGTGCATAGTTGAGGGACTCCCAGTTTGAGAATAGGATAGGACTTTGAAAACATGCACACTCAGGTATGATAACGTGTCGCAAGGGGGTGGACACACCCAACCGCCCCCAAACGGCATTGCGAATGGCACAAGCACCTTATGCGCATCCAATATGACATTTATAAACCGGCCACACAGTTGCAGGACTCCTATTTTGAGAATAGGACACGTATTTGAAAACAAACACATTTAGGCTTGAAAATTGAGAACGTGTCACGAGGGGGTGGACACCCCCAACCGCAACCAAACGGAATTGTGAGTAGCACAAACACCTCGTGGGCATCCAACATAACATGTGGCAACTGACTGTGCACTCACGAGATTTTCAATTTGAGAATAGGACATTAATTTGAAAACAGTCACACTTAGGCTTGAAAACCTACAGCAAAGGGATGGACACCACTAACGGGACCCAAATGGCACCGCCGGTGGCATAAAAACTTCGTTTACATCCAACATTACACGTAGAAATTGATCGCCCTGTCACGGGAAGCTCAGTTTGATATTAGGACATGAATTTAAGAACATGCACACTTAGGCTTGACAACGTGCAGCGAGGGGATGAACACCCCAACGGACACAAAACGAGTGTCAAAAACACCTCGTGCCCATCCAACATAACACACAGTAGCCGAATGCATAGTCGCGGGACTCCAAGTTTGAGAATTGTTAATGAATTTGAAAATAGGCAAACCTAGGCTTGAAAACATACTGCGAGGGGGCGGATGTCGTCGACCACCCCAAACGGCACCAAGAGTGGCACGAACACCTCGTGTCGTCCAACATAACATGTAAAATCCAGTCGCATAGTCGCAGGACTCCCTATTTTAGAATATGACACTAGTTTGAAATTGTAACGCCCCATATTTTTTAGGATAAATAATTTATCTAATTTGGAGAATTAGAATTTCAACTAAATTGATGATTTGGAGAAACTATTTAATTTGGAGAATTTATTTAAATTGGAAGATTCAATCTATTTGGAGAATTAAGATTTAAATTAATTCGGGTTATTTCTTTTAAGAATACATGTGTCGTAAATTGAGGTTGAAATTTGAGATTTTAGTTAAGTATCTCGAATGATGATTCTGAGTGTACGATTGAGTCAGGAAGGGTCAAGGTAGTCAAAATAGAGTACATAGGAGTAGTAATTAGGTCTCGGGGCATTTTTAAGCACAACTGAGCCCACACGGGAGTGTTTGAGCCATTTTAATTAAGCCCATTAGTCTAAAAACGGGATTATCCCAATAAAAGCTAATTAAGGGAGTTTGGGGAAGCCATAACTCAAAGGGAAAAAACCTAAATCTACAGAGGAAGTTTGGGAGAGCAAATTGAGGATCTTTTGGGAGCCAAACTAAAGGAAGAAGAGTGTGTTCTTCGTCAAACATTCGTCTACAACAAAGGAAATCAGACCCTACAAAATTATCCAGGAAAGTAGTTAAACTTGCTTTCATTTAAATTATGGTATTGTGATTCATAACATGGTGGGTGTAAACCATATTCATTTTGGGATGAGTTATTATAACAAAATTCGTTTTTGGAGGGTATCACATGTTAAATATGGATTTATGGGATTTAAGCATTAAGGGTGAAATTGATATTTAATTGATGTGATAATAATATCATATGATGCTAGAATATGATTTAGAATCGAAAACCTGTAAAAATTATTATTGAATTCGGATTATTGAATCGAATTGAGAATTGTGATTTAAGGGATATTGAGGAAAACCCCAATTTATAAACCCTAGAATTTTAATGAAAATCACTGAGGATTGATCTCGTATATTAGTGTTTGAACATATTTATAGATGAAATAAATATAGGAGATAAAGTAATTGAGATCTGGATTGAAGTTGGAAAGCTTCGGAGTTTAAAAATGGTGGAAAAAGCACTAGGGGAAGATGACTAATATCTGGTCGATCGATCGATCGACCCGGTTCGTCGATCGATCGACCCCTTCAGTTATTGTAAAATATTAGATTGTAAATCTTTTTATCACGGTCACGTGGGCGCCGACCTCGTTTTTTTTTTTTTGGATTTGATATGATTTTTCTACGATAGGGTGCGCGAGACTGACATCTTTAGGAATAAATAAATTTAGATTATTTGGAGATGTCCGTAGATGAGTGAAGGACTTTGGAAAAATATAAAGAAACATTATTTTATCCTTGGATTAGATAATGATGAATCCGGGGTATGGATTTATGAGTATTTATAATGAACGACACTCGATAATATATGTAAAAAATATACGAATGTATTCGAATGGGAATTTTGGATGAATTTAGCATAGGGGTTGGTATCTTAAGGTGGAATTTAATTGATATAAATTAAATGGAACCTAATACTTAGAGTCTTAGGGGATGAGTATTAAGGACTATTAAATTTAATAAGGGTGTTAAACTTATTAACCGAATTTGGTGAAATGAATTCAAAAAGGTTAAGATACGGACCAATAAAGGAAGTCTGGGCATTTTGGTTAAGTGATACCACTTGGATAAAAAATAATTGAGGTGATAGTAATTAAATTAAGGGTCGGGGTTTTGACTCTGATATTTCTGAGGCTAGTGCTACAGGAGTTAGACACATATAGAAATATATAATAAATTATCGGATAGTGAATTTAACGAGAGGTGTTAACCTTAATAGTGGATTTTTGTGTAACAAATTCTAAAGGGTGAAAATACAGACCATATGAGTGAGTCGGAGTATTGTAGTTGGGTGACACTACTTTAATAAATTAATTAATGTGAAATTGATTAGAATAATCGATGTAATTTGAAATGTAACGAATTTGGGGGATGAGCGAACCTATGACTTAGATCAGTAGGATATGAGTGAATTACCTACTGCAATATTTTAAAGGATAATTGGCATACTTGGGAATATACGATGAGATGTATAATTGAAATTAAATAATACGTAGGATATTTGGGAGATATATATTTTATATATGGAATATATGATATAGGTTGTGTGTATACCTATACTGATTTGTATGATTTATTATGTGTATGACATACCTACCATACTTGCTAGCAGGGGAGGTTGTAGGAAGAGGACAATCTTTTCTTGTGTGCCTTTGGGGAGATTTAGATTTGGTACCTCAAGAACATAGGACTGTGAAGACTTATTTATGAGTTGATAAGTCAACTGACTATGGGAGCGTAGGTATGTGCGTGACCCATGGGTATGTGAACTATCTTTGCCTCTAATATGTGTGATTTGCATTGATACGTTTTCAGAGTGAATCGGAATCTGTAGTCTTTTATACAGTGCGTGATGTACCGAGACCTGATAGCAGAGTATGCATGCACCGCAGGTCTCCGCCTAGGGGGTTGTATTGTGTATATATAATTAGTGTGATAAATATATATACTTGTGACATATTCTACTACGTGTGTTTCGTAAATGATGTACCAGGACATTATAGCCTAGTATACTCGCACCACAACTCAGCTTAGGGGTGCAGTGTTAGTATATATATAACAGAGTGATATATGTATACGTGTGATTTTATTTTATTGTGTGGGTTTAGTAGAAGAGAAAGATAGTGGCATTAAAAATAACTATATTATGGGAAGAAATAAGCATATACTGAGAAATTTATAATGGGATAAAAGACATGAAAATTCGGTAACATATTATTTGGGTAATACGGGTGGGTACAATGAGTTAGTATGTGGAAGGAGACTTATTATGGCTAGTTAGGTGGGGTAGCTTAACTAGGAAAGGCAGAAGGTAAGTGTTAAGTGTGAACATTAGATGAGGGGTGAGCTATGTCTCAAGAGAGTGCAACATTAACTTAAATATGAAAAGTGTGCATGCATATTTAATTATTGCAATTTAACTGCTTGCTAAATATTTTCAAAATGTTTTACTTGGGCTCTGACCCGTGTCAAAATCTTTTCCAAAACATTTTAGGTGTCCATCCATAGGGACGTCCAGTTTGAGGATTCTATCCAGGAATGCGCAACTGCAGCTCATGTGGAAGTTGCAGGACTTTGTTATAGACGCTTCGTTCATTTACTCCTAGTGTAGGAACTTTTCAGTACTCATTTGGGCATATCGCCCTCAGATTTTGTATTTAGTTTACTTATCGAACTTTGTGTATACAGTTTATTATTTCAGTTACTGTTGTATTTTATTGTTGAACCAATAGTTGATTCGATTATCTTAATTTATGTTATTCATTTGTGTGGGATTCAATATTAGTTGTGTTGATGGTTTTGTTATTATTTATTTTCTGTCTGTTGTTAAATAATGAAAGATGAAATTTGGCACCAGTCTAATTAAATTGCTAGGTGGTTAGTAACTTTAAAAAGTTTTCGACAATGATGCTTAGAATGAGCCACATGAGACCAATGTTTTATTTTGATCGAGGGCTGGCCACCCGGTATTTTAGTAGGCGAGGTGTCACAAAAATCAGGCACACTTAGACTTTAAAACATACCGCGAGTGGTCGGACACTCTCAATGACCCCCAAACGATACCGCGAGTGGCACGAACACCTCATGCGCATCCAACGTAAAACGTAGAAATCGGTTGCGCAGTCTTGGGACTCAAAATTTGAGAACAGGACACGAACTGTGAAACAAACACACTTTGGCATGAAAATTAAAAATGTGCCTCGGGGTGGGGGGAGGGAGGACATCCCAATTGCCCCTAAATGGCACCGCAAGTGGAAAAAACATCTCATGTGCGTCCAACGTAACACATAATAACTGACCGCACAGTCACAAGACTCCCGATTTGAGAATAGGACACGAAATTGAAAACAATCTCATTCAGACTTGAAACACATGCTGCGAGGTGGTGGACAAATCCAACCGCCTCCAAATGGCACCGTGAGTGGAACGAACACCTCGTGCGCATCCAACGTAACACGTAGCAACCGATTGCCCAGTTGCGGGACTCCAAATTTGAGAATAGGACATGAATTTGAAAACATGCACAATTAGGCTTGAAAATTAAAAATGTGCCACGAGGGGGAGGACACCCCCAACGCCCCCTAAACGGAACCGCGAGTGGCACGAACACCTCTTGTGCACCCAATTTAACATGTAACATCTGATCACACAGTTATGGGACTCCCAGTTTAAGAATTAGACACGGATTTTAATACAAACACTCTTAGGCTTGAAAACATGCCGCAAAGGGGTGGACCCCAAATGGCACCGCGTGTCTCTCGAACATCTCGTGCGCATACAACATAACATGTAACAAACAGTTCCATAGTTGCAAAACTCCCAATTTGAGAATAAGATACGAATTTGAAAACAGGCTCACTTAGGTTTGAAAACGTGGTGCGAGGGGTTGAAAAACCCAATCGCCAAAAAAGGGGATCACGAGTGTCACGAACACCTCATGCTTATCCAACATAATATGTAGCAATCGGTCTTGCTATCATGGGACGCTCGGTTTGAGATTATGACACGAATTTTAAAAAAGGCACACTTTGGCTTGAAAACATGTCGTGAGGGGATATACACCCCCAACGACCCCAAAACGGCACCGCGAGTGGCAGGAATACCTCGTGCCCATCCAACATAACTCATATTAGCCTTCCGCATAAGACGCCCCCAACCGCCCGCAAACGGCACCGCGAGGAGCACGAACACCTCGTGTCATTTAACATAACATGTAGTAATCGTTCGCGCAGTCATATGACTCCCAATTTTAGAGTAGGATATTAGTTTGAAAATAGGAACACTTAGCCTTAAAAACGTACCACGAACTCTCAACCTCCCCCAAATGACACCGTTAGTGGCACGAGCACATCATGCGCATCTAACATAACACGTATTAATCGACCACGTAGTCACGGGACTCCCGGTTTGAGAGTAGGACACAAATTTAAAAACAAGGACACTTAGGCTTAATAATGTGCCGCAATGGGTTTTACAGACTAAAATGAAATAATAATTGAGGGGTATTAACCTTGATTTTTGGAGAAGAAAAAAGAGCAAGGCAATATACATTTTAGTTTCAATTAAATAGACTAAATATATAAATGAAATAAAGTAAAGGATGCCGAAGCACATAACGACATTTATACAAACATTTGATGTGCATGCCATTGATTGAAATTACAAATGACATACAAACATGTTAAAGTGGAAATAACATGCTTTCATTACGAATTAGAGATAGATTGCGAGGTATTGAAATTACACAACGTATATAATTTCATTGGAATTAACCTTGAATTTAGACTAATAAAAAACATCAATACAAACATGTGAAATTGGAAAAAACATACTTTCATTACAAATGAGATACAGATTGAGGGGCATTAACCTGTATATTTAGAGAAGAAACAAATTAAATAGACTAAACATATAAATAAACGTAGGTAGATTTGGTTGTTGGCGTTTTAACTTCCATCGTAACACCTTCACATTTTGGGAGTAAATGTTGGGGAGTGAAATAGACATCAAACCGTTGAGTTGTAATTGTGGAAGATGAACTAATTTGGAGGGTGAGTATGTGAGAGTAGGAGAGAATATGGGTGACAATTCGAGTTACTCTTGTCATTTTCGGGTTGTGTTGATTTTTATTTGAGTATAAGTTTTAAGTACTCTTAAATCTATACAAGTTAATTGTGTCATCTTCGAGCCATCTTCGAATTATTATCATAAATGAGTTATTGTGCCAAAAATTATAAGCTCTAACAGAAGGGCATAAAGGGAATTCTAAATTGAACGAGGGTATTTTGGTTGTTACACCTTTGGAGTGATACTCCCCATCATTTTAGGTCTAACTAGATGTGCCCACGTGCGTTGCACGTGTGGGCGAGTTCCGATGTTTGTCTGTATGAATGAAATCATCAATAATAATGTAGGAATTACATATCTTTAATTAAGTTAAGTAACGAACAATGTAGTTATGTTGACGCTAAATATCATGCATTATGAGTTAATAGTTGAAGTCAATATCCCTAAATTAAAGTTACATGATGTGTAAATTGCATAAGGGTAAAAAATTGAAATGTAATGGTCAAATATGTTGTTTTTGACGTTTGTTAGGATTCGATGGCTCTTCTTCCTCTTCAATCTTCAGAGCTACAAAACGTGCAAGCTTTCGATCGGATGCTTTCAGTGATTTCCCTTTAATGTAGAATCTGAATATTTTCCCAATGCACGTATATAACTTTCGAACATAGTCTGAGTGGAGAATTCCCTGTGTAACGCATATAATTTATATGATTCTCAAGTAAATATAAATGTTATTCATCTTATTGAATAAATGTATGAATTGGAATTGTTAATAAGAATGATAATACCTTGTCTTTAGAAGCGATGAAATTTGGAATGTTGCAGCCTATGAATGATTCTGCTTCCTCGAATAGTGTCACTGATGCTCTTTCATCTTCATCTTGGACGACAAATTGAAGTAGGTACCTTATATTTTTTTCAATAATGTATTAAGAACATTTTATATATGAGGTTTATCATTAATATTGAGTGCTTGTTGATCTTATTAATTTACCTTGTTGTGTAATTTGAATTTGAAGAACCACAATTTAAGCATGTGGCAATTCCATTTTGAACCGTGACCTTTTTGTTGCATATATTGCAAGCATCATACCATGGAGTTTCTTTGTTTTTAACCTCCATAATCATTCCAACAAAAGAGCAGAAAAGATTCTGTGGTTTGTCAAGAATTGGATATGTTATTTTATTAAATTAAGGATATTAAAAACGTATAAGGGAATCACAGTAAATGAATCATTACCTCAGTCGTTGATGGGAGTCCATTAATAATATCCCGAATAGAAACTTGTTTCGCATTGTGAATTATTTTTTGGTGAGGCGAAGAAAATTTGTTGAAATGTGGGGATGATGATGAAGTTGACAACCTGTAATTGACATTGTTGAAGTTATTATATATAAGGGAGAAGTATTAATTTTTTTGAGAAAAAGTGTCTAACCACTCCTTTAATTCGGTAGCTTGTATGATATCGGGGTCAATCTGAATTGTAGTCTTCGATACACTGCTCAAGCTGTACTCCCCTGTAAAGAATTTTTTTTTTTTTTTTGTGTTAGTAGGATTATTATTAATTGTCGGCGATATTATATTTAGTGTTGTACCTTCGTATGATGAACGTTTAGCTTCCGAAACTGCTACTATAGGAAATGTTGTTGTTAATTCACTTAGTTTTTCGCCTTCATTCTCTGCTAAGTCGCCCCATAGAGTGAATTTGATTGATTGAAACCTGTCATAAATAATAAATAATAATACTAAATTTTGTATGAAGGACTATGAATATAAATGAGAAATATTAGAGTGAAGTTTAATTAAAAAAAATTTTAATCGATAGATTAAAGTTTAGAATGCATACTTTGTATCTCGGAGTGTTATATCACGCAGAATCATTTTAGCAGAGTTTGATGGTTTTGTAATTGTCCTCCTTGGTTTCACATTTATGACAAATGCAATGACATCTGTATGTTGAGGAATTATCAATAAGATAATATTAGAAACTGTACCATTGTTTTGTAGAACTATATTTAGTAATAAATACCATATGCTTTATCGTCCTCCGTCTGAGCGATCAAATCATCAAATGAGGTGAATTTGTAGAATGATGACGGGAATTTGAAATTACGGGGTCGTTCAACGATCTCTGTGTATTTATTGAATGAAAGCTCCATTTTGTCGTGAACTGTTGTGTAAGCATCATTGACTCCCTTGACCAAACCATTAGTAATGGAATATTGTTTTTGAATTTCAAGCAACCCTTCCAGTCTTTGTATATCTTCATTCCATACGACTGCTTGAATCTTTGTGCCCTGTATATGTTTGTAGTTGATTAAATTTGTGTTATATAACATAATGATATAAATTATTTGAAATAATTTATTATGAAAATTTTTTACCTCTTCGTCCATCAATATAATTTTTAAAATTGTTCCACCTCCTTTTGAGTTGTTGTAAGAGTCTATATTGCTTCTTCGCATGACTTGAGCTACAATTTGCCACTTTGATTCGAATCGTTGTAGATTGTTGATCATTTTGTAGTCCTCAATTTCGGCTTCCGTTGACGCCATGGAATCAATAAGTTTTGGGCCTATTAAAAAATGATGACATTATGTATATTTAATTAATGTAAAGTGATAATAAATGAATTTATTTTGAAAAAAAAATGTGCTTTAGTAATGAATGTTTTAGTGAATGAGAGGGATAATAAATTCTATTGTACTTTGATGCCAGTAGAACTTCTTTGTAAACGATATTTTTTGTGACATTATTTTTGTTTGCCTTTTCAGATTGGAGAAGTACTTTTGTGGTTGCCATTGAAGTCCCTCTCGATAATGAAACGTATAGTTGGCCATGTGAGAAGACGTTTGTCGGTAAGTACACTCCAACATTACCTATTGTTTGTCCCTGGGATTTGTTTATTGTCATAGCAAAACACAAACGAATAGGAAATTATTTTCTCTTGAACTGGAAAGGGTATCCCTCATTTTCTGCTGGTGATAATGGAATGCGTGGCAAGAGAACATTTCTGCCCTTATGCTGGCCCACTGAAATTTCCACGTGTATGACATTGTTCGAAGAATCTTTGTACAACATTATTGTTCCATTACATAATCCAATTGAAGGATTTATATTCCGTAGAAGAATGATTGGACAATTCGGTTTAAGTTTCAGTGTGTGTGGTGGCAATCCATTAGGCATTAAAGAATTTAAAAATTCTTCTTGGTAGTAGTTGTGCGTGTCATCTACAGCTTCATCAAAGCTATTTAAGTTCGTCAACTCTCCAGGGAACATATCAATCATCATATCATTGATGGAGTCAACGTGTTCGTTTGTTGTGGCAAGAATTGCTCTATCCGTCAAGAAATTTGGCAATGTCGCATTGATATTTAATGATGGAAAGATAAAGTCAATGAGAGATTGTTCGGGACAATTGTTTTCTATTGGATGTAAGACGATTTCATCTGGAAGACTTATTAGATCATCATGTGTTGATGATTCCGTCCCATTGCCAATTCTTAGAAGGAATTCGCTGAATTGTTGATCATTTCTGGCACACATATTCAATGTCAAAGGTAATACATGCATTGTATTCCAAAGCGGTGACATCACAATGCTAGAGTTTACTGTTTCTAGTCTTGACCCTCGGCGTACTACTGGCAGGACTTGTCTGAAATCTCCACCAAAGACAATGACCTTTCCCCCAAAAGGTTGAACACTATCCATTAAATCCTTTAATGTCCTATCAAGAGTTTCAATCGCGAATCGCTTTGCCATTGGTGCTTCATCCCAAATTATGATTCGTGCTTGCCGTATGAGTTCTGCTGTGCCACTTTGCTTGGGAATGTTACATAAGCTTGTCTCAGTGGCTAGAATAGGTATTTTGAAGCGAGAATGTGCAGTTCTACCTCCAGGTAATAATGATGCAGCTACTCCTGATGTTGCTGTAGCTAGTGCAATCATACCTTTCTTTCTAATGTCCGCAAGTAATGCTCTATAAAGATATGTCTTTCCAGTTCCTCCTGGACCATCAACGAAGAAGGAACCCGAATTTCCAGCCATCACCCTCTCGAGTATAAGCAAGTACGCATGTCGTTGGTCTTCGTTTAAATGCGTACATAATTGGTAGTCTTCTTCTGGTGTCTCGATGTGGAGTTCATCTGTAATTTCTCTTCTATTTGTGATATTGGATGATAATTTTATACCGCTAATTCGAGGCAAGTCAAAGTCTTTAATTGATTTTCCCATTGAATCTAGAAAGACGCTGATGCTATTTAATGTGCCATCTTTTTGGGCAGCCAACGAATTTGGGTGTATTCTTTGAAAATCTTCGGACAAAAACTCAAAGTTTGTTTCCCATAGTTTTCTCACATCGGAGGGCTCGCAATAAACTAAAATAATTGCGAACAATCTTCTTAGTGCTTCAGGCATTTGGAAAGTGGTAGCTTCGGCGAGGCAATCTGCAATGCTATCATCTGATTCTAGGAATCCACGTTTTTGCGAGGCTTCTTTGAATGTCAAGTAAGTGATTCCATCATAAGTTAGAAGGTCTTCAAATGATGTTGGCCCCGGGATATGATTTAGAAGAAGTCGTAGGTAATAACGTTCTCCTTCTACCGGATTTGCACCATTCACACGTCCAATTGCATTGAGTTTATTCTTCCTTTTAGACCAAATTTTTGCTTTATTATCCCATACGTAATGTTCGGGGAATTCCCTGTACAGATATTGACGTGCTTCGCTGAATCTTGAACACATACTGAAGAATTCTGTTAGCATTGTCTTGCTAATGTTGGGTGTGTCAAGCACATTATTTAAGCTTTGGTTCTCCCCGTAAGTGGCAGTATGCTTATTGGGCAAGTGGAGTTAAAGGTTTATCATGGATGGCTTGATTTCATTTAGCTCGAATTCAAAAATTCTCCAAATGGCCTCTTGTGCTGATACCCATCTTGCATCTTGGAATTGTTTGATCTCGTCAATAGTGTTTGTGTCATTTTCAACGAATGAAACATGAACTGCCACTTTATCATGCCCTTTGTAAATGTACTTGTAAAGGCACTTCACTGCTTTTAACCCCGAGCACACTTCAACGTTGATATGACAATTGTATCTTGTAAGGAGATATGGATTGTAAGGAACAACCCATCGATTGTCTAACAACTTGTTGCGCACGCGTACTTGTCTTCCATTATTTCTGCGTCTATAAACAGGATATGAGTCTTGGCCTTGACAGGTAGATGATGCGAATTCGCGAGGGTAATGGAATTTGCAATTCCCATTTATCATACAGGGGTTATTTTGGTTCAATTCTCCACAGGGACCATGCATCATATGTTTGTTGACTAATGAATGAAGTAATGGGTAGTCATGAACATCCGGTATCTCTGCCGAAATGAATTTATCATAACTATCTGGAGTATTGAGCTTGTAATCTTGTTGCAGAATTACCAAAATATGAGCATGTGACAATCCTCTCTTTTGGAATTCGATTACATGTACATGCGCTGCTACCTTTCCAAATAGTTCTTTCTTAAAAAGTTGATCCTTTAAGTCCTTTAATTTAGCTCGAAATACTCTTGAAGTTAGATCAGGACGATCCTGAGGGACTTGACCTGGATGAAGATTGTCAATGATTTCTTTCCACTCAGGGTTGCAAGTCATTGTGATGAATAAATCTGGTTTCCCATATCTTTGAACTAAAGCCATTGCGTCCAAGTATCTACGCCGCATATCTCGAGGTCCGCCAATGAATGATGCTGGGAGAACAATTCTTTGACCAACTTTGCATGCTCTTGTTTCACCTGTTGTGACGCTGTCGACCAACCCTTGGTATAATTCACCTCTGATTTTTTTCTGTTGCGTACGATAGAAGTCAAGTCGGGTTGTTTCTAACTTTATATACATGTCGACTGAATACTGTTGTAGTAGCTTTCCAGCGAATAACAACATTGATTGTCTATTATTTCTGATCTGCAATTTTTGTGCGTAGTATTCTCGACATGATACTTTAGATGAGTTCTCTCGATGAACACCTAGAAGAGTGTATGGTTATGGAAAACGGAAACGTTGAATTATTGTTTAACGTTAAAAAAATTTAATTTAAGAATGGTATTTTTAAAATATAATTATGTTAAATTTATACCTTCTTGCTCCGATGATAAAATGTCCTCTGTACATGTGATTGCAGGTATGGATCCCTGTATGTTTGTAGATGTGTTAGCTGAGGTATCATTTTTGCACCTTATGTCTTGATGCCATCCAACCTCTCCTCTTGGAAAAAGCAATGGGTACTGTAATGGGTCGTAACATCCAAAGTAGTGCTTTATTTGATGTCGTTGACCGGAGTGCGACACAATAATGATGTCTCGCTCGAAAGGAATATTTGCATTGTTTCCTTCAATCCATATTGCAGCAACTTCATCGGATGTAGGCGCATTGTAAACACGTTGATCAAGGTTAACATGTTTATTGATTTGAACTTGAAGTGCATCGAGTGAAGGGTAGTCCTTTAATCGTCGTAAAAATTGAGCGTATGGATTTTGATTTAGTACATTCAAGAGCTTTTCCACTATATCAACGTTTAAGGATAACGCTGGTAAGATTCCCATTCGGTTTTGAACCTCATTGCTAGTGTCATGGAAGTAGAGTTGGAAATAACAGGGGTTGTTGGTGGGTCCTAATGAGGGTAAGTGATGATAAACTTGGCCTTGAGCTCGAAACGTGTATACACCACGTCTTGATGAAGCTAGTTGCTTGTCAAGAGTAACTCCAAATGAGGTGAAGGCAAATATGCTATTGTAAGCTCTGATATTAGCACGAAATTCTCTTGATTCAGAAGAATTAGATGTGAAAAGATCCAATAGAACCACGGGGACCGAAGTTTGAGCGAGGGAGATTTGACCTTTTTGACAACAAAATGTTGGTGTTTCGTATTGGAATCTTTTTGCATTGCAGTGATGGCAATCGGGAGTCGGTTCAAGTTCTAGCAACGTAGAGCAGAGAGGTTCATATATGGTTTCTCCTAACATGAGAGCAATTGTATAGTTAAATATCTGTTTGTTAAGTGTAACACGATTTATTTAAACGTAAAATATATTTTACTTATTTTTATCTAACCTTGATATTGGTAAGAATTTAATTGTGCTCGAAGTAACCACGTAATTCTTTATCTTTTCCTTGTATTTGTTTTCGCAGATACATTTTCGGATGGTTGAACGGACGACATTCCTAAGAATTTAGGAGATGACGTGTCTGAAAGATTATATTTAATAAGTTTAGTAACAAAGGAGCATGAGAATTGTAATTTAATGATTTTATAATTTCAAAGAAAATTGTAATTAAGTATAAGAATGGTGAAAATAGATGTAAGGAAATACTTTTTTTAATTTAAATAACTTCATGTAAATGGCACGTATATTTCATATTTACTTTGATATCTTTAATGGTAGAGAAGATTGCAGTGGTAGTGCAATCTTTGTGAGAAGTTTGAGATTTATAGAGGATAAAAAAATTATCCCTTTTATGAATGAGATTTCTTACTATTCAGAGGAAAATCTACTTAAAGTGAAACGCATTATGTAATAAAAATATCATGTTTTGGGCAATTTAAACGTCATAGGAAAAAGATATCCCCAAAAATCGAATCTTTTGACACAGTTTAACTGATGTTAATTAGGAGAATGTATATTACGAAAGTCGAATGTTTTGATCAATTACAATCAAATACTTAATCTAATAGATAGAGAGAAACATAAAAAACATTTACTTTAGAATTGTCAACGCAAAAGTGTACGTTGTTTTTCTTAAAAATATAACAATAAATATAATTTAAGGGGAATGAATAATATTTCATAGTTACTTTTATATCTTTAAAAAATAAAATAAATGTATAATCTTCCAAATAGATAAAAGTAAGAGATTAGAGAAACATAATAAAAAAAATAAAATAAATGTATAATCTTCCAAATAGATAAACCTAAGAGTTTAGAGAAAAATAAAATAATGAAGCGAAGAGGAAATGAAATCATCATAACATTTGAACTTTGACTAATTTTTTTAAAATTACTAAAAATAAGGATATTTTCTGTATATTGTTTACTTGGTGATTTTGAAATAGTTGAATATCATTTGAATAATGAGTAACGTCGAGTCAGTATAACTTTAAAAAATAAAATAAATGTATAATCTTCCAAATAGATAAAACTAAGAGATTAGAGAAAAATAATAAAAAAATAAAGTAAATGTATAATCTTCCAAATAGATAAACCTAAGAGTTTAGAGAAAAATAAAATAATGAAGCGAAGAGGAAATGAAATCATTATATTAAATATGGATTGTTAAATGCATGGAGAGAATTTACATTACTGGTGTTTGAAAGTTAAAACATTTGAAGTTTGACTAATTTTTTTAAAATAACAAAAAGTAAAGATATTTTTTGTTCGGTTTTAGTAGAGAGTATTGTTTGGGGTGATGTGGTGTAATTGCGTTAGTATTTGGTAGAATAAAAACAAATAATTTACTAAGAAGATTAATATGAAGAGTCATAAAACTTATTATCTTAAAATACCTGATTTGTAATCAATTTGGTAGTACCTGAAATATCCTCCGGAGAAAGCTACAAAAGATACAACCTGAAAGTAATTAAACTAAATTGAAGACAATTGCCAAAATCGCGAAAACATCATAGCTAGGTTCAACCTTAAACAATATGTCAAACAGTATGCAAAGAGGTGTCTGAATTTAGAATAGTATAAGCAAGTTAGTTATTTCATTGAATTTTAACACGGGTTATTGAGTATTCTGTGTTTTGGATAATAATCTTCCTTCAACCTTTACGTGCCTTCTCTTAAATAAAGCCATGGATCTTAAAAATATAGTGATTGCATTAACTGGTTTGAAAAAAGGGCCTATTAGATATCTGGGATGTCCTCTTGTTAGAGGTATGAGGAAAGCAATCTACTTCGATTCTCTTGTTCAAGAAGTGTCTTCCAAGATTAATAGATGGAAATCGAAATTCGTATCGTTGGGTGGAAGAATTAATTTCATTCAATTAGTGTTATCCTCAATGCCAATGTTGACTTTATTATCTTTAAAATCAAGATTATTCAATTAATCAATATATTGATAAGTTATTTCTTTTGGGGTGTTAGTAAGGAGTGTGGCAAAAAACACCATTTGATCGAATGGAATTCTTTGTGCTATCCAAAAGAAAAGGGAGGTCTTGGTATCAAAACTCTGGTTACTCAAGTTGATGCAGCTAACTATTGGCTTGGAAATTTAAATCTACAAGGGCTTTGGGTTGAGTTTATGAATGTCCGATATGTTAGTGTCAATAGCAGGTATGGATCTTTGGCTTATAGAAGAATTAGATCTGTTTGGGATAAATTGAAAGAGAATGTAGATATATCTAATGGGAACCTCAAATGTAGGTCCCACTAATCTAGAAAATAAGAGACTCAAATGAATGCCACAATATCAAAGATTGACAAAGGGATTTCTTCATGAAAAGTCTACAAGCACTTCCGATCTCAAAAATTTCACGCAAGCAATGTCAACTCCGACTCGTGGCAGTTCAAAGTGAACAAACTGAAGAAGTTCACATACATGATTTTAACATGTCATGAAAAAGGAATTTTTGATCCTATCAGTAGAAAGTGATTTGTAACAATTTTTCGGATGCAGATGTAACAATTTTTCTGATGCAGGACCATTGGGGAGTTGAGTAGCATGGTGGAGTGGTAGTGGAAGAAAGGATATGGGCTGGTATTTTCAACCAAAACTTTATAGAAATATTTTGCTGTAATGTTCAGTGGAGTGGGAAAACACCTGAGGTTTGAGGCTTGGATGTTTTGGGAAATGAGAGTGTACGGAGTGCTGTAAGTGGTCGAAGTAGTAGCTATGGACAGCAACTGAGGAATTTGGTTCAGGTCCTTCAAGCGCTAGGGTGATAAATAAAAAATGGCAACGAATGGAATGAAAGAGTCCTTCAAATCTAGTGGACAGATCTGGTTATGGTACCAAAAGGTGTAAATGAAAAGAAAAGAAAAAAAAATCAAGTAAAGAAGAGAATAATGATAAGAGGAGAGTAAAGGTGAACATAGAATCAAAACCATCACATACAAAATTCATTCCATTTCAAAAACTAAGATCATAAGGTAGCCTTAGGAGCCAAAGAACATGTAAGTGACTAAACAAGTCGGAGTTCGGATTGAAACCCTGTGCCATTGTTTGTACACATTAGACTCAAGTCACCCAACAAAGTAACAAATACCCAACTACATAAATAAGAGCGAAACTAACCCATCCTGCACGTGGCAGCCAATTTCTACAGCCCAAACATAATTGACAAATCACCCTCTGACAACTGAAACATAATAAAATGATTCTAAAGTCTACAGAAATTGAAAGTGAGCCTGACCAAATAGGTTCCTCCTTAAATTAGAAGTAAATGTCCATAAGTCGCTCTTTTTAAATTTATTTTTTGGATTGCATCATTTTCTGATTCATTATCATCTCCACTCCTCTTTACACTGCAAGTATTTAGTAGGTTTTGTTTAGATTGCTGCTCAAATCGCTTGGGATAGAAAACTTAGCATGTCCGGGGTGGCTATGTTAAGTACCAAGATGACTGCGGTATTCAGAAACCCGAAAGGTCATATGAAGAAAAAGATGATGCTCATAACAGTAGCCCCTTGTCAGATGCTAAATGTTGTCTATCCAATTTCATTTATTAGAGAAATGTGAGTTTCATCTCCGTTAAAAAAGAAGTTAATTTGAGAACAATTTCAGATCTCATTGTGTTAATTAATGCAATAATATGCTTGTATACAAACATACAGATGAAACTCAAATTACTATCTATACTAGTATAGTAAAGGGATTGTGAGGTTGGACCAAGTTTTTTTATTCCAAAAATATCCTTAAAACTCCTCAGGCATAGCATATTCAAAGATAAAACTATCCATCATATTGACAGTTTTAAAAATAAACTACGCATTAAAATCAAACGCCCCATTAACCGCACACGCATAGTGTGTGCATAATGCTCTAGTTAACTAAAAGTGAATGTGATATGCAAGAAAATTTCCAAGAATCCATCTTCAAGACCTCCGGATATTCTTGAAAAATTAATATAAAACGGTTTGGTATAGACATGCAGAGTAGCAAATCCCACACAATTGCTTGCAAGATCTCCTTTAGAACCTGATTCCCACCTTATATGTATATTCCTTGAGGAAAGATGAAGAGTTACATGAGTAAATTTCCAAAGTGGGCAACCATACAACCAGAGGAACTCACAATTCCTAAGGTATCTGCCCCATCATCTAATAGTTGCCTATTGTTGCCTAATTATATCCGAAAGGATCGCACTTGCTACCAGGTACAAAAGGGTTTTCGTAATAACTTTGTACAGAGAATGAATCTCAAAATCATGCCACTCCATGCCCCACCTTGCTACAGTCCCAATAAAATTCCAATTTTTAATCTAGGCCTCAACAGAAATCAGAGGCAAAAGCCTTTTTTAGCTGTAATCTTGGCACCAAGCATCTCGACATGAACACGATTTCAACTTTCCCATGAATTTATCAAAACCATATCCTTCATATGATTTTTTAATATTGCTATTTTTAAACTTATATTTTGTTTGTCTCGTTTGATTAAAATGTATTCACAGAGGTCAATGCCACTTTAGAGTGTTCTCCAAAGAATCAAATGTGTGTATCTTAAAGAAAACAAAATTAAAGCGAAGTTATTCAAAGAATTTCACAATATCAAATAGCACTTGAAAACATCAAAATAAATTGCCATAACAGAGAAAGATGTAACCAGTATACAAAGACATCCCCCAATAACCACACATTCGTATTAGCATCTTCATTATTCGAAAAATCAGGTATTGGGACCAGAGAAAAATCAGGTTGATGATTTTGAATTATAGTTACTCGCATGACAAAGAAAATGCTAGGCAAGATAAAAGTATAGTTAATCATCCAAATAAGTTACCTGTTATTATTAGTCTTCGGCTTCTTTTTATATTTTTGGATGAAATTGACACCAATGCATGCAGAAAAAACCTACAAGAGATAAACACAGAACATAAATAAACTGAATCGAAGACAGGTACAGTATTCGAATTATTGCATTGCATGCAATTAGGCCTCTGAAGTTCATTGAAGGTGTAATGTTCAGTTAAATGAAGGGTTAATTTGAAAAATTGAAAATATAATCTATGTATTAATTAAAATTACATTTAGATAACTAAGTTTTGGCAAAATAAATTTTCATGACAAAAATAAAATAAAAAAACGACGTTTTATCAAAATGAAAAAAATAGGAAATCCAATAAGTTTGGTTCCTTACAATTACACAACAAAAAGTCAGGTATTATACAGTATGGATCATCAATGATTCACAAAGTAAATTTTTGGCAATTTAACTATCGTTAAATTAAATCTTAGATGTTAAACTTTATGTAAAATAGATGTCGATTGAAAGCATGAGAAACAGCATGCAACCAAAAATTATAGAGGGAAGTAATAGAACTGACCTTTTGTGGCAAGAAGAATCGATACCAATGATGAAGGAAATGAGGTAGCTTATATACGAACAAGCTACCGGACTCCTGATAGTTGATGATTCCAATTCCATTTCAGAGTATGAATGAATGTAGAAAATCAATTAACAGATACAATGGATGAATGTCGAGCATCAAGGTGGTTTCATTAATTTCCAATAACCAACCGAGCTATGAGGGTTTTGGAGAGAACATTCGTTGTATGAGGGGGTTGTATGAGGAGTATCAGGGCATTCGTTGTATGAGGAACAGGGGTAGTATTCTTTCTATGACGGGTTATGAGGGGATAGTATAGGTATCTTAAAAATAATGAGGGTATTTTAGAGATTTGATAGTTAAACAACAACTCCCCTCCTTTATAGTAGTAGAGATAGAGATAGAGATAGAGATAGAGATAATAACTAATAATAATAAATAGAGATTATTATGATATAAAGTGGGTTTTCTTGTGTCTTACGCATCATATATTTTCCCGGTCATCTTTTCCCAACAACACACAGCGGTATCAGAAGAAGAACCATCTAGGCTCCATCCAAACAATAGGTTCGGCCTTCCTCCTCACCATTAGGATTTCAGTTGCCCTAGTTTAAACATTCAAACAACAGATATTATCATCCCAATTAACTTCAAATCTAATTCTATCAAGAATAGAATTCGTGTTGTCTTTTGCAAACGGCCGATCTAAAGGTTCCTTTTATCTTGTGTTCCTTTTATCTTGCAAAAAATGCAAAGCAACCGACCCAAGACAACATCAAAACGAAGTAATTTTAAGGTGTTTTGAGTTACTGAACCCGTTATTTTAATCGGACCTCATCGCCTCTGTATGTATGTATGTGTGAATGTATATATTGTAACCTTAATCAAACTATTAAAGCAGAAAGACTAAACCCTAACTAACCAGGTTGATTTTGCAATAAGCTGTTGTGTGTTTCTCTAGGTTTATATCATATATCATGTGTGGGCCC
The DNA here is from genome assembly GCA_949130495.1 of Sambucus nigra. Lineage (NCBI taxonomy): Eukaryota > Viridiplantae > Streptophyta > Magnoliopsida > Dipsacales > Adoxaceae > Sambucus > Sambucus nigra. The sequence continues at coordinate 436,101,198 of OX422223.1, read as the reverse complement.
AAATAACGGACTTTTGGTGTGAAATTGATGGTGAATGAAATTACAAGAATACCCTCAATTCACCTCAATTCATTTTGGGATGGTATGTTGGTGTTGTTTGTTTTTACCTCTTAAGTCTGAATCTGAACCATTCAGACTTAAGAGGTACCGAAAAAGTGTGTATTTTTTTAAATGATTAAGAGGCTAACAAAAGTCTGAATCAATCTAAATACATCCATTCAGAGGTACATTCAGATAGATATAAAAATCTGAATCTGAAATCTGATTCAGACTTCTGATTCAGATACATATTTTTCAGATTCAGACTTCAGATTTCAGATTCAGATTTTTATATCTGAATGCACCTCTGAATGATGTATTTAGATTGATTCAGACTTTAGATTCAGACTTCAGAATCAGATGAAAAAACAAACGCAACGTTAGTAAACCCATTATTTTGGTCCCCCACTTCAGATTCAGATTTCAGACGCAGAAATGTAAATGTTCTGCGTTTGGGTTCTTCCCCCCACTTCCAGAGATATGGGACATTTCCACGTTTGGACTCCAAACGGATAAATGTCCCACGTTTGGCCCCTCACCCTATAGTATCCCATTGGAGCTCAAACCAATATTCTCCTCCGGTAAACCCATACAGATAGCGGCCCCCATTGTGGATGGCCTAAGCCTAACCATAGGCCAAAACAGCTTTTAACGCCTCAAAAACCTTTCAGCCTTTTTACATTCTTCTTTTGCCAATGCCCGAAATTGGGTTAAGGTTCATGTTAGGTGACCAGCACAGATACAGTAGCAAATCAATGAGATTTCCTCTTCGTCCCGGCAATGGTAGCATTGGTGACAAGTGTGTTGTGAAGGCCAACCACTTGTTTGTTGAATTGTCAGACAATGATATACATCAGTATGATGTGAGTTTTGCTTCCTTGTTTTCATTTTCTTTGTATTTTCACATGTATTGTGTACTTAATCCATCTATTTGTTTTTGGGTTATATGCTATACAGGTAACTATCACCCCTGAGGTCTCCCCCACATCACGCGTTAACCGTGCTGTGATGGAACAGCTGGTGAAGCTGTACAGAGAATCTGATTTTGGTCAGCGGCTTCCTGCGTATGATGGAGGAAAGATTCTGTATACTGCTGGACCTTTCCCGTTCCTAACAAAAGAATTCAAAGTTACTATTCTTGATGACGATGGATATGGTCCAAGGTTTTTCATTGTAGACAGGCCACTCTTTCATGTTATAATGCGGTTTTTAATTTTTTTGTGATATCTTATGAATATTTTTTTCCTTCTTCTTGATGTAGGGGGAAAGAGAGGGATTTCAAAGTTGTGATAAAAGTAGTCACAAATGTTGACTTGCACCAATTACGAATGTTTTTACAAGGGAGGCAGGCAGCTGCACCTCAAGAAGCTCTTCAATGTCTCAACATTGTTCTGAGACAATTACCATCCACAATGTATATACTATAAACCATGCTGGTATCAGTCTTGATTAATCATTAGCTCTCCTTTCTTACTTTATATATATATATATATATATATACATATAGTAACATGTATTCAAGTTATGAAATTCTTTGATTCTCAACCATTGGAATCACGATTTTTGAATGGCTTAATGCTTATAACATGATCAAAGTCCATAAGAATAAGATGCAGACAACTGCTTTGCTTATTTGGCAGTTTCCTCTCATTTTTCTCTCTATATTTTTATATGTATATTCTGTAAAGTTAATGTGACTTTAATCACTAAGTTAATATCCAATGATGTCTAGAAGAAATATTGGAATTCAATGGTTCATCCAACTCCTCACATTGTGTATAATATATAATTAAAACCGTTATTGTTTAGAAAGTAAAATTAAGATTGATTATTTCTTATAGACTTGATTGTTAGTGACATAATGACGTCAAATGGAAGCAAGAAGAAAATATCTCACGTCTTAACTCTCTCAAATTAGTATCTCTAAAAAATGTCGAATACCTCAAATCAGGCTACAAATGGGTATTTACATGTGGGAAGTAGCTTGAGTTCTAAGCTACTAATGAGCTAATTACAAATATGCTCCTAGATGCCACTTGTCATTTCCACCTCTAAATGCTAAACAAAAGAAAATACAACGCCTTATCAAAATAAACGAAAATAACAAAAAGACAAAGAAAACCACTAAAAATAGACAATAACTCCCTTATTCACATCATTCTCCCCTCCTGAAAAGAATTCGTAATTCAAATGGGAAGACCCTCGGTGTCACCATCCAAGATAGTAATAAGAGCATGCTGGACTGGAGTTTCCTTTGTCTCCTCTAGATACCCGGGGCCTCCAGAAGCTAGGAGAGCTTGGCGCCGTGGTAAAGAATAATCTGAATCTCTGTGCCCAATCACTCCACAATTGTAATACTTGAATGTCATTGGGTGAGAGGGTGCAGGAGGTGGGACAGTGGAGGTCGGAGTCGTTGAAGTAGGTGTGGGCACTTGAGCACTAGAGACAGCAAGGACCAGAAGAGCAGCAGTGGAGCGGGCACTAGGTGGAGGAGCGGTCTGATGAAAAGACTCGATTTTGGTGGCGTACTCCACTACCTTCGCAAAGGTGGTGACGTCACGCAAAGCAAGGTCCCGCTGAATATAACTCTGTAGTACGTGGATATATCGACTAATCCCCTGCTCCTCGTTCTCGCCGAGGCGGGCACGAGTACATAGAAGTTGAAACCGCTCCGTGTAGTCTAAAACTGAGGTGTCCTGTTTGAGGGATTGGACACGGAGGAAGAGATCTCGCTCATAAGTAGCGGAAACAAAGGTGACCATCAACTGGGTGCGCAACTCGGCCCAAGACTGCATAGGAGGTTGTCTCTCGATGATCTGACGCTTCTCTAAATCATTCCACCACACGCTAGCATATCCCTGGAACTTGGTCGCCGCTAATAGGACACAACAACGACCCTTCATCCGCTTGTACTTAAATATACGCTCCATCGCGGCGAGCCAATTTATCACAACATCTGGTTGGAGGTGCCCATTAAACATCGGAACATCCACCCGAATATCGCCCTACCTGCTCCGTGATAACATTTGGAGGGCTAGATGTGTGATGGCATCGCCAAGGTCAAATCACCCTCATCTATCTCATCATCGCCTGGCGGAAGATCATTAATCGGTGCTCTACGGTGCTGCATCCGAGGCGGTGGATGAATAGGAACCGGAGTGGGAGGTGGAGCCTCTAATAATGCGGGTGGGGGAGGGGGAACATATGGTGGTATTGCCTCCACAGAAGGAGGTGGTGGTGGTGGTGTTGGAACCATGAGTTATTTGAAGGGGCATTCGTCCATTTGATGGCCCTTCTGGTAGCATAAGAAACAGGGGCACTCCGTAATAGGCACGTAAGGTGTGACCTTTGGGCTTAAAGAGTCGAAAGGTGACACATCCTTGCGCCAATCGATCGGTAAGGGAGGCTCTATATCAAGGAGAGACGGGGGCCGAGGTGAGGGAGGTCCCTCATGAGGTGGAAGACCTATCCAATCCTGCACTCGCTCGAAAGTATCCATCGGAGTGGAGTGGGCGGAACGGGCATCCCAAACCGTATGGGACCGGGGAACACGCTTCGGATGCCATGTGGAGGGAGAGAAGTGTGTAGCATGGGTGGGGGCGGAAGCGTGGGGAAGGTGGTATGGGGTTGGTGATGAGGATCAATAGCGGCGGGTAGAGCCCGGGGAATGGATGGAAAATAATGGGACGGGTAAGGCTCATGGTGCCTATGTGGGTGGTGACGGGGGTAGGTAGATATATGGTGGAGATGTGGATCATAGTGGAGGTTAATGGGTTGGGGCCTAGGGTTCGTGGGGGTAAGTGGGATGAAACGAGGATTCGGGGTGGTGGAAGATGGGAAGATGGCAACTTAAATTCGAGTCGGGTGGTGGAGGGGGTTTGGTGGTTCTTGGTAGTCCTTGAGGGTGGGGGTTTGTTGACTTAGGGTTTCAAAGATGGCATGCTCTTGAGTGGATCCGAACAAGAGAGGGCATGAGGTGGTGATAGGGTTTGTCCCTAGTGGTTCTTTGCAAAAAAAAAAACTATTGTCGGCCACAGTTTGGGTGGTCCGATTATGAGGTAGCGGTCGAAGGTATTGCCCGAGGGTTCTACCATAACGGGGCTTTTTGACGCCGGATTTTGGTTGATAGGTTGGATCGGTGCTATAAGTGAATTGTTGATGGAGATCGAAAGTCGGTCGGGACTTTTTAACGCTGGAAAATGATCGGACGTACTGGCTGGTACCGAACGAGTGCCGGAAGAGCATATCGGGACTTGACGGAGCAGATCGGTGGCATAAGGGCCCTCGTCGGACACTGCTAGGATGGTCCGACCAAGGGGTGTTGGGGTCGAGCCTCGGTTTATGGCTTCTTTCACCATAAGATCAATTTCCGGCTCCAGAATTGACCCAAAAAGGGGGTCCATAGTTGTCCGCTTCTGTCGTTGCCTTTAGCCGCCTCGGGTGGGGCAGGGTGGAACTAGGGTGTGCTGGTTTTTTTTTTGTGGTAGGGGTGTAGAATGGGTTGAAATAGATGAATTAGGGTTAGGGTTTTAAGTAGGGGCGGGAGCGGTGTGAGGGCGGCTTGTGGTGGTCTCCGGTGGTGGAAAGCGGGCATCAATGGCATCCATCCGAGCCACTAACCGGGTGAGAAGCTCCTCGAAACGATCGGTACGTGTCTCCACGGGGGCGTACTTTCTTCTCGGTCCCATTTGGCGCTGTCTACGATTTTTATGTCTACACAACAACAACAACGGGTAAAACCAACGAGGCTTTGATACCAATTGATGTAAATGACGTCAAATGGAAGAAAGAAGAAAATATCTCACGTCTTAACTCTCTCAAATCAATATCTATAAAAAATGTAGAATACCTCAAATGAGGCTACAAATGGGTATTTATAGGTGGGAAGCCCTAGATGCCACTTGTCCTTCCCACCTCTAAATACTAAGCAAAAGAAAATACAATGCCTTATCAAAATGAAAGAAAATAATAAAAGATAAAGAAAAGCACTAAAAATAGACAATAACACCCTTATTCACATCTCTTAGTGTTTTTAAATACTTAAAACATTTATTATGGCGCTCACGTGCATTGCATTTGTATGACTTGTGTATATGTATTTGTGTTAATCATTTACGTTGTGAACTGTTATAGGTATTGTCCTGTGGGCCATTCATTTTTCTCCCCTCATATAGGTCAAATAAATCTATTGGATAGATGGGTAATTTGGAAGGGTTTTCACCGGAACATTCTTCCAACTCAGATGGGATTGTCACTAAATATTGGTATGTCTTGTGTTTGTCACGTTTAACCATATTCTTTTTGTTAGTTATGGTAAACAAAAGTGATATTCTTGCATGAATTTCTCATTTCTGCATTTGTTAAGTTGCCAGAAATAGTATAAATAGTGTTTATTACTGTTATTATTTATATTACTGTGATGAACTATGGCGCAGATATGTCGTCCACTCTTTTTCTCAGGCCACTGCCTGTAGTCAAATTTGTCACGGATTTTTTGCTTATGGATGATTCTTCTCAGCCATTGTCCCGTGCTGGTCATTGGCAGGTTATATTCTTGTGCTGCCCATCCATTACGACTTCCACCTAAAACTTTGCTGATTTTATTGTTGTGTATGGGCTCCTTATTGATTCTTATGTCAAAGCTTTCTTTTTAATAGGTTCATTTCTTGATCGTTTTTGTTGCATCTTGTGATATTGCTTGATTTGTTAGAGTAGCAGGGTTGCTGTTTCTGCTCCTGAGAGTAATGTAACAAAGGGTGGGAGCGGACTATACAGTAGCACAATGGGAGAGCTCCAGAGAGTAATGTAACAAAGGGTGAGAGCAGAGTAAGTTAGGGAAGACCTCCAAGCACCAAGGTATTGAGTTGCGTGTGAGATATAATATCAAAGGTGCGCATAAGGGTGAGTAGTGATAAATTGTGTAGCTCAGAAAGGAGTTAGTGTGGTTGTAGAATATTTTTAGGGTTCATTGAGTGTCTTAATAAAGGTCTTTTGGAAGTTATGAGACGCTAGATTGTTGAAGCTTCGTCCCTTCTTAATGAAGTGGGTGGGGTATGATGTAAACAAAGGTGCGGAAGCGTAGAAAAAAAGAAGTTATCTACACAACAACAACAACAACAACTTGGAAGATGGAAGAGGTTTTCTTATTTCTCTAAGCTCTTACTAAACATACAAAGGCTAAAAAAAAGAACAAAATAAAAGAATGTGAAAAAGGACGACTATATCCCTATGCTCCTGCATCACTCTCCCCCCCCTTGAGAAGACGCCATATACTCCGTATATTGCCGATGAAAATCGGGGTCGATGTGCTGAAGGGTAGCCTTTGTAATCCAGGAATCTTCTGTCTCGGGACGGTTAACCCATCGAACCAAATAACGAGTATAAGATGCAGAGACGAACTCAGAACCTAGAAGCCCCTTGATACGGTCTACATGGGAGCGGACTGGGTGGCCGGTGCTCATTAGCATGGGAATCGGTGGGGAATGAGTGCCACGGAACGGAGAAAGATCAGCCACGTTAAACGTGCGGCGCATACGAAACTCCTTAGGAAGATCAACCTCATAAGCATTCGTGCCACAAGCACGGAGAATGGGAAAAGGTCCAAATCGTCGCATAAGAAGTTTGGAAACCTTGCATTGGCGGCGCGTCTTCGGGAGATAAACCATGACTAGATCACCCGGGCGAAAAGAGACAAAGCGGTGGTGCTCGTCGGCAGCCTCCTTATAAGAGGTATACATGGACTGTAATCGAGTACGAACATCGGCCTGGATGGATGTCATGCGAGCTGCAAACTCCTCAGCGACCTATAGGCACTGTTGGTGGAAGCTCGGCGAGATCAATGGGTATAGAAGGAGACTGCCCCAAGGCAACCTGAAACGGAGAAAGGCCAGTAGACCAGTTGATGGCATTGTTGAAGGCGATTTCAGCCTGTGCGATCACTACGTCCCACCTTCGGGGATGCTCGGAAGACAGGCACCGTAATAGGTCACCCACACTACGGTTGACCACCTCAGTCTGGCCATCCTGAGGGTGAAAAGCTGTCGAGAACTGTAACTCCGTCCGCAAAAGTCGCCAAAGTGTGCGCCCTGTAAATCGCACGTATCTGTCCGAAGTGATGCTACGGGGAACACCATGAAGACGAACAATCTCTCGAAAATATAAGGAAGCACCATGAGACGCATCCGTGGTGCGAGAGCAAGGAATGAAGTGGAACATTTTGGAGAACCTATCCACCACAACAAGAATTGAATCATGACCTCGAGAAGTACGGGGCAATCCAACTATGAAATCCATCGACACATCCTACCATGGGCGCTCTGGAATCGGCAACGGGGTGTATAATCCCGCATTAGTGTGCTGGCTCTTGGCCGTCTGGCACGTGTAACAACGCTTGATGAAAGCGTTGGTATCTCTCCTCATCGTCGGCCAGTAAAATCGGTCCCTCATCATCGCGTGAGTACACGCCTGTGACCTGCTGAACCGCCCCTATGAATCTCAGAAATGATCTTCTCCCGTAGGGATGAAGATGGAATGCATAGGGCCATACCTCGATGTAGGAACCCATCCTGTAATAGATACTCGCCCGATGCTCCATTGCCCTGTTGGCAAGCTGCAAAGATTGGTCCAAACTCCACATCCGTCGGGTAAAGATCACGAACCTCATCGAAGCCAAATACCTGACTCCGCAGAGTCACCAACGCATGTGCTCTCCTGCTAAGAGAGTTCGCCACTTGGTTCTCCTTCCCCGATTTATACTGCAAGTGAAAAGTGTAGCGCTGGGATAAGCGGTTCACTTGGCGTGTCGGTCACTAACACGCTGCTGACTATGGAAGAAACGGAGGCCCTCATGATCTGATTTGATGACAAACTCCTTATGAAGGAGATAGGGTGACCAAAACTTCACGGCTTTAACCACCGCATAAAACTCAAGGTCGTAAGTCGAATAATGAAGGCGGCACCCGTCAATTTCTGACTGAAGAAGGCAATCGGCTTCCCATTCTGGCTCAAAACACAACACCTACCCCTGTCTTGTAACCCTCACAAGACAACTCAAATAACTGATCAAAATCGGGTAAAGCTAGGATAAGGGCCGTCGTCATCAACTCCTTGATGCGTTTAAAGGTAGCATCCGCCTCTGGTGTCCATTGGAACTCAGGACTTGAGGAAGTACTCATCAAATCTGTAATAAGAGCCATGACAGTGCTGAACCCAGCAATAAAGCGCCTATAAAAACCCGCCAAGCCATGAAAGTTGCGCACCTGAGAGACTGACAAGGGTGGGGGTCAATCCACGACCGCCTGAACTTTGGCATCATCCACCCCGATGCCATCGCCGGAGACCACATACCCCAAAAAGGTCACTGATGGTACCATAAAAGTGCACTTCTTCAACGTAACGAAGAAGCGCTCGGCTTGTAGGACCTCTAATACTTGAGCCAAATGGTCGAAGTGCTCTTCCCTCTATCGGCTGTAGATTAGGATGTCATCGAAATAAACCACCACAAATTTGCCCAAGAAAGGGCGTAGAATCTGTGTCATCACTCGCATAAAGATCGAAGGAGTATTGGAGAGGCCAAAAGGCATCACCGTCCACTCATATAGCCCATCCTTCGTCTTGAAGACAGTCTTCCACTCATCCCCCGATTTCATACGAATTTGGTGGTAGCCACTCTTCAAGTCTAACTTGGAGAAAACCCTCGCACCGTGGAGTTGATCTAGCATATCCTCCAACCTAGGAATAGGAAATCTGTATTTCACGGTGATCTTGTTAATAGCTCGACTGGCAACTAACATACACCAACTTCCATCCTTCTTTGGTGCTAACAGGGTGGGAACCGCACAAGGAGACGTGCTCTCCCGAATATACCCTTTGTCACATAGCTCTGTGACCTGCCTCTGCAATTCTGCGTGCTCTGTAGGTGACATAAGGTAGCGGGGAAGGTTGGGGAGCTGCGCCCCGGGGATAAAATCAATGGCATGCTGTATATCCCTGAGAGGAGGAAGATCATCTGGGGGTGTGCACACATCGATAAAAGAATCCAACAAGCCATGAACACGTGGGGGGACAGTCGCCTCCGGGGTGGTGATGGGGCTAATGAGGGCATAACACAACCCTCTCTCCGCGGCCTTTACGGCTAACTCCTCATGTGAAACTATCAAAGCGGATGGTCAAGATATTGGGAACGGTCGCATAGGGCGGAGGAGAAAGTTCCTCCCCTCATGCATAAATGAATAGGTATTGGCTTGGCCATCGTGCATGCTGCGATGATCAAATTGCCACGGCCTTCCCAAAAGAAGGTGGCACACTCGCATATCCACCACAATACATAAAACCTCATCACGATAGTCCCCAATGGAAAAAGTCACTCTACACTGTCGGCTAGGAGCTAGAGTAGATTCATTCCCCAACCATCCAATGCGACATGGAGTAGGCAATGATTCGGTGGGAAGGTTTAGTTTGTCAACCATCTCTTTCGCGACCAAATTATTACTTGCTCCACCATCGATAATTACCGTGCATTGCCTTCCCTTTGTGGTTTAATCCAAGTATCATCAGTTGGTGGGGAGGTTTGAGGGTCCACGGGTGTTGTTATCATCACAGTGTGCATATAAGTGGTAGAAATTTCCGCATGTCTCGCTTGTTCATGGCAAAACGAGTCTCTTCGCCGACAAATAGATTGAGCGGATGTTAACGGGACATGGGGTGGGATATGAAGGATCTCTAAAGAAGGACATCCTTTCTAGATGGGGTTGGATTGTTCGTTTGGCTCTTTGGTGTTAGTTTTAGGGATTATAGGATGTGGGTACGAAATTGGAAATGGTTTGAGTGATTTTGAGGGTTGGTCGGACCTGTTGGTTTGGACAGAAGAGTGTTTGGGTTCGGCTAGGGTTTCTTGACGGTGGCATAGGGAAGAATTTTTGGCTAGGGCAGTCGGGATGAACAGGGGGTAGACGGGAGTTTTTTTTTTTTTTTTTTTGTGGAATTTGGTTTGGTTTTATACTCGGTAAGAATGGGGCTGAGTTCTTGAGATCCGAGGGTTTGCCATGGTTTTTGGGTTGATTGTTGGTGTCGGTATAAGGTGAAATGGCAGTATTGTGGTCTGTTGAGATTTCCGAGCCGTTGGGGCACAAAATTTGCTTCGAGACCCTGGCGGGGCTCACGCCGCCTGTTGCGACGTCGGATTCCTCTAGCGCAGCTGCCGGCGATATCGGGTTGCCTTTTTTTTTTGGTTCGGCCTGTAGGGCGGAAGGGTTGATCGAAGTTGGTAGGGCACGATGGTAGGTTGATCTGGTTGTATTTTTTTGAGGAGGTGGTGGAGAAATTAAAGGGTTAGGGTTTTTCTTGATTTCGTTTGGATGATCCCAATGAGAATCCCAATCTTCAATAAACATGGCTGCTCCAAGAACAAACCACGCTCTGATACCAATTTGATGTAAACAAAGGTGCGGAAGCGTAGAAAAAAAGAAGTTATCTACACAACAACAACAATAACAACAACTTGAAAGATGGAAGAGGTTTTCTTATTTCTCTCTCTAAGCTCTCAATATCAAAATAGCAAAAGTGTTACAATTGAAGGCTCTCGGTCTATTTATACTAAACATACAAAGGCTAAAAAAAAGAACAAAATAAAAAAATGTGAAAAAGGACGACTATATCCCTATGCTCCTGCATCAGGATGTGGTTGACTAGTTCGTTGATGGGTGTTAAGTCCATTTGAGTGAGAAGTAATCTTAGGATTTGTTTGTGGGGCTGTTGGAGGTTTGAAGTCATGCAAGTGGGGTGAATTTACGGAGGGGTCATGCCTCATGTAAAGTTGTCAATGATATTGTTTAGAGTTTGTTGAGGGGTAGGGTTCGAGGGTTCTTAAAGAGGGATGGTGGTGGTGGTGTTGAGGTAGTTTTTCGAAAGAGGATGTTGAAGGTGGTTTTTTTCATCTTATATTTTTTGCGGTGGTTAATTGTGTTAGCCTTACAACCCACTACCCTCAATCTATCCTCCCATCCACAGACCCTTGAAGTTCGCGGAGAGGAGGATTCGATAGGACCCGCACGTTGTTTCAATGAGGCTTGGAGCAAGAACCCGAGCCCACGGGCGTGCTTCCCTACTATTGGATCGGGAACATATGCCTGCCATATCGAAGACTCTAACCACTGAGTTAAGTTGGCCATTAAGTGTTCCCATTCAATCCATTTCTTTTCTTCTTTAAGTGATCCCAACTGTGCTCTTCCATGACTCCCTCTAGGTATAAAATGACCGGGTTCCAAATCTCACCCTTGAGAAAAGATCTTCGGGATGCTTTGTAGATTTCTGTATTTCTAACACAGAATAAGTTAGTGAGATTGTGTATGTTGAGCTACTTAAGCAATTTTAGGTTTTGATTTTTTCTTAGGTGGGTGTGTGCTTAAATAGTGTAGGTGGTGGGGCCTAATTCGGTTTATATATACCTTCGGATTGTATATTTCCACATTGTGTTAATGGTCATTGTAATTTGTACTCGTCTTATTTTTCAAGGTTCATTATCGTTATTCTCTGTTCAAACTATAGATTTAAAACTGAATTTGCATAAATCTAAGAAAAGGTAAATTGATGATGGTATACTTTGACTAGCACTTTATTTTTGTGTGTATTTTATGTCCTCTACTTATCTTAACAAATAATTTCATTGGCATCTAGCCAAACTTGATATAATTTGACATTCTAGATTATGATCTGCCCCTATCTCTATTCTATTGTGGGAGGATTTTTAATTCCAGTATTGGTTGTTGTAATAATATAAAATGTTCAGGTGCTTCTTTGGATGGAACTCCTTAGAATAAATTTTAGGGTTATTTTGAGTTTCCCCCCCGCTTTTATGACCAGTTTTGTAACACACCCCCACTTTTTTACAAATTTGCAATACACCTACATTCTGCTAACTATCCATCCAAACCGTTAGCTGTTTTACATTTTGTGTTTTTCCCCAATTTTTATGATCAGTTTTGTGGGAGACCCCCATTCTTAAAAAAAATCATTACAACCTCAAATTGTTGACACTCCAATTTTTTATTTTTATATACAGAAAACTTCATCGGCATATATTAATTTTTTTTTTAAAATTTCAATAAATCCGAAAAAAGTCCAAAAAATAAGAAATATTGGAATAAAATAAAAAAGGGAAAATTTCTAATCGCTATCTATTAAAAAGTCGGAATAGTATAAATTCGAATAAATAAAATGTCAAAATACAATCGGAATATTTCTAGAAAAATCCTAATTGGTTGTATTTTAAAAAGATCAAAATAGTATAATTTTGAAAAAAAGTCAGAAAATATAGGAAAAGCTAAAATGAATTCCAGTTCTAAAAATATTTCGAATTCTTCAAAGTTCAAAAATAATTAAAAAAGAACTAAATAATAAATTTTGGAAAAAATCAAAATTGAATAATTGGCATCTATTAAAAAGTCGGAATTATAAATTCAAATAAGTAAAATATGTCAAAATACAATCGGAATATTTTTAGAAAAATACTAATTGGGCATATTTTAAAAATATCACTAAGGTAGCGCATTTTGAAAAAAGTCTGAAAATATCGGAAAAGTTGAATGTAATTCCAATTCCAAAATATTGGAATTTTTCATAGTTTAAAAACATTACCATATTATATTGGGAAATTTAAAAAAAAATACTAATTGCCATATATTTAAATAATAAAAATAGTATAATTTTTTAACTTTGAAAAATTCCAAATATTTTTGGAATTGGAATTAATTTCAACTTTTGATATATTTTCTGACTTTTTTCAAAATTATACTGTTTTGATCTTTTTAAAATATGCCCAATTAGGATTTTTCTCAAAATATTCCGATTGTATTTTGACATATTTTACTTATTGAATTTATACTATTCCTACTTTTTAATAGATGGCGATTAGAAAATTTCCCTTTTTATTTTATTCCAGAATTTCTAATTTTTTGGACTTTTTTTGATTCAATTTTTTTAAATAAATGTGATGAAGTTTTCTTTATATAAAAATAAAAAATTGGAGTGTTAACAATTTGGGGTTGTAATGATTTAAAAAAAAAGGGGGTCTCCCACAAAACTGGTCATAAAAATGAGGGGAAAACACAAAATGTAAACAGTGCGGACAGTTTGGATGGATAGTTAATAGAATTGGGGTGTATTGCAAATTTTTAAAAAAGTGGGGGTGTATTAGAAAACCGGTCATAAAAGCGTGGGGAAAACTCAAAATAACTCTAAATTTTATATTGTGCATTTGCAGTTGCATGCTCTTTTTGCGTCATATTGAATCGTTAGCTTTACTTGCATTACAGATCGAAGATGCTTTGAGAGGGCTGAAGGTTGAAGTTACTCATCATGGAAAAATGTGTAGAAAGTATCGGGTATCCGGTTTAACATTACAGTCAACGAAAGAGCTGACGTAAGAATCAATGGCTGGATATGTAGTGATCTTCATTTAATGAATTAATAATTTTTACTTTGTATAATTTCTTTTATTAAAATGTTTGCTTCTCCCTTTACTGACATGCTTCACTTTCTGTTTCATTTATACTGTTTTATTAGTTTCTTAGTTGATGATAGAGGTACTACAAAATCTGTTGTTGAGTACTTTCAAGAGAAGTACGGGGTAGTAATCCAACATACTCATTGGCCTTGTCTACAAGTCGGAAATCAGCAGAAGCTGATTTATTTGCCTATGGAGGTAGTCGTTCTCAACTTTGGCACCTAGCGTATTCAGCAATCTTGTGCAGTATTTTCTTATCTGTTCATTGATTCAGGTTTGCAATATTGTGGAGGGACAGAGGTATCCTACTGAGATGTTATATGAGTGCGAAGTTGCTGCTTTGCAGAATGCTAAATGTCAGGGTCCTCGCGAAAGGGAGCATGATATTCTTAAGGTTCTTTATTAAGGCATTGCCTGATTTTTTTGTAATATTAATATTTTTTTTGTAGGTTCTTATCCTTAAGGCCTTTTTTTTTCTTTTTTTCCTTTTCAATTTCTAAATCCAACCCATGGGGGTGGGTACTTATCCTTATACATGAAGTCCACATATATTTATATGTCGGGTGGGCAGGGAGAAGGCGGACCTTTTCCACCTTCAATTTCCGGATGATCCCATTCTTTTTATTGATAATTAAGATGGTAATATCAATAATTTAATGGATACAATTAACCTTTTTTGTGCTTTGTTGGGTTTAAAACTTAATGTATTTTAAGTCCTTGCTTTGGGGAACTAACCTCGAGGATAAAGCTAGGAGAGTGAGATGCATGGGCCAATGGCCACTTTGCTACCTGGGGCTTCTTTTAGGAGGCACTCCGTTGTTTCAACTTTTGGAGTCTGGTTTTGGACAAGGTGAAGAAGAGATTAGACGGGTGGAAACGAGTTGTCTTTTAAAGGGGGGCAGATTAGCGCTTGCCCTATCGGTCCAGATTGCCTGGTAAAGTGGCTAGAATTATTGAAAATTTAATGGGGAATTTTCCGTGGGATGGGGTTGAGGAAGATATGAAGAATTTTGTTGTTAAATGGGATGTTGTTTTTAAGGGGAAAAGTAGTGAGGGCTTGGTATTGGAGATCTCCACACTTCCGCTCGTAAGCAAATGATTGTGGAGACTCATGCTTGAAAGGAGTTTTTTATGGTACTCCATAGTCAAGAACATCTACGGGGTGGATGAAAATGGGTGGGATTCTAAGGTTGCTAGAAGATGTACCTATTAAAGCTCTTGGACTTATATCTCAAGAGGTTTTCAGTGTATTAAATTCATTGTGGGATAGGGCAACTCAAATTTTTTTTTTGAAGGGGTTGGGGGTGGGGGAGGAATATTTCTTTCAACAAGCTTGCACGTTCTTTTTATTGCATGTCCTTGTAGCAAATTCAGATTCCAGCCTTTCTTTCCTTAAATGATGACTTTTGAAGAATTCTTAATGAGGATGAAACTGAACAATTTGTTCTAATTTTTAATAGGTTATAGGGTGTGTCTTCATCACAAGGTGTTAGGGATTCTAGGAGTTGGAAGGTGGGAGGGGATGGGTGCCCTTGTAAATCCTACTTCTTATAGCTGCAAAACTCGCCTTATTTGAATACTTTTGCACCTTTCAAACATATATGAGCAACCGATATTCCCTCTAAAGCGCAGGTTTTCCCATGCAAGTTGCTGATGAGAGGGCCAATACTTATGCTTGGACAAAGTGGCGCACTCATTGGTGTCTTTCACCAAATTGGTGTGTTTTATGTCGAAATTCAGGGGAAACAATGATGATCTCCTTATTCATTAGGTACTTTTGGTACAATATTTTGTATTGAGGGGGTGCTTCCTAAAAAAGGGTAAACATGTTTGCTTTGGAGATGGTGAATTACAATGTATCGTTATGGCCTTCTTTTGGATCGTTTGGAACAGAAGGAATGCAAGAATATTCATTAGGTTCTTTAGGGGGAGAATGAGGCGGTTTGGGAGAATTTGAATTTTACGGTCACCTCATGGCCCCATTCGTCCAAAAACTTAAAAAATTTCCCTTTCTATTATCCGTATACGAATTCGGTTTGTAGCATTAATTAAGTGGAAATCCAAGTGTAGCTTTTTTTGTTAGGGGTTTTCTATATTGGTCATAGGGGACATCTTACCCCGTATTTGCAATTTCTGTTTCGCTATTAATGATTTAACTTAGGGATCCTAATCTCTCTCCCTCCCTCCCTCTCTGTTGTGTGAAGCAAAATAATGTATTGTAGTTTGTTGATAAATACCTTGCTCGTGTCGTAATAAGCACTTTTATCTTTCTACAGGTAGTTCATTACAATGCTCATTCAGAAGATCCCTTTTTGCGCGAGTTTGGATTGAATATGAGTGAAAAATTAGTGTCTATTGATGCTAGGGTTTTATCTCCTCCCTTGGTAATTAACGGGATTCTGTAGCTTCCTTTTGATACCATCTCCTATAACTGCTTGCTTTCTGGTTTTATGTTACGCATAACTTGTATCATTCGTGCAGCTTCAATACCATAAGACAGGTCAAGAGACGGATTGTCTGCCTCGAGTTGGTGAGTGGAGTATGAGGAACAGGGTGAGTATTGATTTGTCTTTTAATTATTATTTTTAATTGGAAAGAGAATTGCATACTGCGTAGAAATATAGAACTCACGATAGAGGACATAATGTCCGGTTGCATAGTACAAAGAAAAGGTTATATGTAATTTCGGGCCAGTAGTTATTCTTAACGTAAGGTTGGAGTCTAAAGTTTTCTCAATAGCTCTTTGGAGTTCATTTGGACTTTCCGCGACATATTTTCAGACATTTTCAAAAAGTCCAAAATGGACCCCGGAACGTAATATCGAGAACTTTAGATCCCAGCCTCCTATTACGAATAACTACTAGACCTAATATACATAAAGAAAAAACTAAAACCATTAAAACAGCCATATCTGCTCACAATAAAACAAAGCAAACACTAACAACCCGCCAAGCAGGAACAACAACTGACAACCACTACAAAGCTGAAAAAGAGCTTGGCCAGAAGAGCCTCAAGGCACGCTAGTGGGGCGGAACGCTATTTTGGATCGCAATTCGTTAGAAATTTTATTCGGTTCATAGTTAGTAATCTATGTATAATATGTCTTATAAAGTATATTTGTGTTAAGTGATAGAATAATCCATTCTTACAAAATCACATATATTAGTACTCAACACGATGTAAAATAATTTTTTACAAATAAAGTAATAATGGTCTTTTGAGGAGACAGGAGATGAATGAATCTGTTGTATCATGGGTTTTAGGGAGTAGTAAAAAGAGTTTTAGATGTTAATAAACTTGGGACATATAAACTTATTAGTAATTGATGGGAATCCATTTTATCTTCCTTTTATTTTCATTGTCTTCTCTATTTTTAGTTCTTTTTAGGCCTTTTCCTTCCTTATTTAGTTGCCAAGCATGTTTGGGACTAATTAGGTATTCTTTTATTTCTTAATTGGCATTTTAGTCATTTTAGCTATTACCTGATTAGCAAGTAATATCTCTACTATAAATAGGCTTGTATTCTTATTTTGTAATCACTTCTCAATTCTTGAAATATAAGAAATTCTTTGTTTTTCTCTCTGGAAATCACATTGTCTTGATTTTTAGGTCATTGACGTGTAGTTCACATCAGTAATTATCTAATTAATTAGTTAATATTATATTTACCGTATTGATAAAGGAGCTAAAATCTCACCTTTTTTTAATTTGCTTGTAAAATAAGGAGCTCAAATCTCCATAAGGTACTTTATCAGATTTTAGAATTTCAAAATTACCCTTTCATTATCTTCTTGACAGCTCATGTCACTGGGGTAAAGTGGTACATATTTTAATAATATTGAGTACCATATGCCAGGTATCCCACTCTTTTGACAGCTAGCATCCCCTATCTGATAACACCACTAATAACTAGTCAAAAGTCTTTTATCTGTTCTATGGTTTCAAATTTCAACGTTGAAAGTCTAAGAGTCACTTTTAGGGTTTCTACTTAATAAACTAAACCAACTTCAAACATGGAGCATTAGACTTCCTTTCTCTAAATTTGAAACTGAAAGCCCCCGATGCATATTCTGTTCATTGAGTTGTCGGCAGCAACGAACAAGCTATTTTCTGGTTCGTAACCTGATTTTCCCCTCTTGAAACTCAGTAAAATCTCGGGTCACCATTTTCAGCGACTTGGGTCGTGAACGCACGCCGTTTGGGGTCAAGCGATCTGGTTCGTGGGACGGAGGGTGTAGGAGCGAAATAGGTAACATTGGCATTTAAGTCGCCGCCTTCATGACGTCACCCATGACATCAAATGTTAGCTTGCCCACCAAGTATTAACATCCTTGTATTATTTCATTTTAGGGCATTTAGTTACCATATGATTTAAAGAATGAGAATGAGAGTTCGATTCAAATTTTTAACTGAGTAGTTGTAAACACTTCCATTGAGAGTTCGATTAAATTTTTCTTACTAAGTTGTTGTAAATGCTTCCACATCCACATTAAATTAGTATCCAAGCAGTTGCTCCTAATGTGGTAGTTGAGTAATGATGACGTAAATGATGTCAAATGGAAGCAAGAAGAAAGTATCTCACGTCTTAACTCTCTCAAATCAATATCTCTAAAAGATGTAGAACACCTCAAATGAGGCCGCAAATGAGTATTTATAGGTGGAAAGTAGCTTGGGCTCTAAGCTACTAATGAGCTAATTACAAATATGCCCCTAGATGCCACTTGTCCTTCCCACCTCAAAATACTAAACAAAAGAAAATACAATGCCTTATCAAAATAAAAGAAAATAACAAAAGAGAAAGAAAAGCACCAAAAATAGACAATATTGCCTTTATTGACATCATTCTCCCCCCCTTAAAAAGAGTTCGTTCTCGAACTCAAAGGGGAAGACCCTTGGTGTCAACATCCAAGATAGTAATGAGAGCATGCAAGGGTGGAATTTCCTGTCTCCTCTATATACTCGGGGCCTCCAGAAGCTAGGAGAGCTCGGCGTCGTGGCAGAGAACAATTTGAAGCCCTGTGCCCAATCACTCCACAATTATAACACTTGAATGTCACTGGGTGGGTGAGAGGGTGCAGGAGGTGGGACAGTGGAGGTTGGAGCCGCTGAAGTAGGTGTGGGCACATGAACACTAGAGACGACAGGGACTAGAGGAGCAATAGTGGAGCGGCCACGAGGTGGAGGAGCGGTTTGATGAAAAGACTACTTTGGTGGCGTACTCCACCGCCTTCGCAAAGGTGGTGACGCCACGCAAAGCAAGGTCCCGCTGAATACAACTTTGCAGTTCGTGGATATATCGGCTAATCCTTTGCTCCTCGCTCTCGCCGAGGCGGGCACGATTACATAAAAGCTGGAACCACTCTGTGTAGTCTAAAACTGAAGTGTCCTGTCTTGACACGGAGGAAGAGATCTCCCTCATAAGTAGCGGGAACAAAGGTGGCATCAACTGGGTGCTCAACTCGGCCCAATACTGGATGGGAGGTTGTCCCTCAATGATCCAGCGCTTCTCTAAATCATTCCACCACAAGCTGGCATATCCCTAGAACTTGGTCGCCGCTAACAGGACACAATGGCGACCCTTCAGCCGTTTGTACTCAAATATACGCTCCATCGCTGCGAGCCAATCTATCACAACATCTGGCTGGAGGTGTTCATCAAACATTGGAACATCCACCCGAATATTGCCCTGCATACTTCGTGATAACATCTGGAGGGCTAGATGTGTGATGGCATCACCTCCCTGTAAGGCCAAATCACCCTTATCTATCTCATCATCGCCCGACAGAGGATCATCAATCGGAGCTCTACGACACTGCCTTCGAGGCACGGGATGAATAGGAGCTGGAGCCTCTAATAGTGCGGGTGGGGGAGGGGGAGGGGGAACATATGGTGGTATTGCCTCCACAGGAGGAGGAGGTGGTGGTGGTGGTGCTGAAACCATGGGTTGTCTGAAGGGGCATTGGTCCATCTGATGGCCCCTCTGGTAGCATAAGAAACAGTGGCGCTCCGTAATAGGCATGTAGGGTCTGACCTTTGGGCTCAAAGAGTCAAAAGGTGACACATTCGTGCGCCAATCGGTCGGTAAGGGAGGCTCGATATCAGGGAGAGACTGGGCCGAGGTGAGAGAGGTCCCTCATGAGGTGGAAGACCTATCCAATCCTGCACTCGCTCGAAAGTATCCACCGGAGTGAAGTGGGTAGAACGGGCGTCCCAAACCGTACAAGGGCGGGGAACACGCTTCGGATGTTCATGGGGAGGGAGAGAAGCGTGTAGCATGGGTGGGGGTAGAAGTGTGGGGAAGATTGTATGGGGTTGATGATGAGGATCAATAGCCGTGGGTAGAGCCGGGGGAATGGAGGGGAAATAGTGGGAGGGGTAAAGCTTATGGTGCCTATGGGGGTGGTGATGGGGGCAGGTAGAGATATGGTGGAGGTGTGGATCATAGTGGAGGTTAATGGGGGTGGGCCTAGGGTTTGTGGGGGTAAGTGAGATGAAATGAGGATTCGGGGTGGCGGAAGATGGTAGCTTAAATTCGGGTCGGGTGGTGGAGGGGGTTTCTTAGGTGGTTCTTGGTAGTCCTTTGAGGGTGGGGGTTTGTTGACTTTGGGTTTCAAAGGTGGCGACATGTTCTTGAGTGGATCTGAACAAGAGAGGGCATGGGGTGGTGTTAGGGTTTGTCCTAGTGGTTCTTTACAAAAAAAATTATCGTTGGCCACCATTTGGGTGATCCGATTACGGGGTAGGGGTCGGAGGTACTGCCCGAGATTTTTTTATGTGAATCCAAGAATGCAGAAGCGTTATTATTACACTACACAACTATTAATTACACAACAACAAATAAACTAAACTAATGGAATGGGTTTCTTTATCTCTCTATTCTCAATTCTCAATATTCAAGTTGTGATTACAAATGAGAGCTAAGTGCCTATTTATAGGAGATATTAGCTTGCTAATCAAGCCAATGACTAAAAAAGACTAAAAAGGGCAACTAATAACAAAAAATGACCAATTAGTCCCAAACATGCTTGAAGACCAATTAGACACTAAACATAAAAGAAAATGACAATAACCCTAACCCTCATACAAGTGAAGCAACCTTGTGTCATAAATGTGCCCGATTTCGATGCCACTTCGACGACTTTCTCTATCCACGGAAACTATGCCGTTTCAAGTGGCAATCAATTTGTCCCACGGATCTCGCAACCCTTCTTGCCGACATTGTCAACCTCGATTTGACCATACCCTTTCTTCAAGCCCACAACGCAGCATATAATGTATATCTTCATCTCCATCACCACAAAAACGGAGGATCGAGCTGGGGATCAATTTGAGGAGATGGGTACACATAGAGGGATGACTCTAGCCCTCGACGTCACCAAGCCAAAGTTGCAAACTTGCAACTGAGAGAGGAGACAAGGGTCGTGGCCTAAACAACTCAGCAACTCATACAAGTGAAAGCTCTGTTCGCTACGAGGTAGAGAGTAATAAAATTTGTGGAGGATACTAATGAGAATGAAACCATCCATAACCATCGTTAGCAACTGAGATCAAAGGCCGTTTGTTCTCCGACGACGACAACCAACAGAGGACCATAGCAAGAAAGACAACCACCCTCAAACTCGTTGGACCCTTAGCCGACTCTATTACCGGTGACGCCTTTGCTTGAATCGATGGCCACGACGATTAGAAAACAATTGATGCAGGATTGCATCATTTATGTTATTTCATCTATGTTGTTCATTTACTTATTTAGGGTATTTACTTATCTAGGTGCTTAGCTTTCACTATTATCATTTATTTTAGAGAGTTTAGCTAGAAAACTAATGGAGATTTCTGATTTTATCGTTTCATTCATGTGTGTAATTAATGTGTGTATATTCCATCGCGTTCACATAAAAAGTGGTATCAAGTCAGGTTGTACTTGGATTAATGTGTGACGATTGGGAACACGAGTGGCTACATCTATCGGATTTCGGCGACTCTTATCCTCAACTGCATCTAGTGTTGGAGCCCTTGACCTAATTGATGTCCGACCACAAGAAGAAGAGACAACATCGGCACTACTTCCTTATCAATTACCATAGGCCCTAGCAGGTCAGCCTTTCTACTATCTCGCCTTCTCTCCTGAACCCTAGAAAACCCTACCCCACTCGACGAACCCTAGCCTTCTAACCTGACCCTCGGTTAACCACCCCTAGGCATTGGAAACCCCTTATCCAACCCCGACCAGCCCCCTCGCACCCTCAGCAACCCTTGAACACAACACCAAACCCTTTAACCTGGACATAAACCCTCAGCGTTACCAACTCACGCACAAGCAAACTAGGTCCGACTTGACCCACGAGTCTAACCCGACTTACTATGACAGTGAGCCCGACAGCTCCTGATTTTGCTATCAAAATGCTCTCCATCATTGACGACATGTGGATACGTTTAGAGCGTATGTATTCTTCCTACAAAGAGCAGACATATTCTCATCGTTGGTCCCTTGGTTTACAGCTTGGAGATATTGTTATGGTAAATTTTTGGTGAGAACGGCGAGTGGGCAGGGCCACCAAGTTACAAATGTGCTGATATGCTTCCTTCCTTGTTCTTCGTCACTGTGGTGATAATGCTTATGAACTTGTCCTGCCTGAGGGTTTTAGGACACATCTCATATTTAATATGATCGATTTGACCCCGTTTTGGAGTTCACATGTTCCCTGATACCCATACCCGTGGATCCGACGCAACCAGTTCGCTTGCATATTGATCGCGTCGAGGGCATTTTGGACTCTGAGACGACTATGACGCTTGAGGCCCCCCTTATCCGTGATCTGATCATTTGGTTGGGGCGACCTTAGAGTGACGACTCAAAGATTACTTAGGCCACGTTGCAGCATATTGATTCTGATTTCTATGACCATTTGCACGAGCATATGGCGGCGCTTCGTAGGGGGAAGAGTGATGCAGGAGCGTGTCATTTATGCTATTTTATTTATTTTGTTCATTTACTTATTTAGGAGATTTAAGTCTTTTGGGTCCTTGTGCATATAAAAGGACCCTTGGGTGCATAGCTTTCATTATTATCTATTATTTTAAAAAGTGTTTAGAGGGAGAACTAATGGATATTTCTTATATCATTGTTTTTTTTCATGTGTGTGTGTAGTTAACGTGTGTATATCTCGCTGCGTTCACATCACAGATGTCGGGTAGTTGGTTTTAACATGAAGGCAATGACTACGGTTTGCTATGAGAACAACCCTAAGGTTGAGTTCAGTGTTCGAATGGAATTGGGATGTGCCCATAACTTGAAGGAATGCTAGCGGGTTTATGGAGCTTTGATTGTTTGGGTCTGGAATAATTTGCAGGGTCCAAAAATTAGAGAGAGACTTTATTGGGATTTAGGAATGGTGCCACTCCTAAGGTTTCAATTGATGAAAAGTATTGTATTTTGGGCCCTAAAAATTCAAAGAAAATTGTTTTGGGTCCATGTTAAGAACATTTTTTTTTCCAAATATTTGTTTAAATGGCACGAAAGCATTCATTCTCCTTACCACGAGCTTTTTCTTGCCCTTGGAAAGATGTGCACAAAGATGTGATGCGCACGAAGTGGAGGCCGATTGCAAAGAGCCATCTCAATTATATACATTTTATTTTAATGCTTAAATAATAGTAAGTGAATATTCTAGGTGATGTCATGGCTTAACTCACAAGAGTCCATGACATCAACCATAACATCAATGTTAGGCAGCACGCCAAGTATTGAAGTCCTATAGTTTTCCTTGTATTCATTCACTTCAGGGTTTTCGTTTACCACATGATTTAGAAGGAGAATGAGGGTTTGACTAAATTCCTCTTATTAATTTGTTGTAGACGCTTTGTGCGGCCACATCACACAGTCTTGGTTGCAACACGACTTGCGAACTAGCAGGGAAGAACTCGTTGCTTATCTACTTTGAACTAAATTAAAAGTGTTGGCTCTCCCATGAGCCACAAGGCTAGAGAACACTTGTAACGAACACTAGCTGTCCAAATAAACTTGGAAGGAGAGCAAAGGAACATCATGAGAAAATGATTGAAGATGGGTAAAAATCAGATTTGCAAGGGAAGCCTTTCCATCCCGATCCCCCTCCTTAACATTCCTTAATCTCATACACAAATTGACCTCCATAATCAAATTGAGGAATGAAGCAAAACTTATACCTATTCAACGGGGTTAGGGATGGTTTTATCCCACAACTTATGAAACAAAAGCCTTACTTGCTAATGTTTTCCACCTTAAATCCCATCCCGTCCAACCAGGAGCGGATCCAGAACTTTAATGAGGATAATACTAATAGTTTGTACAAATATTAAGGTAGGCAATATGTTCTATTTTTCATACTTTTCTATGTTTTTCTGTAAACTCTTTACACTTAATTACAGTAATGCAAAAAATTCTTTCAACTTAAGGTGGGAAAGTGCCCACCATACCTCAGACATGGTTTCCCCCATGCATCCAACACACATGGGACGGGATACAACTATCTTAACCCACCTTCTTATCCCGCGCATCAAACGGGATCCAAGGCCACACATTGGAGGAAAGAGTTGAGGTTCTTGGGATGAAGCTCCTTGGACTTCTCCTCTTTAGTTGTATTGGAATCACACCAATTCTCAGGCAAATTATAAATGCTCTCAATAATCTAGTGTCAAAAGGGAATGCTCACCCCAACTCTCCTCTCACTCTCTTCCTACTATAGTATACTCATATATATATATATATACTAGCTTACCCAGTTTCAAACGGAGCCCTCTTACAGTTGGCAACTTCATTAAGGAGGATTCTTGCAAAGGATGGAAGGACTATGACCGTCAACCATCAATAATAGAGACCATTCTCCTGACAACAATCTCATCGTTGACTGCCCTAAGGGCATGCTGAGTGCATCAGGGGTGAAATCCCCCGATAGGCAAGTTAATGCGATTGTTATGTTATTCTAATGAATAAGTTCCTTCTAAATTTCTTCATTGAGAGTGAGGGAGACCCCTGAGATCTTTTTGTGTTCGCCAGTAGCACTCGTAAGAACGTTTCAGCTGATCCAACTACTCCAACAATTGAAGTAGCTTTTCCTTTTAGTTAGTTTAAACCTTAACCCTCCACCTACTCGTATTTCTTTTGTTCTCAAGATACCTCCACCTCCACCTCCACCTCCACTTCCATCCGCTCCAGTATCTACTCACAACCTGCTTACTCGATGCCTTAGCAACACCCAATTTGATCCGTAGTTTAGCTGCTTTGATACAGTTGCAGAAGCTGCATATTGGAGCCAAGTCGTCTAGCAAATTCATTACAGGCTCTGTTTTCCAGCCTCCTTATCACATGTTTCAAAATTTCACTAAGTTTAACTCAATATTGTCCGAACTGACACTGTTTCATAGCCCTCCGTTCCGGAATCGAGACCCATTTTGAAGAAATGCAGATAAACGTGTAACTCGGCTCGACTCAGTGCAAGATCGGTCGACTGGACCGAAAAATCGATAGCTTCGAGGACTTGGACCAGTCACAGCTTTTGTAGCAGATTATTGAGATTTTCTCTGCCACTTATGGCTTAAAACTGTATTATTGAGAAAGGCGAATCCAATTTAAGCTCCATGGGCTGAGAGGTGTGCGATTGTTGGTGGATGGAGTTTCAGCTGCTAGGGTTAGGATTTCTGGCGTTAATTCAATCGACTTTTGGCTGCTAGGGTTTCGAGCTGAGAAAGGGATGGCGAGGGTTCTACTTGGATTTATCAAAATCTAAGGTAAGTTCATATGTTTGTAAATAAAAATTATATAATGTCGTATTTAAAATCTAACGTTATCTATCTTTTATTCATAATTTATTTTAAAATATAATTAAAATATCTAATTATCTATGTATTAAATTGTGTATTATCTATGTATCTATCCTAACAGATACAGTCATTCATTCATGAAATTTTTTGAAACTATTGTATCATTATATACCTTCTTTATAACCATTTATCTAAAATGTTTTAATAATATAAATATTGTGGTGATTTAGTGTCATATTGTAAAAGAAGACATGATATCATGTGGTTTAATCGAGTATATTGCATTGAACAGAATGTAATGGGAAAATAGGATGACCCCAATAATTGGGAAGAGGCTTTTTTGAATTTATTAAGTAATTTACTTCAAATGTATCTAAATAATTCTCTCATTATTTACTTACAAGGTATTTCAGATATTGTACATCATTTGAACTCCTTATTCTGTATATTGTAATTTCTAACTTCGTTTTTATAAATTGTTATTGCTTGTTATCTTATATAATGCCTCCTAAACAAGATATGTAACTTCTATGCAACTTCTTTATGAAGTTTTATTTGTTTAGGATTTAGGTTCTATGCATATTAAATGATGATTTTCAACTTATCTAAGTGGTCCACATTACTGTTCTTATATTTTTTTGTATTTCTTTTTTCGAATTTTTTGAACTCTAAATAGTGTATCGATGCGTACTCCTTATAGCTTGACGAATGCCAAGACTGAGTTTGGGCGGCTGAATCGTAGATTGAGACCGTGATTTTGAACCATGCCTTATCCAGAGCAGATCTTTGAACTACCTTATCTAAATGATATGCAACAGAGACATGCTCTTTGATGAAAAGAAGGGCAAT
The DNA here is from genome assembly GCA_949130495.1 of Sambucus nigra. Taxonomy (NCBI): domain Eukaryota; kingdom Viridiplantae; phylum Streptophyta; class Magnoliopsida; order Dipsacales; family Adoxaceae; genus Sambucus; species Sambucus nigra. The sequence continues at coordinate 436,075,010 of OX422223.1, read as the reverse complement.
CCTCGGTCATATCAATTGGTTTATCGAGCGCATGAGAATGCACAGCTATGATTGCTACTTGTTATTTGAAAGAATACTTAAAGTCACTGTTGGAAAGGGTGCACACCTGGTTTAACCACCTCCGGCTTGGGAGCATATCTAATAAGACATGTAAGGCAATACTGCCTTGAGTTCTTTCAAACAAAAGAACTCACCAACATTGACCTTCGCGCAAAAAGCGAAGGCCAAGTGAGGATCTCATGGTTTTCATCAATCGCCTTCGAGAGCATCTACATAACAGGAATGACAGTCCACTCGTGTTGACTTTCTTTTAAATGGCAACTCCGTCGATCTTGATCGTTTCGGATACTAGCCCTAACTCATAAACCTATCATATTCATGCTCGTCAGTTGTATCCTCCATGTGCACACATAGCCTTGATACCAGTACCACTTTGTTAACATGCAGTGTGGAATTTAACAAATCAATCCCAATATTGATAAATCGCAATCTCAATATTGGACTAAACGAGAGACACTCTTCAAATTAATTAGTAACTCAATTCCCCAATTGTAGAAGTGGAGGCCTTTATTTTTATACACTTAAAGGGATTCCTAGATAATTAAAGCTAATAACTAAAAGATAAATACGAATATATAAACTAATCTCATGAGAAGATAAAATAAAATCTAATAATAATCCGAATCAATATCTTAAATAATAATTACTAATACTTATCCTAAAAATAAAAGATAAAAAATACTTCTCCATAGCACCTGTATACATCACCTACACACAACAGAAATATATTATATAGTTACAATTACAGTTTGTGATACATGGTCTGTGGAGAAGCTTTTTCTTTGTTAATAATGGTACGTTTGATTACAAAGTTGGAAAAAGATCGAAAACAATTCATTTTTATGGAAAGCTTGAAAAAGAGTGGAAGAATAGTGACTTGGTGAGATGCTCTCTTATTTCTGTGGTTTTCCATCAAATTCATTTCTTATCCACTAAAAATGTAAGAGATTATCTCACCAAGTCACACTTCCGTCTTTCCAATTTTTTTACCACTTTTTATGAAAATGTCTTAGATGATCATTGATTGTTCTTGCTTCTGCATCATTTAAATAGTTCATTGTAGTATAACAATTAATACTTTGATGTAAGATCTTTGGGTACATGTTATCCCAATGTAGTCATGGATTACATAATTTACTTGGTTTTGTAATTTATTTGTAGTGCCTTAAAGTATGACTGGTATGCTGCAGAAAATGGTTAATGGGGGAGCAGTGCATAGCTGGATCTGCATTAATTTTGCAGCTGGTGTGCTTTCGTTTTCGGCCGAACGATTTTGTTATTATCTAGGGAAAATGTGTCACACTTGTGGCATGGTATGGAATTTAACTCATGTATTTTGATTATTTTTTCCTATACATCTGAGTTCTATTCTAAGTAATTTTTATTTTTATTTTACAGGTATATAATCCTAATCCTGTATTCCCAGTAGTTAAGGCCAGTCCTCATTTGGTTGAGAGCGTTTTCTGTGATGCCATGGTTAATCTCGAGGGGAAGGAGCTAGACCTGGTGATTGTTATTCTACCAGACAGGGATGACTCTCTTTATGGTATGAATGCCGCGTGCATTTTCTCTAATCTCTGGAACACACGTGCGCGTGCACGCACACACACATGTATGGGATTGAAAAAGTGACATCCCTCGCATTTTGGTTTATAATGCACACCTCTTAAATCTGAGAACTAACAGTAACCTCCTCTCCTTAACATTTGCTTTTTTAAATTGAAGTCCCCTTTAATGTTAATTTTTTCATGTAATCACATAGGAGAAGTCCCATTCTCTATTTTTTTTAATTAAACATATGAAACTTATTAACATGACATTAGACATGAAAATTAGCACACATAAGAGGTGGTTACGATTTCGCAAACACAGTGTGGGTAATTATCTAACAGCCATGGAGGCCACTTTAATATCCATATATATATATATTCATGCCTCCGTTGAATTGATTTCTATATTTTTTGCAGGTGACGTGAAACGGATTTGTGAGACGAGATATGGAATTGTTTCCCAATGTTGTTTGGGAAAGCATGTAAACATGTTGAGAAGACAATGCCTTGAAAATATGGCCTTGAAAATTAATGTCAAGGTTGGAGGAACGAATACAGTGCTCGTTGATGCCGTATCAAGGCGGCTGCCCATCGTGAGCGAGCGGCCTACTATCATTTTTGGTGCTGATGTTACCCATCCTCCCCCTGGGAAAAATTCGAGCTCCCCATCGATTGCAGCTGTATGTAATAATAATAATACCACTGAGCCTTATTATTATTATCATTATCAATTTTACCATGTGTTAGTCAAAATTTACTTCTTGATGTGATTAATGACTGCTTTACGTCTCACTTGAATGGAAATTTAGGTTGTTGCCTCTCAAGATTGGCCAGCAATTACCAAGTATGCTAGTTTGGTTTCTGCTCAATCCCCTGGGCAAGAGCTCATCCAAGATTTATTCAACTCTTCGCAAGATTTAGTTAAAGGGTCTGTAACTGGTGGCATGGTGAGGTACTCTCTCTCTCTCTCTCTCTCTCTCTCTAACATGGTCTTTTGTCGTTTATATTCGTTTAGCTTACTAATATTGAGTTGTTTGATTTAGGGAGCTCCTCCTATCATTTTATAGAGCTACTGGGTATAAACCACGCCGCATTATATTTTACAGGAACTCTTATATATCCTATAATCTTCTTCTTGTTTTCGTGCTCCCTCCCCCGGATGATGATGAATTCCTCTTATTCATAGGGATGGAATTAGTGGGGGGCAATTCTTTCAAATTTTGAACCATGAATTTGATGCCATTCGTAAGGTAGGTATTTCAATTAGCATATATTTATGAATAGTCTTTGCCTTCAATGTATGGATGCTTCTTGGAATGTTTGATCAAATGTAAACACTTGCTCATATATTTGTCTATGTACATAACAGGCCTGTACTTCCCTAGACCCAAATTACCAGCCACCGGTTACATTTGTAGTAGTTCAGAAACGGCATCACACAAGGTTGTTTGCCAACAACCATGGTGACGAGAAGACTGTTGACAGAAGCGGAAACATACTACCTGGTAATACTCGTTGAGGTGCCTGTCTTTAGGTTCGGGGCAGTTTCTTCATCATTAAAAATAAAATCTATTTTTGTATTATATTATAAATACAGGTACAGTTGTAGATTCCAAGATATGCCACCCTACGGAGTTTGATTTCTACTTGTGCAGCCATGCTGGCATTCAGGTAAACCATCAAGCTGTAGCCTTTTGAGCTGGATTGCAAAAAATTATATGATATTTTACACTGACATTGAATCTTAGGACAAAAGTATGCAAAGTTTGTTGTTTCAAGATTTAGCTTTTCGGGTAAATTGCAAAAACAATCACGTGACAGTTACCACATAGTGAAGCTGTACAGTCTTTTACCATCTTATCTGGCAAACACATCAATAAAAGAGAGCTCCTCACCTAGTATATCACTCAGCCTAAACTTTGGTTCGTCCATCGGCCAAGAAGAGAACTTAGTGAGGGACACATAATGGTTACACGGTCATCTTGAGAGAGAGAAGATCGGCAAGGAGAGAGACATCCCATCGCCATTGGCGATTGATTTTCATTGTCGTTGTATATATGGTTTTCTGATAATCTCGCGGTCCCTTGTGCATCACATCCTTTTCTCAACTCTCTTTTTTCGTGCTATGTATTTACTATACTGGTATCGGGGGTTTGGGGGGGGTAGGTCTATCAATGAGAACTTGTGGTAGATCTTGCTTCTATTATGGTAACTGTAGGGGGGGCTTGAAGGTAATCTCAGGATTAGAGATAAACCCCCCATACCCCCCCCCCCCCCCCCCAAAAAAAAAAAAACAGAGTTGAGAGAAGGATTGAGGAAGAAGCAGCGAAGGGGCACAATGAGGGAGCTCAGCGAGGAGGCTCTGCGAGGAAGCTCAGTGCTGCTTGAGAGGGAACCAGCCGTGAAAGCTCTCCTGTTGTTTCCATTTTATTAGTTGTCCATATTGTATTTATGATTACATTTGTAAATTGTAACGATTATGATTTAGTGAGTGTGAGGTCAAACGGTACCTGCGAGGGACCAAGCCTAGCTGGGCTTGGGAGAGCTTACATGCTCTATCGAATGACCTCACCGTGGGAACTTCAGAGGGACCTAGTTTGGAGGCTTGAGAAGTGAGGCAGCGTTAAGGTTTGTCTTAACCACTCTAGATACATATGGTAAAACACCGATAGACCATTTAGCGTGTAAGCTGGTAAAGAGTAACCTTGAGTTCCATCGCGCATCGAGCCTTGAGTCCCATCGTATTGGGATAGGAGCCAAACAGTTCCCCTCCAAAGGTCACATTTACTATAAGTACTGTCACTAGCCACTTGCCCATTGTCCAATCCAAACTTGAATAAACTGCCGTGGTATTAGGGGCTGTCAGAGGAGGTGGTGAACCACCACTGTGATGACAGTCCTCTGATGCACAGTTGTTAGCAAAAGGCATGTCTTGGTATTTAATGAGTTTGACGTAGGGTGTGCTGTTTCTGCAGGCATTTAATGCTTGTGACTTAAAGTATGAGAGGGGATGTCTTTTGCATTAATGAGGACAGAGACGTCTCGGGAGGGGGTTGGGGGCTATTTATTGACCCACCACTTCTGAGAAAGAGAGAGTTCTTCCTAGATTGAGAGGATTGTTACTGGGAGAGAGTTATTACGAACCAGGGTCTTTTTTCTTACCCACCATTAGCATTTATTGTAAAGCTTTTAATAGCTAGGCAGAGAGGGATATCAGAGTATGTTGGTTGCCTGCCAAGGTGTATCTAAAGTGCTTACTTCTCTCTTCCTTTGAATGAATTACTGTTGAGTTCCCTTTATTATCATATGAGTTATACACGAGAGATTTGTGAGCTAAATTTGAGTTGTTATATTGTGTTTGTGTGTTTATTTGTTAATCATCAAGGAGATTTAGGTTAGTTGTTATCACCATACCTATGGGGTTACACCTCCATTTACACTCGAACTACCCTCATACAGTAACCATATGGTCATTTTTCATGAGGGTTGTTTGGTTCAAAGACCTACCTCTGTTGCTCTTTTGAATTTATTATGGATTCAGGTAGGCATCTTCCTCTCCATCCTTGGGATTAATTACCTCAACCTCATTCCTTGCTCAAGAAATTCGTTCAATACAAATGTAAGTTGATCGGTATCAAACTAGTCGTCAAGGGTTTCCCTTCTCTAGCCAAGAAAAGGCTAAAGTGGCGTCGTCCTTTTCGGCTACAACCACTGCACTGCCTTGGACCTTGTTTTCACAGCCGCCGCCGCACTTGGAAATGAGATTATTTGTGTCGCACATAGCGGCTTTAGTAAATTCTCAAATTTAATTTTACCCATTAAAGCTATTGCATTATCGTGGGAGTGAGAAAAAAAAGCGACTCATCAGAATTTTCTTTACAAACGTCTACTGGTCATGAATACACCATCTACAAAAGGTACCCTTGTAGAGCCCAAAGCACGGCCATCCGTATGCAGTTTGATCCATCTAGGGGCAGGGGTCTTTATTCAACCACTATTATACGAGGGCCTTTCCAAAGGCTTCCAGAATCTTTTAGGGCATGAAGAACACTCATCATCCACTGAGTTATGCATCAGATTCATAATGATTTTCCTCACAAATAATCCACCCTTCCAAAAAATAAGACAATGAACAGCAGAGGGAAGTCTTATTACTGAAGTGATCCATAAATTTCTAGTTTGAGGACTGAAACTCTTTTTCACGCCATAAGAGCAAAGCTCACCAACATATAAGGAGATGATTAAACCTTAAATGTGAGAGACATCGAGTACCATAACTTTCTAGCAAACGGGCGTTAATAGCTAATCCCCTATTTAAGACATCTTCAGCAAGGCAAAGAACAAAGGGGTTAATGGATACCCCTGCCAAATAATTTCAGGGAACAAGAAAAGTACTCAAAAGGTGATTTATTTACGAGGATGGAGAGTTTGACTGACGAGAGAATGTAAAATATTCAATTCATTACTGTGTTGCAAAATCCAAAAGAACTTGGGGCTTGTTTGGTTATCAATTATAATTCTGTTTTCTGTGTTTAAATACAATATTGATAAGAATTTGCATTTGGCACACCTGTTTTTAAATACTGAATTATAGTATATATGTGTTATAATCAAGTTTTTCATAAAACAACAAAAGGGTGTTTTTTAGTTTTTTATTTTTCAACTTAAAATTATTATTTCTTAATATTTTCATGCATTTATACAATAATATATAATCTACATAATAAATAAAAAATATATATGTACATGTACACATAATTACATACATATATATTTTATAAATTATATAATATACTATGATCGATATGTTAAATAATATTATCAATACATGCATGGTACTTATATATAGTTTTATACATGTATTATTATTGTAGAGGTCGTACCTTGGTGCGATGGCAAGTGCTTCGCCTAAGCTATAGTTGGTCTCGGGTTCGAGACATGAGAGCAGCCTCTCTATATATGGGGGTAAGGCCAGCTGACATATACCTCTTTAAGACCCTGCAGTTAAGCGGGAGACTTGTGCACTGGGTACAACCTTTTTACATGTATTATTAATGGATGTAATTATATAAAAGATACATATAGTACATACGTATTAAATAATGTTATCAATTTCATGTATGTATATAATTTTAGGAATATGATAACATGTGCCCATTAATAGGGCGCATGTTATGAGCCTCGAAATAGTAAGTATGAAGGCTCCACATGAGTATCTGAGCCCTATTAATTGTATGTCGGAACCCTGCCCCTGCTATTTTTGGGTTCTAAGTGTATGCCCTTAGGGCACATGTTATCAAGACCCATAATTTTATTATCGATTATACATGCAATATCTTATATATATATACACACACACATATATATATATACATATTTTATTTATACATTTATGTATGTACACATACATTTGTATTATGTATATATGTTTATGTATATATAGTCAAACTTCCTAACACACCTCATTAAATATACATAAAGAACACATGATATATTTATGCGTTTATGATGTATGTATGTATTTATGTGTACATTCTGATGGAAATTGGTCCCATACTAGGGCTTATTTATCTTTTTTAAATTTTTATTAGTTTTCCTTTTATTTTAGTTCTTTTATTCGCTTTTAGTCTTTTAATTGGTCTCCAAGAATGTTTGTGACTAATTAGGTATGCTTTTGTTAGTAGTTGTCCTTTTTGGTCATTTTAGGCTATTACTTAGCTAGCAAGTAAATGCCTCCCTATAAATACCCATGTAATCCTCATTTGAGAGGAGACTCCATTTTTGAATATAAGGAATCTTTTGTTTCTCTCTCTAGAAATTGTTTTGGTTTATTTTTTGGCCATTGACGTGTAGTTTATGTCACATTCATGTATGTGTTTATATATATATAGATAGATAGATAGATAAACACAATATATGTTTGATATAAATGTACATGTTTGCCAATTTTGTCAAATTTTTAGAAAACTGTATTAAAAAAAAAGTTTACCGAACGCCTATGAAGCACGGATGTGGGTGTGGGGTGCGGGTGCGATTGAGTGCGGGTGCGGTGATTCGAAATTTTTTGAAAAAATAGGGTGTGGGTGCGGCAAGAAAAATAAATTAATATAATATATAAATTATTATTCTTTATTATATATATCAATTTTTAGAGTTAGAAAACTTGCACCATAATAAAATCAACAACTAAATATGAACAATAATTAAATTATAATTGAAAAGTAAACTAGCAGGGGCATCAACTAAGTACCAGAAGAAAAACATCATATGATTCATGTACCAATTGTTTAGTAGAAGGAGCTACAAATCAAAACACCATATATGCATCGTCAACTTCTTAGGTGAATCATAACAAAAAGATAGTTTAACAAGAACAAAAAATACCCCCAACCCTTTAACACCATTTCAGTGGCCATATAACTCAACTCAAATTTTTTATTTTGTTTTGAAAACAGACCCAAAATTTCTACACAACTTACTTTTTATTAAAAAACGAATCTAGAAACGAATCGGAATTTTTTTTTTTTCCCCACCGATTCTTCTAGGGTGCGAATCGAGGCCGAATCATGGCCGCACCCGCACCTCAGAAGAATCGGATTCGGACTCGTGGCTATTTTTGAAGAATCGATGCTTCATAGCCGAACGCACACCAATATTTATAAACACTCTGAATAATATATTGTATTTAAAAACAATGTTTAAATCGAGTTTTCTGAATACACCAAACGGGCCCTTAATGTTCTCAACAAGAATTTTCGATCCATGGTGTTGCAATAGCAAACTTGATACCAATGTTCCCTCCGTAGCAAGTGTAGTTCAAGCTAGACAAATTGAAGCATGTTTGGTTGATAGACATTATTCTTGAGTCCATTAATGCCATTTCTATCCGCTAAAATCTTGGATATGATCTTAAAAGCAAAGTTGTGCATACCTATTGGCCTATATTGAGAAATAGTTCGTCTCCACCACTATAGGGATGATAATGATGTGGTTAGAATTGAATCCAGGGAGGACCCACCCCTGCTTGAAGAAACTAATCACAACTTCAGAAACGTTTTCACCCACTATGCTACAACATTTTTGATAAAAAAAATCCCTCAACGCCATCTGGACCAGGAGCTGAGTGAGGGTCCATACAATAAACAATTTGTTTGATCTCCTCAAAAGTTAAAATCAATTTTAGGCTTGGCAATACCCAAGATATCTGGTCTATAATTCGAGAGTACTCGGGTTTAACTGTAATTTCATCAATTGTACTGTTTTTTATTCTATTATATTTAATTGTATTTTCTTTATTTTAGGTTAGTATTAGAGATATGTTTGGTTAGGGGTAATATTCCAATGGATGTTTTAGTGTGCCTGCTTAGTCCTTTTACCTTTTTAGGTTACATTAGTAAGATAACTAATCCCTATAAGTAAGGCATTGGCGAACCATCGTAATCGATTGATATTTTAGTGAGAGGGAGAGCGTTTATTCTAATTTGTGCTTGGTTTTGCAATCCATTTGTCGTGTTGGTGCTTGGTGAGTTGTTGTAAAACACAAATCTGACAACTTCAGTGGCGGGCGGAGGAGCAATCCAAGCTCGGCTCGAATGACGCCTCTCTGCCTTGTAGACGACACTGGCCACCTTCATTATTTTGAGGTCCGAGATCGATTCACATCCTTTCAGCTCCACACCCACCTCTAATTCCACCCAACCTCTACCTATTGTTTCATCACCACCATCACCTGGCACCACCAATATCAAACCCTAAGCCCAGCCACACCACCACCCCTTCGAGAAAAGAAAAAGAAGGAAAAAGGGGGTGAAATCTACCTCTAGGGCTGTGACAATGAAGAAACAGGAAAGATGGTCCAGCACGCTCTAAGTCGCTTCCCAGATCCACCCCTAGGGCTGTGATGAGGGAAGAGAATAAAGAACGGGATGCTACACAGCGAAACGACGGTCATGGAGGGTTCACTCTAGGATGACTTTCGACCCTGGAGATGGTAGTATCGGTCGAGCAGGGGTGGAGATCGAGAAGGAGAGAGAACGTATAAGAAAGAAACCGAAAAAAAAAAGACAGAAGAAGTCCATCGCTGATAGTTTTGCTGTACCTCTTGTGGTTAAAAGAAAAGTAAAAAGAGATCGAGCAGAGAGATGAAGGAGAGGTGAAGGAAAGAGGTGACAAGGAGTCAAAGTTGCTACAGCTGTCACCATCCCCACCTCCAGAGAGGTCATAATTGGTGGGTAGTGTCTGTTGGCAACCTCTTTGCGTAAGAGAAGAACAGTTCAACTGCTAGGCTGTACCCATTTGGAACATAGGGCAGGTTTCGGCTGGGGGATAAATTCAACCTTTGCTTGATGATGATCCAAAATAAAAATGAAAAAGGTTTGCTGGGAACTTATGGGAAGTATGGGTTTTAAGGCCCCTAAGGTTACTTAGGCCTGCCCCTTATATTCTCTTTTGGATTTTGTTTTTGTTGGGCCTGGTTTGCCGAAAATTAAAAATGGGCTTTGGGTTCAACTTTATGGTTTTTGGACCCATATACAATACAGATCCCCCGTTTTTTTTATTGTGACAAATTATTTTGGGGTCCCAAATCTAATTGAATTCACCCGACATGACAGTACTCATTTTGGGAACGTCAATGGGCAAGTTGTTGGCATTTCAGCCTTCGCCTTTTGGGGCCTATCCGAAAGATAATCGGGTACTTCTTGGTGGACTTTACTTCCCTCTGAATGTAATCAAGTGGTTATGCTGGAGACAGTCCTGGAGAATTTTGGGGATGTGGTTCAAGAGCGGGCCGTATCCTCTAACATTTCTACTAGTTTGCCTCCCTCTTTTCACTCCTTGTTCTTTTCCCAGATTTACTCTAGCTAACACAGACAGAACACAATGACGGAACCAGTTTCAGACTTAGCGTTGAGGCTGGTTGATGTTGCACTTCTTTCTTTAATAACCTCTTTGGATTTCCTAACTCTTTTGATCCCATATTTTAGTTATGTTAGGTTAGGGTGTAATGTTTCAATGAATATTTTAATGTGCTCTTCTTTTGTCTTTTTACCTTGTAGGTTATTTTTTTATTAAGATAAAATTTCCTATAAATAAGACCTTTGACCAACCATTGTAATTGATTGATATATCTTAGTGGGAGAAAGAGTATCTCATGCCCGTTCTTTACACTAACTTTGAGCAAGTAAACGTACACTCTGAAGTTGAGACTTAACCAATTCTATGCGAATCAGTGAGTAATTTGCACATTTGAATTGTCAATTTGCATCTTAGTGAGTTAGCGAGTTCAAAGTTGCGTGGAAAATTTTTCACTTATTTAATGTGTTGAAGTTTGAAGAACCAGTATCTAGGGCCTACTCAACCAAAGGTCTAATAATGAGCTTCTTGCATTTGCTTTTTTACCCTATATTGTAGGGTGGATCTCGAAACATATGAAAGATCTCCCTCCAAGTCGTACATACGACTTTCATCGAATACGGCTTTCCGCAGAATTCTATATGTATTTATGCGATCGAGTATGGGATTCTGTTTACTCACTTTAAATTGAGTATACGTTTCCCTCCTTTGTCCTGCTAGGATTGGAAATCCTGTATTTTACACAATGTTTTAAATCGCGGTCGCGCAGGGTGTCGCGTTCTGGCTCCTAAGTAGCGTCGCACTAATCGCGTCGTGCATCGCGCAAGCAATTCATGCATTCCGGCTTTTTAATTAAAAAACTTATAAAAAAAAATATAAATAAAAAAATAACATTTTAAAATGAAATTTGTAAGAAAGTAACATTTTAAACTGAAATTGGTAAAAAAAATTATAATTGAAATTGATTTCTTTTATTTTTTTCTAAATTTACTTTTTAAATTGACAATTAAAAAAATAATAATAATAACATTTTAAACAGAATTCTGAAAATAAGTAACATTCAAAGCTAAAAATAATAAAATAAATAATTTTTTTTTCTAAAGTTACTTTTTAAATTGCCAATTAAAAAAATAATAATAATAATAACATTTTAAACAGAATTCTGAAAATAAGTAACATTCAAAGCTAAAAATAATAAAATAAATAAAATTTTATTATGAAATTTGTAAAATAAGTCAAGTTTAAACTTAAAATTATAATATAATAACATTTTAAACATAAATTTATAAAACAAGTAGTATTTTAAATTGACAAATAATAATAATAATAATAATAATAATAATAATAATAATAATAATAATAATAATAACAACAACAACATTTTAAACAGAAATCTGAACAATAAGTAACATTTAAAGCTGAAAATCATAAAATAAATAACAATTTAAACAGATATTTATGACACATGTAGCATTTTAAACTGACAATTATTAAAAAAAAAACATTTTGAACTGAGATTTGAAAAATTAGTAACATTTAAAACTGGAAATTATAAAATAAAAAACATTATTTACTGAAAAATGTAAAATAAGTAAACGTTTAAGTAAACCGAGAGTTTGGAATAGAAAATATTAAATAAAAGTAACCTTTTAAGCTAAACTTTTAAAAAAAATCAAATAACATCATTGAGACCTTCGTAAATAAGTAAATTGAGGGTTTGGAACAAAGAATACCTCACCCAAACAAAGTCCGTACGTGAAATAAGGTAACACTTTTCCCCCTCCTTAACTAAACTGTGATTTCTAAAAAAAACATGAATAGCGTTCCTGTTGCGCCAAATAGCGCACAATAGTGCAAAATAGCGCAAAATAGCGCATGCTTTTTGAGCATCCCAAATAGCAGCCTTGTTTGCCTTGGTTTTTTCCACCGCAAAACGCAATAGCGCGCTATTGCGTTCGCAATAGCGCGCTTTTAAAAACACTGCTTAGTATTCAACAAACTGCTTCAGCGTTGTTTTTGGATGCATGTACCCTTAAAAAGTCTCTCTCTCTCTCTCTCTCTCTCTCTCTCCTTTATTAATGCATTCTCCATTTTATTGTAAAAAAATATAATCTAATCTTAAAAATATGTTGTAACAACCAAAAAAGAGGATTTCATGTAAAATGGAAGTGATGAAATGAGGAATGATACATGATGTTTATACAAAGGCCTTTCAAGTGATATGAAAATATGCTACTGGTGTTTGACTTTAAAAGTCCTCTCTTCCGTTCTTTTCATATAAATTTTTGTCCGTAAGGGTGTTTATATGCAATCTTGTAGCACATGCAACATAAAAAATATCTTATATTCATCTGATAGAGACAGTAGAAAATCTCATTATCAAGCTATTATTTCATACCATTACTGATGATGAAAAAGAAATATACAAAGATAAATGCAAACAAAGCGCGTGCGAGAGAGGGAGTCCTCTTTTTCTTTCTGGTTCTCTCTTCCCCCTTTCAATTTGCGGGTCTAGAAATTAGTGTGGGAAATATTGCGCGACCCCTTTTACAGAGAAGCAGTTGATTTGGCTAATATAATGGCATTCCGCATAGCTGGCTACAAAGATGCTTATGACTGTTCCCTTAACAGTGTGGCAAGTGTGGAGCTGCTAAACTCTTGAGTATTGCTAGTTAAAAACTATTTATTCGCATGTGCATAGTTATCTTTGCAAAAAATCCTTTGAACTATTGCTAGTTTTTTATTAATATTATTATTTTTCAATTTTATTATACCTGTATTAATTTTGCAAAAACTATTTCAAAGATTACTGTTTTAGATGCCTCCATAAACATTAGTAAAATGTTTGCATGGTGGAATTTGCTACTTTTCCGTAGTTTAGTTTTTTTTATAGTCTAAGTGGGTATTTGCAATTAGAACAATAATTCGGGGGATCTTTTGTAATTTACTGTAAATTTTTTTTTTCTTTCCATATTTCCCTAGACCCCTCCGTGGTATGAACCTTGTAAACTGGGTTTGTCCTTTCCTGTTCCCCTTTTAATGATATCCAACTATAGCACAATGTAGAGTTCAATTACATAATGTTTAACAGGGCACCAGTCGGCCCACACATTACCATGTGGTATGGGATGAGAACAAATTTACACCGGACGGAATCAAGTCGCTCACAAATAGCCTCTGCTACACGTAAGTTCACTGATTTAGGGTTCAGGCCCTTTACAAAAACTTTAGTTGTAAATAAAACTTATTGGTTTTTGAAACAATTCTTTTGGAACCCGAACCTTCTCTAATTTTAATATTCTATTTTTATTTTGTACTTATATTTGCAGATACGCGAGGTGCACTCGATCAGTTTCCATCGGTAAGTTTTCGATCCATTGTAAAAGATGAATCCCTGAAATTAAAAAGGAAAGAGAAAAAACAAGGACGTAGTTCGTTTCCTTTTTGGTGACGTTTTTTTCCGTGTATTGAAGTAGTATCAATTTTTGTTGCAGTGACACCCGTATATTATGCTCATTTAGCAGCGCTTCGAGCTCGTTATTACATTAAGCCCGAGACATCTTTGTCACCTGACTCATCTGATTCGTCTGGTTCAGCCGATTCATCTGATCCAACTGTTGTGAGAAGCCTCCTTGTCGTCAAGGAGAATTTGAAGAGAGAGATGTATTACATCTAGAGTAGGACAATCCTGAGCATAAGATGGAGCACAAATACCAAGGATAGATATATGAATACGAATAGAGATACAAATATAATTTTGGGATAATTTTAAGCACAATTACTTATTAGTACCTCGCTTTGCCTGGTTTTGCATTGCAGGCTCCATATAGATATAGAGATAAGGGAGAGATTTAGAGATTATGTTGTAAAGGCTTCTTTACCATTTAGTACCTCATACCTGGCCTAACTTTGCACTCTAGGCCTCATATTATATGCTTATATATATATGAAAAAGATCGCAGGCTTTGTGTTTTGCTTTGGGACACAGAACACCGTCTCTGATTTCGGATATCCTACATGGCATTAATCTCTCTCTCTCTCTCTCTCTCTCTCTCTCTCTCTCTCTCTCTCTCCCTCCACAGATAGAATCATTTATATAAATTAGTTAAGTCTATAACAGAGCAGAGGTGCTCTTGACTTCACTATTAGCAGTAGAATAAAAAAGAGGGAGCCTAAATGAAGTTAGGATCATGATTAAAAAAAAAGGGTAAGTTTTCTTAGCACATGGCATATTTAGTACATAGCATATAACATTAGGGGTTATACCAAATAGTCCCTTGAACTTTTTTTAACACGTTTAGTTCAAGCGTTTTTATTTTGCACCCAAAAGTCTTTCACCATGCCGCTGGCGCGGACCTTTAAAGATAAGAAAATAAGGGACTTTTTGGTAAAAAATAAAAGGTTTGGACTAAATGTGTATTAAAAAATATTTGAGGGATTTTTTGGTATTTGATCTATAACGTTACTGCCTTGCTGCACTTGAATCGTTTCTTCTTTAATGGCCTATGGTTCAGCAATTTGAGCCCTTTTCAAAATATTCTTGATCTTTTTTCCAATATAACTGTAAAATTTTGTAGTCCAATGTCGATTCACATTTCAATTGTTGCTGGTGATCACAACAGGCTGATTTTGCTCAAACAACCTGTACTTAAAAATCCAGAATACAGTGCAACTTCGCCAAGTCTATGGAATAATGGGAAATTGCAATTAGCCTCCTTGGCTGGTGCAGCTTGTAGAATTGGCCATAAAAATGATATTAAAAAGATAAATTTGTAAATCACAAAAGTTTGATTTATTAATAGAAAAACTCTTGGTAGCCCTCCAATTTGGGTTTAGGCACCTCTGAGTTACCTCCATTTGGGTTTTTTAATACCTCCCCCCCCCCCCCCCCCCCCCCCCCCCACACACACACACACACACACAAAAAAAAAAAAAACTAGTTTTTTACAAGAGTCTTATTTACTAAGTATGTAATAAAATAGGTCTCAAACTAGAATACCCTTCATGTAGGTATTTCAACTTCAGTTGGGATCACTACTTTGAGAATAGAGTTTCTCCTGTTGGTTGGACTGTGTTTCCATAAGTTAACAAAATGCTAGGTAGTTCTTCGGTCCAGAGTCCTTTGGCCTTCTTTAGTCTCTTCTTTAAGTTGTGGAATATCGTCATGTTATTAACCTTAACTTGGTCGTTGACTTGAGGGTGGCCGAGTGATGAGTAGTTATTGTTTATGCTATAGCTTGCGCAAAACTCTCTAAATATTGGGTTGTGAAACTACTTTCCATTGTATGAGATGATGATCTTGGGCAGGATTTGAATGGCATTCTTCCAAGGAAGTTCGTGTTTTCTTCCCAGTGATGGTGGCTAAGGGTTTAACCTCGGCCCACTTGGTGAAGCAATCAATGATCACTATGTAGAATGTGTTTTGTCCTTTGCAGAGGGACATAGATCCTATCAGATCCACCCCCCATTGAGGGACGGGTCATGGACTTATCATTGGAGCCATTTTATTAATTGGTTGCTCTGGAACATAAGCAAATCTTTGGCACTTGTCACAACGCTGCACTAGGTCCTTGTCTTCCTATCCTAATGTTGGCTAGAAATACCCCCATCTCAGGGCTTCGTAAGCTAAAGGCGTTGGGCCTGTGTGGGCACTACAACCACTTTTGTGGAGGTATCTGAGAATGTACCTAGCTTCTAATGGGTGTAGGCGTCTCTAAGGCGCTGAGCAGTAATGTTTTATCTATGAGTCCTATGTCGACTCATGATTTTGACACATTTGGTGCGACACACTACGACCTATATTGGCTCGTGTTTGGGTCCAACAACAATGGGGCCCAACCACACGTAAATGCAGATTCAACACGTCATTGTGGCGTACCACTCTGTCTCACAATCATGAGTCGCCTAGAATTATTGTTCATGTAAACACGACTTATTTGCCAATGTCCCAAATAAAAAACTAATGCAATATTGATACCCATTTAAGACAAATTTCGTCCTTTTAACTTTATTTGTCATATGGGTGGTAAGTTACTAAAATGGCATTTGATAATACATAAATAAAAAAGCCTCAAACCATACTCTCTCTCTCTCTCTCTCTCTCACACACACACACACACACACACACACACACACACACACACACACACACACGCACACACACACACACACGCACACACACTGTATTAACTATTATCGCCTCTCTATATCTCAAATCTTGAGCAACTCTGTCTCTCTCTCCCTCGCAATATCCTCCCCAACCACTCTATTATCCCCTCGCTTCTCCTGCTGCCTCGCCCTCACAACCATCAAATCTGATTCAAATAAGTACACACACACACAAAGATACACACACACACGCCCCCCCAATTTATCTATATATATAGATTTTTTTCCTTTCTGTTTCACGCATATCAGTTAATCTTACACCCATCCTGACTTTTGAATTATTGACATAAATTAGTACTGATTGTTTCTTAACTTAACAATTTTTCATAAATAATGTTAGGAGGTAAAATTTCATTATAATTATGAGATTTCTTCTCCTCCTCCTCCTCCTCCTCCTCTCTCTCTGTCCATATTTTATGATTCCCCTCCATATATATATATATATATATATATATATATATATATATATATACACACACACGCACACACACACACACACACACTAGCGTATGCCCGTGCCATATTTTATGATTCCCCCCCATATATATATATATATATATATATATATATATACACACACACGCACACACACACACACACACACTAGCGTATGCCCGTGCCTGAAGGCACGACGAAAATTGTCCAAAGTACGTAATCGCGAACCGACGAAAAATTTTCAGAGTTCGTAATCGCGAAACGACAAAAATATCGTTTCCCAACAAACAAAACAAAACAAAACAAAGTGTAATTTTAAAAAAATTGATCATAATCTCATTTGTTTATAGGACTATCTACTCTGCTTAACAAATAACAAATTGTCCAACACTATTCAAATAATCGAAATTCATCAAACAAACTCACATATAACATGAAATATATTATATTCATCAACTGAATTCACATTGCCTCTAATAAACAAAGTGTCCATTTAAAAAAAATTGGACATAGCTCCTTTGTTTTATTGGACTAACCACCCTCTTAAGGGATAACAACAAATCCAACAATATTAAATGATCTAAAATTCATCTAACAAATACTTCAATGAAACAACTTCATAACAAAAATAACATATATATCAACTTAGGTTCAACGGCTTTAGACGGATCTTTTTCTTCTTCATCATCCTCGCTGAATGATTATATTCCATATCCTTCAAAGCTTTAGATATTCTCGAGACGACAACTTATGGAGAATTTTGACCGAGAATAACTGTATATGCCCGCAATATAGAAAAATTATGTCAAAATTCTAAAAATGTGAGAAAAATAAAATAACCAACTTCTATCAAGGCAAAAACAAAACTTAGAAACTTTTTTTAAGCTATAAAGTGGGATGATCATGCTACCAATCGTGAGCTTGCCACTTAAATAAAAAGAAAGCAGAAAAGATTAAAATAAAAAGAGCAGAGATACCGATGCGGATACCTTTTGAGATATCTTTTCTCAATGTCAATTTATGTACCAACACCAAGGAATTATTGGGGTAAGGGTTTCTTTCCCGGGAGGTTGAGAATCGTGAGGTTGAGGCTTGTGGTGGTTCTCTCAGGATGTTATGCGGCCCAATGGACTCCGTGTTCCAGCATCCAAAATATATTTCCTTCGAGGATCCCAACCGAACACTTGATTAGGCTTCAGGAGTTCCCTCTTACAAAATAAATTTACGATATTAGAGTAAGAATTATCGAATGGTAAGTTATTATAGAACAACCATTCAAACTAACGTCTAACCTAAATTTTATACTTGTCAAAAATCAAACTCAGATTTGTTTTTTCTATAAGATATAAGTAGTGAGAAATTGGGAAACTGAGAAAACACAATATGTGCTGAGAAATAACACAATATTAGAGGTAGAGTACCAAATGATAAAGGATATTTTTTCAGAGAGGATAATTTTTTCAGAAACGATAAATATGTAAAAAAAACTTTTGAGCAAAAACATTCACCATCGTCGGATCTTTCTCCAACAACCAAGCTCATCCTCCCCGCTCTCCAGCTTAATTGTTTCATATCGGAATCTGTAAGATTCGTAGCCTGACCACCTGTCATGGCACCATCGCCTATAATTGTGAGCCTTTAGATCCCATCCCACAGCCATCCCTGTCCACCAAAAAATTCCAAAATATCAAAATTTTGAATAGAAGTAGAATTACGCTTTTAGTTTTAATCAAAGTTATAATACAGACATCTTTCCAGCAAAGGTGACTCCCTCATTACGTAAGCGTAACTATGACCCTCATGTTCAAACATTTTACTAATGCTTCAGCCAATAGAAAATGGGAGTAAATGTTACTCCCGTGTAAAGATGGCCACCAACTCGATTCGTATCTGCAAAAAAAACCAACAAAGTGATTTAAAATCCTCAAAATAAAACCCAACAAATCGAGTTGAGAAATTAATAACTTGAAATGGATTAGATATACATATAAAAAAATGTCTTATTGTTTTGAACACTCACAAAATGTCTTATTGTTTTGAACAATCATCAAGCCACTCGGACAATAATGATCCTTCATCCCTTTAGCTAGTCATCTTATGGAGGAATTGATATTATGCAAGTGATGTATGGAGCTTATATGTAAGTTCAAAGATACTTCTGTATGAGATCTTTCTGTGTCTAATATAAATTAGAAAAATCGAAAGAAATAATTTTTGTAGTACCTTAGTGGGGCTTCTAGGGCTGTACTCGATTCATGTTCTCAAGATCACGGACCTAACATATCTTTTCAGAAAATCCATAACTCACATGGGCTGCAATTCACATTCTTCTCAATGAAAAATAATTCCAGCTGGATAGTTTCACCAACTTATATATGTGTGCACGTGCACGCATTGTACTGCTACATAGATTATGAGCATATTGTAACTGCATCTTGTTCTTTCCATATCTTAAAGATTTGATATTGGAGATGGAAAAGGACTCGAACTTGATAAATTCCCAAGATGGAAGCTTCGGGAACAATGCATCAAGTATCTAGGACCCGTACGTACTATCGTGAATCATGAATCAGTTCCCCAATCACGATTTCCTCCATCACCATTTCTATCACTGGACCTTTCACAATATCAGTCCCGATCACGCTCACGATCGCAATTTCTTTCCTTATCGGAATAATCACTTCTCCTATGTCGAATATCGTGTTCTTTCTCCCTTTTCTTTCTCCATTCTTCGATTTCTTTCTCGCTCCCTAAAATTTCCTCTTCCCTTGATTTCTCCTTTACTTCCTTATACTTTTCTAGAAAATCCCGGATAATCTAAGTTTGAAAGTGAATAAAATCAGAACAAAATAAAGAGCAATTATACATGAGTACATGAGAGGTTACTGTATAAATTGTACACGACGCCTAACCTCAGAGATCTCAGAACTTGAAAACGTCACCAGGGATTTCTCTCTCGGATGGTTGGGGAGTTTCAGTCACACTAGCTGATAGAACACTGAATCTAAAACGACGTGAACTATGAGTAGGTAATGTTCCTGCTAAACAAAGTCGAGAATCAGTACCGCACGGTCATTTTTCCAGGATAAAGTTATATGGCCAAATTACGATTCTCAAGGCTAGATAAAAGGAGTTTAGTTTTTCAGGGAAAGAAAAAATGGTCACTTATAAGAATTAACATAATTTTCCTTACCCATATTCATAGCATAATGAACATGGAAATTGAAGATTGAGAGAGAATTATATTGAACCTTAACAGAAAAAGAAAAATGTAACAGGGCCGGCCCAAGGGGTTTGGGGGGCCAAGGTGAACTCAAAAATGCGTCCATCCATAAACATTAGATTAAATAGATTTAGTTTTTCCCCTTTTTAGGTTGGTGTGCTAATTATTCAAGATATTTTTACTATTAATAAGTAAAAAATTCAACTTGGTATGGAGTTGTGAAAGGAAAGGCCTGATAAATTAGAGCACGTGCATTCAATGATTAAAAAGATAACGCTACGTACATTATGTTGACATAAAATGCTCACAAAATAATGTAGCAACTACTCTGATAACACTATCTAACCAAGGGGAAGTCTTTAACACATTTTGTCTCCAACACTATCTAACCAAGAAATTAGCATCTTCATTTTAGATTCATTAAAATTGTAATATGAGTTAGATTTTATAGTTTAGAAATATATGTATTGACCCTTTTTTTCTTTGAAAAATTGGGCAATTAAATGTATTATTCTGTAGGACAATATATATACATAATTACCCATAATTAAATGGATGTCCGTGCCGTGGGATGAGGGATTGTATCAGAACATTGGCTATAAATAATCCTCATATTGATCGTTATAGGCCTTTTGAGCATCTTTTTTCGCCTTCATAATGGTGAGTAACAACTGGAAATTTGGCTATTATAATCGAAGCGAACTCTAGAAACAGTAACTAACTCTAATAGGCAACAGAGTGAGGGGGACTATAAAGGGGGACTGTAAAGGGGGACTCTAGACACAACTTCTATATATTACATATATCTGGAGGACACAGTAAGGGGGACTGTAAAATAAATTTTCATATTAGTAAAAGAACATCTTCCCCAAAAGTTTGAGGAAGTCTGAAGTCAAACAACACCAACAAATAAATAAGTGTACCTATCAGTTGTTGTGAATCCAGTTGTGTAGGTGATTCCACATCTTCTCCAACCCCCGACTCAACCTTGCAACCCCTGCCTTCTCCAAGCCAGCCCTCCCTCACCAAGCTGCTCCCATCACTCACGCAGATTAAGAAGCCACTCACCCTGACTACTTCTGTCCCCATTTCCTCGCTTAGTATTATAATGAACACTTCCCCTGCTTTTACAATGATTATTAATAATATTGCAATTGAAATGACAACAACACAATTAATAATCTCAAATCACAAATGAATACATATACATAGATAAAAAAATAATTATAACCGAGTATTTACCATTCCAAAAACAACCATTAAGCAAAACCACAAAGTAATGAGTCCATTTCAGAGAAATCAAAAATCTCCTAAGAAATCTGAATTTTAACAAAACATTCAATTTCGAATATAAATGTAAACGAACGGATCTGATGCCTTGATAGCAGCTTCCCAAGTCCCTTCTTAAGCATTTGTAGCTTCTTTGACCTAAACTTGAATCTCTAGGAAAGAAAATTGTACTTTTTCATCTTTTCGCATGTTTGGTTCTTCCACGTGAACTACAAACAGAGCAAGTGCAATCACTTCACATTCATCTTCGTTGAACTCAGCTGCTGCACCGATGGGTGTTTAATGAGGGTGTTTAGATTAAAAACTCGCATTCAAACATGAAAAAGAGAAAAAAAAACCATCAAGACATGGAGAGGGACATATTAAACCTCATACCTATTGTATGGATGCACCAACATCATTAGCCTTTATAAACAAAGAAGAGTGATCTGAGATTTTGAGTTTCATGAGTATAAACTCCAAATAGAGGGTAATGAAGCAAAATTCATAAAAAAGAAAATTAAAAAAAAGGAGAATCATACCTAAAATTATTTCCAAGAGTTATATGAAAACAAAGAACCCGAAACATTTTGAAACCCAATATTACACAGTGTGGGACTATTATTGATACGAAGATTCAAAACTTTCTCATCAAACTATGATAAAAAAGCAGCAGCATGGTTGACTTGTTTGTAGATATTCAAATTGCACATATGGAGAAAAGTAAAATTCCCATTGAATATATATAACATAACACCCAAAGCACACGGAAATACACACAACGATCAACGATTAATATTTATCTTTTGAAATCTTCAAATGGCTTAAAAGAAAGGGTAAAAATGTGTAGATATTAGTGAAGTTAGAAGGCAATCAAACCCCCCAAATGAAGTCCCCCGTGTCTAATGAAACCCCCCATGTTATAAAATGAGAACCACAACTCCAAATCACAACACTACAAACTTGGTAACCACTCATGTCTAATCACAGTGAAGCCCCTCGTGTCTAATGATATTCATATAAGTATTGATAGAAGATAAATAGGTTTAAAACAACAAAAACCTGAAGTGGTTTTGGTAATCCAAAAAAGTCATTCTGATATCAATAAAAACTCAAACAGGAAAAAACTTGCCTCTTACTTTGATTGTGGATGAAACAAGATATATAGATCAAAACCAATGTTTTTCTTAGCTTTCTTAACTTTTTACTTAATCTAAATTCATAGGAATACAAATGAATATGATATTACACATCAAGTTTTGTTAAAGTCATATAGTAAATTAATAGATATATACGAAATATTAACAAATCGGACTACACATTAGAACATACATATATAGGAAATTGACAAAATTACACCCACACTTCAGTTAATACCATAGTTCACCAAACGAATTTACCGAGTAACCCAACAAGCATGTCAAACTTATCCCAAAAGCAGAAATTTTGCATAGCTTCCATTAAAGAGTTGCCACCTATTTGAGTGACTCCAATATTGGTCTTCTTTTCACCAATACTTTAAAATAACTATGCAAATAAAAATAAAGAATGTTAATGAGCTATACTTATTGTTTGGTTCTTTGAATCCAATAAACAATAAATATCAATTCATAAGTTTAAAGAGAAACATATATGTCACCACACCAGTGAAACATAAGCCTCAAACATGTATAAATGCATAGGGAAAATAAAGTTAGTGGCCTCAAAATACGTCGATACAGCATTGACAAATTCTCCAAAACTTAAATATATGGAAATCAAATATTTGATATCAACACCCCATAGACCGCAGTTCACCCACTTAGACCATTTAAGAACCTCAAGCTTCTTCACTAATTCAATAGGGAAAACATGAACGACACACCAATAATTTCTTTGATTTAATACGTTTCAAGGCCTTAATGTTTAGTGAAAGATAAGACTCCAACATGTATAAACGCATAGGGAAAATAAAGTTAGTGGCCTCAAAATAGGGAAAACATGAACGACACACCAATCATTTCTTTGATTTAATGTGTTTCAAGGCCTTAATGTCCAGTGAAACATAAGCCTCAAACATGTATAAATGCATAGGGAAAATAAAGTAAGTGGCCGCAAAATATGTGCAAAACTTAAATCTATGGGAATCAAATATTTGATATCAACACCCAATAGACCGCAGTTCACCCACTTGGACCATTTAAGAACCTCAAGCTTCTTCACTAATTCAATAGGGAAAACATAAACGACACACCAATCATTTCTTTGATTTAATATGTTTCAAGGCCTTAATGTAAGAGCTTTAACATTTCATCGAAACGTATTTTACAAAGAGTAAGAGCATTAATGTAAGAGCCTAAATGTAAACCATTTTACAGAGAGTAAAACGTATTTTTGTGTAAAATATTTTGTGAAAGGAGCATAAGAATTTCATCTATCGATTTACAAAACTTAAAATTTTGAAAAACTACCAACATTTGGATAACCTACCTGTTTCCTTAACACTGCCAATATTTTCTAACACATGCCTATAGCACTCTATCAAAAATCACGTGACATCCGTGACAAAAATAAAAGTATATTATCATTGTAAAAGACCTATAAGGAAGTGAATGATGCATATGATTTAGATCAACTTAACACTTCAAAGTTAGGTGTGGTGTGGTAGCATTCTTTTGTTGAACATAGCTGATTCCGGTATTTGGCCAAAAAGAGATGACAACCTATCAAATAAATATTTAGTGCATCTGTGAGTGAAAAAATTGATACTCAAGTAAATATTTAGAGGTCTGAATCAGAATTTCTTACCGAAGTAGTACATACAAATTAATAATCTGTAGAAGGAAAAATACATGATTAGGTCCCAAAATTGTAGGGAATACCTATTTAGATCCCAAATTGGAGGGAATATCTCTAGTAATTTGCAAAAGGAAAAAAAAAACAAAAAAAACATAAGAAACAAAGCCCCGAGTTCAAAATTTCTTACTGATGTAGTATGTACCTATTTAGATCCAAAAATTAAGGAAAAATAAACAACAAAAACATAAGAATCAAATAAATATTTAGTGCATCTATGAGTAAAAAAATTGATACTCGGGTTCGGGTAAATATTTAGAGGTTTGAATCAGAATTTCGTACCGAAGTAGTACATACAAATTAATAACCTGCAAAAGGAAAAATACATGATTAGGTCCCAAAATTGGAGGGAATACCTATCTAGATCCCAGAATTGGAGGGAATACCTCTAGTAATTTGCAAAAGGAAAAATAAACAAAACAAAAAAAGAAACAAAGCCCTAAATTCATAATTTCTTACCGATGTAGTATGTACCTATTTAGATCCAAAAATTATGGAAAAATAAACAACTAAAACATAAGAAACAAAGCCCTAAATTTTGGATAATGATGATGATGATGTGTGCGTGTGAGAGAATCATCGCGGAGAGAAGCCTAAGAGAGAGAATAAATAATGCCGAGGGGTGAATATAGGGCTTGATAAAGAAAGAGAGGGAGAGAATGAGGGCAAGACGGGTGTGAGCGGGGGTAGATGTCGAGAAAGAGGTGGCACACAACTTGACCGTTAAAATGTGTACACAATTCAAAAACCGTCCTACTTTATATATATATATATATATATATATATATATATATATATAGAGAGAGAGAGAGAGAGAGAGAGAGAGAGAGAGAGAGAGAGAGAGAGAGACTCCTGCACACACTCAAGTTTGCACCCCAAATTTGCACATCATTTTTTTAAAATTGCAAAAAAAATATTTTGATCTGATTTTTTTTTGTGTGATATTTGAACATTTCAAGGGACCCATATAAAAAAATCAGTGCAAAAAAATATTTTTTGCGATTTTAAAAAAATCGGTCAAACTTTCGCAGCTTTTAAAGCTCAAAAATATTTTTTTTAAATTAAAAAAATAGCTGTGCGCCAGCAAGTGTGCAAACTTGGTGTAATACCCCGTATTTTCAAGAATAAATGATAAAGTAATATTTTTGGAATAAATAAAATAAAATTTTGGAAATTGGAATTAATTGGTAAATTTAAATTGTTAATTTCGAACATGAAATTTGTTGCTATGCCATAATTATATGTGTTGAATTTTAGTAGTGAACGTGTATTATAGATGCACGTGTTGTATAAAATTCATAATTGTTGTGTCGTACCATTAAAATATATAAGTTGAAGATAAAATATTTCGGGACACATTTCGGGGGGTATACAGGCTCATTTAAGTGTTTTAAACTTTAGAAATGGTCTCAGGTCATGGGTATATAAGTTGGGAAGCTTTTGAGCTAGTTTGGGTATGGATTCTGGCCCATTTGGGGGTCTAAAACTTGGTCTTTTAATCCAACTCCGGAATAGAGATTAATAAATGATTAAGGGAAGTTAAACCACTCCCCACTATAGATTAGAAAACCTAAACTTAACTGTTACTCCAAGAGAGAAGAGGAGAAGAACCAAAAAGGGGAAAAGGCAAGAAATAAAAAATAAATCAAGGGCCCTTCTTTCACAACATATTAAGGCAAGAATTCTCTTGCTCAATTTATCTTCAAATGTATTTCTTGATGCATTATAATGACCCCTTACGATTTCTGAGATTTAGGACTGATTTTGATGAGTAAATATTAAGCTAAAATCTCATGTATGTAGAGGTTGGATTTTTACATAAATTACAACAAAAAAATCTAAGAATCGGTCTTGAAATTTGATGATAGAAACCGTAGGGTTCTTGAGATCAAAATTGATGTTGACTATATGTAGAGAAATTTAACTCATGTTTTAGATCTGCATATCTGATGTAAAATCCATGCTAGATGCCCCATAAATCAAATTATACATGGTTGGAATGGAGGGATATTTCAGGGTTCATAATCCTTTAATTATGTTAATAAATTTTGGAAATTTGGGAATGAAATCGGGGTTAACATGTGGAATTTATCGTGCTAAGATGATTTACCAAGTATTAGAGACTTAATTACATGTTAATACAATGGAAGAAACCCTTAGAATTAAATAAAGAAATCTCGTATTGGAACTAAGTTGCAGATCTGGGCTACTGTCATAAAACGAATCAATTTGACCTTGGACTGTATCGATTCTGCTAGGCGAATCGATTCGGCTAAGGAACCAAATCGATTCGGACCTGGCAGTTGGGCGAGGTTGGGCCAGAAACTTTTATATAATATTAATGGGGTCCTGTATGGGTTAGCGGGGCAATGTTTGGGGTAGCATGGAATTTATTAAAATTACAGAGGTGGCCCACACATTTATTGAATTCTAAAGGGTTAAAGAATTGGCAAGGAAGTTGGAATTAATAATTAACTAGATGGTCTATTATTAATTGATGTACAATTGTGGGTATGATGTGAGTTCATTTCTAGGGTAATTGTAGAGTAATTACCTACGCATATTATATGGGATAAATAATATGAAATTATGTGTATTTTTGGGACATACCAATATTCGTGGACGGTCCTATCGGCTTGGAGTTTCGTGCGTTCGGACTACGTAGCACACGTCGGCATAGGTAGGCTAGACGATGTGTAGGTCATTTAGGTACTACATATGAGCACCATCTACGAGAGGTGGATGTCGACGCTGGTAGCCCTTGTCATCGCTGTGTAAGGGCCTATGAACGGGTATACTGCGTAGGGAGTACCCCCAATTTATGTGTGTTTTGTGTTGTCCGCTTAGGATAAGAGATTCCTCCGGACTTACTGATAGAGCACGAACGAGACACTAATGGTAGATGCCTTTGTGTGTCTCATATATGAAAGGACATATATATAAACTTCCCAGACTTTAATGAGATTAATTTATTTGTCTAAGATTGTAGACACAAATGGTAAGCCCTTATCATAACTAATGATGGTTAATTTATATGAATATTGAATTGGAATATTGTCACTTATATCCTTGAGGGACTTATTGGGATACGAGTAATATCGCACTTAGTCAAGGCGTGAGATATTTATCACAAGTGAGTGATGGTGGGGAATACTTATTTTGCATCGACTGCATTTATTGCAATTTAAATTGATTAAGTTAATTCTTACAAACCCAGGGCTCTGACCCAATTTTAAATGTTTCCCCCCGAGGTGCTCCTAGACAATGATAACAGGATTGTTGCTGTATCAGTCTTGAGATGTCTTTTGCTTACCATCTCTTGAGATTCATTGGCTCTAGTATAGGTGATTTTCCGCTATGGTTGCTTATTTCATTTGAGACACTTGTAAGGGCATAATCCCTAGACTCCTTTACATTATGTTGAGTGGAGATATTTACTTTCTTGTCAAATTCATTATTTACTTGGTATTGATTTTGGATTTCTTTATTTTTATAGAAATATTCATTGAATCATAATTGTGGGCCTTAAATATATTGTTTATATTACGCTGTGATGAGAATGGTATAAATTGATACACAAGCCCTATCTTCGGCGTATCATGCCTGGACAGCCTTTACGTGAGAAAATAGGTGTTGTTACAGTTGGTATCAGAGCACGTTTCTAGTGTACTTAGGATCTGTGTTGTGTTCATTACAATCTGCGTTGCGTTCTTTAATATGTATAGCTTATGCTTAGGGTTCATTGTATTCTTGCGTAATACTAATTTGAACCTTGTTTGCTTTCAAATGGCAAATGGACAAAGGGGTAGATCGAGGCGTGTAGCCTCACCTGCTGCCAAGGAAGAGGTTCACCCGAAGCCACATCAGGAGCCATAGGCCCCACAGTTGATTACACCCACAGAAATTGCCGCCATTGTGTCTCAGGAGGTTTCTACGACTATTGTAGTCATGCTCCAGCATTTCCCATCGCCACAGGCATAGCAGCAGCCACCACCACCACAACAGGTGGCTATACCAACTCAGGAACCAGGTTATATGTGGGACAGGGCAAGGGAGGCCTTTGTTAAGGGTCAACCTCCAGAGTTCGCAGACAGTTTGGATATATTGGTGGTGAGTAGGTAGAAGAAGGACATAAAGAGATATTTACGTATGGTAGAGTGCACACCCATACAGAAGCAGATGCTAGCATCATTTCAGTTAGTGGGGGCCGCACTTCAGTGGTGGGAGGCGGTTATGACAATTGCAGAGAGAGACAATTTGACTATTGATGGGTTTTGGGAGAGGTTTGGAGGGAAACACTTTTCCTTAGCCATGCAGTTTGAAATGAGGAGCAAGTTTATGGAGATAAAATACGAATGTCGTACCATGGCAGAGTAAGAAGAGGAGTTTACCTCCCTTTCATACTTTGTAAAGGATGATGTTAGCACAGAGCAGAGGATGATGAACATGGTTATAGTGGGATTAGCCTGGCACATCAGGAAGGCTCTTCTGGGGAATCCAACTTTTACCATGTACAATCAAATGGTGAATGCCTCACTTCTCCACTGTCAGGATCAAAGAGATTTCGAGAAAAGGGTGATAAACGCCATGGAACTGATTTGTCGAGCCAGCAGGGCAGGACGAGTGGGGGTAGTGGATCCGGGGCCCAGCAGTTTATGGGTGCTTCATCCATAGATCATCATAAGAGGTTCAGGGGTTCCGATGGCCAAAACAGACAGGGCTAGCAGGGCCAGGGGAAGTCAGGATAGGACCAGCAGTACATAGACCATTAGGGCCAAGGCCAGCAGGGTTGACAGCCAGAGCGGTGCCCGTTCCAAGGGAATTGTTACACTTACGGGGAGAAGGGGCACACGTTGAGGCTATGTCCTCGGGGTAATCAGATAGCTTAGGAGTAAGGGGTCAGAGGGGACATTAGGTGCCACAGGGATAACGCCCACCGTTTCCATCTCCAAAAGTTACCGCACCAATCACCCCAACACCCGTAACCCCACTTCAGGGGCAAAAACCACTCCAGTACGGTTGGGTTTATCATATTGCAGCCGCAGAGGGGCCAATGCTAGCTCATGTAGTTGAGGGTATGTTCCCTATCTTTGGACACGTAGGTTGCATTTTATTTGACACGGGGGCATCCCACTCTTTTATTAGCACGGGTTTTGCACAGGAGACTGGGATGGTAGATCTTGCTTTTGATATTGTGTTACATATAGATTCACCCATGGGTAGAGGGGAACCAATACGTACAGTATGTCGGGGTATCGGGATTGAGATAGGGAGACTCACTTTTGTAGCTGATTTATTAGTACTTGATATGCATGAGTACAATGTTATTTTAGGGATGGATTGTTTAGCTACTTACAGGGCATGTGTTGATTTTTACGGGAGGTCCATCGTCTTTACCATTTCGGGGTAGGAGATGTACTTAGTTGCGATGCCGCACCCCAGGGGTGGGTCGAGCATGAATTTATATTATATTGAGGAGGAGACTTCCTCAGAGGTCGTGGTGACGGTGGATTACATCCCGGTGGTTAATGAGTTTTCAGATGTGCTTGGGGAGATCCTATAGGCTTACCACCTAGTCGGGAGATAGACTTTGTGATCGACTTGGTCTCGGGCACTAGGCCCATTGTACGTATACCATACCGGCTGCTCTGGAGATGTGGGAGCTTCGGGAGAAGATTGAGAAGTTATTGGGAGAGGGGTTTATCAGGAGGAGTACTTCACCGTGAGGTGCTCCAATTCTGTTCGTAAAAAAGAAGGACGTACCCCCAACAACTTTTTATCGACTATCGGGAGTTGAACAAAGTCACTATATGGAATAAATACCTGTTGCCACGTATTGATGATTTGTTTGACTAGCTGAGGGGTGCTGCGTATTTTTCAAAGATTGACTTGAGATCGGGTTACCACCAGTTGAGAGTCCGGGAGCAGGACACCTCAAAGATAAATTTCCTTATGAGATATCGATCGTATGAGTTTTTGGTGATGCCATTTAGGCTAACCAACCCACCATCATTATTTACAGACTTAATGATTAGGGTGCTCAGAGATTTATTGGATCGGTTCGTCATCGTTTCTATAGATAATATCCTGATTTATTCTCGATCTATGGAGGAGCACGCAGAGCATTTACTGGTGGTCTTACAGACTCTTCAAGACCATCAGTTGTATGTGAAGTTCGAGAAATGCGGGTTTTGGTTGAAAGAAGTGCAGCTCTTGGGCCACATTATGTCTGAGCGGGGTATATCCATGGACCCGAGGAATGTTTCTGCAGTGATGGAGTGGGGACAACCCACTACACCCATATAGGTACGTAGCTTTTTAGGACTGTTCGGGTACTATCAATTCAGTCAGGGGTTCTCCAAGATAGCCGGGCCCTTAAAAAATTTGACGAGGAGGGGAGTACCATTTGTATGGGATGCCATGTTCTAAAAATAATTTGATGCGCTGAAGACTAAATTGACAACGACACCTGTCTTGGCATTACCTCGAGCAGGGATAGACTATAGAGGCTACACAGATGCGTACTTACCGGGACTTGGAGGGGTTTCGATGCAGGAGGAGATGCTGATAGCTTATGCTTCTCGGAAGCTTAAGCCTCACAAGGGGCATTACCCCACCCACGACTTGGAGTTAGCAGTCGTGGTGTTTGCAGTGCGAGTGTGGAGACATTATCTCCTAAAGGAGAAATTTCATCTTTTCACGGACCACAAAAGCCTGCAGAATTTGTTCACACAACGGGAGTTTAACATGAGCCAGAGGTGGACGGAGTTTCTAAAAGACTATTTGTTCGACATTCATTACCACCCGGGGAATGCGAATGTTAGAGAAGATGATTTGAGCTATAAATCGATTTTAGAGTTAGCGGCAGTGTGCAAGGAGAAGTGGAGTTCACTTCGTGGGGACGATGACTTGACCCATGCGTTTATGGAAGTTCTCACCATCACCCCCGAGAACATCATTCAGGCAATGAAGGCAGAGGCAGAGGCAGAGGCAGAGGCAGAGGCAGGAGATTAAATTTGCCAGGAGAGGGTGAGACAGTTATTATCCGGGGGGTGGAGCATTAGTCCAATGGGTCGGATGGTGGTGTTAGGTTCCAGGGCAGATTAGTCGTCGCAGATGATGAGGAGTTGAGACGAGCTGTTATGTCAGAGGCTCAGAGTTCACTTTTTACGGTACATCCCAGATGAGATAAAATGTACCAAGATGAGATGCCAGTATTGGTGGGACGGGATGAATATGGACATAGGCAATTTTGTGTCTAGATGTGCCATGTGTCAACTGGTAAAGGTTGACCATCCGCGTCCTGCGGGGGTGTTATAGCCTTTGGAAATATCGACGTGGAAATGGGAGAGAATTTCCATGGACTTTATTACTGGGATACCTACATCACAGAGGGGGCACGATTCTATTTGGGTGATCGTCGACTGACTGACGAAGATGGCTCACTTTTTACCGATCCGGACATATTACAGTTTTGAGCAGTATGCCAGAATTTTCCTTACAGAGACTGTGAAGTTACACGGGAGTACCGCTCAATATTATACCAGACAAAGACATAATGTTTGCGTACCACTTTTGGAGGAGCTTTTAGCACGCTTTGGGGGTAGAGTTGAGACTGTGCACCTCATATCATCCTCAGATCGATAGGAAGACAAAGAGAGTGAATTTGATGTTGGAGGACATGTTACGTATGTGTATTTTGGATTTTTAAGGGAGCTGGGAGTAGTACCTGCCTTTGGTGGAGTTGCGTACAACAATAGCTACCAGTTCATAATTGGGATGACACCAATTGAGGCACTCGATGGGAGACCTTGATGTTCACCCTCATGTTGGTTAGAGGTGTGGGAGAACAAGTTACGTGGGCCATATTTCATTCTAGACACCTCAGATAAGGTAAAGATGATTCGGGCTAGGATACGAATTGCCCACGATAGGCAAAAGAGTTACGTGGATGCGGTTCAAAGAGACTTAGACTTTGATGTTGGGGATCAGGTGTTGATTAAAGTGTCTCCCATGAAGGGAGTGATGAGGTTTGGAAAGAAAGGGAAGTTAGCTCCCCGATACATGGGACTATTCCCTATTTTGGAGAGGATTGGTCCCGTAGCATATCGGTTGGGATTACCGAACCACTTGCAATAGATGCATGACATTTTCCATATATCGACACTACGGAGATTCCTTAGAGATGAGACAGCATACCATTACATCGACATTGACGAGATAGAGCTCCATCCAGACGCCACTTATGAGAAGAGACAGGTAGCCATTCTGGACAGTTGGGAGCACCGACTTCGATCCAAGGTTGTTCCTTTACTTCGGGTACAGTGGGGACACCATCGGGAGGACGAGTCAACTTTGGAGAGGGAGGACGACATGCACACGAAATATCCTGAACTCTTCTATGTAGGTATGCGTCACACCAAGCTTAATTCTAGCATCAGCCACCACCAAAACTAAGTTGGGTGCGAGTAAATAAAATACCATTTTTAGCAAGAGACAGATATGAGACAAAAAAATCCATCCACAAGATAAATAATTGAATCAATCCCAAATGATAATAACAACTAAACAATAAAAGATCCATCACATGCTAAAACTTTGAATAAATCCAATCTCTAATCATGATTTAATTAAAAACTAAATATAACCAACTGTGAAAAAAATCCAACTGAAATCCTCTAACAACTTTGGAACCGAATGGCCCAATAGAAAACGCAAATGATGTTTCATAATGAAATACGATTGAAAAGAAAGTCTAAGCTAAATAAAATAATAAAAATGAAGTAGACTCCAGCTGCATCTCCAAATGATAACTCCGAAAATCCTATGCAGCTACTCCAGTACTAATACCTGAAAATATTAGTCAACGCACGAGGTCAGAGCCCCGAGCATGAATACACACTACTCCTCTCAAATAGGGTCCATGAACCCAAACAATAACGTTTGATGCGATAAATATCACAATAGAGTATTTTAATTAAACGAGTAATTTAAACGCGGGAAAGATAAATTACTAACTACCCCCAGAGATTCTTATAAAAATCACACCAATATATTTTAATTATCCCACTGCCCCAAAGTGTTAATTGAATTCAATTAATCCAACGTTATCATTTATCTCAATTTTATTATCCATTACGGTACGTTCGCAATAAATTCTATACAATACGCAATTCCCCCTCGCCATAGCCAGCCAACCCATTTAAATTGTCAGCCCTGCACATTATACACGAGGTTCCACACACGACACGTCTTCTTAGCCAGCTAGCCCATTTAAACTATCAGCCCTGCACGTTATTCAAACGTCACACACCCACACGTCGCAATAGCCAGCCAACCCGTTTAAACTGTCGGTCATGCATGTTATTAACGATGCCAATATATTTTAATACCCGTTTTATTATCTTAAGTATTAAATTCCTAATTTTTTAAATTTATAAATTTCCCCCACCCTTATTGTCGATGTGAGATCCTAAAAATACTACTTAGTCCCATACCTAAGGGTCCCCAAGTTATCAATACGTCCGACCCTATGTATAGGATAAATTTCTAACATAAATCTCGACCTAGTCACGTATCTAGATTAGTGTAACGACGATAAAATATCGAAAATCAGCATACCCCCGATATGATAAAATCGCGATAATCTACCCTCACTAGTCCCATACCTAGAAGGCGTAAATCATCAAAAGGCCTACCCACTAGTCCCATACCTAGAAGGCATCCTAAAATATAAGGAGACCAAAAATACCCAACAACCCGCCATCACAATGGCAATTTAATAATACCAACAAGTCACACAAACCAACATAATTAATCAATGTACCAAACTATGCATGATAGTCCAATTCAATTAAATCTTAATTTAATTTTCACATCGTCATATATACCCAATTAATCCCATTTAATTATTTGAAATTAAATACATCGAGATTTCATCATTTATACATCATAATTCCAATTTCAATATCTCAACACAAATTACATGAGTTATACGCCCCCAAATTCATTTAAATCAAAACTAAGGTTTTTCTACATGCAACCTACACCAGTAAAATCCAAAATCCACTTATAAATCCTATGTACCCAAGGGTTATGAATATTATTCATATTGAAAGATTTTATAAAAACAGTCCCAAAAATTGTTATCATTATTTCTAATTAAGTCACTAATCTCTTTTAGAAAAAAACACGATCAAGGGTTTAGGCGACACTTAAAATGCATAATACTAAAGGAAAGGAATAGATTATTCATGCATGAGATTAAGATGAAGAAATTTTTACTACACGGTTGAATTCCTCTTGAAAAATTAGCAAAGAGACGTTCTTGAACAATGTTGAGAAAACCCGGTTTAAAGCTTCAAAACTTGGATTGAAAATAGTTCTCCAATGGAGTTAAGGTTTTGAGGGAGGAAGAAGATGTAAAAGAGGAGATTGCTGCTCTTAGGGTTTAGAAGAAAGTTTTTTAAAAGTCCTAAACCCATCACTTTATTTATATACCAAAAAGAATCCGAGTCCTAATCAAATACAAACACTCAAAAAATTATTACAAACGATCGGACCGTCAAAATGGCTTGAAATTTTAATATATTGTAGCGAACAGCGAGACAGAGCTTCTATAAAAAATTTAGCTCGATCGGGTGATCAGATTTCTAAAAATATCATTTTTTCCTCCTTAACTCGGATCCTCCCCCAATTTTTATACATAAACTTATAATTTCCAAATTTTAATCTCGATTTAAATTCCACTTAAAACCTTATTTTTATATATAAAAACCAACATATTTAATTACTAAGAATAACTAAATCCAGAATTTTATTTTTTTCTCGAATTTCCCAATGAATTAATTTAATTAAGTATTAAAAACATGGGGTGTTACATGCTTCCCCACTTGCAAAGGAATTTCGTCCTCGAAATTAGACGAATCATGAACATCAAATTTAAATTGCAAAACCTAAAATAAGTCTCACATACGCCTACTCATTGAAAGCCAAAATTGGGCGCTCATATACCCAATCCTACGCGCACCTACCCCACGAACAACAAAATAACACACACACACACACACACACATATATATATATATATATATATATATATATATATATATATATATATATATATATATATATATATATATATATATATATATATATGAAAGTAACGGCGTACCGTACGCTCTCGCAAATCGCCACTCGATTCTATTTCTGATAATCTTCGCAACACATAAATGCTCAAATCAAATCACATCGCTGCATCGATATAAGACATACCCAAAATTTATACTAATGATCTTCCAAATAATTAACGTCTCCAAAATCAACTCTAAGGATCCTCACATCAAGCTTACTAATTCTAAACTCAATGCCTACAACGTCCTTAACATAAAATTCCATATCTCCAAGAAACACATCTAACACATATGTTAGACCCTATACCTTAAGGAGTGCGAATCAATAAAGGGAATCAAAGATCGATAACACGGAAGCTAAACGGACTCACAATCTACGAGACCTAAGACCATGCTCTAATACCATCTGTCACACCCCTCTTAATTCTAGCATCGGCCGTCACCAAAACTAAGTCGGGTGCGAGTAAATACAATACCATTCTTAGCATGAGACAAATATGAGACATAAAAAAATCCATCCACAATAGTTCAAAATCCGGATATGCTTGAGAATGGATAGACGCGGTGAGGTGAGGCTTGGTGACTCATTGATGTTTTGTTGAGAAATTAATATTGATATAATGCTTGAGTATTGTATTTGATTTGTATACGCGGATTCGTATTGTTGCGATTTATTCATCGTGATAATTATTTTTGAGCATCTATTCCTGTCATATTGTGTACTTCCCCATATTTTCTTTTAGTGGCAGGCTAGCGTGGATTGGGATGCTATGGACTATTTTGGAGAATTATTTTAAAGCTTGGCTTGGAAGATTTATTTTTGATGTAATAATTAGTGGTGAAATTTTTAGTTGGAGAATTTTATATTCGAGAGACTTTATTGTAATCTTTTTGTGGGAATAGAAATTGTGGATTTATTTCATTTAAACTCTGGACATTTAGATGCTCTATACTTGTTGATTGTTGGATTTAGTTTAGTTTTATCGTAGTAGCACGCCGCGTGTCTCTTTTCGGGTGCGCGGGGTGTTACAGTATGTACTTTCCTTGATTCCGAGGATGGAATCCTGTTATTAGGGGGAAGAATGTAATACCTTTTATTTTCAAGAATAAATGATAAAGCAATATTATTGGAATAAATAAAATAAAATTTTGGAAATTGGTATTAATTGGTAAAATTAACTTGTTAATTTTGAACATGAAATTTGTTGCTATTCCATAATTATGTGTGTTGGATTTTAATAGTTAACGTTTATTATAAATGCATGTGTTGTAGAAAATGCACAATTGTTGCGTGGCACAATTAAAACATATAAGGTGAATATAAAATAATTCGAGACACATTTTGAGGAGTATACGAGCTCATTTACTTTTTTTAAACCTTTACAAATGGTCTCAGGTCATGTGTATATAAGTTGGGAAGCTTTTAGGCTAGTTTGGGTATGGATTCGGGCCCATTTAGGGATCTAAAACTTGGGCTTTTAACCTAACTCGGGAATAGAGATTAATAAATGATTAAGGGAAGTTAAACCACTCCCCACTATGGATTAGAAAACCTAAACGTAACTGGTACTCCAAGAGAGAAGAGGAGAAGAACTAAAAAGGGGAAAAGGCAAGAAATCAAAAGGAAATCAAGGGGCTTTCTTCCACAACATATGAAGGCAAAAATTATCTTGCTCAATTTATCTTCCAATGTATTTATTGATGCATTATAATGACCCCTTATTATTTCTAGGATTTAGACTGATTTTGATGAATAAATGTTAAGATAAAATCTCATGTACGTACAGGATGGATTTTTACATAGATTACAACCCAGAAATCTAAGAAGTGTTCTTGAAATTTGATGATGGAAACCGTAGGGTTCTTGAGATGAAAATTGATGTTAACTATATGTAGAGGTTTTTAAATCATGTTTTAGATATGTATATCCGATGTAAAATCGATGCTAGATTCCCCATAAATCAAATTATACATGGTTGGAACGGAGGGATATTTCTCGGTTCATAATCCTTTAATTACGTTAATAAATTCTAGAAATTTAGGAATGAAATCGGGGTTAACATGTGGAATTTATCATGCTATGATGATTTACCAAGTATTAGAGAGTTAATTACATGTTAATACAATGGAAGGAACTATTAGAATTACCTGTAGAATTAAAGTAAGAAATCCCGTACATGTTAATACAATGGAAGGAGACCTAGAAGTTTTGTATCCTGCATACACCTTGTGGAGAATGTATCTCCTTGGATGAATTATGAACCCGAAGGGATCACGACTGAAGAACAAGGATGGAGGCTGATCGGTGGATACTGAGGGTGGATCGCCACCTGAGGATGACTCTGGATTAATGCATTTTCTTTAGAGGTTCTACGAAGACACTATGTGTTATGCTTGCGGGTTTACCAAGTAGTCTGTATGTCAAAAGTCTTGTAAACTCTCTAAGGTACTGATTAAAATGTTTTTCCCTGTAAAGGGATTTTTCCTTAATCTTTGTGTTCTGTGCATGTATAACTTAATCATTATATTTAGAATACATATTTTCATTCACATCATATTTAATCAAAAATTAAAATTTGTTTAAAATTGAATTTGTATGCTTGGGGATTAAATTGTTAAAAATACGAAAATAGATTTTTATTTGTGACCATCCTTGCCGAGCGTGTTCATGCGCTTACACCTAGGAAATATAGAATTATAATGAGGGGCTTAAGAGGTCACTCATACACTCACAAACACTTACACAACTCACATCTAGTAAAATGGGTGAGCAGTCAAGGCACTACTCATAAAGTAATTTTGAAAATCAATAATGGCGAGTGGCTCTCAAGACTGCTCACAAGTTTTCAAGATTGTTTACCAAGTCACCGTTTGAAATATTCACAAAATCATACTTTTTGGCGCTATGCCCAACATATTTTCTTTTTGACTTTGGTTGCCACAGATGTCGGATGTCAGAGACGACAACGACAAATAGTAAAATAGGATAAAAAGTACTACTCAGATATTGTGGCAAGCGAATATCCTTTTAGCGCAAACACCACATCAACCCTAATGCTTAGTTATAAGTAGAGAACTTGGGTAAGGTCAAATAATGACTATAAGTTGAGCACTGTTACTTTACACAAATTCACTCCATGATCTCTTCATGGTACTTGAAGTGCTTGTCTCTTCACTCTTAAAGAATCATCACTCTAAAGTGATTCTATTCTTTTTGTTCCTATTAAAAAGTTCGTACTTAATCATTGTCTTCCTCATATTGCAATCAAAAAGTTTTCATTATTTTAAAAATGTTTGTTTTTAATTTACTCCCTTCTCTTGAAACTTTGAACACCTTGAAGGTTGTTTTGATTAGAGCGGGTCACGCCTCACCCTTTTAGATTATTCATAGACCCCAGTACCACTACCTTATACGTTTGGCGACTCCGTTGGGGAGGTATTATCATTACCATGGAAAAATAAGGTTATAAAATTTCAATCCAGTCGGTAATGGAGTTCATATCTATCAGATGACTAAAGAGGAAGTTGAGATTATAGAATCAAGAGCTCCTACTCCTTTAGGGCCAGACGAGCATATCAGTAGCCGCGCCACTGAACAGAATTAACCTTATGAGTATGCTCTTTGAATTTTTAAGACAACACAATGTGGACGTGGCCAGTTTAGGCCAAGCTTGTGTGACACTAACGATGGCATCTTTTAGAGGAGAAGTTGTAATGGAGATGCCTCCATCTAGAAGAATGGCAATGGAGTAGGCTACGACTCCAGTAAGCTCATCGGATGCAAAGAAAGTAGAGACGGAGGAATCAACCTCCAAATTCTTCACGATGTAAGAAGTGAAAAAGTTTCTCTCCTCCTAGAAAGAGTCACCTCTTATGTATGAGTAATTTCAGAACCCCTATCCAGATAGTATCAATGAAAAATTATACCATGAGGGGTACATTCCTCCCAAATTAATGAATTTCAACGGGAGAGGTGAAAATTCTAGGGCATATTTCAAGAGGTTCATGGAGTATCTTGGAGTGAATGGAAATGATAAGGAGTTGAAGTTGAGGGAGTTCTAAAAAATTGTAAGGACAAATTTCCAATGGAGTAAATTTGTATGTAATTGGCATAATGCCAGACAAAACATTTTGAGTCATAGGATAAACATTGTATCGTAGATCCCATAAGCCTATGATGTTGTTTGGTGAAGACGTAGCAGCCAAACTTCAAAAGACTACATATGTCGTGCCAATTTTGTCTTCACGTATACCGATGATCTCGCAGGTATGTATGAATAAAATTTATGAATCCTTGGAATATTTTATTAAGGGTGTTATGTTTAAAACATTTGGAACTTATTTTAATATCTTTTTCACAAAATATTTTCCCGAGTTTACTTTATCTGAGGTAAATTTTTTATTTTTCAAAACTCGATCACCTCGTTCAAATGATATGAGAAACTCGTTCAATTTGAAGCCTCGTTCAAACTTTTCTTCAAACTAACATCGATCGATGGCGTACTATTTTGACTCTTTTGATACTCGTTCAAAGCTGGTTCAAACGAGAATGTGTTATCGTTTAAACGAACTTGGAATTTTATTCTAATGAGATGCTATTCTCATTTGTACGAGATTCAAAGGCTTTCGAATGATCCATTACCTCAATTTTTTTATAAAAGGCGTGTTAGACCCAGATTGATTCAGAACTTTTGAGAACTTTTGACGCAAACGTAAAACAAGCATGTTTACAAAAGTTCCAACTCCCAAAGTTTCACCCTTTGTTTATAAGATCCAAGATTCTTAAATTATATACTTTGGGATCTTGTTTGTGCACTTTGTTTATTTCTTCCATCATAAGAAGAGCCTAGACTCCGTATGTTCTGATTGCGGTGAAAAAGCGATGGATTTCATGTTTCGAATCGTAGACGGTTGCTGAGCTGCGTTGGTGGATACCGAGGTGCACGTGGACTCGTGTACTGTGGACACTTGCGTGGGTGGACTCCTATGTTGCACTGTGGAGGAGTGGTTAAGGATAGAATAGCATTAAGGCTTATGGGGGATCGAGTCATTGTGTAATTCTACTGTCTATTCTTTGTAAAACTATATCATAGTGATTTTCTGGCTGGACCGTCCGAGGTTTTTTCCCTTAGTGGTTTATTCGTACATCGGAGTCTTGCGGTTTAATGCTATCACCTAGATGCATGTTTTGGTTAAAAATACAAAATTTTGTAAATCGATTTTCACAAGAACATTTTAATGGTTTAGTTGGGAGATTTTGTTTAAAAAGGTTCAATGTTTAAAATTGGAAAAACATAAAAATATTGGACTTGTGTTTATTGGAACCATCATTGCTCAAAGAACACTTCATAAGGGCATTCTCAATTTGTTATCTGAGAAGGTTATACTTAACAATCATGTGATCCTAATTTTTCAAAAAGGTTTTTCGACTGATACCTACTTTAAAAATTGGTATCAGAGCCTTATACACTAAGTTATTATGTAGATCTTTATCCAATGTTGTTAAGGGTGGTTTAATTATTCTTCTCTCTTGGTTTGTTTTTCCTTCTCGATGGATTCTCATAGTGTTAAGTTTTCCAATGTGTTTAGTGATGATGAGTTTGATATTCGAGAGAAGTTTAATGAGCTTCATAACCGTATTGAAAATTTATCTCATTTGAATTCGAAGTTTGAAAAAAGAATTAAAATTCTTGAAAAAGTTTTTTTAAAGTTGAACTTGATTTTTTACAAAATATTCGAACTCAAAGGGATATTCTTTGTGAGAAGCTCATGGAAACAATCTGTGATCTTAAAACTTTAGAAGTGTCCACGAAAGAGAGTGAGGATAGAGTCCAGGTTTTAGAGAAGAAATAGAGGACTCTAAATTTTTGAGGGTGTGAGTTTGTGCCAATAAAGATAATGTTAGTTTAATTAATGATTTTAAGGCACGACAAAAGATTCTTTGGGATAAGTTCACTTATATCGAGGGGGAGCGAGATAAATTTCTTGGAATAATTGAAATTTTAAAAAGGAGTCCCTAAGAATTGCGGAGTCTAATTCTTTGCGCGAGTCTAAAATTTTGAAGCTAAAATATGATTAAGAAGACTCGAGTAATGTTTTTAGTAATGGTACTAGATTATCTAGTTCTAATGCTTCCGTTGCGAAAGCCGAAACTATCATTTGTTTTAGAGAGTCAACCACATCCAAGGGTGTTAGAAAATGTCTACTCGAAGGTCCCATTCCTCACCATGTCCATACATGCACACACCGTGGTAGGAAAGGGCACCTTAGGCATTTTTGTTATGGTCTTAGAAAAGACCATAGCAAGTTGAAATCTAGTGTCCCCTTGGTTCCCAAGATCTGAAGCATTAGATATACATCTAATTGGGGTTAGGAAATTCGTTTTAGAGGCTCTAGATGTTAGACTAGTTAATTCTGGCATGCTTGCACATGACTCTTCCCATGCTATATCTTATGGGTGATTGCTTGCATGATTATGTTTGTCATACTCTAGTTGTGCTTCATGATTTATGTTTTCTAGTGTTATGACATGTGTATCTTTTGTATTATATTTTTTCTTTTATTAAAAAAATACAAAAAGATTTTGGTTTGTCTTTTGAGTTAGAGTTTGTAAAAATTGGTATGGTATTTTTTTCTTTGAATTTTGTTTATAAAAACTAAAAAAGATTTTTGGTTTTTGTGTATTTTAGTTTTACACAATTGGTGTGGCATATTGGTGTGTTTGAATCCAACTCACTTCGTACTTTGCATTTGGCTAGGAAATTTGATTATGATTTTAGATACTTAGATTGTTCTTAACCAACCATGTTTGCATGGAGTTGTATCAAGATTGATTTTCTTTATGGATTCAATTTTATATATGCCTTCACAAACACATGCACGAGCTTTTTGAATTCTTAACTTCACATGTATATTTGATCTTTGTGAGATGTTCTCCTATAAATTTTATCATCTACATGCTTTGTGACTATAGGAGATTTATGCATGTAAGAATCGTTGCCCGTAAGACTTATATGTTTAGGTTAAAAATTATGAGTGAGCACAAAAAAGGGCTACGAAAGACAGGTTGTCTTCGCGTGAAAGCCACCGTTGGCAAGACCCCAAGAAAGGATTAAAGGCAGTAAAAACATACAAAATTGCCAAAATGGGGCCAACTTTTTTTTTTGATTATTCAATATAAATAACTTCAAAATAATTAAGTTTAATATAGAAATTAATTAATTATTTATCTTTTGTGAGAGTTTAGTTAAATATCAATGAGTTTACACAATGAATCCTAATTATGTTTATTTTTTCATGACACTATTGATTTGTAGAATCATCAAAATCTAGGTTTATGTGAATTGGGTTTGTTCTGTTCATTAAGTTCACCTTTATTTGTCACTTGTGGCTAAAGATTATTAGCTTGATAAAGTTTTGTGGTCAATTGAGAACATCTTGAACGTATTTGAGTGTTTGGGTCATAATTAATTTATATCTAGTTCACACCCATTCATTCCATTCCACATGTTATACACATCGATACTATGCTAGTGTGTAAAGCTTTTATGTTTTGTGTCATGTTTTGTGGTCGTTTATACCCGCGAAAGAATTAGGAAGATGGTTCAAACCAAAATTCCAAATTTTAAACTTTTTACAAAAGTTAACCAAATTTTAATTTCTTCAAAATTAAAACAAGATTAAACATAAACAATTATTTGGATTTATACTTAAACAAAAATTTAATCCAGTTCAAGTTAAGATTATGCTAAACAAACTTAAACGTGCAATTTTACAATTTAAATATTGCAACTTGAATTAAATTAAATTAAAATTACCCAAATTAATTTAGCACCAAAATTAAATGAGTAATGTGATTAAGCCAAATTTTATCTTTTTAAGCCTAAGCATGCATCTATGTGATTTTTTCAAGATAAAATAAAACAATCACACAACGCGGCGATGTACAAGGAAAACCCACTACGAAAAAAACCTCGAACGACCTAACCTCAAATCCACTAGGTATGGTTTTACATAAACAAGACAAAAGACTTACTTCCTCGACTCAACTCCCTCTCAAGCTTTGACGCTTATTCTTGCTTCTTCCTCCTCCTAGTTGATAACTTCAGAATCCACCGTCGTCTCAGAATCCACCGATGGGGCGAATCAACCGTCAACAACACATGAAGCCTTTCTCCATATGCGTACCGTAAATCTTCAACAAACGAACTCCTTCATAGGAAACTTCTCTTTATGGGATGGGAAAAATACCCGGTGCCAACAATGTTGATCTCAAATAAATATATATATTGAAACTTGGTTCATGATAAACTATGGGTGTAAACTTGTATGTTTTGGTTGAATTTAAACCATGAAAATATCAACACAAAAATGGAACCTTTGGATGAATAGTATTTTCTCTCACGGTGTTACAAAATATCTCAAAAGTTACTTTGAAAAATGTCTTCCCGTACTATAAAAATCAAGTAAAAACAAAGTAGGGAAGTGGGAGGTTGAAATAAAAAACTAGATTTCCACACAGGTCATTCGAATGACATTTTGATGTCGTTCGAACGACACCCTTTGAATGAGATCTAACGAGAAAACTGAGAAATATTGTTTGAATGACGTCAATCAAACGAATTCGTTCGAACGAGCTTCTAATGAGAAAGTAGAGAAAATGTTAAAATCTCTTTTGATCAATGTCGTTTGAATGAACTGGGATTCTTGTTCGAATGAGATCCCAGTTTCGTTCGACTGACTTTTCAGAAAATCCAAAACTCCTTTTAAAGCCTAAAAACTTTTATGTAAAGATTTAAAATGATTTTCTGATAAAAATATAAATTCCTTATGACAAAAGATTTATAAAA
The DNA here is from genome assembly GCA_949130495.1 of Sambucus nigra. Classification (NCBI taxonomy): domain Eukaryota; kingdom Viridiplantae; phylum Streptophyta; class Magnoliopsida; order Dipsacales; family Adoxaceae; genus Sambucus; species Sambucus nigra. The sequence goes on along the minus strand of OX422223.1, from coordinate 436,030,636 downwards.
AGACACCCATAAAAAATAACCAAGTCTCTATATATATTAAATGCATTCATACCTTTAGAGACTTTGGAAAAATCAAATGTTGAGGAAGGTATGATGAACTTCAATTTAAACTTGGCCACTATGTCTTCAACACAAACTTCATAGGCTTGAAAGGTACAAACTTCTATCCTATGACACAATTAGTTTAGTCCAGAATTAAGGCAACACCACAAATGACTCAATTGGAAATTTTTCCTTACAAATCTCCCCCTTTGGCTATTTCGTGACAAAACCAAAAAAATCCTATGGGACATCAAGCTCTACTAAAAATATACAAACCCTCCCAAAATAAAATTATAGACGCTTGACTAGACACATAGAATTATATGCTTTGGCGCTTAAAAAGTTTGCCACTTAAGTTGAAATTCTGTACACTTAAATGCACCATTAAACGCATTGGTAATATAAGAATATTAAATTGTATAAAATTATATAATTAAATTCGCCCCCTTTGTCTAACATGAAATACTTAAGAAAGTCGCGCGTCTCCCCCTAAGTTAGTTCTCCCAAATTAAAAAGGTTTAAATGCCATTTCTCCCCCTTTTTGTTCATGAATAGACAAAGTAATGTGCGTTAAATAACCTATTTCTCCCTAATTAAATCAAATTACCCCCTAAATGAAACAAGGGATAAGAATAATAGAAAAACAAGTGTATCATGCAATGGTGTATAAAGTGACAAAAATAATGATGCCACAGGGCAAGATAAGTGCAAGTAATCCACACAAAGATAATAGATACCAACTATGATGCGATAGCAAAAAGATACCAACTAGAATATACTAAAATAAGCATGATATATCAATTGAAAAAAGATGAATACTTATGTTAACATGAAGTATACATGCACTAAATATAAAGGCAACGACTCACAACAAAGATACCGTATATATACATACACAAATTAAACCAATAACGAACTAGCAACAAAATAATTAAGACCCAATCACTTAAACATGTTCAAGGAGTTATTTTTGATTGCAAAACTTTATCAAACTTAGATATATCTTCATGTGACAAGATAAAATCAAGTCAAAGAACAAACAAACACAATACACACAAGCCTAGAATTTTGATGATTCTACAAACCAATATAGTCATGATAAAATAAGCATAACTAGGATACATTGTCATTGTGAAAGACCGTTGATAAATCCATCCAAACTCCCTCATAAATAATATATCTTTTATTTTCTTTTGATGAACAAACCAACTAAACTATGTAGGTCTTGACTACTTTTTATAATGCCACATTTTTAGGCCCTTTTTAAAGTCTTTGGGTCTTGGCTACTTTTTATAATGTCACACTTTTTTAGACCCTATCCGTTCACCCTCATGTGTGTGTATATATATATATAAATCTCACGAGAAATAGTTCTTACATGCATAAATCCTCCATAGTCATAAAACATGTAGATGAAAAAAATTGATAGGGGAACATCTCACTCAGCTCAAATATGCATGTGGAGTTAAAGTTCAAAAGAGTTCGTGCATGTGTGAGAGAGGCATATAAAAAGGGAATCCATGAAGCAAATCAAAATCAAACTACTCCATACAAGCATGATCAAGAGAACTTTAAGCATTGGAAATCTTAACCAAAAGTTCTAGCCACATGGAATCATAAATGATATTGGATTCAACCACAAGTATATGCCACATAAAATGTGTAAAACTGAAATACACATAAAACAAATCTTTTTGAGTTTTTCAAAATTTTTAAACAAAAAAAAATCAACTCAAAAGACAAATACAAATCTTTTTATATTTTTCAATAAACACAATAAATAAATAAAAACAATATAAAACATGCATAAGTCATAATTCTGGTATGTGATATATGATGAGGCATAGTCTAGAATATGACAAACAAATATACAACTAGAAAAAGTCTATTATGAAGCACAAAATCTAGTGTATGTAAACAACGCTAACACAATCAACCTTTAGATTTAGCAAGGGAGGAATCATGTGCAAGCAAATGAGAATCATAAAGTCTATCACGTAAAGCCTCCAAATCGGACCTCTTACCCCACACAAGTGAAGCGTGAGGCTCTCAGGTTTTGGTGACCTTGATGACTCTACTCCTGGACTTCCTTGGAGTATTTATAAGGTCAAAACAAAACCCCCTAAGGTTCCCCTTTCGACGACAATGTGTGCAAGTAAAACCACATTGTGAAGTGTTGCCTAAGGATTGAGCTTTTCTAGTGTTCCTAGTCGATTCTCTCAAAGTAGTGGTTTTCGCTTTATTAGCGGAAGCCTTTTGAGTATCGAAGCCAATACCACACATGTTATCTTTAATTTTCAAGGTTCCTAAGATAAATTTTATCTAATTTCTCCGACCTACACTCCAAATTAAATTTGACATGACTTGAGTCTTTCAATTTCTCTTGAAGCTCCACTACTCTAGACTTAAGTAAACACCTACTCTCTTCAAACTCGAGAAGATCTTTATTCATAGCCTCCATTAAACTTATAAGGCTATCTATTTCACCTTAAACATACTCTAGCTTATCTCGAAGAGATCTCTCACGTGCCTTCATATCTTCAATTAAAACATTCTTATTTTCTATGACACGTTCTCTCATTTTAGCTTGTAACTTCAAGTTAGCCGTTTTTAATTTCAATGATTCTTCATACAACTCACGAAAGGCAACTTGAAATTCACTCATGTGACACCCTGCCTAATTAAATACCGGGCGATCACTCCTTTATTAAATTAAAATCAAGGTGAACAGTTGGTTCATTCTTAGCATCACTGTCGTAAAAATAACTTTTCTAACACCCTAAAAAATTAAGCTAAGTGTGAAAACTATTTTAGACATTACGTTCTAAAATTTTATTTATATAAACCAACATTTAAAACTTTACATCATTCATAATTAAAGAATCACACAACAACTATACTGGAACAAACAATCCAATAATTAAACATCCATCTAAGTGATTCCAACATTAAAATTTAAAGGAAAAACATCATGACAATAATAAATCCCAAAGTGTAAATAGTGGAAATAAATGAATCACAATGTCTCATGAAACAACTGAATAATGGAAAGGGCGGCACATGCCCAACTGGAATAAATAATGCTAGGAGTAGAATCAAATAAATGAGGTCGTCTAAGCAAGAGGCATGCAACTCCCACCTAAGCTGCAGCGCGTTCCTTCCAAAGGATCCTATGCAAGACGCCCCTGTGGCTGGGCACCTGTAATACATACATATATATATACAATAGGGAAAGAAAATGGAGACGGGTCAGAGCCCGATTGTAAAAACAAAACGATTTAAAATTTGTTTAGCAAGTATTTAAAATGTTTACTGGCCAATGCAACAACATATTAGTGCGGCACACATTTGAGAAATTCTCACCTCTCTTCTAATGTGCACACCTATCGCACTAACCTTCCCAACGGTTTAACTTATCTTATCTTAGGTTACTCGTAAGATTTAAACTGACGAAATTAACTGTTTAAGAGGTAGATTTCATTTAAAAACAAAGTTCCCATTTAACCTTTATTTACTAATAAAGTTTCCCGGTAATATACTATACTTTCAAAACACGTATTTCTCAATTGAAATCATTATTCATATCTTACTTACCATAAACACAGGAGGTAGTTCACATATTTCAGAGTTTAATATATATATATATATATATTCAATACCCATGTAATATATATATTCTAACAACACCCCACATAAAAATTACGGTGCGGGCATACTCTGCTATCCAGTCCCCGTATCACTCGTACTAGGGGAAATACAAGTTTGGAATCACTCTCGAACTGTATTAACACAAACATAAACAATATTGAGGCGAAGCATAGATTCCAAGTCTCTAAGAGGTCAGTACATACCCTCACATCTCTTAGGACCATCTGACCATCGATCAGATAGCCTGTACCAAGGATATCTATCTTCTAGGGTACGAGTCAATATCCCCCATAAAGGCACATCGAGATAAGGCTGTCCCAGCGCGGTAACCTCAGGGATAGCAAGTAGCGCGGGCATGATTTTTTTACACATTTAATATATGCACAATCACATAGTCATATATATATATATAACATTTATTCACATTTCTCTATTTGGTATACCCATAACCTATAATTATAAATTCTTGTTCTGAAGACCTTTTACTCACTTATCCCGTATAACGGACTCATATCATTTATTACGGTTATCTCCCTCTCGTGATCTTTAAAGTAACCTCACCGTCCTAAATACTTAAATCGTACTCCTACACAACCTTAAAATTTTGTACTAATCTGAAGTCCTCGAATACTGGTTTTCCTTACTCAATTTAATCGATTTCTAAAATAGGGGTAAAAGTGGGAATTTTCCTAAAAATTCAAAATCTCGCTCGAACTAGAATGATTCTTGTTCTAAATACTTCCACATGTCGCTCGAACTACTTCGCGCGACTTATCATCTCGCTCAAACGACTTCGCACGATAATGACATCTCGCTCGAACGACTTCGATCGATATCGCGCGAACTGCACTGTTTAGTCTTCAACCTTTGGCAGATTCGTTTTTCACCATTTTTAAGCCTAAAAACCTCTATAGTTTAATCCCAAACGTCTCCTCTTCAGTCCCAATCAATAATATCATGATTATATAACATTAATAACTTCCTAGAATCATTAATTCATCAAAAATCATTTAGATTACATGAAATCCCCAAATTAATTCTTAAGAACCCTAATTCCCAGATTTTCAATTAAAGATCCTAAAAAACATCAATTCGTTCATCCATATTAATTCCAAATTTCATAATACAACCTCTACATATGAAGGGGATTTCCAGATTATCATTCATATCATTACTACATGCATTCTTTTCCTATCTCCAACATGGGTTTTCTTCTATGAAACTCATCCTAATCAATCCTAGACTAACATGAATGATGCATTAACGAAATTAAGCAAGATAAATACTTACCTGTAGATTTCAGGGTTCTGATTTGTTGACAAATTTGGTGTGGTTGAGTTCCCCGTCTGGCGATCTACACGTTGGTGGTGGTGGCGGTGCAACCGGATGAATTTTTGGCCTTGGATTGCTTGGAAAGCTTTCTACCTTCCTCTCTAATGGCCGTTCTAAGGTTGTGAGTCTGCTATCCCTAAAAGACCATTCCAAATGGCTGATATAACCTAATAAATTTCGTGGGTTTAATTACCCAAAAATGCAAAATGTCCAAAATGCCCTCCCGGGGTGCTAAATAGGCCTAAAAATGCCCCGAGACCCAAACTAAACCCCCGGGTACACTTTTCTGACTATCTCGACCCTTCCGGACACTTTGGCGCACTCAAAACGACCATATGAGCGACTTATAATTTATTCACTTTTATTAATCAATATTTAGTCCCGACGCGACACGGGCGCGTCGCGACTTAAATTTCCAAAATTGTCATTTTATTCACTCGTGACATTTAATAGTAGTAATATTATATTACTTTACTCATTAGAAATATTCAACAAGTTTCCAATGATTACTAACTCTCGTCACGTTAGTAATTAAAAATAATTAATTTCCGGATTTATATTAAATTAATAACTCACATTAAATGTAATAAATCCCTAAATTTAGAAAGCAATAAAATACGGGGTATTACAACTCTCCTATTCCTCTTCTTCATTCTCACTCTCTCATCCACTCTATCTACCCTCAAACTCATGGGATTCATAAACTTTGGCCTCAGAAGTGTCATGTAAAGGAATATCTTCATGGGAAGATTTATTGTCAATGCTCACATGACTTGCCATGAACGCGGTAAAGTTACCCTCAATGGGGGAATCGGGTCCCTCTTTATATTCACTATCACTAAGGGTGGCATTATATGAAATCGATTATTTTCCCTCCTTCCTTAGTTTAGTGGGACACTCGAATTCCCTATGTCCATAACCCTCACAACCATAACATCTATTTGACTCGTCCCTATTCAGTTCTTCATTATGATTTTTAGGGATTTTCTCGACTTTGTTATACTTCGGTTTTTCAAATTTCTAATAATAATTTTTAAGACTTTCTTTATTAGTATTAAGAAGTTTTCTAAACTTTCAAGCAAACATATCCATATCATCTGAATCAATTTCAAACTCATCATTCAAAACACGTGTTTCCTCCTTTTGGGCTTTCAAAGCGATGCCCTTATCTTTCACCTTTCCATCCTCGGAGGCAAACATGTAAAGTTCATAGGTTTGTAATTCACCTACAAGATCTTCAAGTTTCGTAGTGTTTAAAGTGACCAAAGAATTTAAAACGATCACCTTAGCATTAAATCTCTCACGTAATGACCTCAATTTTTTTTTATGAAACGGTTGTTGGGTATATTTTCTCCCAAATTAAAATAGGAGTTCACAATATCGGAAAATCTCGCATAGAACTCATCAAATATCTCACTTTCTAACATTTTAATGGTTTCAAATTGAGTGGTTAGGTTTTGGAGTTTCGAAGCTTTAACGACACTAGTACCTTCATGGGTGAGTTGGAGAACATCCCATCCCTCTTTAGACATTGCACATGTCATAATATGATGAAACTCATTCGATGTGACCGCACCAAAAACAGCATATAAACCACGAGAATTAAAATTTGAAAGTTTAAGTTCATCCTCACTCCATGATTCTACCAGTTTAGGAATATCAAGTCCTCCTTCTAGACACATAGGTGGAGACCACCCTCTAACAATCGATTGCCAAATCTTCTCATCTATAGACTTAAGTGCCGACCTCATACGCGCTTTCCAATACGCATAGTTAGAACCATTAAAAATAGAAAATCTTGAAAAAAGTAAATTTGCCATGTTTAAACAAAAACAAAAAGGATTTTAACACAATAATTAAGCGTTCCCGCTCTGATACCACTTGAAATAATTAGGAAGATGGTTCAAACCAAAAATCCAAATTTTAAATTTCTTATAAAAGTTAACCAAATTTTAAGTTCTTCAAAATTAAATTAAGATTAAACATAAAAAAATTATTTGGATTTATACTTAAATAAAAACTTAATCCAATTCAAGTTAAGATTATGCTAAACAAACTCTTGCTTGTAATTTTCCAATTTAAATATTACAACTTGAATTAAATTAAATTAAACTTACCCAAATTAATTAAGCACCAAAATTAAACGTGTGATGTGATTAAATAAAATTTTATCTTTTTAAACCTAAGCATGCAGCTATGTGATTTTTGCAAGATAAAATAAAACAATCACACAACGTGGCGATGTATGAGGAAAACCCAAAATGGGAAAAACCTCGAACGACCCAGCCTCAAATCCACTAGGTATGGTTAAACAAGACAAAAGAATTACTTCCTCGACTTGACTCCCTCTCAAGCCTTGACGCTTCTTCTTGTTTCTACCTCCTCCTAGTTGATAACTTTGGAATCCACCGTCGTCTCGGAATCCACCGATGGGGGGAATCAATCGTCAATAACATACAAAATCTTTCTCTGTATTCATACCACAAATCTTCAACAAACGGACTCCTTAGTAGGAAAATTCTCTTTATGGGATGAGAAAAATACCCGGTGCCAACAATGGTGATCTCAAATAAGTATATATATTGAAACTTGGATCCTGATGAACTATGGGTGTAAATTTTTTTGTTTTGGTAGAATTTAAACCATGAAAATATCAACATAAAAATAGAACTTTTAAATGAATAGTTTTTTCTCTCAAAAGTGTTAGAAAATCTCACAAAAGTTACTTTGAAAAATGTCTTCCTGTACTATAAAAATCAGGTAAAAACAAAGTGGGGAAGTGGGAGGTTGAAAAAAAAACTATCAAAAAACTGCATTTCCGCCCAGGTCGTTTGAACGACATTTTGATTTCATTCGAACGACACTGTTTGAACGAGATCTAATGAGAATACAGAGAAATATCATTTGATATCTCATTTGAACGACTTCGTTCGAACGAGCTGCTAAAGAGAAAAGAGAGAAAATGTTAAAATCTTGTTTGATCAATGTCGTTGGAACGACCTAGGATTCTCGTTTGAACAAGATTCCAGTTTCGTTTGAATGACTTTTCTAGAAATCTAAAATTCCTTTTAAAGCCCCAAAAATTTTATGTAAAGATTTAAAATGATTTTCTGATTAAAAGATAAAGTCCTTATGACAAAAGATTTATAAAAAGACACCCATAAAAAATAACCAAGTCTCTCTATATATATTAAATGCCTTCATACCTTTAGAAAAATGAAATGTTGAGGGCGATATGATGAACTTCAATTTTAACTTGCCTGCTATGTCTTCAACACAAACGTCATAGGCTTGAAAGGTACAAACTTCTATCCTATGACACAATTCGTTTTATCCGAAATTAAGCCAACACTACAAATAGCCCAATTGGAAATTTGTCCTTACAACCTATATATGTGTGTCAAAGTTTCATTGATATATTTTACATATATTATACATGGTATTGTGTTTTAAGTCTTTATGGTTTACATTTAGTCCATATTTATCATATGCTTGATATTTTGGATTATTTGTGCTTGAGTTGCCATGTTGTGAGTTTGCTACACTTTACACCATTACATGATCTTATTCCCGTCTCCTTAAGATTATTTGTGGTATTAAATTTGTTTTAAAATTAGCATCTTACGATCATGTATTTAGGGGAAGATTTGGTTTGGGGAGTAATTATTTATGCTATCTTATTTTGTCTATTCCTGAACAAAAGGGGGAGAAATGGTGTCTTTCCTTTGCATGATTAAGAAATCTTTATCTTAGGAGGAGACGTCTTACCAAGGTTGAGATTATTTAGACATTGTTAGATGTTTATTCATTTACATATTTATACTTGTTATATTCTCTTTGCATTTGAAGGTGTGTTTAAGTGTGTTGGAATACATGTTTACATCAATGCGACAAAGTTTTCAAGCAAAGCAAAGCTACTCATGTTTGCGTGTCTGTTGAGCATCCTTTTTAGGGTTAGGGAATGAGTTTTTAGAGAGATTAACATACCATATGATTTTTGTTTAGGTTTGTCCCATTGATTTGTAAGGACAAATTTCCAACAAAGTCAATTTGTATGTAATTGGAATAATTCCGAACAAAAGATTTTGAGTCATAAGATAGAATTTATATCGTTGATCCCATAAGGCTATGACGTTGTTTGATGAAGACGTAGCGTCCAAGCTTTAAAAGACTGGATATGTCATGCCGTGTTTATCGTGACAAGTTTTTCATCACGTATACCAAGGATCTCACAGGTATGAATGCATATAATTTATGAATCCTTAGAATATTTTATTAAGGGTGTTATGTTTTAAAACGTTTTGAACTTATTTTAATATTTCTTCAGAAAATATTTTCCCGAGTCTACTTTATCAGAGTCAAATTTTTTATTTTTCGAAACTTGATCACCTCGTTTAAACGAGATGAGAAACTCATGAAACGAGTTGGATTTTTCAATTGAAGCTTCGTTCAAAGTTTTCTTCAAATGAACAATGATCGAGGGCATTCTATTTTGACTCGTTTAATACTCGTTCTAAGCTGGTTCAAAAGAGAACATGTTCTCATTCGAACAAACTTGGATTTATATTCTAACGAGATGTTATTCTCGTTCGAATGAGATTAAAATTCGTTCGAATGAGATGCCACCTTAATTTTTTTTAAAAAGGCGTGTTAAACCCAAATTGTTTAAGTAATTTTGAGAGCTTTTGACCCAAATGTAAAATAGAACTGTTTACAAAAGTTCCAATTCCTAAGTTTCACCGTTTGTTTACAACATCCAAGATTCATAAATAATATACTTTAAGATCTTATTTAGGCACATTCTTTATTTCTTCCATCATAAAAAGAACCTATTTTTGTGCGGTGGACTCCGTACGTGCTGATTGCGGTGAAGAAGCAGTGGATTTCTTATTTCAAATCGTAGATGATTGCTAAGGTGCATCGATAGATACTAAGGTAAACATGGACTCGTGTACTGTGGACCCTTGAATGGGTGGAATCCTACGCTGCACTGTGGAGGAGTGGTTGAAGATAGAAGAACGTCAAGTCTTGTGGGGGATTGAGTCGTTGTGTAGGTCTACTGTCTATTCTTTGTAAAACCATATCATAGTGATTGTCTGGATGGGCCATCCAAGGTTTTTTCCCTTAGTGGTTTCGTCGTACTTGGACGTCTTATGGTTTTATTTATTTTATTTTATTTTATTTTATCTGCTATCACCTAAATGAATGTTTAGGATGAAAAGATAAAATTTGGTAAATCGGTTTTCATAAGAACAGTTTAATTGGGGCTAAGTTTAATTGTGAAATTTTGTTTAAAAAGGTTCAATCTTTAAAATTGGAAAAAAATAAAAATATTGGACTTGTGTTTATTGGAAAAATCCTTGCCCAAAGAACACAGCATAGGGGCATTCTCAAAACCCTCCCTTGAAAGTCCTACACGTTGTACTCTCATTTAGCACAAACCAACATCCCCACTTGGGAGGAAATGCGTAGACATTTTTGTAGAAATTTTCTTGGCTGAAATGAGTTCACGCTAAGACACTTAGCCCAAGAAGTATAAAAGCCGGATGAAGAGTTGATGCAATATACGAAAGGTTTTAGAGAAAGGGCTCAAATACGAAGAGGTCGCATAGGTAGATGGACTATTGGTGGAATACAAAATTCGTTTTATTAATGAGACTCGGGAGGGTGCCTTGAGAGAGTTCACACGAGCGGCTGGTAATATCACCATGATAATAAAACCAAGAACCCAAGGATAGAAGGCACAAATTTTATTGCCAGATGGTAGGTTTCAAGTTTCACGTCGGCAAGCAGTGAACTACATTGAAGGAAATCCTAAAGGAAAAAAAGGGCCAAGGGCTTAAGAACAACAACACCACTGAAAAAAGAAAGTTTGGCAATTATGTCCCACCGCTATTGCCATGAAGCGTGGAAAACCATATGGATTATTATCAAATGTTGGTGCACAAGTTGGTGGCATGTAATACTTGCACCCAATATTTTATCCCTTTCCGTGTAATTTGTAATCATGTGAAGTTAATGCAATCAAATTATTATTTCATGGGCTTTTATCCCTTCATCCGATTGCTTTGGTGGCCTCTATGTTAATTGATTGAAGTTGTTTGGTCGTAATTGGAAGAATTTGGAAACAGGGTGGATCGAACGAACTCTGGGTCATTCGAACGAGATCATTATCTCGTTCAAACGAGATCAAGTGGTTCAAACAAAAAAGCTACCTCGTTCGAAGTAGGCTTCTAATGAGGATTGAATGATACCCTTCTATATTACAGTCTTCTCTCGTTATAAGGTTGTTCAAAGGGACTTTTGAATGAAAAGAGATTCTCATTCGAACGAATTTTTCAAAACAACTTTTGTCTTGTGCGTTGTCACAATTTAGGTCCTTAATTTTGTGACGTGTCAACTTCGTGTGGCTTAATCAATCAGATGGGTTTTTATATGTTATTTGTGAGCGAATGTTGGGTTACAAAAGGGAGAAGAGGGGGTGGGGGAGTCTTCCCCTCATATTTTAAAACTCTCTCTCTCCCCCCCTCTCTCTCTATGGTGCCCACGGACAAAGTATCAAGCCTCTAATGATTAATTTAATTCAATCATGTTTTATATCTATCCGTAATACCAATATTGGGTTCATGTATCCCAACCCGCTAAAAAACTAGCCGGACATGATTGCATTAACTACGCAAAAATTCATTAACAAGCATGTAAACATAATGAAACAATAATGAAAGTGCTGAAAATAAAGGTTTCCAAGATTGAAGAACATCAACATGCAAGAAGAATAAAAACTTGAAGAAAAACTTGCTCATGTATTGAATTTAGTGATGCAACACTTTTAGACGTTTCTCCTTTATTAGGAGCTTTTACAGGATTGAAATATATGTCAAAAGAACCCTAATGACTAAATATATTGGTTAGAAGTCATTTAGAAGAGTCCCCAAACTCCAAGACTCTTTTGGCTAAAAGATAAGTCCAAAATAAAAATCCCATTTCCAAAATGTTTTCACACTTGTGACTACTGATTTGTCACGGATCTGGCGTGTTACTAAATTGTGAACTGGTTTGGGGGAACATGCGAACCGGCTCGATTTTGCTGGTGCCTTGCCTTGTTTCTTCTCTCTTCTTTGGATTTCTTTCTCAACTTCAAACGAGCATAACTTCTTCACCGTAGCTCGGATTGGTGTGCCATGTTTCCAGTATTCTTGTAACTTTAAGAACTTCAACTTTCCAATTGGCCCCATCTCCAGAACAATAGTGTAAAATTACAAAAATACCCTTCAAGTCCCCATTTCTTGGTTTCTTTGGCTGTTTTGAGTTTACGTTCACACTAACTTGCATGGAATAATTGTAAAATACATAAGAGATGCACAAAACACGATATACTCACCAAAAAGGGTTATTAGAATAAATATGAGATAAATCCAAGATATTTACAATGCGCGGGATTATAAAATACCTAAATTAAGGGGATAAATATGAAATATTTATGCCTAATCACCTACAACTATTTTTCACTCTAAAACCCTTGTTCCTGCATTATTAAGCCTTGCTTACCACTCCTACACTATAAGTTACACCATATCTACACCCATTTTACTACTTCCAAGATTTCTTCAGAGAAGAAAGTGGTGGAGCAAAGTTGTAGAGAATGTTTTTGGGAGCTTTGAAGAAGTTTGGAGTCTTGGAGCTTGGAGTGTTGAAGATTAAGAGTTTTAGGAGCTTTCAAGTCATCCATTTATTATTTTTCTTCTTCTAAACCTAAGGTAGTTCCTCTTCCATGTTTTCAAGGTTTTCTAGTTACGGAATGTATGTAGTATTATTGATAGATGTATTTTAATTCTTGAAATGCAGTTACATTGGTAAAATATTTGGTCTTGCAAAAACTGAAGTTTTTTACAAGACAAACACTAAAATGTCTCTTTTTAAAAAAATGGCATTTTACCTTGAAATTTGGAAAAAAGTATGTGAACTTACATAAACCCTCAATTAGTGTTGATTTAAATTCATATTGAGGTATTTCTAGGTTCAAATCCTCTTTTGAACATATAGGTACATGTAGTAAGATAAATGACGGTGTTGTAGACTTGATTAAACTTGTTATAATGGGTTTTGTGATAAAATGAGAAAGTATGGAAAAATAAACCCAAAGTATGCTAAATATTATTATTATGATGAAGAAAAATAATGTTGGGGTTTACATATGATGATAAGACAATACTATGGACTTTAATTAAAATGGTCTTAGATGTTGAAGAGTATTTTATGTGGTAAAATATAAAATGGATGAATATGGTTTTGAACATGAAATAAGGGAAATAGTGTTGGAAAATATGATTTACTTCTTGTGCCAAATCAAAGAAAAAATAATATTTTTTCACAAAATTATGACAAAAGGGGATTTTGACAAACTTCAGGGTCCTAAGGGTTAGGCTCCCTTTTGAGACCCTATCGATCTATTTTTCAGTGAAAAATGGATAAAGTGAATTTTTGTCACTTTGATAATGTGAAAATGGTTTAAAATCATAGCATGAGGAAAAACATTAAAAATGGATGGAATGATATGGACATTGGATAAAATGTTAAAACACATTAAAATTGAACACAGATGACACTAGAAAAATTAAGGAGGGCCCAAAGCCCTGGGATGAAAGTCCCAAAATCACTGGCTAAAGCATATGGTGCGCATAGCTGGTGGTGTGGAGCCCGTTAAAGTATGCAGTTATTGAAAGATTTTGAGAAATATAATTAAAGGGAATTGTACTTGTAATTTAAGTAAAGCAACCTAAAGAAAATGTGAGGAATGAGACGAGAAAGGATAAATTGTGAATAATTAGTCTCTACGACCAGCTAAAGGGTGGTAAAATTGGTTAATTGTGAGTATGAGCTCATTGCTCGGGTGAATTGCATGTAGCTGCATTAATACTAGATAAATTGTCAATGTTTTCGAAATTGATTAAAATACACGTTATATGTATTATATTTTTGTAGAAAACGTATAGCTTAGTATTGCCCACCCTGTTGAGCATTCGCTCACCCCTTGATTTTTATGTTAAAACACCCACACCACCCCAGGCACATTGAATAGGGACGTCAGACAGGACTTGAGTAAGGCCCCAAGGGGCAATCAATGTTGCCAGAATGCTCTGTGCTCTATTTTGAACATTGGACATTTGTTATTTTGCATACTTGGTATTTAAGACTTTTATTCGGGCTCTAGCCATAAATTTTAATAATACATGGTGAATGTGATTTATTTTCATATTAATTAGTATTGTGAATCAAATTAAATTTTTATAAATGTTGTAAATTGATTAATTACATAAAGTGGTCATAATTTTCTCAAGTTAAAATAGGAACTTTAATTACTAAATAAATAAAGTAAATTAAGGGATTTTCATAAATAAAATAAATTACCTTTCCCTCATCACCCTTTAACTCCTTGAGTCGGCGAGGGTTGACCCAACGGTGACCCAAATCCGGGTCGAGGCATTACAAATGGTATGAGAGCAATCGGGTCGTTGGGTGTGACAGAGTGTTTACGTTTCCGTAGTTTGTTTCCCCTTACATTTCCACATAGCTAATGCTTAGTACTATTTAGTAAATCTCTTTCGCTATCATTTTCATACATATCATTGTGTAATAAACTCTCCATTCTTGTGCAGATGCCTCCACGTCATGATGTATCTAGTGGGTCTGGGTCAGCAAGCTTCAGCACCTGGAGCAAGCCGCATAATAGCTCACTGATTCCCTTTCACAGCAGCAGCGAGCCAACTGCGGTGGGACTGTGGAGAGTTCCACCTTCGCTTCTGTTCTCAAGGAGTTTAGGAGGTTTCATCCGCCCACCTTTAATGGGGAAACTGGCCCCGATGCGGCTGAGGAGTGGATAGATAAAGTCACTAGAGTGACGGAGATTCTCGATGTGCCACCTGGGCACAATATTAAGATTTCCACATTTTAGTTGACCGAGCAGGCACAACGCTGGTGGAGTGCTTACTCTACTAACACTACCGAGGCTATTGACTGGGATAGCTTCAGAGTTGCCTTTCTTGACATATATTTCTCTCAGGCATTTAAAGAAGCCAAGAAGGATAAGTTCCTAAAACTAATGCAGGGGAAGATCTTTGTTAATGAATATGTGGTGATATTTGTGAGTCTTTGCAAGTATATGGATGTCTTGCAGATGGATGAAGTTGAGAAGATGAGGCTCGTTATTAAAGGCCTTAATCTGGGTGTGCGATAGATTCTAACAGTTATGGATATGCCCAACTTCAGGACCGCGGTAAACAAGGAAATACGATTGGAGATTGGTGATGAGGATAGCAAGTCTATTTGAAAAAAATAGGGAACCTAGAAGGACTCAGTCAGGTGACTAGAAAAAGTCCCAAAGTGGGGCTCGAGGGTTTTTCGCAAAACTTAAGGAAACTCTGGTGGTGGGCTCATCATCAGCCCAATGCAGTAGCAACCAGAGCCCCCTCGCCCCACAGAGAGGACTTGTTATGGTTGAGGCCTACCGAGTCACATAAAGATGGAGTGCCCACAATGGACATCATGTAGCCAACAAGCCGTCAATTTCGTGCCAGGCCTAAGTTCCAGTTATACCGGCTCCACACAACAACAACAACAATTTCCTACAACTTATCAGCATCCAGCAAGGCACAACGTGGATTGTTAACATTCTATCTAGGGATAGGGTAGTCGTGGGTAGGGTCAGGTGATCCTGCCCAGCGGTCAGACCACCAGGTTTAATCTCGGGTGAGCTTATGACAATTCCCAATAAACTGCACTTTCCAGTGTTTCTTCAGTGGTGGAAGGTATGATTCTTTTGTACATTACTTGAGTAAAGGCATTATTTGACTCTCGCACATCCCATTCCTTTATATCTCGTTACTTAGCCTTTAGTTTGGGTTTGGTTGTAGACCGGTTTCATCCTCCTATCTTCATTGGACTTCCAGTGGGTGGTGACATAGTTCTTGATAGGGTTTGCCATAAATGTTGATTATGGCGGGATATTTTTTCCTAGAATACCACTTAATTCTTATGGACATGGATGGGTTCTAGGTGATCCTTGGTATGTATTAGATATCATGTTTTAAATCCACCATAGACAGCCACTGACATAGTGCCCTAGTGTCACTTTTGTACGAGTCTCACCATCGTTTCAACAACGAGCAGAGTATCGATTATCCTTGCTAATTCTCTACACTCCGTGAGCAGAAAAGGTATTTTGGTTGGTTGAGAAGATTGGTGGCTCAAGATGAGCCACAGGGAATAAATTTAGACTATCCCGTGGTGCGGGATTTTCCCGACGTGTTTTCGGATTACCTCCCCGAGTTGCAACCACGATGAGAGGTGGTCTTCACTATAGAGGTGCATCAGGGTGTCTCATTCATCTCTATCCCACCTTATTGGATGGCCCCGATAGAGTTGTAGTAGCTGAGGGTTTAGCTGGAGGAACTAACCAGGAAGGGCTTCATCCACCCCAGTGTATCCCCGTGGGGAGCCCCGGTCCTATTCATAAATAAAAAGGATAACTCAATACGACTTTGTAATGATTACCGATAATTGAATTGGGTGACAGTGAAGAATAAGTACCCTATGCCTCGTATTGATGATCTGTTCGAATAGTTATGTGGGGTAGGCATGTTCTCAAAAATTGACCTTCCATCCGGGTACCATCACTTGCATGCTAGAGAGGAAGATATTCCTAAGACTGCATTCCAGATAAGGTACAAGCACTTTGAGTTTCTGGTGATGCCATTCGGGTAGACCAATGCCCAACAACATTCATGGATATGATGAACCGTATCTACTGTTCTAATTTAGATCGCTTCATTGTGGTTGTCATGGATGACATCTTGGTATATTTTGTGTCAGATATATATGCTAAGTGCTCCGAGAGAATTAGTTGTATGCTAAGTTCATTAACTACGAATTTTGGATGGGGGAGGTTATATTCCTTGGCCATGTGGTTTCTGGTGAGGGTATTTCCATCGATCCGTCCATGGTTAAAGCCGCATTAAGTTGGAGTCATCTAAGGAAAGTCACAAATATGTGTAGTTTCTTGGGTTTGTCCGAGTACTACTGTAGGTTTGTATATGACTTCTCTAGGGTGGAAATTCCCCTCACTATGCTGACTCGAAACAATGTGCATTTCTAGTGGTCCGAGGATTTCGAGTTAGCCTTCCAGGAGATAAAGTTTAGGTTAGCCTCCGTTCCCATTCTTGTCCTTTCGAAATGGGGCAAGTGTAATACAGTGTACTGCGACACTTTGGATTCAGGGCTCAGAGTGGTATTGATGCAAGGTGGTCAGGTGGTAGCCTATGTATTTCTCTAATTAAAGGATCATGAGAGGAATGATGTGACTTTCAATGTGTCTCTAGTGCATGATTATATCGGCTCAAGTGTAAGCCGGTCGCGTAAGTAATAATACGAGTAAGTTAGGTATCGAACACGGGGAATAAGATGAAGAGTCGTGACGATGAATAGGGAGCGAAACATAACCTTACTTTTAACTCGGAGGAAAAAAAGTAAAGATGATTCTTGATGATATTATGTATTCCTTTTATGAAAGCAATAAAATCCTAACTAAATTAACTACGCATGAAAGACTTACAAATTACGAATTGATTAACTATGAAAAAGAGATAAGGTCAGAATACAATACCCCAACCCTTTATAATTTCATTGGATACAAAACTAGTAAAGAATTAAATATTTAATTGAAAAAAAGACTTTAAGCATTACATATATGAAGGAATGAACCCACATCATACGTAATCAAAAGATAACTAAAATACGTGACGAGATGATTAACACGCGCGTCACACTCTTAAACACCCCGATTACCTAGGGCAAACGAGGTTAAAAGTCCTATGACGGTTGTATTAACAAACTGACACGTTATAATTAATTATTTAACCCAAGAACCTATTTTTATAACCATGCGAACAACTTAGGGTTGGTCTCATGCTTCCTAACCTTTTGAACTCTAGCCGGACATGATGTAACTAATAAAGAACATGTTATCTACGTTGCATGAAATCATTCTTACACTAAAAGTGTGATCAAACATGAGAAAGAGACTTCTAACTAAGAAATAATAAATCATGTGACAAAAAGATGAGAGAAATTGAAAGCAATAAAAGAACTATACTCGTATTGAGGAAAACCCTTGAATTCTATGCCAAAAGATGAATAATTGTTGAAGAAGATGAATCCTAAGGTTCTTGCCTTCGAGAATCTCTCAAAACTATGAAAAACATTTCTCCCCAATGTCTCGTGTTACAATAGAATATAACTCTCACGTTTTATTAAGTGTTTGCACCATGCACAACTCTAATTTTTAGAAATAAAAATTAAAAATCCGTCACACCGAACCGGTCCAAAATTTCTTCTTTACTAGGTCGAACCGGTTAACTTCTTTCAGAGTGCCAGACCGATGCTGAGTCTTTTTTATCGGTTCGGTTTGGTGCTTCTAGTGAGGGGGACCGGTTCGGCTAAACTTCCATCGGTTCGGTTCGCAGGATTTTTTTCTTTCTTTTCTGTTTGATTTCTTCTCCACTTTAAATATTCATAACTTTTCAAGCGCAACTCGGATTTAGGTGCCATTTTTTCTAGTATTCTTGTGACTTCAAGCTCTTTAACTTTATAGTTGGCCCCACCTCTGAAATAAGGCTAAAACATACGAAAATGTTCTTCAACTCCCCATTTCTTGATTTGTTTAACTGTTTTGAGTTCTCTCTTCCATCTACTTGCATTTTTTTAGGAAAAGGGTTAAAACCCCCTAGATTTTATTATTATAGGAGAAAATGCCTCTCCTAGGTGGCACAAATGTTTTGAAGGAAAATAAAGAGAGGAGATCTTTGAAGGGCCCAATGCAAAGAAATATAAGAGCAGAAAAAAATTATGATAACACAATCCATAGATCTAGAAAAATTGTCTGATTGAAGGCAGACCAATCTTATCAATTTTGAAGCATCCCTATGTGATTCTTGGCAGTTGGTTGAAGGAGGTGTAGGATGCAGGATTTGAGGTTGAGGCTGCTATATTTGCAAGACTATCAACAAAAATTGTTTGATTGAGGCTGCTATACTTGCATGAAATATCTGTAAAACACAACAAAAATACACAAAACATGAAATACTCGCCGAAAAGTGTTAGTAATGTAAATATGAGATAAATTTGAGTTAGTTACAATGCACGGGATCATAAAAGCACCGAAAATAAGGGAAAAAATATGAAATATTTATGCCTAATCAAATCCCCCTAACTTAGAACTTTGCGCTTCCCGAGCAATGTAAAAGCATAAGAGCATGAGTTTAAATGGACTTATAAACAACTAATGGGACATGATACCTCTTTTGCGGGCAAGCGATTTCATTTAGCGTATGCAACAAGCCGTTAAACCCTTAGGCTACCCTAGTAGGATGAGTGTTGTCTCGTGAGGGTTTGCAGTGAATATACACACAAAATTCATTTTCGACTCAAAGAAAATTCAAAATACTTAAAAATTGTACAATTTAAACTTCCCAAAAATTGTCACCGTAAATATATATTCAATAGTCTCAATTCATAGTGTGTGTGTGTGTGCGAAGCCAAAAATCAAACCTCTAATTTCCACCGATTCATCATTACGTTACTTTTTGAAAATTCATTTTGATTCAATTTGTCACGAATGCACTCACAAATGAATCACTCAAAATGTGGCTAATTCTCTCGGTATGCGTGATATAAAGAGTAAATGCAATGGAAAACTAATTCAAGCGCATAAATTTGAAAGATGAAATTTTTATGGTGAAAAGATCTCATCATCAGATTACGATCATTGGAAAATAGGAAACATGCCTCTTATCCGCACTAATTAATCTCTCTTATTATCTTTTTGTGTCTTGGCTCTCCAGGCGGCAATTAATTTCGCAATTCAAACTTGGTTAGGACTTTTTTGGGTTGTAAGGTGTGTTGGGTAAATTGAGAATGGTTGGGAATTTTGGAGTTGGATTTTTTTATGATGCCCGTTAGTGCTTTTTCAAACTTTTACTCATTTTTCTCTTCTTTTTCTATTTTTTTTATTTTTCTTATTTTTCTTTTCTTGATATTTTTGTTGAGCAATCTTCATTTATTTTTTTTACTTTTTCTTGCTCCTTTTAATACACTTCTCGAACGTAATTGATGAATGTTCAATTTTCACATTTCTGGGCCAATTGGTTTATTTGGGTTACAAACGAGAAGTTGGGTTGAAAATGGATGATTTTTCATAACTTTTTATGGCTAATATTTTAGGTTAACAAATGATGGCCTACCTCATTGTCCAAATTACTAATTACTTTACCATATGCATCTCGAGAATGATTTAGTTTAGAGATATTTTAACTCGTAATTCAAGACAACATCTCGGTCGTTTTCTATAACTGATCAAAACAAAGGAGTTGAGATCTTCAACGACTTCTTTTAAACACTGAAATGAACTTTGAGTTAACCATTAACTCAGATTGATTTAATTACTCACAAAAAGGAGAGGCTCAAAATCTCACCGGGTTAATCTCCACACTTATTCGTAAAGTCATCAATTTTTGCTCAATTTCGGCTTTGTGCATTTGATTTTTTACATTTTGAGACTTAAACATTGTGACATTTTTGAAGCTCTTAAATTCCAATTTTTATTTATTTTGAAGAAAAATATTTTTGGTTTTTTCAAAATTTTCAATTTTTATGGAAATTTTTGAAATTTTATAATATTTAAATTTGTGAAATTTTAAAGCGCATGTGTACCCCCCTAACTTAGAATTTTACAAAGTCCCTATGCAAAAGGACTAAAATCTACAGAAAAGGAGAGTGCATAAAAACGAACAAAGAAAAAAATGCGAATTGTTCATATTAATAAAAAAAATAATACAAGCCAAAGGAGGATTACATAGATCTTTGTGAACAAGATATACCAATAAAGCACCAAAAAAATAAAGAATCTATATAAGACATGCAAAAAGAACCAATAAAAAAAATCGGGCCTATTGCGGGGGTGGGTGTGATGGGGCGTGCGCACTGGGGTCATATGGATCATAAAAATATGATGGGAGAGCAACATTGGACCCAACTTGAAGATTATACATTTCTGCTTGTAGGCAGACCATCATGCTAGTGTCTCGGCGATAAGCTTCTTGGTCCACCCGATAGACTTCTTGGTTCGCTAGATAATCTATCACAAACTCACTAAAACTCGACTATAAATTCACAACCTGACGAGCAAGATCCTCTCCCACCGGTTCATAGTCGGGGTCCCCCTCTTCGTTGTACTCGGGTTCCTCCTCCTCCATCAAAACAGACGCATTCTCCATGGTGTGTAGTACATCCATTTGCCGCTCACACCGTGTTCAGGATTCTTGCCCAATTGGCTTTGGAAGGTGGGGAAACGCTTGGGGGGCTCAATACCGGCATCGACGAGGATGGAAGTGATGAGATGAGGATATGGGAGGGGGCCTTACCCTTTCGATCCATAGAATCGTGAAGAATGTTGGCGTAGAAAAGGCATGCAAGATGGATAGTGGTGTGGGGATTGATGGGGTGGAATAAAAGGTTGGCTTGTCGAGTGTGCATCGCCGAGTCATTTGATATTTGGAGGATATTGGTGCAGGTGATATGGAAGGTGGTGCAGGCCCTTTCATTGAGATTACCCATGGGAAAGGTCTCTTGATCCCACTCATGTTCAGGGGAAATGCGAAGGATGCACCCACCTTTAGAAATCGGAATGGCATTGGTGGGGTAATCGTACCAGTGGGGGCTTGGAACCTCCATAGCTCGCAACTTTTGGATTATGATTTCAAGCGAGAAGGGAATTTGTGTCTCATCCACATATGACTCGGCCTCGAAATCACCCGTGTGGACGAGGGTTCCATAGAAGAACTTCATTTCGTCCTCCCAAATTACTGGATGTGCCTCTTTGAAGGAGTGACACCACCGCCTGGGCGAAAAATATTTGTAATTGATGGAGGGAGTTCGACCCACTTAACTTGTCGCTCAATTTGCATAAAGCGAGATGAATTGAAAAAATTATCGCACCATATGCGCTCTTGGCACGAGCATAAATCACCGTTGCCATAAGGAAGGATTTTGGTGGAGTCATAATTGATGGGGCACGCTTTAGTGGCCATGGACGAGGGATTGCAATATTTGTAAAGAAACTAAGATTGGAAGAAGATTTTGAAGGTGTGAAGTGGAGTGGGGGAGGAAGGATTTGGAAGGAAATGGAATGGAGGGAAAGGGGGATGAATAATGGAGGGAAAAGAGAGTGGGAAATGGAGGGAAGAGTGTGGAGGGAAAGGGGGGTTCACCATTGGGAAATGGAGAATTCTTCAGACAACCGAACTGGTCTGGGGTCTGGGGCGAACCGGTCCGCCCCTTTTTTATTTTAATAGATATCTGCAGTGAACTGGTCAGGACCCTTAGTGAAGAAAAGGGCAAACCGGTCCGATAGACTCTAAATTCGTCCTGATTTTTGCTCTTAAAAGAACTAAGTATGAAATTTTTCAAAACTCGATTTTTCAAAAAATTCCCAAAATGTTCCCACGCATAATTTTACTCCGAAATTCAAGATAGCTCCCTTTAAAACGCTCTACACTCTCTCGTGTTGTTCCCTAGATTTTATCTCTCTACGAACTTGCTTCCTAAAGACATCTAATGACCCTAACCTACAAACTAGCTAATGTACACAAGACTCACCCCATACGTGTCGGGGGTGCGACGACCTCTCATTTCACTCTTAATCAAACCCGTAAATGAGGTTCAACAACCAAATGGTGTCGGATTCTTCAAAACATGCCTCTAAATATGGATTTAGGCATTGCACATTAACCTTGAATGTGTCTCCCCCCTTTGGATCTTCTAGTTCAATGGCTCCGTGGGGGAACAATTTTTTCACTACGAATGGGCCTTCCACCGTGAATGTAATTTACCGGGAAACAAATACATATGGGATTTATAGAGAAGAATTTTTTTGTCCTGATTGAAACTCTTTGCGTCGGATGATTTTATCATGTCCAAGTTTCATCCTATCTTTGGATATTTTTGCATTCTCATACGCATCATTGACCATCTCTTCCAACTCATTCAATTGAAGCTTGCATGCTTCACCGAATTTGTCTAACTTGTAGTTCAACCTCTTGATTGCCCAATATGACTTATGTTCTAGGTCCATGGGGAGATATCAAGGCTTTTGATACGTCACGAATATTGCATATTTGCGCCCTTTATCTTTGTGCATTATAGCACTTTTACGTTCTTAATGCCTATATTTATGCTAGTTAACCAGAAAACCTCGGATTTGGACATATATATATTTTTCAGGAGTTAATTGTGATCTTGTAAGTATTGGAACGCTAAAAGTGAGGATTAGTTGCATTTCGAAGAAGTTCTGTCCCTGGATGCTACTTCAAGGGAATTTTAGTCAATTCACTCTTCATCTTTGGCTCATGGTAATTCCACAGATGTGTAGTTATTTAAGCTAGCATCATGTGGACATAAATGGCGCATCATTTTGAGTTCGAACGATCAAGTTATGGCCATTTCCGTTATGAACTTTTTGTCCCATGTGAAGACCAAAGAACACCAGAAAATAGATACCGGTCGATCGCGCCCCTGCTTTCGATCAACCACGTATTGGGATTTTGCCTTATAAAGTAACTAGTGGGATTTAACTGAAAGGACCGGTCGATCAGTCCATGACCCGTGGTCGACCGGGTGCAACAGTTACCCGATAATTTCCCTTATCTTATCTTATCTTTTCTTTTTCCTTTATTTCTTTTCCATCTTACTATATAAACCAAATTTGGTTTGTTTTGATAGATATATTGTAATAATAGATCATTTTCCATACTTAGAGTTAGAGAGGGAAGCTAGGTTTTGGAGGGTTTGAGGAGTGTGCCATTTTCTCCCTTCGAGGGTTTGCTCATATAGAGGGGTTTGCCTGTCGAGGTTGTGTAGAAAACTACCCTCTATCTTCTCTATAAATCCGAGTTTCCAATGTTTTTATTTCTTTATTTACCGCATTTTTAATCCTTTTCTAGTTTAGATTTATTGCATTTATTTACATGCTTTCTAGTCTAGATTTACTTCTTTATTTATCGCGTTTTTATCATGCTTTCTAGGTTAATTTAGATTAGGGAGTGTTGGATCGAACTTGACTCATGTTTAGCATGTTGCTTTGCTTTGGTGATGGAAGATACATGTTTATTTTGATTGGGTTGCCGTAGTTATTACGCCTAGGATATTTAACGGGGTATATCATGTATGCTCCGTATTTACGACCTTGCAGGCATAATTTTTGGGGTATTTGTTGACGCCAAAATCTTATTAGGCTTTTATGCAAATTTAGGGGTGTGAAAAACCTTGATTTAATTAATTGTCGAAACGAGATGGAATCTTAATGAAATATAGAACCATGTAACCATTTATATGCGTTAAGCAGAGCTGAGGGATATCCGGCGCAACCTATAGTTTTTACTGTTTTTGTTAGTCTAGTTTAAATACAGGCCTAGATTAATCTTTCCCTTTTTTGCATCTTTTCATTTTGTTTATAATTATCTTTTACGCTTTTATTAAGAAGTAATAAACTAATATAATTTCTAGCAACTCGTCTCTGTGGATTTTTGATACCCGAACTTGGCCGCTATACTCCCTTTTATTGAGTGTAGTCATAAGTTTAGGTTTTTGTATAGAGCTGGTGAGCCGAAAGTAAAATGACCGGCGCGTAGGTGACACTCACGCAACAGTAAAACCTGGCCCTATCAGCTTTCCATACACAAAGCAAAACGGGGGACATCCCGAGGGGGTTCTTATATGCGATTATATAAGGCCGTAGTGCATCGTTTAATCGGAGGGACCAATATTTCCTATTAGGATCGATGGTCATCTCAAGAATGTGCTTGATCTCACGATTAGCTATTTCAGCTTTCCCATTCGTTTAGGGGTGATAAGTCATTCCAAACTTATGAACGACTCCATACTTTCTCATGAGTTTTTCAAATGTCCTATTGCAAAAGTGTTTTTCGTTATCACTAATAATCGCCTTCGGAGCTCCAAAGAGAAAAATTATGTGTTCTTGTAAAAACTTAATCACCATCTTATTGTCATTCATTTA
This sequence comes from Sambucus nigra, assembly GCA_949130495.1. Classification (NCBI taxonomy): domain Eukaryota; kingdom Viridiplantae; phylum Streptophyta; class Magnoliopsida; order Dipsacales; family Adoxaceae; genus Sambucus; species Sambucus nigra. The sequence goes on along the minus strand of OX422223.1, from coordinate 436,005,492 downwards.
GTAGCTATGGTCTCAACCCATTTTGACACATAGTCTACCCTGATGAGGATGTATAAGAAACCAAAGGAAGTTGGGAAAAAATCAAATATCTCGATGATGAGTATAGGTGTATATGTCATCGTATCACGTCGTGTGATGGATCCCATCCTTTGACATCTATTGCAAGATTTACAATAAGCATTAACATCCCAGAAAATTGTGGGCCAATAGAGACCACTTTGAAGAATCTTAGCGGCCATCTTATTCGTCAAAAAATTAACTCCACATGCTTCCGTATGACAAAAATGGATGACACTAGAAATATTTTCATCCGTTACACATCATCGGGTGATTTGGTATGTGCAATACTTGAACAAAAATGGATCGTCATAGAAAAACATGCGCGACTAAGTAAGGAACTTCTTTCTCTCTTATGATTTTCAAATGGAGGGGAAGGCCCCCGTGACAAGGTAATTTACTGTATCCGCAAACTAGGGGAAGAAGTGGTAAATAATTTCTCATTTGTAAAATATTCGTCTACGGGTATGGGATCACTAGGCACGTCGAACAAAAGCTGAGACAAATGGTCGACGACGACATTTTCTACTCATTTTTTTTTAATCTTTTATAGAGATATTAAACTCTTGTAGGAGTAGGATCCACCTTATAAGGCGCGACTTAGCATCCTTTTTGAAAAGGATATACTTAAGCGCCGCTTGGTCAGTAAAGTAAATGATTGGTGACCCAACGGGGTAAGTTTGGAATTTATCTTAGGCAAAGACTACGGCTAGCAATTGTTTCCTCGTAGTGGAGTAATTGAATTGCGGTCCAATTTGCATTCGACTAGTGTAGTAGATGACATGAGCCTCTTCTTGTCGTTTGTTTGGCCCAAAATAGCCCCTATAGCATAATCACTCGCATCACACATGAGCTCGAATGGAAGGGACCAATCTAGAGCTTGCATAATGGGAGCGGACACGAGCATGCTTTTTAATTTCTCAAAAGCGCTTTGACATTCTTCATTCCACTCAAAGGGGGCATATTTCATAAGTAGGTTACTTAAGGGTCTTTCGATGATGCTAAAGCCCTTAGTAAACCTCTGATAAAAACCTATGTGGCCCTAGAAAGAGAACACATCCTTTAGTGATTTAGGTGGGGGGAGATTGTCTATGACATCTATTTTTTCCCTATCAACCTCAATTCCTTTGGTTGACACTATGTGGACAAGAACTATTCCTTCGGTAACCATAAAATGGCACTTCTCCCAATTGAGTACCAAGTTCTTTTCCACACAACCGAATAGAAATATTTTAATATTCACAATACAAAGGTCAAAAGAGGGGCTGAAGACACTAAAGTTATCCATGAAAACCTCAAGTCCCCTTTCAACCATGTTGCTAAAGAGACTAAGCATGCACCTTTGAAAAGTCATGGGTGCATTGCATAATCTGAATGGCATATGTTTGTAGGCAAACGTGCCAAAAGGACGTGTGAAAGTTTTCTTCTCTTGATTAAGAACATCTACCTCAATTTGGTTATATCCAGAATAACCGTTAAGGAAGTAATAGTATGGGTGTCCCTCTACTCGCTCTAGCATTTGGTCGATAAAATATAAGGGGAAACAATCCTTACTTGTACTGACATTGAATTTTCGATAATCAATGCAAACAAGCTACCTAGTGGTGGTACGTTGGGGAATTAGATCACCCTTGGCATTTTCGACCACAGTCATGCCCGAATTCTTTAGGACGACTTGGATAGTGCTAACCCACTTGCTATCCAAAATTGGGTAGATGATATCTGCGTCCAATAGCTTAATAATTTATTCTCTCACCATATCTTTCATAGTGGGGTTCAATCATCATTGCATCTCCCTTGAAGGCTTCACGTCCTCCTCGAGGTGGATTTTATGGGTACAAATAAGGGGACTTATACCTTTCAAATCTGCAATGGTCCAACCAAAAGCACTTCGGTGTTTGTTTAAAATTGCTAACAACTTACCCTCTTACTCTTTATCTAGGCTCGAGGAGACAATAATAGGAAATGTCTCATCCTCTCCCCAATAAGCACATTTTACATTGGAGGGTATTATCTTTAGTTCGAGGGTGAGAAATTTCTTATAAGAGGGAGGCATGTGTGACTCCCTCGGTGGTAGTTCCTCGAATCTAGAAACCTAACTTACATCTCTCGCATCCTCATATGATGCTCTCTCATATAATATCGCTCTCAACTCTCCTACCTCCCTCTAGAATTCGGTGTATGTCCCAGCACTCCCACTATTCGACAGAAGGCACGCTTCTAAGGCATCTCCACTGAAATTTCCCTCTATGTGCTCGTTTACAACATCCTCTATAAGATTGACCTCGTGGAACTCATCCTCCTCACCCACTTACTTGGTGATGTTGAAGATATTCATTTCAAGGGTCATGTTTTCGAAAGTGAGTTGCATTTGCTCATTTTGAGTGTTAATTAAGGCATTAGCCGTAACTAAGAATGGAAGGCCAAGGATATTGAGAACATGATTACTCGAGGTAATGGAGGGCTCCGTGTCCTAAATGACAAAATCTACTGAAAAGTATAAGGTGTCGACTTGGACAATCACGTCCTCAACAATACCTCGAGGTATCTTTTCGATACGATTTGTAATTTGGAGAGTGATCTTGGTGGGCTTGAGATCCCCCCCCCCCCCCCCCCCCCCAAAATCAAGTTGCCTATATTTGGAATAAGGGAGATTGTTAACGCTCGCCCCTAAATTAAACAAGGCTTTTTCCATTCGGTTCTCTTCAATGATGCACGAGATGTTAGGTGCACCCGGATCTTTAAACTTGGGTGGGAGGTTATTAAGTAGAACGGAGCTCACATTTTATGATAGGAAGACATTCCTTTTCACATTTAGCCTTCTTTTCACCATCAACAATTCCTTAAGGACTTTCGCGTAGGCGGGAATTCGCTTTATGGTATTGAGGAAAGGTAAATTCATATTTACTTGCTTAAAAACATCTCGCACATCGTCGTGGGAGTTCTTTTTTGAGGTGGAACTAACCATTGAGGGAAAGGAGAAGCAGTGGGTAGTTTCACTATGACTTCGGTCTCACTAGTACTGTCATTATCACTCTCATTCAAGGGGGTATCTTCGGCCTCTTTCATGCCGGGAAAAACCTTTATGTCTTTAGGTGTGTCATGTGGGGGAGGTGATAAATCAACTACTCTCCCACTATGTAGAGTGGTGATGGCTTGACAAAGCTCTTGATATTCATTAGATGTAGAGATAACATTAGATTGACCTTGGGGAGGTCTTTGGCCTTGGGCCAGAAACTTACCTTTTTCATGGATACTTAAGGAAGATTAAAATTTCGAGATGTTCACATGTATCTAGGCAAACATTAGGGTATTTTGAGAATTGGTTACCATTTGAGATTGCATGAATTAGGTGAAACTATCCTAGATATTTCTCCGTTGTGGGGCGACATATGGCGCAGAGGGTGGTGCCTACAAATGTTGGTCTTGATGGAAATGCGAGGGTGGTGATGGAGGAGGGGAAACGTGTGAATTAGGATTCAACGCGGCATTTTGTTACCCATAACTAAACCCAGGATGGTTCCTCCACGCAGGGTTGTAAGAATTCCCATGAGGGGCATTATAATTATCCTTAAAACTTTCGAGTATTTCCTCTTGGTCTTGTAGCATAACTTTGTAGGCGGGTATCATCGTGCATTCATCTGTTACATGTCCTGCCTTGCAAATCTCACACTCTCCCTCTCATTTCTCAATTGTATCCGGATATCTCTTCTGCACATAAGTAGACCATGTTGTCCACTTTTTTAGCAAGTTGGTTTATCTGTTGTTGCATTTCGACTTCTTTGTCCAAATTATAAAGTCCAGATGCAAAAGGTGATGTGGGTATTTTTCGAGCTCGAGTTTGGGAATTAGGATATGATGCATCCCACGCTTGGGTAGTCTCAGCGATATACCTAAGGTGATACTCTGTATCGTTCTCGCTTAACCCCAAAAAATTTCCCTCGCACACTATCTCAACGAGTTGTTTAGACGCTATACTTAGCCCTTGTTGGGAGAAAGATATGAGATGATACTTCTCAAAACTAAGATGTGGGCAAGTGTTAACTAACTTTTGGAAACGCTCCCAACATCGATCAAATGGCTCATTTTTGTGTTTTTTAAATGTTTGAATTTGAGATTTAATGGAGTTCGTTCCATGTTGGGGAAAGAATTTCAGAAGAAGCTTAGATTTCATTTCTCCCCACGATCCATTTAATTTCGGAAATAAAGACCATATCTAGGTCTGAGATTTATCCCTTAAAGAGAAAGGAAAAAGTTTTAGGCGAACGACGTCTTGAGTGCAAGATTGATCGCTAAATGTGTCGCATGACTCTTCGAACTCACGGATATGGAGGTAAGGCTTTTCTGAATCCATACCGTGAAAAGTGGGAAGAATATGAATTATCCCATTGTGAAAGTGAAATGGACCAGCATTATACAGAAGTAAAATGCATCCTGGAGTGACGGTTCTCTCCGGATATAGGAGGTCTCTAATGGAACGATACGATGCATCACCCTCACGTGTACCTAAACTACCGTGTTCTGACATATCTCTCTCACCTATTGATTCGACTTCCTCACTGGATGCTAAAGACGCATGACTAGCTATAAAGTTCAGTGACATAGGAGGTGGAACCCAAAACTGAGGAGCATTAGGAGTGTGTGGACTATCGGGATCATACTCAACAATGAGGATTTTACATGAAAGGATTTCGAGAGATTTTCTATATTTTTTTTGCCTTTTTTATTTTTCTAAATTTTTTAAAGTTTTTTTAAGAATTAAAGTCAAATATTGGATTAACTCGACCTATCCTTAAAGTCTACCTAGTCCCCGACAACGGCGCCAAAAACTAGGTGCGACTTTAAATGTGTCTCTAGTGCGTGGTTATATAGGCTCAATTGTAATCCAATCATATAAGTAATAATTCGAGCAAGTCGGGTATCGAACATAGGGAATAGGACGAAGAATCATGACGACAAATAGGGAACGATGAATAACCTTGCTTTTGACTTAGAGGAAGAAAAGTAAAGATGAATTTTGATGATATTATGTATTCCTATTATGAAAGCAATAAAATCCTAACTAAATTAACTACGCATGCATGACTTAAAAATTATGAATTGATTAACTTTGAAAAAGAAATAAGGTCGGAATACAATCCCCAAACCCCTTATAATTTCACCGGATAAAAAACTAGTAAAGAATTAAATATTTAATTAAAACACAAACTTTATTAATTTTAAGCATTACATATACGAAGGAATGAAACCGCATCATACGTAATCAAAAGATAACTAAAATACGTGACGAGATGATTAACACGAACGCCACATTCTTAAACACTCCGGTTACCTATGGCAAATGAGGTTAAAAGTCCTATGATGGTTGTATGAACAAACCGACACATTCCAATTAATTATTTAACCCAAGAACGTATTTTTATAACCATGCAAACAACTTAGGGTTGGGTTCATTCATCCCAACCTTTAGAACTCTAGCCAAATATTAATAAAGAACATGATATCTACGTTGCATGAAATCTGTAATACCCCATACTTTTATGGGTATTTAAATTACATGAGTGGGTGTAATTTAGTACGCGGAGATATGATTTGAGAATATAAAGTGAAAGAGAATTTGAAGTGAGGGTCAAATATTAATTGGCGAGTTTTGGATTATTATCAATGTGTGCTACATTTACTTACGAGAATAAGTAAATGAAGTTGGATTTTTTTATATCATGTTGCGGTTGGAAAAAGTGATAAGTAATAATATTTTTAATTGGAAAATACATGCGGAGTTGTATTGGATTTAAAAAGGTGAATTTTTGATAAGTGTCTCGGATGGGGATTTCGAGTGCACGGTTGGTCACGAATGGGCTAAAATAGAGTACCCGGGGATAATGTTTGGATTTCGAGGACTTTTTGGACTAGTAGCAACTCACATTTGAGTATACGAGTCAATTTTGGGTTTCATAAGTGGATAACCCTCATTTCTCTCTTATAAGCTACGAAAGAAAGGAAGAAAAGGAAAGAAAGAAGAAAAGAAGAAAGAAAGAGGAAAAAGTAGATTTTTGGCCGAGATCCGATGGATCTCAGCACGAGGTCATTGGATTTATCCAACGAGGCAAGTGTTTAACTTGCTTTAAGGATTTAAATGTGTTTATTGTTCATATTATGGTTGGGGTAAATAATATGATTTTTGGGTTTGGATTCTTTCAAAAATGGGGTTTTGGAAGATGAATCCATATCGGATTAATGTGATAATTCTTTCGTATGAAATTTAAACTTAAATCAATGTTAATGGTATAATTGTTGGTGAGAAATTGGAAGAAATGAAATTGGGGGTTTATATGAGTTAGGGTCTAACTCTTGATTAAATTTGATGAATCCCAGATATTAATTTTGGTTTTGGGCATTATAATCTGAGTAGATGTTATATTGATGTTGTGTGATGTTAGAAACCATGGAAATGGAGTTAATTGAGTGTTGGTTGAAGAATTGGAGAAGAAGGAGATGAGACACCCGTAGGCAAAAGAAGAATGCTGAACCATTTCGAATCGATTCGCGAGGGGGGGGGGGGAATCAATTTGGTCCAAGGTGAATCGATTTGGTTGAAGACAATGGCAAAGTAGAACCATTTCGAATCGATTTGATGAAAGGAGAATCGATTTAGGTCAAGGAGAATCGATTCGGACCCTGCCAAATAGATTCAACACTGACATTTTTTAAGAATTTTTCCTTGGGTATTAAGGATGAAATTTGAGAATTGTTTATTGGAGACAATTATGGTAGGATCCTAAAATGTGTATTCGGAATTATAAATGACTAGATGGGTGATATATGAACCTTGGGTTTGTGGGACAAAAACCCAAGGTATAAATTTTAGGAATGTTTGGGACGAACGACATTCGAGGAATTATTCGGCGGGTTCATACATATATATTTATGCGTGTAGAATATATATGCCAATTATATATGGGAAGAATATATATATATATATATATATATATATATATATATATATATATATATATATATATTATAATAATAATAATAATAATAATAATAATAATAATAATAATAATAATAATAATAATAATAATAATAATAATAAGTTACAATGGTGTTTTCACTATTCATAAGATGGGAATACACTTCATGGTTCAGATCGAAGCCAACAAGGCAACGATCCAATGGTTGGAATTAAAATATCCCTCTTACCATTTTTGTCCCTTATATATTTGAGTTCCCCCTCTTTTTTAACCCTTCATTTCCTTTGCTTCCCTACCCAAAATTCAAATACACGGACAAAATTGTAAATTAACCCTTGCTGACAAATACCAATTACCTAAGCCAAGGCTCTCTCCCCCCGACCCTCATTTCACAAGCACAACATCTCTCTCTCATTCTATCAATTTCTCCCATTCCTTCATCTACACCCAAACAAAATCTACTCCGCCTTCCTCAGCCCCAACTGCCGCACCCTTTTCCTCGATGCATCGCACCTCTCTCCTTGCCACTAGTCCTCTCTCCACCTCGCCTCTTCTATCAGGTATGTTTTGAATAATTTTGATTTTAGGGTTTTATGGTTTCGATTTTTGGTTTAATCAATTTTAGGTTTATGTTTGTGATTTTACGATTTTTGGTTTTTGTATTTTAGGGTTTTGTAATGGATTTGAGGGTGTTATAATTTAGGGTTTTGTAATGATTTAAGATTTTTTTTAATATACAGGTATACTCTCTCAGTATTTCACCTTTTATTTTGGTTTTGCAGGTACTTATTTGATCTGTTTGCATTTTTTATGCTCAAGACATAGCGGACATTTTTTATATATAGGCATTCACCCGTGCATTGAGCTTGAACATTAAACCATTTTGGTTTTGTTCTGTTCAATATTTTTTAAAGTTTTTTGAGTTACACTTGAGTTTCTGAATTTTGTAGTAGCATTAGTATTCAATTTGAAACCTATAGTTTTGTCAGAAGTTTTTAAAGTATAGAAATCATGTGTGCGCGCCAAATTTTCTTTACTTTTCCTTCATTTTACAGGTATTTCAGGGAAATCATGTGTGCGCACCTAATTTCTTTACTTTTCCTTCATTCTACAGGTATTTCGGGGATGCAAGAGGTTCTCCCAGTATAGTTTATTTATTTTGGGCATCTTATTTATTTCAATTAAATTCGGTATCCAATTTTAGTTTGCAAAGGAAATTGATGTAATTTACATCCATGTTTTGTGTGTCAGAGAGATTTTTGTGTGAATGCTAATTATTGTCTTTTATGTTTTGATTATATTCAATAATGTTTTACTCATTAGTTTCTACCCAGGTTATGCTGCTGAAAAAGGGATAAGTTAGATATATTACTTATTTTTGGAATTATAAATCTAAATTGAAACTTTTGGCTTTGAATTACAATGGTGTTTTCACTATTCATAAGATGGAAAGACACTTCACGGTTCAGATCGATGCCAACAAGACTAGAAATGGAGGGCTTAGATTATTTTGATCAATCTTTCTTTTTTGCCCTTTTATTTTTGGTTTCCTCTTTTTCTTTCATTCAAAACATAGGGTAAATAAGACACAACACACCATTCGTCCTTTCCCCCTATTTTCCATGCTTGGGCCCACCCGCCTCATGCCTCACCCATGTCCCTTCCCAATCAGAGCACAAGGCTCGAGACATTTTCTATGGTTACTTCGAGTTTAGATCTGACCTACCACCAAATGAACAGGTGAACAAATCGTAGTGAAGACATTTTCTATGTTTACTTTGAGTTTAGAAATCGCAGTGAAGAAATCGGTTCAAATTAGAGTTATAGATTTGTTTAAATTAGGTTTTGTCTATATATTTAGGGCTTTGTTATACATGGTTTTGTAATTTAGGGTTTGTAACAGATGATTTTGTAATTTAGGTTTTCGAATCTAATTGCTTTTCATGTTTTTGTTTTTATTTTCTTTTGCAGACCAAGACATGTATACTCTCCAATTTTGGGATCTAAACAGGTATACACTTCTATTTACACCACCCACACTACCACATGCTTAGATTTTGGTTTCGACTAAGATTGCTTTATGTTTATCTTTTGGGATCTAATTTTTTTTGTTTATATTTTGTTTTGCAAATCAAGACCTGAACAGGTATACTCTTTTTCATTTTATTATAGGTTTATTTATAGATTTTAGGTTAGAGGGGTTTGTTAAAGTAGGCTCCATTTTTTTCCCAATTTCTGATTTTGGGTTTGGTTTATGTTTGATTGGATTTGAAAATGTTGGTTTGATGTTACTGCTATGATAGTTCTACAAAACTTACAAAACTTACACTACTGATTATGTGACTAAAATTTTACTCCTGTCCATGTAGGTGTATATAGGAGTTGTTTGTAAATTCGAGAGGCCCCATTTGAATTTGGTATATATTCTCCAACTCTCTCTCTTTCTCTCTATCACACACGCATATGGACATACATTTTGTTCTTTGATGGATCTGTAGATTCTTACCTGTAGATTTCCTAAACTTGAACGAGTTTGTTATTATTTGGGTATAAGTTTTTCCGGTTTATGCTGGTAATGATGCTGCCTCTGCACAATTAGTTTCTGCACAATTTATTGTTGAACAATTAGTTTTCTGCATAGTTGTTGCAGCATATTGGATTGGGTACTAATAAGGTGAAATATGGAGTCGAACATGAGGTTGGCCTCCTAAATTAATATTCTATACTTATTTGGCTACCTATTTTGTTTGAGATGACTTCTAATCGAAATCAAATATGGAGTCGAACATAATGGTGGCCTCCTAGATTAATATGCCATACTTATTTAGCACTTATTCTGTTTGAGACCACTTCTAATCGAAACCATTTGGTAATATCTCCTTCCTAAACTTCTAAAATAGTACGGTATTGATCATGTTACATTTTGTTATTTGTTTTTATAAATTGAATGAATGGTGTTCAAGTTTGGTATGTGAATTTTGTTGTTTCCCTTAATTGTTAACGCATGTAACACACATTTTAGACAATTCTTGAAATCCATTCGGTATGACCTTTTATACAAATGGTCTACAACTTTTGTAAATAGTTGGTTTGTAAATAGTTTGGACTGTTGTTATAATTTTAATGAAAAAATTGGTTTAAAAAATTAAAATGGTGTTAATCATAAACCGAACATGCATTTACTGATTGTATCAATCATTGTCTTTGTGAGTGTTATTAGTGATTCCCTTTATTGAGTGCCCATTTATTATTGACTTCCCATGCATTTACTGATTGTATCAATCATTGTCTTTGTGAGTGTTATTAGTGATTGTATTTACTGAGTGTCCATTTATTATTGACTGTCCTTGCATTTACTGATTGTATCAATCATTGTATTTGTGAATTATGTTGTGTGATAAGTCCAGTGAATTTCATATTTTGCATGTGTGTGAAACTTCTCAGTTTCAAATATTGAGAGAGATTTTTAGTTGGAAGGTATCTCTGAATTAATACAAAAGTTTGATACAGATGTCTGAATAAATTCCCTCTGATATTTTTTGGCAGCGAGGTTGAAACATAGGAATCTTGGTGTTTCTGGAATCAGATTTGATTACAAATGCATCAAACATCACTGACGAATCACCAACCAGAGCTCCTCAATTAGATGTATTATGGACTCAAAGTTGTTAGACGAAATGAGTCGGTAATCAAGGCAGGCACAAACCATTTCAGATCTGCCTGCCATAAAGGATGATTCAAGAAAAAAATGCCATGAATGTGCCCATAAATGTGCCAAAGCTTATAATTCTAAACTTTTGAGTCTAAAGGGAAATGTAAAGACAAAGCTAGAACAAAAGAAATAAAGTAATTTTTTTACACGACTAAAGAAAAGATCTAGCGAGTCATTCCAGAGTAACAAGAATTGATGGTGTATAATTCCATTTAAACATGACATTAAAAAGTACCAAAAATAGAACTATAGGGATCTTATGTAATTATTGCATTGAAATGTATAAATGGTACCAAACCTACAGCTATAGAGATCATCTGGATGCTAAATTTTGATTTACTTTGACAGATTTCCAGGTGTCATGATCTTAGAAAAAGAAGCAGCGCCGAATAATAGGTGATTAGCAACAAGTCACGTGACCAAGTCCAATGTAGGGTTTGAATTTCCTTCAAAGAGAGAAAGGATGAATCTGCAGATGAAGTATTTTGCCCAGGCAAGCCAATATTATACGAGATGTTCCCATCCGATTTATACATCCCAAAGTTCCTCTCAGAAGTTGGACTAGGCTTTTGGTTCTCATTAAAAAATGCAAGAATATATGCCGTCAACACGATTCTCAGCCTCATTGGGGTACCCTTCTTCTTGGCGAGTCTTTTATGCAAATTATAATTATAAGTCCATGCATTTTGTTATGTGGCGGTAGCTTCATTTTGATCTCCACGAGAATCCAAACCTGTTTCCGTAATTATAACCTCCATCTTCCTAAATCGAGCATCTTCCAAAGCATCATAAGCTGCATCGATCTCAGCTTCGAGCATATTATTATAATGAAGCTTGGATTCCTGATCATATATTCCCTCGGTTTATTGAAAAAGAGCATAATTTAAATAAATCTGACCCGGGCGTATCAAATTCATTAGCCCGATCCCTATGTTCCTATGTTTGGAGAAATTGAGTATGATCCACTTAAACAATTCATATGTTATAATTACCTTATTGTGTATATACAACTCCATACTTCTAATGTTTTATTTTATTGATTTTGCATCATGAAGTTAATTTCTCACAATTCTTATGTTATAACTGATATCTATGAGCCTTTTCAGTACGAAATTGCAAATGTTTTAACTAGCATCTGTTGGTGGAACTGAAAGAGGCAGCGAAGAAATCACTGAGTCTAAAAGAATAGAAAAAGAAATTACAGATGTGGAGGAGCTAAAGAAAAAGTTGAGCACCATGACTACAGATGAACACTTCAGAACTTAGGCATCTCTCACTGGAATCTATAATGGTGCATGATGTTCTTTAATATTAAGTAATTATGTACAAGTTTTAACAACATTCGGGAGGGTCCAAGGTTTGTCGGACTCTTTGTCCTCTGTTATTGCTACGTTTTCTTTATTGTTCATATTTGATTGACATGTTCATGATTTTTTGTTTTTGCTTCAGATACTTGATTACAATCAATTTACCCAAAAAAGAGACATGACACATTTGAAATAATTTATACCTATTTTGAATTGTAGTACTTGGTAAGGTAATGTTGAATTCATAAAAAGCCCTTGAGTTGTGATGAGTTATTGTAGGTCTGTTTTGATTTTTATTCCTACTGTTTAGGTTGTATTTTAGAAAAAAGGTACATGTTGGATGTTCTTTCTCTTGGAAACTGAGTACATATTATTTTTCTTTTTGTCAATGTCATTAACGATTTTGCTAAGGTAATGACAAATATTACTAGCAATTAATGTACGTGTAAACTCAAGGACATGCCTATTAATATATTATTCCCATAAGTGTTATGAATACGATAGTTACATATATAAGAACATTATGTTACATACTTTGTACATGTCAAGTGTGAAGTCTGATAATATTTGTGATAGATAAACTAGGCATATAAACTGTGATGGTTAAACTACACAGATTTTAGTGTGATGGTCATGGACAGTGTGATTTCTGAGCTGTTATATTTTATGGTCAAGTTATAGGTCATGTTATTGCAAATGGTTATTCACATCTCTAAATTACGAGGTCAACTCCCATTGATCAACTTATGATCAAGATGTTGAATCAAAATTATATTCCTATTTCATTCAAATCCATTTTTTTCTTAACAAATAAATTGTTCTTAAAATGTGTATGCCATATCCATATGGTACGCTAGAGACTAGAGCCTGGAGAATTTTCTTATATGTTATTTATTTCTTTAAGTTATTACCCACCAAATATGTTCACTGCTTTGGCCATTAATTTTCAGCTCATTACCATTAATCATTAAAGGAATGAAATTTGCCACCATTGGTAAGATTCAAATTTTCTCAACTCTTTGTTTTGTTATAGAGGAACTTTAGTGTCATACTCAGTGATAATCAACAATTAACTGTATTAATCTAATTTCTAATTTGCTTCTAATTGCTTCTTTAGAGATGAAGTTTTTGAATAAATTATTATTCAACAGCGAATGAGAGTTTTTTCTTTACAGATTCATTTTTTAGGGGCTTGAATTGATTGTAGGGACATTATAAATTATAGAATTGCAGTTGTCAGCTAATGACATCCCTAAAATCCCTTAAACTCTATGGCTCTATTTTGTGCATTTGTCGATGATCAGGGAACTATTACATGCGAACAGACTTTGACATGATATGTTTCTTTCTTTCTACTTTTTACAATTCAATGTGGATTTCGAATCTTCAGTTGGCAACTTGAATCTCTATCCTAATTTAGAATTTGGTTTAGGTAAACTAAATTTGTAACTTGATTAGTCTCCCTCCCCCCCCCCTCATTTTATTTTAAGATTGGCTATTGTTAATAATTGGCATTTGCGTTCACCTAAAAAAATGGAAGTTCTTTGACTCAAAAGTGTGGATTATGCACGGAGACTCATTTTTCAAAGCATGGTTGGTTGATTTTTTCAATTAATTTATATTGTCATATCTTTAACAAATACTTGACAAAACTTCATTAGAACATTGCCACATTTCCTATTTTATAAAATGAAGTTCATCTTATTACCATTGTTAAATCATTTTCTTATTATATCATAGTGGTGAATCAAGATACAAGTAGAGATGTGTAAGAATGAATGTATAGATGAATGTATACATCACGTGGACTATAATTCTGTCCTATCTCTATTGGTGATAAAAGAGAAGTACTAGAAACTAACATTAAATAGGGCTGACAATCATTGCTTACTATTTAAATTTACAAATTTATTCTTTTTTTGGTAATCAAAATATATGAAGTGCAACACTCATTACTTAATATTTCAAGTATTTTGCAACTAACATGTGAATTTGTCTTTTATGTTTACAGTACACATGATCACACCTTTTATATACATGACTTTAAGAATGTGAAACTCGAATAATGATGGTATTTTAGTGTCACTACAAATATGTTCATTGTGATATTAGTTATATTTAAATTCAAACCTGTGTGTTTATTTTATGAAGGTTTTGGACCACTATTTTGAGGTTGTGCGGGGAAACTGTTGTCATAGGTTTTGACAACTTGATATATTTTCTGGTGCATAGTTGTTGACAACTCGATACATTTGCTTACAAACAAAAATAGATTATGATGTTTGATCGTTACAATGCCTATATTTGGTTTGATGCTCATCTTATGACCTAAATTGGTTATTTTTACTGAAGTTACACCTGCAATTTAATCACTGTTTTCTTTTGTTTATGTTTTCTTTCTCATTATTTAAACTTTTTAGAGTCACTCTGTTTTCGTGAGCCATTAATTTAATCTGAATTTTTATTCATGATTCTTTTAATTGTTTTAGGTAACAATATATTGGAATGTCCCAGCTACCAATGCAGTGTAGCCGCTAATAAAGTGGTACATGGTCTGGGATAAGCTCTGCCTGCTCATAGGTGGATCACGCCAAAAGCATCGCAGGCCAAAAGGATGACATTCTTTGGGTGAGGTCCCACACACGGCAAAAATTATATGGTATTTTAAGTATTTTATATAATGCACAAAGGGCAAAAATTACATGTTATTTTTTTGACCGATATAACTTTATACATTTTTGTCAATATATTTAGATGGTTTAAGTGAAATTTTAAGTTAATCTTCTAAAGGTCATGCTGCATCAGAAGGAATTGGAACTGAAGCAGTTAAAGCAACAGATTGGGAAGGAAAAGATGCAAAAACGCATGCTACTGAAGATGGCCTTTTTAGATTGGAGGAGGTTGAAGTTCAGTATTGTGGTGAAGGCAAGACTGTAGAAGTGGAAGGTAGCTTCAATGGTTGGAATCAAGGTATTAAAATGGGTCTAGAACCATCATCAACTATTGTGGATCCCATTGAATTAAGGAAATCTACAGTTTGGAGAACGTTGTTGTGGCTCTATCCAGGGATGTATGAGATCAAATTCATTGTTAAGGGCCATTGGATTGATCCTTAGAGAGAGTAGTCTATCAGGGGAACCATATAAAACAACATTTTTTGAGTTAATAAATTATATGGATTTGCCTAGGACGTTACTTATTGCACGTACACTCCACCAAGAAAGCAACGATTATTGGTTGATGACTTGTGTTGTGCAACGAAGAAGATCAAGTATGAAGCCCACCAGATGAAAGGAACATGAAACTTGCAGGATTAGGCAGTTGTTGAATTCACACTCGCATCCTTTTACAACTAGAAGGAAGCGCTACAAGTGCTCAGTTAAAGTTTCGCATTATCTTCACAATTTTTTCGATGTATAGTGTATTCTATTTTGTTGAAGCTCGATATTCATATAGTGGTATGTAGACATGATACATTTTCGATGAAAAATAAGCTTTTCTCTTTGTACTGGTGTCAAGTAATATGTGCAATAATTGGGACATTTATTTATTAACATGAATTTCTTAGATATTATTGCACACGGTTGATGTGATGAGCCAGTCTTTGCTGCTAGCTAGGATGGGTATCGTGCATTCTATATCTTAATTTATGGGTGTTTTTATCTAAACCATTTTCTTCTTTCTACAAACCCCGTTTGAGTTATTAATAGATTAAATGATGAAGTTTATAATAGACAATAGTACCCCTATAAAAACACTCTGATTAACTGGAAATTTGTGTTCGTATATACATCAGAACTGAAGAACTTTTATTTACATTGATGAAACCATTTGTATGAAATCCCATTTGTTATAATTAATAAGTATAAAAAAATTGGTTATACATTTACTCCAATAAAAGATATTAACAAAATGATCTCTACACCTGTCAAAAAGAATTTCACCAAATGGCTCTCAATATTTCAAGTAGAATCTACAACTATAAATGAATATAGTTGAATAAAAAAAGTTGTTACAATGTCCAAACTCATCAAGAATGAGGTTAATTTTAATATCTTCAACAATGTACCACATCATCCAAACTCATCAAGAATCTACAACTAATAAATTTGTATTGTCAATGTACCACATCATCCAAGCGG
Source organism: Sambucus nigra (assembly GCA_949130495.1). Lineage (NCBI taxonomy): Eukaryota > Viridiplantae > Streptophyta > Magnoliopsida > Dipsacales > Adoxaceae > Sambucus > Sambucus nigra. The sequence goes on along the minus strand of OX422223.1, from coordinate 435,989,300 downwards.
TCGAATTGGATTTGATAAATTGATACTGAGTAATATAGTTGATATTTTTGTTCTTAAAAGAGGGCAAATAATCTATAAACAAATGAAATTGTGTCCAATTTTTAAAATCATCAGATATAGAATTGATAATAGATAAATTAATAGATAAACTGATACTGAATAATAAAGGAACGTTCATTCATTTGTTTTACACTAATAGGTTCATAACCTAAGTAATTTAAAACATTGCTTATCTATTGTGAATTAAACACGACGTATGGTCCTATTGGCGGTGTATGCTTTCAAAAATTAACGCCGTGCCTTCAGGCACAAGCATACCCTAGTATATATATACACACACAAAAAAAAAATAAAAAAATAATGCTCTTGTACGGACTAGTTCTCATTTTAAGAATGCGGACCGAACATGTGTCACCTAACAATGCGCCTATAAAATATCGCCTATATTATAGGCACTCTCTCTCTCTTTTCTAGGCTCACTGCCTAGTGACACATGTCCAGACCGAACTCTTAAAATGCGGACTAGTTCGCACAAGTGCAGGATAGTATATATATATATATATATATGAGTGAAATCCGAATGTTCGAGTAGGATGAAATTAGAATACTAGATAGTTGTGATAAGCTAATATTCAGGAAATTATGTTTGTGATAAATTTTATTATAAGTGAGTGAATACTTATGGGAATAAAATAAGTGCGTGTATACTTATGATTAATACGATTTGGTATATTCGGATTATGAGGCTAATGCCACGGGAGATATGCATTAGTAGCCTTATTTGATGATATATATACGGGTATAGAGACAATATATATATGATATAATTATAAATATATATATATGTGTGAATGATATATTTATGTGAAGCATACCCCTCTAGTGCTATCATGGGAAGTTGCGCGATGTGGGTGAGGCCCCTGGCTTGAGGAGTATGTTGCTTATAGTCCCCAGGTCATAGCGTCCATTTATTTATTGTATGGCATTTATCAGGGGTAAGACGTCTTGGGTATGATTCGTCTTATTTCTAGTGAGAAACTATGGCCTCTTCCCTTGCATTTGTGATTTGGATTTTTACCGGGGCGGTGTGATATTTCAATCGATGGTAACCCAGGATGGTATGTGAGAAATTCCCTGGAAGATGATAGCATTGAGAGACTGCATCCATTGAGTTATAGCTGTGAGGGATGGTTATTATACTTCTATATTGTGTGATATATAAGTATGGATATACTTAATGTGTATATATATACGGACAAAAATAAAGAATGAAATGAGAAATGATTTTTGATTTTTCTGGGAAAATAAAATCCGGAATAAAATGTGATATACATATATAAAGAGGAGAATGTTATATAGGGGATTAATGACCCTAAAATGTGAATAATGTATAATAACAAGTTAAAGTTATTTATTATGAACGAATAGATTACAAGTGAGAAATTATAATGATAGGCTAGGTTCGAAAGCTTAGAATATTATATATGCGGGGTATGAGATGGAGTATGGTTATTTAGAAGTTTGAGAGATGCTAGTTAGGTTGGGTAGCGTAACCTGGGAGTTTAAAAAACATGCGTTAGGTGTGCACTATTAGATGAGAGGTAAAGGGTGTCTCATGGGAGTGCGAAACTAGTTTAAATAGGGAGGATATCATATTTTAAATGTTAAAGTATTTTAAAAACTTGCTAAATATTTTTAAAACGCTTTGGGCTCTGACCCGCTTGCAAATATTTTTCTTAAAAACCTTTTAGGTGTCCAGACACAGGGACGCTTGGATGATATATTCCTTCGAGTCAGACGACGCTGCAGCAGCTGTGGATGCTGATAGGGAATTGTTTTAACCGCTTCTATCCTTGTGATCTAGATAAGAGGTATTGTAAGTTATATTCGGGCATGTTCTCCAACTGTTTTCATTTATTTTTATTTACACCGATTCGATATGGTTGTATAAATGTTGTACAACGAGTTATCGGTTATTGTTTTACTTATTTCAATTAAAGTGTATATTAATTGTGTGGATGGATTAATTGTGCATTTAAGTTAAAAAGATTATATAGTTTAAAATTTGACACCGGGCCTAATAGGTTATCAATTATTAATTAGTTTTCGACAGTGATGCTGAGAATGAACCATATCAGATTCCTGTTTTAATTTGATATAGTATTGATCACCCGGTACTTAAACTTAATTAGGCGAGGTGTCACAAAATAATTCTTACGCTGAAAGTGTGATCAAACATGAGAAAGAGACTTCTAACTAAGAAATAATAAATTATAAGACAAAAAGATGAGAGAAATTGAAAGGAATAAAAGAACTACCCTTGTATTGAGGAAAACCCTTGAATTCTATGCCAAAAGATGAATAATTGTTGAAGAAGATCAATAGTTAGGTTTTTGACTTCAAGAAGCTCTAAAAAATATGAAAAAACTTTCTCCCCAATGTTTAGTGTTACAATAGAATATAACTCTTACATTTTATCAAGTGTTTGCACCATGAAAAACTCTAATTTTTAGACATAAAAATAAAAAATCCGTCACGCCGAACTGGTCCCAAATTTCTTCTTTAGTGGGGCGAACCGGTTCGTTTATTATGGAGTTCTAGACCAGTTCTGAGTCTTTTTCATCGGTTCATCTTGGTTCTTCCAGTGAGGGTGATCGGTTCGGTTCGATTCGCTAGAATTTTTTTTCTTTCTTTTCTCTTTGATATTTTCTCAACTTTCAAGCTTCATAACTTTTCAACCACAACTGGGATTTAGGTGCCGCTTTTTCCAATATTCTTGTGACTTCAAGCTCTTCAACTTTACAGTTGGCCTCACCTCTAGACTAAGGCTAAGAAATTGCAAACATTCCCTTCAACTCCCCATTTCTTGGTTTCTTTCACTGTTTTGAGTTCTCTCTTCCATCTTTTTTTAAAGAAGAGGGACAGTACCCCCACAAACATTATTAGAAATCATAGAGAAAAAAGCCTCTCTAGTGGTACTTACAATCTCAGGGGGAAAGAAGTAAATTTGGGGCTTTGTAAATAGCCCGATTAAAAAGAAGATATCTTAACAACATATGTATATACTTAAATTTGGAGACAAAGCCCCCAAACCAAAAAGACTAATATAACTATAGTTATGATTTAGTCAGTCTTCGTGAACTAGGGTGGATCTGTAACTGGGATAAATTAATATTGAAAATTTTGCACCAGTGAGAATAAAAATCATGTATCTTTGAGGAAAAGGATAAGGATGAGTTAATGAGACCAATCTGGTGGAAGCAATTTTCAATAAGGTTTGTAAACGATGCCTTACCCTCATTATAGATCACCTTATTTCGCAATGTACAGATGCTCCAAATGGCCACTATAGGCACCATTTTACAACAAAAGATCATGTAGTCTTTACCCCTACCGTGTAACCACTAAGCCATTAAGATACAAGCACAAGAGTGAAAATTAATCTTTAAACCCATTAAATCAAAAAGATATTTTCATAAGATTGAAGATATGGGGCAATGGAGGAATAGATGATTAGTAGTTTCAATATCCTTATGACATAGGGCACATTTCAAGGCCAGTTTATGTTGCACTTTTGGATATTTTCATCTATCGGTATATTGACTTTTAACACTCTCCAGACTAGAATGGACCATTTTTGGGGGATATTTTTATACCAAATTTGTTTAAAGACCGCACTTGATTGGGGGGGGGGGGGGGGGGGGGGGCTCAAAATCTCTATTACAGAAGCTTGGGAGAATTCCCCATTTTTGGATAATGACCAAGACCATTTGTCATCCTTTAGAATCATATTCTCATTGGCAATGTGAGCTACTGATCTCATTCTTTTCATTGATATGGATCCCGATTGGCCAAAATTGTTGTTTTGTAATCTATACCTGGAGTTCATGAACTTGCTCCATAAGGAATTTGAGGCTTTGAGTATCCCTAGGGATTCCAGGCTTGAGGTATTTGACAGGGTTTCTAAACTTGAAAAACCAAGACCACCACATTCTATTAGGGAACACAAGGTCTCCCAGCTGTGCCGTTGGTGTTTCCAACCGATCTGCTTGTTTCCTCCCCAATTTTTTTTATTGAGAATAGAGTGAATATTTTTTATTATGACCTTGGGTGGTTGTAACACTGAGAGCATGTAACATGGTATTCAACAGAGTACATGTTTGATAAGAGTACATTTTTCCCCATATGATAGATATTTAGATTGCCATCCTTGAAGTTGATGTCTAATTTTTTCCACTCGGGGTAGAAAAAGCTTATTTTCCTTATGGCATTAAAAAGGGGACACCCTAGATAGGTTATGGGGAGATACTTTAGATTCAACCCTATGAGTTGTGCTATAGACATTGTATTTTTGTGTGAAGTTGGCTTATCAACAGTGAAACTGCTTTTAGAGATGTTTATAAGCTGATCGAAAGTTGTTTCATAATCATGAAGAAACTTCATAATTGTCTAAGACTCTTTTTATCATCCCTTGAAAATATAATCATGTTGTCAGCAAATGCGAGGTGGGTGATGAGTGTGCATCTCGATGAGTGGTAGTATGGTGGGCAAAGTCTCTTTTCCACCTGGGAGTTTAATCCTCCGCTTAATATTTCTGATGCCAATACAAACAAGTTGGGGGATAGAGGATCACCTTGTATGAGTCCTCTACTGGATTTAAAGTATCCTTTTAATTGTATTTTAATTAAAATAGAGAACCAAACATTTGAGATGGATATCCATATGAGGTCAATCCAGGTTTCCCCAAAACCAAATTTCCTTAAGATATTGATGAGAAACATCCCGTTTACCTTGTCATGTGCTTTAGACATGTCCAACTTTAGTATAATGTTACCCCCAAATTTTTTCGGGTAGGTTGTGGACCATTTCTTAATAAATTAAGATATTATCTTATATACTTCTAGTTTTTACAAAACCCCTTTGATTGTCAGAGATTACTTTGGGTAGTATGTTGGATAATCTTGTGGATATGATTTTAGCCACAATTTTATAAGAGAAATTATATAAGCTGATAGGTCTGAAATCTTTGCATGATATTGGCCATTTTATTTTAGGGATCATGGCTATACAAGTGATTGACCAACCTCTGGGCATTACCTCCCTTAAGAAGAAGCTTTGAATAATAGTGCATATGTCATTGTTTATAATATGCCAACATTTCTTGTAGAAAAATCCCCCAAATCCATAAGGGCCAGGGCAGATAGGTGACTTAAAGATTTGATGGCTTCCCTAATTTCCTCTTCTTCCAGTATAGCTTGGAGTTTATTATTTTGGTCTTCAGATATAAGTTGCGAGAGGAGTTGTAGCATTGTATCATTAGGGTTGTGTACGTCTGAAGTTAAAAGATTATTGAAATGGTTTACTATGTGATATTGAATATCCTCATCATTCTCTAACCACCTTTCCTCTATTTTCAGTCTACTAATGTGTAGATTTTTGTGCTTTATTTTAATCGAGTTATAGAAGAATTTATTGTTTTCTCCCCTACTTTGAGCCATCTAATGGAAGATTTTTATTTCCAATATCCCTCCTCGATCCTTAAGACAATAATACGCTTTGCTTGGGCTTTTTTAAAATCTTCCGATTAGTTGGGTTAGGATCCCTTTCAAACTCTATTTCCTTTTGTTTATCTTGATCTTCTTTATCAATCACTTTTTGAAATATATTAGGGAATTTAATCTTGATCCATTATTTTATTGTGTTTTTAAGCTTTTGGATATTTACAAAGACCCTCACCATAGGAGACTCGTTGATTTCTTATTTCCAAGATTGGATAATTATTTTGAGGAAATCGGGGAGATTGGCCCAGTATTGTTGGAACTTAAAGGGTTTAGGGTTATGATTGACAATAGCAGAACGTGGTCTGAGCATGTTCTACTATGATGTTCTACATAGGAAATTGGAAAACAAGAACTCCAACAGTCATTGCACAACCATATGTCGAGTCTAGCCATCACAAGATCCTATTCTTTTCTATTATTACACCACGTGAATCTGAAACCTTCGTACCTTAGGTCAATGAGGCCAAATGAATCAATAGCTTAATTGAAGTCCTAAATGGATGCATCAATGACATGATTTACACCTATTTTCTCTTCATCACTTGAACAACATTAAAGTCACCCGCAAATATTATAGGCAAATCCTTGAATTAGTTATCAATGAGAAACATTTCATTCCAAAGTTCCTCCCGTTCTAGGTGACTGCATTTGGCATGTAGACTGGTGAAAGTATTATTGGAGTATGAAAACTGTTGTGGGATATATGTAATGTTAGGAATTGATCCATGTTTTTTTTTATATCTATGTTAACACCAAACCTCCATAAAACCCAAAATTTCCCTTTGAAGTTGCATATCCCGTAGTCAAAACCCCATTTGAACCTACATTTCTGAAGTTTATTTTTTGATATCATTGGTTCTAAAATGACTATATAGGTAGTTTGTGTATTTTTTTAGGTTTTTTAATTATGTTGGAGGTAGATCTATTTCCCACCCCTAGCATTCCAAACAATTAAATTAATCATTATTTAAATATAGGTGTAGGAATTTAGGAAGATGATTTGTACCTGGAATATGCTCTAGTAATTCTTGTGTGCCTTAGATCTGCAATCTTGAGACTGGAGGATTTGTTCTTCACCTTTCTTCCTTTCTTCGGTCCAATGATGCCCAATAATCCTTTACTTTTCTGTACTTTTTTCTTTAGTGTGAAAATATAGTTTCTTAATTTTTGTAGTGATGTCTCATCACCTCTAGGATCCTCCCTATCTGAAGTATGGAATTTTGGGATTCTGATGGGAGAGCATGAGCTTTTAGGTGCGGATTAGGGAGACAATGGGTTGCCTAAGGGCTTATGTGGGAACCCATTCATATTGAATAGGTTTTCAGAATCCTTGATCCCCATTGACTATCCACACTATGGCATGATGTTTCTGCATCAAATCCATCTCAACACAGACCCGCACGACACTCGGTCTTATTTGATCCGTTATAGCCTTATCTATCTCGATAGGATTACCTACCACTTGGGCAATAGAAAATAGGGGTTTACTTGTAAAGAGGTGAAGTTGAAGATGAGGGAAATTGATCCAAACAGGGGAGAAACAACTCTCACGGACAGTGCTCAAGTTGTATCTCCATTTGAATGTTCGCATTGGTGACCCCTCGATCATCCACGTATCTCTGAGCCACAACCGATTAAAATTGTCCTCATGATTCAGCACAATCAATATATGTTTATGATCAATTAAGCCAACAGAATATGCATATTCTAGTTTAATATGAGATATGGATTTTCTGATTTTCTCCAGGTTTGGGATCCCATGGGTAAACTTACTTACAATTGATTGTTTGAGTGGTTGTGCTAGATCATTAATATCTATTTGAGAAAAAATCACAGCAGGTTCCTCTCCTTTCTTGGTTAGTAGATTTGATGGAGTTTGTCCCGTATTTTCCTTTGGCAGGATTGATTTGAGGACATCAGCAATGGATCGCCTCCAGCTAGTTTCGTGTTATATCTATGACTCATTTGGATTCTTCTCAGGGATTACTGGTGTCATGACCAATCCCAATCTCAGCCAAAGATAGAAGTTGACAATTCACTGAACATAGTCAAAATTCCACCTTCGATTATTTCACAGATAATTTCGATTCATCCGTAGCAAAGATAGTCCGGTTTACGTACACCGGATGTGGGATTGGATTCAGCCGTTGCAAATCTATCCCATATGATACTTGGATAGTCCGGTGTGAAGCCGTATATGAGAGAGCTTTACCAGTAGCTGTTATGGTCTCCACTTTTCTTTGATTATTTGTTTATACACTTTTATAATAATTGAACTATCGGAGAGATTCTTTGTTTATGTTCTTTGGTTTATGCACTAACCATAGATGGGATCAGATGTTGTAGATTTACCGAATATGAGTGGTCCAGCATGATGTCCTCTCTAGAGGAACCAAATATGTCGAATCATTAACAAAACCCAAGATGGTAGTCATTTTACCACCACCAAATATCTTAGTTTCTGAGATCAAATCGTCTGTCGACGCTGAGATCTTGGATGGTTCGATTGAATAGTAGTTATTTTAAGCAGAGAGAACTTTATTTGAATAAAGTTGATATATTTTCATAATATCCAAGATAATTCTCTCTTCCATCTACTTTCATGAAATACATGTAAAACACAAGAGAAATACACAAAACACGAAATACTCGTCGAAAAGGGTTAGTAGCATAAATATAAGATAAATCTGAATTAATAACAATGCACGGGGTCATAAAAAACGCCTAAATTAAGGGGACAAATATGAAATATTTATTCTTAATCAAGGAACTACGCCACTCATGATTTGGAGATAGCTTCTGTGGTATTTGCACTAAAGAACTGGAGGTACTATTTATATGGGGAACAATTTGAGGTGTTTTTCGATCACAAGAGCCTTCAGTACATATTTATGCAACGAGATACTAATCTTCAACAGAGGAGGTGGTCAAAATTGATGGAAGACTATGATTTCTTACCAGGGTACCATCCCGGGAAGGCCAACATGGTAGCCGATGCTCTCAACAGTAAATCCAGTCTACACTTACAGGAATGAGATGCCACTGGATAAAGTTGTTCAAAAAATTCAAAAAGTTTAATCTACATGTACCGCGGGGTTATGATAGGGCATACCTTTGGGTTGTGTTGGCTTCATCCAACAGAAAGTTCTAAATGCTTAGTCACGTGATTCCTAGTTCATCTAGTATCGTGATCATATTTGGAATGGGAAGGTGTTTGACACTCTTACCGTGGACAAGGACAACGAGGTATGATATAAGGTCCAGTTTATTGTATCGATTATTGAGGTGCTTCTGGACAAGGTAATGGTAAAATCTCATCACTCATATTTTAGTATACATCCCAGTTCCACCAAGATGTATAAGGACCTATGCAGGGACTTCTAGTGGTTTAGCATGAAGAGAGACGTGGCAACATATGTGGTCAAGTACTATACCTGTCAATAAATGAAGGCTGAATATAAGAAATCGATAGGGTTATTGTAGCTTCTACTCATGGATAAATGGAAGCAGGAGCCCATAATAATGTATTTCATCATAACTTTACCATGATCTGAGTATGGTCATGATGTGGTGTGATTTATAGTAGATAGACTCATAAAGTGTGCACACTTATTGCTGATCAAGGTCATGGAAAATGTGACGAAGTTAGTGAGGTTGTATGTCTAGGATATAGTCAGGCTCTATGGTGTCCCGCTCTCGATCGTATCAAATAGGAATCCTCGGTTTGTATCCCAATTTTGGAAGAAGTTCCAACACAAGTTCGATATCGAACTGAATATGAGAACGTCGAATCATCCCAAGATCTATGGGCAGTCGGAGTGGACTATGCAAATCCTGGAGGATATGCTAAGGGCTTATGCGATTGACTTCCAGGGAAATTGGGTGGAGAAATTTCATCTGGCAGAGTTCGCCTACAACAGCATCTACCAGGAAAGCATTGAGATGACCACCTTTGAGTCCATTTATATGAGGCCATGCTATTCACCAATTTTTTGGGCTAAAATGGGTGAAAAATTAATTCGAGATAGGACTAAGAAGGTACCGGTAATCTGCTAGAGCATCTTGATGGTGCATGTCTGACGAAAGAATTACATCGATAATCACCAAACGTAATTGGAATTCTTGGCAGGTGATCATGTGATGTTAAAAGTAATGGAAAGAACTTGTAGCCAATAGTTCAGACAAAAAGGGAAGCTAACCCCATGGTACATCGATCCCTTCGAGATCTTAGAGTGGATTGGAGATGTGTCGTATTGTTTGACGTTACCTCTATAACTGTCCCAAATACATAGGGTGTGCCACGTATCTATGCTGAAAAAGTATCTTCATGACCTTTGTCATATTACTTACTGGAATCTCATCGAGTTGGAGGAAGATGTCATGTTTCCCACGAGACCAATATCCACTCTAGATCGTGAAGTGAGAGTCCTATGTAATAAGGTTATCTCGTTAGTGAAGGTCCTTTGGGAATTTTAAGGCATCTAAGGTGCTATTTGGGAGCGTGATTCATAAATTTAGGAGAAGCACCTAAAACTCTTCCTTTAGCCGATTATTCTTATTTCGGGGATTAAATCTCCTAAGGAGGGGAAAATGTAATACCCACGCCTAATATTTTATTCTGTTCCATGTAATTTTTAATCATTTGAAGTTAATGGAATCGAATTATTATTTCATGGGCTTTTATCCCTTCATCCAATTGATTTTGTGGCCTCTATGTTAATTGATTGAAGTTATTGGGTTGAAATTGGAAGAATTTGGAAATAGGGTGGTTCGAACAAACTCAGGGTTATTTAAACGAGATCCTTATATCGTTGGAATGAGATCAAGTAGTTCGAACGAAAAAGATACGTCGTTCAAAGCAGGCTTCTAATGAGGATCAAATGATACCCTTCTGCATTACGGTTCGCTATCATTAGAAGGCCGTTCGAGGGCATATTTGAACGCAAAATGATTCTCATTTGAACAACTTTTTTGGAACAACTTTTGTCTTGTGCGCTCTCACATTTTTGGCCCTTGATTTTGTGGTGTGTTATCTTCATGTGGCTTGATCAATCTGATGGATTTTTACTTGTTATTTGTGAGGGAATGTTGGGTTGTAAGACGAAGAATGGGTGGGGGGGGGGGGGAGTCTTCCCATAATATTTTAAATTATCTCTCCCCCTTTCTCTCTCTAAGGTGCTTACAACCATTTTCCCACTCTAAAACCCTTGTTCCTCCATTATTAAGCCTTGCCTACCACTCCTACACCATAAGTTACACCATATCTACACCCATTCTACCATTTTTAGGATTTCTTCAAAGAAGAAAATGATGGAGCAAAGTTTTAAAGAAGGTTTTTGAGAACTTTGAAGAAGCTTGGAGTCTTGAATCTTAGAGTCTTGGAGATTAGGAGTTTTAGGAGCTTTTAAGTCATCCATTTGTGGTTTCTCCTCTTCTAAACCTAAGGTAGGGTTTTCCTCTTCAATGTTTTCAAGGTTTTCTAGCTATGGAACTTATGAGACTAAAGGATAAAATGTTAATAATTAGTGTCTAAGACCAGGTAAATGGTGGTAAATTGGTTAAGTGTGAGTGTGATCTCATCGCTTGGGTTCACTGCATGTAGTTGAATTAATACTAGCTGAATTGTCAACGTTTTCGAAATTGATTAAAATACACGTTATATGTATAGTATTTTTGTAGAAAACGTAAAGCTTAGTATTGGTTTTTCAGGTGGTATATCTAATATTTCAAATAAAATCTGGATTTTGTGGAATCTTAACTGTTCAGTTGATGCTATTAGAGACATGGAATAAGTCTTAACCATCTCTATTCATCTTCCTTATTCTTATCTTATGTTGTATCCCGCGTGTATGCCAAATGCAATAAATATGATAAGAGATATACTTGGGATGAAATTAATACTTTTGCATCAATGGGATTTGAATCTTGGGTTATTGGGGGAGACTTTAACATTGCGGCTAAGTAGGATGAGAGGATGGGTGGTAATATAGTTGATCGTAAAGCCATCATAGACTTTAATTCTACCATGATTAATGATGACCTTCAAGAAGTTCCTTATTCAAGGGCTAATTTTACTTGGTGTAATAATAGAGATGGAGACTCTAGAATTTGGGCCATCTTGATAGGGTTCTTGGAAACGATGGGTGGTTTAACAATCAATTTCCTTCATCAGTGGAACATTTACATCACACGAATTTGGATCATGCTCCTCTTGTTCTTAAATTATCCATTAAAAATGATCTTGTTCCTAAACCTTTCAGATTTCAGAATATGTGGGTCACTCACCATTATTTTAAATACACGGTTAATAAAGCTTGGAATTGTGATGTTTCGAGGCCATCTATGGCTTGCTTTGCTCATAAATTGAGGACTGTGAAAACTACTCTTAAAGAATGGAATAAAAAGTTTTATCTAATATTTTTTCTAGGGTCCAAAAAGCTAAAGATGATGTGGTTCTTAAGGAGGCTTTATTTGATGATGACCCCTTTCCTTTCAATAGGGAATCTTGGCATTTGGCCCAAGCTAAATTTAAAAGGGAGCTCGAAATTGAAAATTTTTTTTGGAAATAAAAAGTGCGGCTTAAATGGGTTATAGAAGGTGATCTTAATTCAAAAATTTTCCATTCGGTGGTTAAAAGGAAAAAAAACAAGCTTCTTCTGCATCAAATCAAAAACTTGAATGATGTCACTCTTTCTAACCCTAATGAAGTGGAGAAGGAAATTGTTTCTTTTCTTCAAAGCTTACTCGGGGATCAACGTGTGTTAATGATAACTCTTTTTTGGAGCATGTCCCTAAAATGGTTAGTAGGGAGGACAATCATTTTTTATCTCAAAATCCTGGATGTAATAGAAATCAAGGAAGTTATATTCTCCATGGATAAAGATAGTGCTATGGCATTGGATGGGTTCAATGGCTTTTTCTACCAAACTTATTGGAATATCATTGCATCATACATTACTCGCACAATCCAATCCTTTTTTGTCGGTAATGAAATTCCAAAAATTTGGTCTTCTACAAATATTATGCTTATTCCCAAAGGGATAATCCCAAAAATTACTCAGACTTGAGGCCAACAAGTTTATGTAATTTCTCTAATAAAATCATTTCTAAAATCATAGCTAACCATGTTGGCGATTTGCTTCCTAAGATTATTTTAGATTCTCAAGCAGGGTTCATTAAAGGGAAAGAAGTATCAGATAATATGTTTCTAACGTAAGAAATAATGTCTCAACTCAACAAAAAATCTAAAGGCTCAAATGTTGTGATTAAGCTAGACATGGAAAAGGCATATGACATGATCTCTTGGGTTTTCATAATCAAAGTGCTTCGTGCTTATGGTTTTTTAGAAACATGGATCGACGTGATTTAGTGCATTCTCTCAAATTGCTGGTATTCTATTATCATAAATGGCAAAGCTTGTGGATACTGTAAATCGGGTAGAGGGGTTTGCCAAGGTGACCCTCTTTCTCAAGCCTATTTGTTATAGCTGCTGAAGCTTTAAATCGTGGTATTCGTCACCTTATGTCGCAAGGTTTGATTGATCATTTCACAATTCCCAGTGGCTTCCCCGTTGATCTCATCGCTATCTTTCGCAGATGACATTCTATTCTTTATGAACGGTAATGCTAAATCTATTTCAGTGTTCAGGAAATTCACTTCATCATATGAAACTTTTTCAGGCCACCAGGTTAACTCGTCTAAAAGTAGTATCATTTTCTCAACCTCATGTAGCAGCAAAAGACGTAAAAAATTCTTTAGATATCTAGGTTTAAACAGTCAGCTCTAGCGCTCTTCTACCTAGGTGTTTAGCTCTATTCTAGTAAGATAAGGAATTATCTTTTCCATGGTATTTTGTCTAGAGCAATTGAAAGAATTAATTTATGGAATCATTCTACAATCTCACAATCAGGTCGGTTTCTCCTTACTAAAACAGTTATGCATTCCACGTGACTTCATTTGATATCAACTCTTCGACCCACCAAAACCTTTTTAAGGAATTAAAATCTATTTGTTAGAACTTCTTCTGGGTTATTTCTGATGCCTCCTTCAACCACGATTGGGTTTCTTGGGAGGCAATTTCTTGTTCAAAACATGAAGGTGGCCTTGGCATTCGAGATCTTAATGATATTTGTGATGCATTCGCTTATAAAATATGGATTCATTTTTTTCAAAACAATTCATTATGGGCTAAATTCATGCACTGCAAATATAAAAAAATTAGCTTCTCTAAACTTCAGAGGTGTGCCATCTTTTGCTAGTCATTTGGAAACGTATGTAACTGGTTGGGGATATTTTTGAGGATATCACTTCTTGTTCTGACCAAAATTGGCTATCTAATGGCTTTTCTATTACTAAGGCGTGGGATCTTATTCGGGAAAAATATTGTCATCAATTCTCATTCTCTATGATTTAGGATTCTAGAATTCTTCCTTAAGTATCTACATTCACGTGGCGTATATTTCATAAAGCTATACCATCGATCTCAATCTCAAGGATATTTTCATTCCCATGGTTTCTAAATGTAGATGTTGCTCATTGCCTCTAGAAGAACATATTGATCATTTATTCATTTCTAGTGACATTGCTAGAGATGTTTGGAATCATTTTGAAAAATTGATGGGGTTTAAATTTCAGAACTCTTCTTTTCGATCAAGACTCATGAGTTGGTGGTTTAATTATTGTGGCAAGAATATTAGAACCATTCTTTGCAATATTCTCCTAACTTATATTTGTTGGAGAATTTGGTGCTAGAGGAATCATGCTACTTTTGAAAATTCCATTATGAACCCCAAACTTATCATCCTAGCCATTCATTACAACATTGTTTTGATTTTCAAGGCTAGATCTTTTAAAGGTCATATCACTAGATTTTTTAACTCTTTTATGGAAGATTTTGATATTTCATTTACTTGATTGTATGCCACCGTAAGAAGGCTTTTTTCCTCCATTCCATCAATAATATTGGGGGTTAATCCCCCTAAAAAAATATTAACCCCCACCCCCACCCCAGGTACATCGAATAGGACGTCGGACAAGACTCGAGGCAGGCCCCATGGGCCGATCAATGTGGCTAGAATGCTTTGTACTTTATTTTAAACATTAGACATTTGGTACTTAAGACTTCTATTTGGGCCGCTTGCCATAAATTGTAATAATACATGGTAAATGTGATTTTTTTTATAATTTGGATTGTGGATGAAATTGTATTTTTATAAATACATCTTGTAAACGAGTTAATTATTGTCATAATTTTCTCAAGTTAAAATAGGCACTTTAATTACTAAATAAATGAAGTAAATTAAGGATTTTGTTAAATAAAATAAATAAACTTTCCCCCTCCCCTTTTGACTCCTTGAATTGGTGCGGGTTGACCCAACGGTGACCTAAACCCAGTTTGGGGAGTTACATGACAGGTCCCCTCACTCAAATGGTCAGGTGCCCACGTCGGTAGATAAATCGGATGCTAAGTTGTGAGTTGCACCAGAGGGCGGAACATGCCACCAAAGATTGATATTATTTGTGCAGGATAATAAGGAAACAAGTTGCTAATGACTCCTTAGAAATCTCACCGATGGACGTTAAAAAAATTCGTTGCCAACTCATCACTACATTATAATAAATATGGTGGTGGCATATGATGGGGAAGAAATGTTCAATTCTAAAGAATGGATGAATAGTAATGATGCATGAAAAAGATAGCTATCGATTTGTCCAAGGAAGATCAAAACAACGAATTAGACAAGCAACTAAACCCTAAAGGAGGAAGTGATGATGTGGTCTTTACCTTGGATAAGGGGTGAACATCAGAAGTTGTGTACATGTGTAACGTGTAGACATACGAAGTTGAAATAGATTTGAAGCGAGAATCTATTGCAAGAAGACCCAAGTTCAAATAGTTCATTGACTAGATTGGGGTGAAATATGAGATGCAAATGGTAATCATTAAGATGATATTGGAGGCGATCTCAGAGCGAGGGGGCACCTCTCTCAACTGGCACGGTCCCATGGGGAAGTTAATAAAGAGGTATAGATCTGATGTAATATTTTCAGAAGCAAATATGCAAGTACCTTTCTTTTATAACAAACCTCTATATGTTGCCACACTAGTAAATGGAATTAATTTTGCATGAGCGCTTCTATATGGTGGGGCGTAAATAAATATCATGCCCATCAGTACTTTATACATGACTAGAATTTCTCAAGAAAAAATTATGCTAGTGCCACTCGTGATCTCTGGGTTGATAGCGCGGGGATGCAGTCGCTTGGCTATGTCAATGTTAGGATTAAGTTGGAAAACTTTACATCCCACATTAAATTTCATATAATCAATGCTAGCACAAGTTACCAACTTATGATAGGTCGAGTGTGGATGCACATGCATGGGATTTTGCCTTCAACATTCTACCAATATGCAAAAGCTAATATTCATGGGACATAGATTATGATAAAAGACACGAAAAGACCATTCTTAGTAGAAGAGGCCCACTTGGTTGATTTGACATTCTACACATAAGTAGATGATGAAAGAAGCTGTTTGATAAAAGGAGGAGGGGAGTCCTGTGTGGCCCAAGAAGAGGTAATATATAAGAAATCATTTCATGAGAGTCTAGGTACATGATTGTCCCCCTATGTGAGTAAAGAAAAGGAAAAGAAAAAGTTTAAAGAATAAGCAAGACCTGCGCGAACTTGCAAATTTTTTTTTGCCTAATGGAAAAGTCATCTATTGCTTATAACGGTTGATCGGGTGATGCTTTGGGACAAAAGCATCAACCCGACACCAGAATGTTTTGTGATTGATGAGAACCACATTGTTGAACACGTCAAAGAGCCGGAGGAAGCAACGTAATGAATGCATGATGGACCACGCAACTCTAAAGGCCTGAGGAGCTAAACTTAGGAATGAAAGGCGGTGATGAGCGACCCATATTCTTTTTTAAGGGTCTAAATCCCAAGTAGCGAGAGGAAATAGTTGACTTTCTCAAAGAATTTATAGATGTATTTTCATAGAAGTATACAGAGATACCGGGATAGATCTAGAAGTAAGTTCTCAAAAGTTAAATGTTTTGCTCAATGCTTTGCCTGTGAGGCAGGCTATGGGAACCTATAAGGTTGAGTTAGATTCGAAGATTAAACCGGAGGTAGATAAACTACTCACAACTGGGTTCATTAAGCCCATTAAACATCCAGTATGGTTATCAAACATCGTGCCTGTGGCAAAGAAGAACGAGAAACACATACGGGTTTGTGTGGATTTTAGGGATCTGAATCACGCTTGCCCAAAGGATGAGTTTCCTCTACCTAATATTGACATCTTAGTGGATTCCACCATTGGTCATGAAATGTATAGCTTTATGGATGGGTATATTGTCTAAAATAAAATCCAAATGGATCCAATAGACGCGAAGAATATGGGTTTTTAGGGTAATTTCTACTATACCGTCATGCCTTTTGGGATGAAAAAAGCGGGAGCAAATTACCAACAGACTATGATGGCCATATTTCATGAATTATTTCATGACATATTGGAATTATTTGTAGATGACTTGGTAATGAAGTAAAAAAAGGAGAGCAAAATGTTAAGGATCTTAAAAGAGTATTTTAGCAATGCCTAAAGTACAAGATGAGGATGAACTCCTGAAATCGTGCTTTTGGAGTTACTATGAGGAAGTTCTTAGGATTCTTCATCGACAAATAGGGGGTAAAAGTCAATGTGAAAAAGAAAAAAGCCATTTTGATGATGTCGTTGCCAAAGAGTCAGAGGCAGATCAAGAGTTTCTTGGGAAAAGTCTCTTACTTGAGAAGGTTTATATCAACTTTAGCAGAAATCACTCATCCCTTTGCGTCTATCGTGAAAGATAAGGTGAAATGGTTTTGTGGAGACGAATAAAATGGCATTTGTGAGGATTAAAGAAATACTAACTTCCCATTCAATAATGATACCATGAGAAGCGAGCGCCCCTTGTTGATAAACCTCACTTCTACTGAGGCATTACTTGCTTAGGAGTAGGAAGGAGCGGAGAAACTTGTATACTACCTATCTTGAGTAATTTAAGGAACAAAATCCAGGTACATGAACATTGAATTGCATTATTTCGCCTTGGTCTTTGTAGCACAAAAGTTGAGGCATTACTTGTTCGCATTCACGGTGCATATTATCACGAAGTGTTACCCCCATAAAGTACCCGTTGGCATGAAATATCTTCGTGGTATGAGCGTCTAAGTAGTTTATGATATTCTCTGAATATGACTTCAAGTGTGTTGTTCTAAAATTAAGAGTCAATTTGTGGCTGACTTGGTAGTCAATTTCCCAAGTCATAATTTTGAACCCCCGATGAAGAGATACCTAGAGAAAACTTCCAAGAATGTTTAGCTAAAGAAATGGAAGAAAGAAGAATGGAGTTTGATGGATCGTGCACACAAGCTACAGGTGGATCATGCATTATCGTCTCTAATAGCAGAGATAAGATCACTCTCTCCTACAAATTAGATTTCAAGTGCTCTAACGATGAGGTGGAGTATGCCGCGCTCATAATTGGCTTATTGGAGCACTTGAGAAGAGGAATTATAGTAGTTTTTTTACGAGGCAACTCCAATATGGTCATTAAGCAAATCAATAAGGAATTCACACTAAAGCATGCTAATCTCACACCATATAGAGCAATCATCAAGAGGACGTTGATCCAATTCTTATCCGTAAAGATAGAAAGGCACTCTTGGGCGATGAATAGACATTCAAATGCCTTGGTAACAATTACGGAGAAACTAGAAATGGAAGAGCTTGAGGCCACTATCATTGTTTAACAAATAATGGCGTCGATGATAATGAGGTGTCTGATCCTGAGTGAAGAGCAAAGGGTCTGTAAATTCTCAATCGTAAAATATATTGAGACATAAGAATGACATATGAAGTTCTCTAAGTTATCCAATTTCTATATGTAGTAGGGCACGTTTTACTTCAAAAGTTTGGGTGGGTTCTTAACAAGATGTGTGGAGGAAGAGGAAGCTAGAGATAAATTAGAAGCAATGCAAATAAGGCACCGTGGGGAAATAAATATCTCACTTTACAAATGGTGGCAATGAAAGGCTATTATTGGCCTCCCATGAGCACATAGGCTGCTTGTGTGCAACAAGTTTTCCTGAAGTCCCAGACAGTGTTTGATCGGCCAATGAAAAGAAATTTTATGGAAGTTTGTAAAGATCGAAAGAGACCCTACATCGCCTGTCCTAAAGATGGAGAGCTACAGGTTGAGAGGGATAATGAGATTTACTTGAAGGTAATAGTGGACCATTTCTACTTGGTGAATGGGGAACTCTATAAGAAGGGGTACAGTGAGAATTCTTTGAGATGCATGGCAGAAAAAGAAGTGTCAAAGGTACTGAAGGAATCCCATAAGCCTTCGCATAAGGGGGGTGCCAAATTATATGATTATCTAATGACCTTGGGTAGTATTGGCCAAAGATGGAGGTTGACTCCATAAGTTTTGTAAATAAATTTAGATCATGCCATATCTATATTAATATGGTTTATGATCCCTCGGTAAGTTTATAAACTTTAGCTGCTCCTTACCAATTCCAGATATGGGCATTTGATTGGCTAGGAACAATTAGCCCAACCTCTCATGGGAAAGATTTCATTATGGTCTCCACAAAACTGTATACTAAATGGGAGACAAAGATTCCTTTGGTTACTACTCAAGTGGTGAATCAGTTCATTTGGGAATATATGAAATGTAAGTTTGGCATTTTAAAGGTCATTCTCACAGATATTTGGAAGATTTACTGGGAGATTGGGATGATAAATTGCCTTTGGTTTATGGGCTTATATGACCTCAAAGAGGAAGACTACATGTTTTATCATATTCTCTCTGGTCTATAGTACAGAGGCCGTCGTATAAGTAAAGTTGATTGTACGTTCAACACTAATGGACCTAAGCCATAATCTAGTGGAATACCCTAGACATGTGTAGTTAAAGGCTTTAGATGAACATCGTGATAAAGCTAAGGAAAACTTTGAAGTCTATCCCAACATATGTCTAGAGATTATGAGAATCTAGTTAAGCCTAAATAATTTCAAGTGGGAGAATTAGTATTGTGAGCATCCACTCATCCCTTGAGAAGGATACTGTCAAATCTCATAGATGAAAAGTGATCATTCAATTGATCAATTGCAAGTGGGTCAAGAGGTATTATGCCTAAGGTACCTAACTTTTATTTTATTTAATAGTTCATTCTAGAAAGGAAAGATACTTAAGAAATAATGAAAATTGTGGATGACATTTCATTACAATATCAGACTTGAAAAAAAGTATTACTTTTTTTGCGTAGTGAATATAATAGTGAATGTTCATTTATGACCAGTTTCTTCATAATATTTTTGGTAGTATTTATAATGTTTGTCAATTTATATAGCCAACCAGTTTATCATGCATCCATTGCCAAATTTTGCAAGTAGGTACAACAGTTTTTTTTGGGATAATTTAGCTTTTTCTAAGTAAATTTTATGTGCAGAGCAGCCTGAGATTCTCAGAGTATAAGAGGTAAGCTATCTAACTTCAGGAGCATTGCTCGTCATACTTGGGGGGATATATACCTTACAATGACATTATGATGAGAATAAAACCTCTACCTTTAATTTTTTGAAGGGAGTGGCTAGTAAATTATAGCAAGGAAGTACACAATTATAAAATGTTAATAAAGTTACACAAACTGTATGTTTTTTTAACATTAAGAGGAATTAACTCCCAAATATTATTTCGTGATTAAGACGAGACAAATTTCCCACAAAATATGGGAAATTTACATATATTACTCGCCAATTCACGAGCAGTCACTCCCACAAAAAAAGGGAGTGATAATTATTAACACTAGCTAGAAATATTGAGAGTTGATACTCCCATAGAATAAAGGAAATCTCATAGCATATGAAAAAGTGTAAAGAGATTGAAATGAAATATAAGAAAAAATTTCATTATTTCTTTCTCATTTATATAAATGACTTTCTCGAAGAAGAGAAAGCAATGATATTACCAACATAAAAGGAAGAATGTTACAAAAAGTTCGATTAGCTAAAAGAAAGTTAATATTCGCCTTGGAATAAAAGTCTTCGAATGAGGTCCCAATCTCCCAAACAAGGTCTCTTTGGAATATAGAAATTTGAATAACATCTTATGCCTTAGTATCTAGGACTTTATCTAACTTTGCTACCAAAATTTGGATCTTGTCATAGATACGATTAGCTTCAAAATGACATCGCTTGGATCTATCTGCTCGGAGACAATTTCCTATCAATTGGATGAAGAAGTCTATTAATGGAAGTGGAAGCGTCGATCCAATCAATATTAAAGTTGTAATAGATCTTCAGGTCTTTGATAGCCCCCCAAAAGATATAGACACTTTCACCAGTGATGCCATTGGAAGAAGTCTTAGTAGACCTATGAACATGGATGACAAGTGCTTTCATGTTCAGAATGGTCAAGTTATCAACATTGCAAACACTATTGGCCATGAACATTTCAGCGTGACCTCTCAGATCAAGTCTAGGACCTCACGCTCAGACTTTCAAAATCTCTCAGATTGATCCTTGCGCCACATATCCCTCATAAAAATCTTAGGAGCATCCATCTGTAATACCCCATACTTTTATGGATAATTAAATTACATAAGTGGGTGTAATTTAATGAATTGAGAATTTTAAGTGAAAGAGAATTTGAAGTGTGAGTTAAATATTAATTGGCGAGTTTTGAATTATTATCGATGTGTGTTATATTTACTTACGAGAATAAGTAAATGAGTTTGATTATTTTTATATCGTGTCGTAGTTGGGCAAAGCACCAAGAAATAATAATTATACGGAAAATACGTGGGAGTTATGTTGGATTTAAAAAGGTGAATTTTTTATAAGTGACTCAGATGGGAATTTTGAGTGCACGGTTGGTCTCGAATGGGTTGAGATAGTCAAAATTGAGTACCCCGGGGCAGTGTTTCGGTTCCAGGGACTTTTTGGACTAGTAGCATCTCGCATTTGAGTATACGCATCACTTTTGGGTTTAATAAGGGGATAACCCCTATATCTGTCTTATAATCCATGAGAGAGAAACAAAAGAAAAGAAATAAAGAAGGAAGAAAGTAAGAAAAGAAAGGAAGAAGAAAAGGGAGAAAACGAGGAGAACTCTAGCCAAGCTCCGACGGATCCCGGCATGAGGTCATCGGATTTATCCAACTAGGCAAGTGTTTAACTTGATTTAATTATTTATATATGTTTATAATTCATATTATGACTGATGAAGAAAATATGAATTTTTGGGTTGGGATTCTTGAATCAAAATGGGTTTTTCTGAAATGATTTCATAAAAATTGAGGTGATAACAACTCCATATGAAATCTGAGTTTAAATCCATGTTAATGGTGTAATTTTTGGTGAACAATTGGAAGAGTTGAATAAAACTTTGGTTTAACTAAGATAAGTTTTAAATGTTAATTAAATTGATGAATCCCAAGAATGAATTTGGAGTGTTGGGTACATTTTAGTGTGTAGATGAGTATATTGATGATTGATTATGTTGAAGACCATAAATCTTGGATTATAGAGATTTGGGTAAATCTTGTAAGGAATAAAAACTGTTAAGGCCGGATCGGTTCGTTTAATCGGCCATCGGTTCATTTCGGTTCGTTTATTTGGCCACCAGATCGGTTCATTTATTTGGCCATCGGGTTGGTTCATTTATTAGAGAACCGGATTGGTTCGTTTATGGAGTCATCGGTTCGGTTCGCTTTTACCAGTTAAATTTGAGAAATTTTTCTTGGACTTAAAGAATGGGAGAAGAATTATTTTTGGAGGTAAATATTAGAGGATCCTAATTAGAGTTTGAGGGACTCTAAAAGATTAAACGAGTGATAGATTAGGTATAAATTCTTCCTAATTTATCCCCTAATTTCGGTACTTTAATCCCCTCGAACAACGTAATTGGATTGACTTTATCTCATAATCTTGCTATTGACTTATACTAACAAGTACACCGAGTTTTTGGTATTTCGTTATGATTTTACAGGTATCTAATGTCAAGAAATGGAAAAAGGAAACCGGAAGAATAGAGAAAGTCAACGAGAAAAGTCAAAAGGTCAAAAGAGTCATTTCTACCCAGAATCCGGATGAGGTACCTAAAGAGAAGTTGAAGGTATCATCCTCACAAGCACCTAGGAAGAAACGGCACCTCAATCCGATACCCAGAGCAAAAGATATGGGCAGTCAAAGTTTAAAGGAAAAGTCAAATAGGCAGACCGGTCCGCCCTCAACCCGGACCGGTCCGCTGTGCAAACTCCAGAGGACTGCGAACCGAAGGCAAACCGAAGAGCAAAAAAAATAAAAGAACCGATCCGCACCCAGACCGATCCGCTTGGAAAATAAAAGAACCGATCCGCTTTAGAAGTGGACCGATCCGCCTAAGGGTCGGACCGGTCCGCCCATCGAGATTTTGTTTTCTGATTCTCCTCTAAAGACTCCGACTTATACTCAACTTCTTGGAATTTCATGTAGGGTATAAAAACCCGAATTATTTTCATTGTAAGGTAGGCAAGAACGGAGGGGATTAGTTTAATCTCTCTTATTCTTCCAAAAAACCTTAGTTGTAGATACAATTTCCAGTTTTATTCAAGGATTGGAGGTTTATTCAAAGTTTGTGTGATCACCAATTTTATTTATTGCTGCGATTGTTCCTTGGGTAATTTTAGTAAGTTGTTTCTTCTTTGTGATTCTATTCTACAGTATTCCATCAATTGTCCTTAGATTAATCATGAACTCTTGCATGTTAAACACTGTTTTCATCGCTTTCGGTATGTCCGGCTAGATTTCCAAGGTCGGGTTACATGAACCCAACCTGATGTGGTCATTGCACGTATAAAGTTAATCCTCTTAATTTAGTAATTAATTGTGACCGTATTGTGTAGGGACACAACAATTGTAGGTCTAAATATCTCGTTTGCCCCTGGGTAACCGGGATGATTGAGAATACAATTCGAGTGTCACTGTCGTGATACTGATTTACTCATCCTTTGATTAAGTATGACGCGGGCTTGAACCTCGTATACGTAATGCTTGGGAGTACTAAATTCCGGGTCAAATTAATTAGATAAATTTACGATTAATATTATACTGCAATACACTAGGGTTGGGGGATTGTATTCCCGTCCTATTTTTCCATCATCTCATTTAAAAGTTCAATTCAATCCTTTATTCTTAATCTAGGTCATTTAGTTAGCTGCATTTTTCACCATACTTTCATAATTGCATTTAGTGTAATCGAATCCCAAAAACCAAATCAATCTTTTCTTTTCTTCTTAGAGTCAACGTTAGGATTCCTCAGTCTTATTCCGTCGTCACAACTCTTGTTGTCCTTTTTCCCTGAGGATCGATACCCGACTTGTTGGATTATTACTTGAACGACAGGCTTGCACTTGAGCCTAGAGAGTACACACTTTAGAGACACATTCTGAGTCGTGTCAACTTTTTGGCGCCGTTGCCGGGGAGTTAGGTAGACATAGGATTAGATCGAGTCAATCTAAAGCTTTGACCAAAAATTTCCAAAAATCCAAAAACATAATAATAAAAAGCACAAAAAAATTCATAATCATCACCTCTCCTAAGCTTTAATGCAAAATTCTGAAACCACTCCCACACCCCATAATACTCCAACCAGCATTCACGAAAATCCACTCGTTGAGTATAACCCTGATAGTCCCCACACTCCAAACGCCCCACAGTTCTGGATCCCACCTCCCACACTGTCACACTCAATCTCTAGCAACACTCCCTTCTCCTTCGTAGGACACACTTCGAGCACACCCAATGAGAGCGCCGAGTCGTCAAGTGAGAGAGAGATGTCACAGCATAGTAATGCGTCTACCGGTGAGGAAGAGCCTCCGTACCGCCCGTTGAGAGAATTCTTATATCCCGAGCGCACTGTCACTCCGGGATGCATTATACTCCCGTATAATGCCGGGCAGTTCCGTTTCAAGAATGGGATGATCTAAACGCTACCACATTACCACGGTATGGATTCTGAAAAGCCATACCTCCACATAAGGGAATTTGAGGACGTGTGTGATACTCTCAATGATCAAACCTGCACACAAGAGGTAATCCGCCTCAAACTCTTCCCCTTCTCGCTTAAAGATAAAGCCAAAGCTTGGCTATGGTCTTTACCTCCAAGCTCGATTCCATCCTGGAATGAGCTACAGTCTAAATTTCTCAAGAAATTCTTCCCAACACATCGAACAATCTCTATCAAGGCTCAAATTCAAGCGTTTAGGCAACATGAAAATGAGCCATTCCATCGATGTTATGAACGTTTCAACGAGTTAGTGGCTTCATGCCCCCATCATGGATTTGATCCGTCGCAAATCATCTCCTTTATCTATAATGGGTTAAATCTTAACTCCAAACAACTTGTTGAAACTATGGGAAGCGGTCCATTTGTCGATCTAGATGCCCATGATGCTGATCTTCACATGAGGTATGTCGCCGAGACTACCCAGTCTTGGGATACCTCTGACCCGAACGCTCAAAATCGAAATCGACAACCCACCACTGCTCCATCGGCGTCCGGCCTATTCCACGTAGATAAGAATTCTATGACGGACAGTCGATTGGACACTATGGAGAAAGGATTGCGAGACTTATGTGAGTTAGTTGGATCTATCCAAAACCCTGTCGTGAAGGTGTGTGCGATTTGTGAGGCGGGACATTCAACTGAGGAATGTCCGACGATACCCGCCTACAAAGTAATGTTGCAAGAGCAAGTTAGTGGTATAGGAGGCTATAAGGGTAATTTCGATGCCCTGCACGGGAATTCATACAACCCTTCGTGGAAAAATCATCCCGGTTTTAGCTACGGGCAACAACATGCCGCAATGAACCCTCCTTCGCATGTTGCCCCTCCTCCACCGCACCAATTTCAACAAGCTCCACACATGCAAGGACATGTGCAAGCACCGCCACCCCATGGAAATTATATCCCGCCACAGCGGAGAACCCTCGAGGATACCATGAATCAATTCATTGCAAGTCAGACTGCAAACAATGCTAAATATGATCGTCAGATTGGCGACATAAATGCGACTCTGTCAAAAATACAAACCTCATTGAGTGTTCAAGAGAAAGGTAAATTTCCTGCCCAAGGGCAACGACCTCCCCAAGGTCAAACTAGTGTTAGCTCCACCTCCACTGAACATCAAGAGCAATGTAGCGCAATTACCACTCTACGTAGTGGGAGAGTAGTTGACTTGTCACCTCTCCCACGAGACGTACTTAAAGACAAGGAGATTTCGCCCGGCACGAAAGAGGTCGAAGATGTCCCCTTGAACGAGAGTGACAAAGAAGACGCTAGTGAGCCCGAGGTAGTAGTGAAACCACCCTCCGTGGCACCGTTTCCTCAAAGGCTAATTCCTCCTCATAAAGGAACTCCACGTGATGACGTGCTAGACGTGCTAAAACAAGTTAAGCTGAATTTACCTTTCCTCGATGCCATTAAACAAATTCCAGCTTATGGAAAAGTCATTAAAGACTTGTTGACGGTAAAGAGAAAGATGAAGGTAAAGAAAAATGTCTTTCTAGCACAGAATGTGAGCTCCATTCTACTCAATGATCTTCCACCTAAATTCAAAGATCCCGGTGCACCCACCATTTCCTGCATCATTGGAGAAAACAAAATCGAAAAAGCCTTACTTGACTTGGGAGCAAGTGTAAATATCCTCCCTTACTCCATCTATAGGAAACTTGACTTGGGCGACCTCAAGCCCACTAAGGTCACTCTCCAATTAGCGGATCGAACAGTGAAGATTCCACGAGGCATAATTGAGGACGTGATCGTCCAAGTTGACACCTTCTACTTTCCGGTAGATTTTGTCATTTGGGACACGGAGCCCTCCTTTACCTCGAGCAACCATGTTCCTATCATCCTTGGGCGCCCATTTTTAGCTATGGCTAACGCAATCATCAATACTCGGAATGGGCGAATGCAACTCACCTTTGGGAACATGACCTTAGAGACAAACATCTTCCATGTCGCCCAACATACGGGGGAAGAAGATGACCTTCACGCGGTGAGCTTCGTAGACGAGATCGTAGGGGATTACTATGAGGAGAATTATTGTGGAGACACCTTAGGATCATCTTTAATGTCAAATTACAAGAATAAAGGGTCCCACAAGAGCGAGACGTTAGGAGTGTGCCCTATTTCATCAGGTAATAGTGGTAGTTGTGACGAGGAGAGAAAAGTGGAGGAGACATATGTAGTGACCGCAATTGAAAGAGAGAGAGAAGGATTAGAAGAAAGAAAAATGGTGAAGTTATAGATCGAGCAAGTTAGAGGGGACGTAGGCACCACGAGAGAGAGCGATCTAGGGGACATGAGCATGGAAGAATTTGAAAAAGAATTCGGTCCGGTGGATGAGAGCCTACATGAGAGCCTTAACGACGAAGTTCAAACTCTATTGGATTCATTTAGACACTTAGAAGAAAGCGAATGGAAAGATAAACTCAATGAATTTCTTCTTTGTGATCATCCACCCGTACCACTAGAGGTCCCGAAGGCGAGTGAGGAGAAAAATTGTGGTTCATCTGACTTAGAGCCCGACCCATGCATCCCAAAAATTGAAAGAGACCTAGGTGTTCCCTCCGAGTCAGTCCACGCAGACCACGCTTTGAGCCAGCATCACGAGGATCCCTTTCCAGTTAGTCACGACGAGTCTCCCGGTCTATCCTTTATTTATGGGCGAGGTCCCAACTTATTCCGATTGTTGGACTATAATCCTAGGACGGGAGTGACAAGGAGAGCATCGACCCCCGTAAGTGGGGTCGGGTGAGTTTGTGGAGAGATGAGAGGTCGTCGCACCCCCGACGCGTATGGGGTGATTTTTGTTGTATTTTTGAGTCATGCATGAGTGTCATATAGTGTCTTGTTGCATTTTTCATATTTGTTTGTTTTATTTTTCCGCATTTTTCATTCGTTTTGAGTTAGATTTTAATCCTTTTTGCTTGAGGACAATGCAAAAGTCTAAGTTAAGGGGGGTCACAAGTGCGTATTTTAAAAACTTCACAAATTTTCAAAAATGCCCAAAATTTCCAAAAAAAAATCATAAAATTTTGAAAAATCCAAAAATATTTTTGTTCAAAATAAATAAAAATTGGAATTCAAATTTTTCAAAAATATCATTAAAAGTCAAATTGGAGTCTCAAATTGTAAAAAAAGTCAACATACACAAAGCCGAAATTGACCAAAAATGGAAATTGTGCAAAAAAACTGACGACTTAACGAATAAATGTGGAGATTAACAAACCCGGTGAGATTCGAGCCTATCACGTTTTGCGAGATTTTAAATTAATCCGAGTTAATTGTTAACTCAAAGTTCTTTTTAGCGCGTAATAAGTTGTCAAGGATCTTAACTCTTTCATTTTTATCGGTTTTGAAAAATGTGTGCAATATTGCCTTGAAAAACGTGCCAAATTAGTCTCTAAATTAAATTCACCTCGAAATGCATATGGTAACACAATTGGCATTTTGGACAATGAAGTAGGCCCTCGTTTGTCACCCAAAAGTATTGGCCAGAAAAAGTAGCGAAAAATTACCCTTTGCAACCCAAATTGAGCCGAATAATTTTTCCTTTCGTTTGACAACCCGAAAAACCCAAAATGGCCCGGAATTGGGAAAGTTGAAAAATCCCAGAATTTGAGTCCGAAGAGTGCATAAAAAGGGGCAAGAGAAAAAAATAAATATGCTCAACAAAAATAGTGAGAAAAGAAAAGAAGTGAAAAACAGAAAAAATAGAGAAAAAGAAGAAAAAATGAGCAATAGCCCAGAAAAAGAACCAACGGACATCATAAATAACTTTTCCAATTCCAACCTTCCCTACCATTTTCATTTTACCCAATACACCTTTAACCCGAATAAGTCCTAACCGAGTCTAAAGTGTATAATTGGTTACCGCGTAGAGAGCTAATACACCAAAAGATAATAAAGGAGATTAAGTGCGCGAATAAGAGGCAATGTTCCCGTTTTTAAAACCGTAATCCGTTGATGAGATCCTTTCACCATGAAATTTCCGTCTTTCTAATTGTATGCGTGATTTTGCGTCCATTATATTTACTCTTTATATCACGCATACCGAGAGAAAAGCCATATTCCGAGTGGTTCGTTTGAGAAGGCTTCCCGTGAGAATTTGAAATCAAAACGAATTTTCGGTTAAGTAACGTAATGATTAATCGGTGGAAATCAGCGGTTATATGTTTGGCTTCGCACACACGCACTACAGTTTGAGACTTGTAAACATGACTTAATGATGACTATTTTCTGGAAAAGTTTGAATTATACAATTTTTGGTTATTTTGAAGTTCTTTGAGTCGAATTTTGTGGGTATATTCTCTGCAAACCCTCACGAGACACAACTCGTCCCACTAGGGTAACCTAGGGGTTTAAAGGCTTGTTGCATACGCTAAATGCAATCGCGTGCCCGCGAAAGAGGTATTTTATCCCAATAAAATGTTTTTCAAAAGTTGAGCCTTGCTAGAATTCTTTTACATTGCTCGGGACGCGCAAAGTTCTAAGTTAGGGGGGTTTGATTAGGTATAAATTCTTCCTAATTTATCCCCTAATTTCGGTACTTTAATCACCTCGAACAACGTAATTGGATTGACTTTATCTCATAATCTTGCTATTGATTTATCCTAACAAGTACATCGAGTTTTTGGTATTTCGTTATGATTTTATAGGTATCTAATGTCAAGAAATGGAAGAAGGAAACCGGAAGAATAGAGAAAGTCAACAAGAAAAGTCAAAAGGGCAAAAGAGTCATTTCTACCCAGAATCCGAATGAGGTACCTAAAGAGAAGTTGAAGGTATCATCCTCACAAGCACCTAGGAAGAAACGACACCTCAATCGGATACCCGGAGCAAAAGATATGGGCAGTCAAAGTTTAAAAGAAAAGTCAAATAGGCAGACCGGTCCGCCCTCAACCCGGACCGGTCCGCTGTGCAAACTCCAGAGGACTGCGAACCGAAGGCAAACCGAAGAGCACAAAAAATAAAAGAACCGATCCGCACCCGGACCGATCCGCTTGGAAAATAAAAGAACCGATCCGCCTAAGGGTCGGACCGGTCCGCCCATCGAGATTTTTTTTTCTGATTCTCCTCTAAAGACTCCGACTTATACTCAACTTCTTGGAATTTCATGTAGGGTATAAAAACCCGAATTATTTTCATTGTAAGGTAGGCAAGAACGGAGGGGATTAGTTTAATCTCTCTTATTCTTCCAAAAAACCCTAGTTGTAGATACAATTTCCAGTTTTATTCAAGGATTGAAGGTTTATTCAAAGTTTGTGTGATCACCAATTTTATTTATTGCTGCGATTGTTCCTTGGGTAATTTTAGTAAGTTGTTTCTTCTTTGTGATTCTATTCTACAGTATTCCATCAATTGTCCTTAGATTAATCATGAACTCTTGCATGTTAAACACTGTTTTCATCGCTTTCGGTATGTCCGGCTAGATTTCCAAGGTCGGGTTACATGAACCCAACCTGATGTGGTCATTGCACGTATAAAGTTAATCCTCTGAATTTAGTAATTAATTGTGACCGTATTGCGTAGGGACATAACAATTGTAGGTCTAAATATCTCGCTTGCCCCTGGGTAACCGGGATGATTGAGAATACAATTCGAGTGTCACTGTCGTGATACTGATTTACTCATCCTTTGATTAAGTATGACGCGGGCTTGAACCTCGTATACGTAATGCTTGGGAGTACTAAATTCCGGGTCAAATTAATTAGATAAATTTACGATTAATATTATACTGCAATACACTAGGGTTGGGGGATTGTATTCCCGTCCTATTTTTCCATCATCTCATTTAAAAGTTCAATTCAATCCTTAATTCTTAATCTAGGTCATTTAGTTAGCTGCATTTTTCACCATACTTTCATAATTGCATTTAGTGTAATCGAATCCCAAAAACCAAATCAATCTTTTCTTTTCTTCTTAGAGTCAACGTTAGAATTCCTCAGTCTTATTCCGTCGTCACAACTCTTGTTGTCCTTTTTCCCTGAGGATCGATACCCGACTTGTCGGATTATTACTTGAACGACAGGCTTGCACTTGAGCCTAGAGAGTACACACTTTAGAGACACATTCTGAGTCGTGTCAGTGATATATAAACCATTGGTTAATGGAGTATAAAATCTGGCTTATGAATTTTAGGAGTGTTTGAGACGAACGACACTCGGGGAAATATTTCGACGGGTGTATATATATTTATGCATGTCGAATATATATGTCGATAATATGTATGAGTGAAATCCGAATGTGCGAGTAGGATGAAATTAGAATACTAGCTAGTTGTGATAAGATAATATTTGGGAATTAATTAAGGCGATAATTGTATCATAAGTGAGAGAATACTTATGGGATTAAATTAAGTACGTGTATACTTATGAATTAATACGAATTGGTATATTCGGAATTATAGGCTAATGCCACATGAGATAGGCATAAATAGACGGATTTGATGATGATATATATACGGGTATAGAGACAATATAAATATAATATGATTATAAATATATCTGTGTGTGTATGATATATTTATGTGAAACATACCCCTCTGGTGCTATCATGGGAAGTTGAGCGATGTGGGTGAATACCCTGACTAGAGGAGCAAGGTGAGTATAGTCCCCAGGTCATAGCGTCTAGTGTTTCATGCAGTGTGGCTCTTTATCATGGGTGAGACATCTTGGGTATGATTCTTTATCACTTTCAGGTGAGGAACTATGACCACTTCCCCTACGTTTGTGTTATGTTTTATCAGGTCGGTGTGAGACCCTGACCGATGGTACCCAGGATGATGTGTGTGCATTCCGGTGAAGATGATAGCATTATAGAGACTACATCCATTGAGTTATAGTTCCGAGGGATGGTTATTATACTTATATAATGTGTGATATATAAGTATGGACATACTTGATGTGTATAGTATATTGTATATATATATGAAGATGTGAATATATATATATATATATATATATATATATATATATATATATATATATATATATATATATGTATATATATATATATATATATACGGACAAATAAAGAATAAACTGAGAAATGATTTTAGTTCATTCGGGAGAATAAAATCCGAAATAAAATGTGATGTATGTATATAAAGATGAGAATATTATATACGGGATTAATGACAATAAAAATGTGAATAGTTTTTAATAATTAGTGAAAGTTATTCAAAATGAATGATTAAATTATAAGTGAGAATTTATAATAATAAGCTAAGACGAGAAAGCTTAGAATGTTATATATGCGAGGCATAAAATAGCGAATGGTGACTTAGAGATTTTGAGAGGCTAGTTAGGCTGAGTTGCTTAACTAGGGTGTTTAAAATACATACGTTAGGTGTGCACTGTTAGATGAGAGGTGAGAGGTATCTCATGCGAGTGCGACACCAATTTAAATATGGAGGATATCATATTTTAAATTATAAATTATTTTAAACACTTGCTAAATATTTTCAAAACGTTTTGGGCTCTGACCCGCTTGAAAATATTTTTAAAAACCTTTTAGTAGTCCAGACACAGGGACGTCTGGATGATATTATTTTTACGAGTCAGACGATGCTGCAGCAGTTGTGGATGCTAGCAGTGATTATTTAGACACTTTTATCCTTGTGATTTAGATAGTAAGTATTGTGAGTTATATTCGGGCATGTTACTCAATTGTTGTCATTTATTTTATTTTCCAAATTTAGGGTTGTAATGAATGTCTTACAGAGAGTTATCAGTTATTGTTTATTTATTTGAGTTGATATGTATATTAATTGTGTGATAGATTTATTTTGGGTTTAAGTTAAAAAGATTCAAAAGTTTAAAATTTGACCCCGAGCCTAATAGGTTATTAGTAATTAATTGGTTTTCGACAGTGATGCTGAGAATGATCCATATGAAAATCCTGTTTTATTTTGATAAAGGATTGACCAACCGAGATTAAAATAGGCGGGGTTTCACACCATCTCCATGACATCCACTCCAGTACCCATCAAGCTAGTCTCAGAACAAGGGGAGGAATCCCCACTTAGTTGTTCCCCTTCACCTCCATTAGAATGAGTGGCTTCGTAATTAGGCTCATTTTCTTCAACAACCTCCTTTACCAACTCAGTCCCTTCCTGGAAAAAACAATAAGGAAGGGATAAGTTAAGCAATGTGATAAAAAGTCTTTTGTTTGATCCCTGGCAATGACGCCATTTGATGTTACGTCTTTTTGGTATATATCGTTGTAGAGTAAAAGACAGTCAATCAAAAATCCCTTTTGGTACCAAAAAACACACTAAAATGATATATTGGCAATTACTGGGTTAATCCGCACTCCTTAATTTGGACAAGAACTAAGTGAAGACTAAGTATGATTTTTTTTAAAACAATTTTAAAGGGATTATTATACTACTAATTATGAACTAAAATTAAAACTACATAATAAATAAAGAAAATGATAAAGTTAGCTAAATATGAGGAGAAAATAATTATGAGATAATTCAAGGGATTAAACTTCACCACTTAACCTATTTATTTTCATTAATTAGTTTGTCTATTTGAAATACCCAAAACATATATAAATTCACAAATCAACTCTCGTTGCAAATGTAAAGTTACATATAGTCTTTTAACATGATTAATATTTAAATTTCACATACTCACAAAAATTAGATTTAAACATTTTCTAACAAATCACCCGGTAGGAAAAATTTACTAAAAGCATTTTAAATCATAAAAAAATAGTTTTAAAGTTGAGAAATTCAAACTACAATATCATTCAAAAATTGTCTATCTCTAGTTTAATTAATGAATAAATATTATAATATGAATTTACGATTTTCTCTCTAAAATAATTCACTCTCTCTTGAAGCGTAAATATAAATTGTAAAATTTTAATATTAATATTCAAAGGAGCATAATAAATAGGGGCATATACCCAATAGTCCCTTGGACTTTTTTTAATACACGTTTAGTTCAAGCCTTTTTATTTTGCACCAAAAAGTCCTTTACCATGCCGCTGCAGCGGACCTTTAAAGATAAGAGAATAAGGATGGTACAAAATAAAAGGATTGGACTAAGTGTGTATTAAAAAACGTTTGAGAGACTTTTTGATATTTGATCCTAATAAACAAACAAACTAAAAATAAAAATAATTAAGATAAGAATTTCATCTCACCCCTTGAATGAGGTATTTACCCTCTCATTTTGATATTATTACATATAAAATGTAATAATGACACAAGAAGAGGCATTAAATATATAAGTTAAGTGAGAACAAAATAAAAACGACGTCTTCTTAAATTTTCATTCCGATCCCAAGCATTGACATGAATAGCAACCCACAAATTTGAGTTTTAGAACACTAAAAATAATGTCGCTCAACTCACATTTTTTATCTTACAAATATAAAAAAAACCGAACCAAATATTGAGCTCCAAAAATGGATCTCCTAAACTAAAAACTACACTACTGTAAATTTCTACCTCCCCACTCTTGCACTGTTATATCCCCCCGCTTCTGAAATGCAGAGTCTTCTTTTATAAGAGAGTCTTCTTTTATAAGAGATTACATGGGGCTAAGGTTGAGGAGATAAAATGTTTGGCATGAAATGGGAAATAAAGGTCAATGGGTGTTTTGTTTTGTTTTATTTGGTTTCTATAAATTGGGTTTGGAGCAGATATGGGAAATGGGAGATGGGCAAAATCGGGTCAAGCCGAAATGGTGGTATCCGCGTTGATGTTCGGGCTGAGCAGGTCCATGGAGGTTGGACGAACCCGGGTTGTGGGATGCCATGAATGTATAAGGAAGGAGCTGGGTTCATGGGTTTAAAGTTGTATTCATGTCATTTTATGGGTTTGGGGTTGGGTGTTGAAACCGGGTATGGCAGGTCCTGTTTGTGGTGGTTTTTGACGGGAGGTGGGTATGGTGTCGCCAGGTTAAGAACTGGGTCTGCCCGAATTGGGATGTAAAGGTTTCGGCCGGAGGTGGGTATGGTGTTCGGGTAGCTATGAGGTCGGGTTTGGAGATTTTGGTCATCGGGTTTTAGTTGGCAGGTTTGATGGGGGAATAAAGCAGGAGTTCTGACGGTGGTTGAATGGAGGGTAGGAAGTTTAAGTCCGGGTCAGGTGGTTAAGGTTAAGGTATGGAGGTGGGTTGTGGAGTTATAAGGTGGGAGCTTATGTGTTTTTTTGGTTATGGAGGTTTATGAGAGAGGAGAGACAATGTTGGGAGGTAGAAGATGGGAGAGGTTTTGTTAAGGTGTGTGGGGTGGGGGTATAGTGCATAAGGGTGAGGGTGAGTGAGTATTGAGTAGTGTATATGTTTAGTTTGCAAATAAAACAAAAATAAAATATTTACAACCTAAAAATAAAATTAAAAAATAAAATCTATTGAAAATTAAACTCCAAAAATATTTACAAATCTAAGAAATAAAATCTATTAAAAAATATAATTCCCTAATCTAAAAATAAAAAAACTAAAAAGAATAATACTAATAAACCTATTCTAATAAATATAAAATATAATAATACTAAACTAATACTAAAAACTAAAAATCAAATAAAAATAAAGCTCACAACCATATTATTTACAGACACTGACTGAGTACTATATACAATAACACACATATTCACACACACTATTATATTTACATAAAATGATAAAACGCTAAAGAAAATAAAATATAATAAAATAGTAAAAATGACTCGAAAATTATACAATCACACCACACACACACACATGGCAAATTTAGGACAGACTAGGGGTGGACTGAGATTAGTTCAGGACAGGGCAATAGGTACGGGGATTGGAGTTTTAGCTCCTTTAACTACATCTGTGACGCATTTCCCTTGATTTGGAGCATTTTAACCCGCAAATGGCTTTTGACCTACAAGATAAACATATATATGCAAAAGACCCATTTTGTCGAGAATCAGTAATTAAAAACCATCTATTTGAGGTTTTATTTAAAACACTTTTAGGTACTTACCACACCACCCCCAAACAGAATATTGTTAGTCCTCGAGAAAAAATAGAAAGAAAGAAAAATAAGAAATCAAAAGTGTACCACTTTTGCAGGTGATAATAAGCTTTTTTTTGGGTATGTATCGTTGTTGTGCAAAAGCCACTCTCAAAATTTCGTTAAGTACCTACAAAACTTGTCTAAAAATAACTCGTATTGCGGTAAGTACGGGTATCAATCCAACTTTCAAGGTGAAACAATAAATGTAAAAACGTGCAATTCCAATTTTTTTTTTAATTAAAATCTTTTTTTTTTTAATTTTTAAAACAATTTCAAGTGAAAAATTAACTAACAAATGCTAAAAATTATAAAATGACTAAATAATGAAAAAGAATGTGCAACCGAGTGTGAAATATGTGAGAAGGTCAAGAGATGGGATTACACTGCATTTTCAATTATTTTATTTCCTCAATTTATTAATTTTGAAATATTTCGAGATAATATTAAATTGATAATCTAACTCTCGTTAAAATTATAAATTTAATAAAATATTTTTCAGAAAATTAATTTAAAAATGTCACGAGATGAAAAATCAGGACTGCACTATTTTCAGAAAATTACTCGCTAGGATCAATTTAACGAAAACAATTTCAATCCTCAAATTTCAACACCCAATTAATATTCAAATATCGGAAAAACCTATCTCTAGTTCGATTCCTAATTTCAAATATTAATTCGTTCAATTAATTTACTAACTCTCGTCACATAAATTAATTGGCGACAGTTAAAATTAATTTACCTAGAAATATAAAATTAAAGAAATCAATTAATTAAACTAACATCATACGCAGTGTATCCCACCCCTTGAACGTGGTGTTTAGCCAAACATTCTCATGTGTGCATAAACAACAATAGATAATATGTCAAGAAGGAAATAAATTGAAAAGAGAAGGTAGAAATACAATACGCAATTTTTTTCCAAATTTGTCTTGAAGAGCGCCTTGACACACGTCCAACTTCTTCACAATTTTTAGCACTTGATTACATAAAGAAGACTAAAAACTAAACCTAAAAATTATTCTAAAGCTAAACTAATTTTTTTGTATTTTTCTGGAATTATTTTATGAACCTAAACTGTACATAATATACACTGTCTTTTGCTCTCTCTACGTATCTCTTCTTTTCTATTCTGATGAGAGTCTTCTTTTTATGAGATGCCGCACTTCTCTTTTTATAAGCCACGAAGTTGGATTTTGGTGTAGATTTTTTTGGGATCTTGAGTTTGCCAATTTAAAGAAGACAAATGGAGTGGAATTGATTTCATCCGATTTTTTTGGAAATGATGGCAGGTGGTTGCTGGAAATGGATAGGAGCTCGGGTTCATTCGCGGGTATGCGGCTGGATCGGGTTGAACGGTA
The DNA here is from genome assembly GCA_949130495.1 of Sambucus nigra. Taxonomy (NCBI): domain Eukaryota; kingdom Viridiplantae; phylum Streptophyta; class Magnoliopsida; order Dipsacales; family Adoxaceae; genus Sambucus; species Sambucus nigra. The sequence goes on along the minus strand of OX422223.1, from coordinate 435,952,274 downwards.
ATCGGGTTTTAGAGCGGTTCAGGGCCGACGGGTTTTGGCGATGGGTTTGTGATGGGTGTGGTCACCACCGGCGTCGGCGGTTTGGTTCAGGTTTGCTGAGTTCTCGGGTGTGCACTGGGTTAGGTGGATCGGGTCGGCCTGATCTCGGGTTGGTTTAAATGGGTTCAAGATCAGCAGAGGTTAAGGGGGGTAGAAGAAGGCCTGCGCCTGCGTTCTGGCTAAGCCGACGGAGGGTTGCTGAGCTGTCGTCGGCAGGTGGTAGAAAGAGGAGGTTGAGGGCTTGACTGAGAAGGGGGTTGCGATCCGGGTTAAGGGGGTATAAGGTTGGGGAGAGATGTATGGGTTATGGTTTGGAAGTGAGGTGGGTTAGTAATGGAGGAGAGAGAGTGTGGATGTTGGTTGGGGAAGATGATGAGGGTGAGTTTAGTGTGTGGTAAGGTGTATGGAAATATGGAGTGTGTGTGTGTTTAAATTGTGACCCATAAAAAAATTATATAAAATAAAACTAATAATAAAACTAAAAAAAAATCTAAAAATTAAATTCCTATTTTAAAAATAAAATAAAGACTCAAATAAAATAAAAGAAAATAAATAAAAATTAAAACTAAAAATAAATAGAAATAAACATAAAAATACAAATAAAAATAAATAAATAAATAAAAATAAAGCCTAATAAAACTAAAATTAAAATCCTAAATAAATGTAAAATCAAATAAAACTAATAAATGAAATCCTATAAAAATCTAATCCTAATAAAAATAAAACTAATCAAAATCAAAGTAAAATAAAATTTTACTAATAAAAATAAAATAGAAAAATAGAAAATAAAACCTAGAAAATTTTAAATAAATCTAAAATAAATCCTAAAAATAAAAATGACTCAAAATAAAAATCTAAGAAAATCTAAAAAGGTACAAACTCAATACACACAGGCTCGGGTGATGGACTGGGCTCGGTCTGGGCTAGGTTAAGGTTACGGGACTATTTCGGGGCATCGGATCACATCGGGGCAAGCTCAATGAGGACTCTGACTTCGCGGTCTCTTTGGATTTCTTCGATGCACGCTTTTGACCGCTTCTGCGTCGCAATTGCATTGATTTAGCATTATTTGTACCGCAACTGCGTATTGACATGAGAAACAAATAAATACGAACATAAGGTCATTTTTAATTAAAACGAGTGACTAAAATGCATCTATTCAGGGTATAAAATAGACACTTTTGGGTGCTTATCACACTACCCCCAAATAGAACATTGCTAGTCCTCGAGCAAAATTAGAGAGAAAATAGAGATAGGTCACCAAAAGTGTGCCATTTTCGCAGACACTGGCAATTGCACTTAGCATGTGCAACAATCCGTTAAACCTATACGTTACCCTACAGGACGAGTGGTGTCTCGTGAGGGTTTGTAGTGAATCTACCCACAAAATTCGAAAACTTATTTGAATGCAGTATCTGAGTAGATGATGAAATGCTATACAACCCAATTTTAAGAGGATATCAAGGAACACCATATTCAATTATCAAAATAAGATTTAAAATTACTTAATACTAAAAGCGTAATCCTTCCTAAAACTCAGCACGTGTAGTGTGAAGTAATCTTAAGTATCATTAGAGTAATTCTAAGATCGCCTTTATATAATCAACGCTTTGACTTCAATTCTCACTGGATATATCTCTCTGAATCGAACTCTCTGAGAATTGGGTAAGTGTATCTCTCTAGTGTATGAGGATGTGAGTACATGTAAACAAGTTCAAACGTCTCACACACTTTATAAAAAGGACGGATAATGAAAAAATTTGATCTCACGAAGGAATGCTAACCACTATGTCGAGAATGTCGAATTATTCACCATATAATCTTCTCGTTTGCCCGAACACTTTACCAAGGGTGAAATGGGGTTTATGAAAGGTATGAAGGGATAATGAAATGAAGAAGATGAATGATAGTTTTTTTTGAAGAGTGTGACACACTTTGACTGACTATTGTCTTCATCATTTGAAATTATGATCGCATGCTTTTCTTTTTCTTCTTTTCTATTTTTTTCTTTCTTTCTTTGCTTCTTTTTCTACTTTTTTTTTCTATTTTTTTTTTGCGGTGCATTTTTCTTTTCATAACGAAAATGAAGACAATTTACATTGATAATTTCAAACACTCTTTTTCTTAAAAACGATGGCAATGATGGATGGTATTTGGGACATATGGATAAGGAAAACATGGAATGATAATAGGTGGAGTGAAGGGTAAAAATGGTAAGTGTATGGAAAATCGGTTTAGTGCTCAGGACAAACTACAAGATACATGTTTCTTACAACTTGAAAATAATGTCATTCTCAGTGATTAAGCCAGAAGTGAAAAATAATGAGACCATGCAACGAATAAGTGTGGTACCCAAAGAAAGTTGAGTCAACTTGTGACTCGGAGATACGTAAAAACCCTCAAAAAGGTGAAGGACTCAAATCTCACGGGTTTAAGTCGCCACTAGTGATCTTTTAAGGCTATCTTGAGAATATTGTTACTTTTCAACTTTTGATTGTAAACGTGATAGTGTAAAATTACTGAGTTTAAAAATTCATAGTGCAAGTACGCTTTTAAGAGGTATTAATTAATTTAAGGTTAAAAGCGTAATTTTTGGGTCAAACACGGGTATCCCGAGATGTGACACCCGACTAATTAAATACCGGGTAGCTACTCCTTTATTAAATTAATTCAAAATGCCAAGTTGGCTCAGTTAATAGCATCACTGTCGAAAACATTTTATTATTACTAACCACCTAGTATTTAAAAAGTATGTTGTCAAATTTTAATCTAAGTCCAATTAACATGCAACAAGTGTAATGAAGAATAATAACACCATTCACCATAACGAAGTAAATAGAATAAACATCACATAATGTAAATAAAGTCTGGAGGAAAAACTCCTCACTACAAATCCCACAACTGAAATAAGTAACGAAATACTGAATACTGAATCAATACATGCCAAAGTCTGAAAACTGTAATGGAAATGTAACCCTAATGGAACTGGGCAATCATGCCCTAAAACTGAGGAACACTGAATATGGAATCCAAATGATAGAAGCGTCTAAAAGCAAATCCCTGTAACTTCCACAAACAGCTACAGCTCGTCGTCTGAGTGAGTATCCTATGCATGGTGTCCTTGTGGCTGGGCACCTAAAATGGTTTTACAAGAAAAATAGATTTGAAAGCAAACGGGTCAGAGCCCGAATGTGGAGATATATTAAAAACCTGCAAGTGCTTTAAAAACATTTAAAACATTAAATGCAAAGTACATGTTAGGACGTGCACTCACATGGAATTCTCACCTCTCGTCTAACTGTGCACTCCTAACGTAAGTACCCATCTAACCACTAGCTAAGTGACATCATATCTAGATAGACTGCCATAGGTTCTACCCTTATTACTCGGGTCCCATTAACATAATAATGTTCGTAATTAAGTAGGGGCTTAACGTAAATTCAGGTTCTCACGTAAAAGTAATACAACTCATTATAGATCATCCCTTTTTGCTATACCAAAGTTACACACAATATCATATGAAAGTTCTCAGTTTTATTAAGTGTATTTTCCACAACATAAATATACAATATAAGCACCCCGAGACTAAGCTGCGGTGCACACATACTCTGCTATCCATCCCGGTACATCACGTACATAAGGATCACATATTCCGAATCTCTCAGGAATAGTTCATAGATAACAACATCACAAATAATGGAGGCGAACACAGTCACATCACATGGGTCACGCACATACCTACGCTCCCACGATCAGCGGACTTATTAACATCCCAATAAGTCTTTCTCTGACCTTTGTTCATCAAGGTAACCAGTCTAAATCCGGGCAACACAAGGATTAGAGGGCCCTAAACGAACGCGAACCTCCCGTGATAGCAAGTATGGTAGGTATGTCATACACACAAATCATATACCAATACTAAGTAAACACGCATCTTAGTAATCACCGTAGTTTAATTGTAGTACATGTCGCATTCTCGTACCATCTTAATATATATACAACTTATATAATCCCGGTCCATATTTATACGCGCCATAATTTATTCTCACGTCGTAGTAGGCACTCACGTCTCGACTCAAAAGTCTATATGATTTGATCCACACTTGTATAATTCACTCCTCATTATAACCCAAATGTCCCAAGTATACTAATACAACATCAAAGAAATATTATCTCTATTCTCGAACAAGTTTATGGGACTCCCAAAATCAAAACAGACCAAAAAGGCCTAAACTGCCAGCTCGTTCGAAGTCTCGTTCGAACGAGGCTGTTCGAACGAGATTTCAGTTCGTTCGAACGAACTGTACCTTATAACGAGATCTCGTTCGAACGAAGTTATCGAACGAAGTTCCCTTTCGTTAGAAGCGACTGGTCAACTCGTTAGAAGCTCGCTCGAACGAGCTCGTTCGAACGACCTGGGGAGGTCTTCTAACGAACGACCAATTTCAAGCCCAGATTTCCCTAGTTTCGTTTTTCACCATTTTTGTCTCTTCAAAACTCATCTAAGCATCAAACCAACGATTGTTTAAGGTCTCTATTCATCCTTAAACGTACCTAGGTCACATTCTAACATATTTTAAGGAATCAATTCATTCTAACATCATTAAATCCTCAAGTCTCTACACTTTTTCCCCAAATTTTCAAGAATGTAAACCCTAGAATTTATAATCATTAATTTACCCAATTAAATCCGTTTTAATTTCATCCAATATCTAATGTCATCATAATAATCATCTACCTACCATTTTACATGCAATTTCTCTTCAAGATTTCAAGTTCTAAGTTCCAAAATACACGGGTTTTCATTATCTTCCAAGAACAAACATAAATTTGAATTATCTAACATGGAAGGACATTCTCTGAAATTAAATGGAATTAAATCACTTGCCTTAAGTTTATCTCTGATTTTGATGACGAATTTGTGAAGTGTTCTCTTTCTTTCTCTGCAGGATTCCTTCTCTCTCTCTCAACAAGCTCTTCTTCTCCAATGGCTATGGTGGCTAGGGTTTATTTTTGGAAAAATTTAGAAACCTAACTTCTAATAACCTACGTAGCCTATTGGGTTAACATGGGTTGGTTAGTGGCTTAGTGGGTCAAATCCACATCAGATGTAATTTACCAATTTTCGTCACTTTTAATTCTCAAAAAAGCAAAATTACCAAACTACCCCTATATGTTGCCGGTATTGCCTAAAAATATCCCGGGACCCAAATTAAACCCCCGGCTAGTGTTTTCTGACTATCTCGACCCTTCCGGACGCGTTGGCGCACTCAAAATGACCATACGGATAATAGAAATAAAAATCACTTTTATAATTAAAATAATATCCCATGACGCGGCGGTCACACGTGTTTCAACAAAATTCCCAAATTGTCGTATATAAATCTCACGACAAATTTCATAATTCCAGATTCTTATATAATCATATGCACTCAAAACGACCATACGGATAATAGAAATAAAAATCACTTTTATAATTAAAATAATATCCCATGACGCGGCGGTCACACGTGTTTCAACAAAATTCCCAAATTGCCGTATATAAATCTCACGACAAATTTCATAATTCCAGATTATTATATAATCATATGCACATATAATCAAATACCAACTCGCATCTCGCTAGTATTTTAACCCGAATTAATTACCAATTAATTCACATTTAATTAATTAATCCCAAAAATAAATATAGTCAAAAGTACGGGGTATTACATACTTCCCCCCTAATAACTGAATTTCGTCCCGAAATTCGGAACTAGAAAGTACCTGCTAAAAACAACTCTGGATAACGTTCGCGCATCTCATCCTCGCGCTCCCATGTGGACTCCTCGACATTGTGATGTCGCCACTGAACACGCACTAACGGAACTATCTTTGACCGCAGTTTCCTCTCACTTCGGTCCAAAATAGCTATCGGCCTCTCCTCGTAGGAGCTATCAGGCTGTAAATCAATCTCCTCCAAAGCGATGTGAGAATGAGACAAATCGTCTCTGAGATATTTCCTTAGCGAGGAAATATGAAACACATCGTGAATCCGGTGTAAATGCTCCGGTAACCCGAGTCTATACGCAACTGGCCCAATCCGCTCAATAATAGGAAACGGCCCCACATACCTCGGTGCCAACTTCCCCTTCTTCCCGAAACGCATAATCCCCTTCATAGGAGATACCCTCAGCAAAACCTGGTCCCCCACTTGGAACTCCCTGAAAAATCTCTTCGCATCAGCGTAACTCTTCTGCCGATCTTGAGCTACCCGAATGCGACTCCGAATCAACTCAATCCTTACCGAAGTATCCTGAATTACTTCCGGCCCAAGTAGTTTGTTGTCCCCTACCTCTAACCAACATGCTGGGGAACGACAAGGCCTACCGTACAATGCCTCAAACGGAGCCATGCCAATAGTGAACTGATAGGAGTTGTTATAAGCAAACTCCACCAGTGGAAGGTACTGCTCCCATCCACCCCCAAAGTCAATAATGCACATGCGTAGCATGTCCTCCAACATCTGATTTGTGCGCTCTGTCTGCCCATCGGTCTACGGATGATAAGCCGTACTCAACCGCAATTCCGTGCCCATGGCCTCCTGGAAACTCTCCCAAAACCTCGAAACAAATATCTTGTCTCTGTCAGACACGATATTTAGGGGCACACCGTGAAGTCTTACAACCTCTGAAATGAAGAGCTGGGCATACTGTCCCGTAGTGTAGTCAGTCCTTACGGGTAAAAAGTGAGCGACTTTGGACAACCTGTCCACAATTACCCAAACGGAGTCGTGACCCCTCTGCGACGTAGGCAACCCCGTGATAAAGTCCATGGATATGCTCTCCCACATCCACACCGGGACCTCCAACGGCTGTAGAAGTCCTGTCGGTTTCTGATGATCCACTTTTACTAACTGGAAAGTGGCGCATTTCGAAACAAACTCAGCAATATCTCTCTTCATACCGCTCCACCAATACTGCCGTCTCATGTCTTGGTACATTTTGTCTCCCCCGGGATGTACCGCGAACCGTGAGCCGTGCGACTCTGCCATCACCTCGTGTCACAATTTCTTCCCTTCCGGAACTACCAATCTCCCATTGAAGCATAATCTCCCGTTTGAGCTGACGGTATAGGACTCGGCTCCCTCTGCTAGTAATCGAACTATCTGCTCCTGACAGAACGAGTCATTAGCCTATGCCCGTACTACCTTCGTGACAATATGCGGTGTAACGGTCATCACAGACATGAAAGATCGGGCCACTGCATCCTGGTGTCCCAATTCCTTCCACTTTGCCTTCCACACGTCTGCCACCTCATCTGCTGGCCTACGGCTCAACGCGTCTGCTACCACGTTAGCCTTACCTGGGTGATACTGGATATCGAACTGGTAGTCTTTCACAAACTCAAGCCACCTACGCTGCCGCATATTCAACTCTTTCTGCGTGAACAGGTATTGTAGGGACTTGTGGTCCGTGAACAGTTGGAACTTCTCCCCCAAAAGATAGTGTCTCCAAATCCGTAGGGCAAATACCACTGCCGCCAACTCCAAATCATGGGTGGGGTAATTCTTCTCGTGAGGCTTAAGCTTACGGGAAGCATAAGCTATGGCCTGTCTCTCCTGCTGTAATACACCTCCAAGCCCTTGCAAAGACGCATCGGTGTAAACCAAATACTCAACTCCCGGTCTCGACAATGCTAACACAGGTGCTGAGGTCAATTTATCCTTCAATTCATCGAATGCCAACTGACAGGCATCACTCCAGATGAATGGCACACCCTTACGAGTTAGATGTGTCAAAGGACCTGCTATCTTCGAGAAACCCCAAATAAACCTCCTGTAGTATCCTGCTAGGCCCAAGAAACTACGAATTTCAGTCGGTGTCGTGGGCTGTCCCCACTCCCTCACCGCGGATACTTTCCCCGAATCAACAGATATTCCCCGGTCGAAAATAATATGTCCCCAAAACTGGACCTCCTTCAACCAAAACCCGCACTTCTCATATTTTGCATACAACTCGTTCTGACGGAGTGTCTGCAAAACCTGCCTCAAATGCTCGGCGTGCTCCTCCTCTGTCTGGGAGTAAACCAGAATATCATCAATGAAGACAATGACAAACTGATCCAGGAAATCCCTGAACACCCTATTCATCAAGTCCATAAACACTGCTGGAGCGTTGGTCAAACCAAAAGGCATAACCCGAAACTCGTAAGAACCATATCTCGACAAGAACGCAGTCTTCGAGACATCCTCCTCCCTGATACGCAACTGATGGTATCCCGATCTCAAATCAATCTTCGAGAAGAAAGAAGCTCCTCTCAACTGGTCGAATAAGTCATCGATTAGAGGCAACGGATACTTATTCCGTATCGTGACCTTATTCAACTCCCGATAGTCTACACACAATCTCAGTGAACCGTCCCTCTTTTTCACGAACAAAACTGAAGCGCCCCAAGGTGAGGTACTCCTGCGAATAAAGCCCTGACCTAACAGCTGCTCTATCTGATCTCGTAGCTCTCGTATCTCTGCCGGAGCCATACGGTACGGTGCGCGTGCTATAGGTCTCGTATCTGGTAATAGGTCTATAACAAAGTCTATCTCTCGATTGGGGGGTAGGCCTGGTATCTCCTGAAACACATCTGAATACTCCCTGACGACTGGGATCGAATCTAAAGGAATCACAACCTCCTTAGAGGTATCCTCCTCTAGGTAATACAAATGAGCGGTCGAGCCTCCCTCTGGGCGAGGCATCGCCACTACAAACATCTCTTGCCCCGGAATGGCAAAAACAATGCTCCCACCGAAGCAATCAATCATGGCTCTATAATCAGCGAGCCAATCCATACCGATAATCACATCGTGAACATGCATATCTAATACCAACATGTCTGCAGGTAATACCAAACCACCAATCTCTACCCCCACTCCCCGACATATAAAGAAAATAAGTGACCCATTCCCCAATGGTGAGTCGACACACGTCACTGTGCTCTCTGCCGTAGCTAACAATCCTAAGGCTTTCGCGAAATGTGTAGCTATAAAATAATGTGTAGCCCCCGTATCAAATAATACCCGACCCATAGTGCCATGGATAGGAAACGTACCCTCAATCGCAGGCGGTGCCTGTGGAACTGCTGCCTGCTGGACGTTGTAGACACGTCCATACTGTAGCTGTCCCTGCTGAACTGGGACTGCTGGAATGGGTGACAATGCTGCCATCTGTGGCGGTGCGGGGAGAGCGGCGGGAAACATAGGCCTCTGCGGCTCCTGGCGAGCACCCTGCTGCTGCTGCTGTGGGGCCCTGCCCCTATCAGGACAATCCTGACGTTTATGGCCAGTCTTGCCACAAACAAAACACTTCCCTGGGAAATTCCCCCCTCTCTGCCCCTGCTGTCCCCGGCCCTGGTGGCCGTTATCATTCCTCCCTTGCCCCTACTGGCCCTGCTGAAACTGCTGCCCATTCTTCCCCGTTTGGACCCTGATGGCCGTTTGGACCCTGATGGCCCTGACGGAAACCTCCCTGTCCGTGCCTGTAATTCCCTGATCTGAACCTCTTCTGATCCCCCTGCTGAGAACCCTTCTCACCCTGTCTCTGCCCCTGAACATATTGTGCTCCACCGGCACCATGTCCTCCTGTCCTGCTCTGATGGCTAGACTCTCCCGATCTCTTGCCCTCAGTCATATGAAAGCGGTGATCCTGGCAGTGTAACAAAGCAGCGTTAACCACATCAGAATACGTGGCCAACGAAAGGTTCCCTAACAGATGCTGACGGATCCTCCATGTCAACCCGTCGGTGAATTTCTCAATCTTCTTCTTTTCTGTTGGTATCTCATCCGGAACGATATTCAACAGATTTGTGAACTCGACCTCATACTCGGCCACGGTCTTACCCTCTTGCCTCAGATTCATCAGTTTCCTCCTCATTTTCGTATGAACAGCGGACGGAAAGTACTTGCGGTCAAACCGCACCCAGAAGTCTTGAATAGTGAGAGTATCCCTCTCCTCCACGGAGGTAATTGACTCCCACCACTGTAGTGCAGATCCAACTAGCTTGAAAGTAGCTAGCACCTGCTTCTGAACGTCCATGCACTCATACATCCTCAAGTGCCTCTGTATATCCTTCCTCCACTGGCTCGAGACTACCACATCTGAGCTACCTGCAAACTCTGGCGGATGCGCTTTCTGAAAAGCGTCACGTACACGTTCCCAAACAGACGGGAATGCATTTTCCTGTACTGGCGCGGCAACCGGCGCCTGAGGTGGTGCCTGCTGAACTACGGCAATTGCGGCATTTACCGCTTGGGCTACAATAGCTGCAACCTCAGCGGCGTTCATCATGCCCTGAACTGGAGCGGGCTGGGGTTCGGGCGTTGCATCCCTGGGAACTCGTCGTGCACGTCGTGGAGGCATCTGAAATAAAAATAAAGTTTATAAGTTCACTTGTTTATAAACTTAGAATAGCTGAAGAACGAAGCATACACAAATAGAGTACAACAGTCCTAAAATATAGGGCTCTATATCAAAGAAACTTAGCGGAAACATAATAGCCGTACAGATCCTAAAGGACACTAGAACCTGATGCTCTGATACCACCTGTGACACCCCGACTAATTAAATACAGGGTAGCTACTCCTTTATTAAATTAATTCAAAATGCCAAGTTGTCTCAGTTAATAGCATCACTGTCGAAAACATTTTATTATTACTAACCACCTAGTATTTAAAAAGTATGTTGTCAAATTTTAATCTAAGTCCGATTAACATGCAACAAGTGTAATGAAGAATAATAACACCATTCACCATAACGAAGTAAATAGAATAAACATCACATAATGTAAATAAAGTCTGGAGGAAAAACTCCTCACTACAAATCCCACAACTGAAATAAGTAACGAAATACTGAATACTGAATCAATACATGCCAAAGTCTGAAAACTGTAATGGAAATGTAACCCTAATGGAACTGGGCAATCATGCCCTAAAACTGAGGAACACTGAATATGAAATCCAAATGATAGAAGCGTCTAAAAGCAAATCCCTGTAACTTCCACAAACAGCTACAGCTCTTCGTCTGAGTGAGTATCCTATGCATGGTGTCCTTGTGGCTGGGCACCTAAAATGGTTTTACAAGAAAAATAGATTTGAAAGCAAACGGGTCAGAGCCCGAATGTGGAGATATATTAAAAACCTGCAAGTGCTTTAAAAACATTTAAAACATTAAATGCAAAGTACATGTTAGGACGTGCACTCACATGGAATTCTCACCTCTCGTCTAACTGTGCACTCCTAACGTAAGTACCCATCTAACCACTAGCTAAGTGACATCATATCTAGATAGACTGCCATAGGTTCTACCCTTATTACTCGGGTCCCATTAACATAATAACGTTCGTAATTAAGTAGGGGCTTAACGTAAATTCAGGTTCTCACGTAAAAGTAATACAACTCATTATAGATCATCCCTTTTTGCTATACCAAAGTTACACACAATACCATATGAAAGTTCTCAGTTTTATTAAGTGTATTTTCCACAACATAAATATACATTATAAGCACCCCGAGACTAAGCTGCGGTGCACACATACTCTGCTATCCATCCCGGTACATCACGTACATAAGGATCACATATTCCGAATCTCTCAGGAATAGTTCACAGATAACAACATCACAAATAATGGAGGCGAACACAGTCACATCACATGGGTCACGCACATACCTACGCTCCCACGATCAGCGGACTTATTAACATCCCAATAAGTCTTTCTCTGACCTATGTTCATCAAGGTAACCAGTCTAAATCCGGGCAACACAAGGATTAGAGGGCCCTAAGCGAACGCGAACCTCCCGTGATAGCAAGTATGGTAGATATGTCATACACACAAATCATATACCAATACTAAGTAAACACGCATCTTAGTATTCACAGTAGACAAATCATGTCATAAAAAATTATTTTTAACTGCACAAAAAGTTTAAAATCACTTATTTCTGAAAATTTTCAAAAGAGGTACGATTTTGATAAATTTCCCACCCCCAAACAAAAGAGAACATCATCCTCGATGTTTAAAACCATATATAAAAATGAAAAGCAAAAGGGAGGAAAGATAGTACCATAATGAACCACTAGTGAAATGTAGCTGACTCGGGAGAAAAGATAGAACCTGAAGAACAAATGCGATACAAAAACATACAAGTCTATAAAGCATGTGAAAATGATTGGGTGGTGTTGAAACACCACCCCCAAACAGGATAAGACTCATACTCATAAACAATGAAGAACGGGTTGCCTCCCGGTAGCGCTAAGTTTAACATTTTCAGCCAGACCGAACCGTTCTCACCCTAAAGATAAGATCTATGAAAGTGCAAGTGGCAGAAAAAATTGGGTGATGAAAATCACCCCCAAATAAGACTGAAGCGTCAGTCTTGTTGGATAAAGGCTAGAAGAAGTCAATGCACTTGTATAGCAAAGTGCATCACTCGATGCAAAGCATCGATGGACCAGGGGTGGGTGGGTAGGATGAGAAAGGCATGGGAGAATAAGCATCGATCACGGGCCTTATTGAGCCGAAAGGTGAGGGCAACAAGGGCCCTGTAAGTATGGTGCTCAAGTTGGTGGGGGAGGCAGAAGGGTTTGACAATAATGATGGGGTGGGCCTCATAGAAAATGCACGACCGTTCTATAAATGGACGGTGATAATGGTCGTGCCGTAACATGCCAGGGAGCGGTAGATGGAAAAAATCAACACCACAAGGTAGTGGTGTGCATAAAATAATAAGCTCGGTGTCACGAAAGATTAGAGTAGCACAAATACTCTCATAGATAGTGGTGTCAATAAAACATGCACAAATGGAATCGTGGGGTACTAGGGTGGATTATGGGTGTAGGCGAGGACCTAAATACGTAGATGGGAACAATTGAGGTGCAATAACAAGGTCCAAACCAAGTGGTGGGGTGGAAAGGACAGTGGGTGGATCGGGTGGGACAAAGGGTGGGGGAAGATGATCTAACTCAAGGGTGGGAGAGACATTATCCTCAGGAGGCACGGAGTGATCCTCAAGGTCACTTGCAGGAGGAAGTTTGGAAATAAACGAGGGAGTGATCAACTTAGCCACCATTACGTCACCATCCGAGGTGGTGAAAGGTTCGAACGAGGCTTTAAGATCCGAGATAGATGAATCTACATCAATATTTGGCTCAAGGGGAGACAAATATGATGGAGTAGGATCCATATCAAGAGTGGTAGAAACCATCTCGGATGCAATATCAAGAAAATGGTGAGCACTCATAGCCGGAGCTAACCTATAAATAATGGGTTCCTCAGGAACACACATAAAAGGGTCAAAAGGTGTAGACTCAGGCATAATTATGGATTCGATGGAAGGGGCAAGGTGAAACTCAATGGTGGGTTTGAAAGGATAAGACGGTGTGGGATCAGTCTCACTGTCGATGGATATGTCAACACTATTGTCAACTTGGGTCCCGGACCACGGGGTGGTCTCAACTTCAAGATTCTCAGGAGGATAGGGTTGGTCACATTCACAATCAGTGGCACAAGACGACACATCATCGTCCCACGCGAGGTCAATAATGGGTTGACGTGGGGTGGAATCCATCTCGTTCACACACTCAAAATCATATAATCGTTGTTCAAGCCTTTGAAGTGATTCAATTTGAGACTGAAGAGTGTGCGCGAACTTGTGTAAGAGGTTCTCGAGAGCAGATGTGCAAGGTGGTGGGTGAGGTGGACACAACTCGCTAGAAACACTAGGATGTGGAGAATACTCATATGAAGTGTGTGGAGCAGGGTCAAGTGTAGCATTCACGGGAGAAGCATCTCCGTGAGGGACAAAAGTGTGATCAACATGAGGAGTATATGAAGAGGAATGATAGGTATGAGGTGCACGAGGTGGCGATGATGACTGTTGAAAACCGTAAGGATCCACAACATAGTGTTGGGATTCATATTGCATGGAAGGATGACCAAGCCTTCATGAATAGCTCGGGTACTCATACCCCTCGATAGTAGATATGCCGTGACAATACGTCGAGGGTAGGTCCAAAATAGTGTCATAGGGATGCACATGTTCCAAGGTGGATTCAGATGGAGAGAATATAAATGGACACTCATGGGACAAGTGATCGCTAAGAAAGCAGTGTGTGCACGGCGAAGCATGTGATGGGTTGACACTCGTCACCGGAGGCGGTGGAAGATGAGATATGTGCATGGATGACACAGGAGTATCAACGGTGTGCATTTGAGAGTTAAAGCCCTGAATTAATGAATCAAGGGTCGATTAGGGCTTATCATCAAACAAACTTCGAGAGAAGGTGAAATGGCCAAAGTATTCCCGTAAAGGACGTTCTTCGGCCATGATAAGAGGAATATTTTTTCGATTTTTAAATATTTTTCAAAAGAAAAGAAAATCTTTTTGTGATTTTTGAAAACAAGAAAAGGAAAATCTTTTTGGTATTTTAAATATGGAAAAAAAGAAAATCTTTTTGGGATTTGTGAAAATATTTTTTAAAAAGGGGAGAAAATGGACTCATGATTTGGACGAACTAACTAAAATTTACTATCGAAAGAATTGAATTGGACACACATGAGTCAAGAAAAAATCCTAACGAGCAAGTAGCTAATTATTATCTTTAAAATTAGTGAAATGGGTAGTCAAATTTTAATTAAGTCCGGGGGCGACAAAATTCACGGAATTTATCTTTGGGATCGCCTGTTGCAAAAATGTGTTCATATGGGGCTAGCTAGTTGATTGATTTTAAATTTAATGACAGCTAGGGTAGCACACAATGGATAAGCGAGTGAGTCGGTTGATGAAATCCCTTCTCGTTGCAATGGTCGGGTCCAGGTCTTAAGTAAATTAATTCATCAAACCATTCAATTTAAGTGCAATGCAGAAATTAAAAGCACATAGGAGTAATTAATCACACAAAAAATGAACTCGCTGGCAGGAGAGTCGCGAGGGATAAAAAAATTATACCTCCCACGGTTGTTACACACGTGGGGTGAAGACCGAGTTGAGTCGACCGGGGAGAGATTTTGCCTATCTTAGTCGTCCCTGGGAGTCCTACCGACCCAAAGTAGAGAGGCTTCAAAATCCTCGCCTTTGGACACCCTCTCTCTACCCTGTCCGGTTTCCCTTTTCGCTTTTTTTAATGAAAAATTATTACAAAAAATCGGTGCCAAAATGCACCAAAATAAATACCAAGCTTTAAAAATCCTACACAATCAGTCTAATGAGGAGGGAGGAGGAAGAACGACACTAAAAAAAAGATAAATAAAATTACAAGTCTTCAATCATGTCTCCACGTCAAGAAAGCGGCAACAACGCTATTTGATAAATAGCTTTTTTGCGTATGTATCGTTGTTGTGCAAAAGCCACTCTCAAAATTCCCTTGAGTATCTACAAAACTTGTCTAAAAATAACTCGTATTATGGTAAGTACGGGTATCAATCCAACTTTCAAGGTGAAACAATAAATGTGAAAACGTGCAATTCCAATTTTTTTATTAAAATCCTTTTTTTAAATTTTTTTTATTTTTAAAACAATTTCAAGGGAAAAATTAACTAACAAACGCTAACAATTATAAAATGACTAAATAATGAAAAAGAATGTGCAACCGAGTGTGAAATATGTGAGAAGGTCAAAAGATGGGATTACACTGCATTTTCAATTATTTTAATTCCTCAATTTATTAATTTTGAAATATTTCGAGATAATATTAAATCGATAATCTAACTCTCGTTAAAATTATAAATTTAATAAAATCTTTTTCAGAAAATTAATTTAAAAATGTCACGAGATGAAAAATTAGGACTACACTATTTTCAGAAAATTACCCGCTAGGATCAATTTAACGAAAACAATTTCAATCCTCAAATTTCAACACCCAATTAATATTCAAATATCGGAAAAACCTATCTCTAGTTCGATTCCTAATTTCAAATATTAATTCATTCAATTAATTTATTAACTCTCGTCACATAAATTAATTGGCGACAGTTAAAATTAATTTACCTAGAAATATAAAATTGAAGAAACCAATTAATTAAACTAACATTATACGCAGTGTATCCCACCCCTTGAACGGGGTGTTTAGCCAAACATTCTCACGTGCGCATAAACAACAATAGATAATATGTCAAGAAGGAAATAAATTGAAAAGCGATGGTAGAAATACAATACGCAATTTTTTTTCCAAATTTGTCTTGAAGAGCGCCTTGACATGTGTCCAACTTCTTCACAATGTTTAGCATTTGATTACAACAAGAAGACTAAAAACTAAACCTACAAATTATTCTAAAGCTAAACTAATTTTTTTGTATTTTTCTAGAATTTTTTTATGAACCTAAATTGTACATAATATACACTGTCTTTTGCTCTCTCTACGTATCTCTTCTTTTCTATTCTGATGAGAGTCTTCTTTTTATGAGATTCCCCACTTCTCTTTTTATAAGCCACGAAGTTGGATTTTGGTGTAGATTTTTTTGGGATCTTGAGTTTGCCAATTTAAAGAAGACAAATGGAGTGGAATTGATTTCATCCGATTTTTTTGGAAATGATGGCAGGTGGTTGCTGGAAATGGATAGGAGCTCGGGTTCATTCGCGGGTATGCGGCTGGATCGGGTTGAACGGTAATCGGGTTTTAGAGCGGTTTAGGGCCGGCGGGTTTTGGCGATGGGTTTGTGATGGGTGTGGTCACCACCGGCGTCGGCGGTTTGGTTCAGGTTTGCTGGGTTCTCGGGTGTGCACTGGGTTAGGTGGATCGGACCGGCCTGATCTCGGGTTGGTTTACATGGGTTCGAGATCAGCAGGGGTTAAGGGGGGTAGAAGAAGGCCTGCGCCTGCCTTCTGGCGAAGCTGGCGGAGGGTTGCTGAGCTGAGCTGGCATCGACAGGTGGCAGGGAGAGGAGGTTGAGGGCTCGATTGAGAAGGGGGTTGCGATCCGGGTTAAGGGGGTATAAGGTTGGGGAGAGATGTATGGGTTATGGTTTGGAAGTGAGGTGTGTTAGTAATGGAGGAGAGAGAGTGCGGATGTTGGTTGGGGAAGATGATGAGTGTGAGTTTAGTGTGTGGTAAGGTGTATGGAAATATGGAGTGTGTGTGTGTTTAAATTGTGACCCATAAAAAAATATATAAAATAAAACTAATAATAAAACAAAAAAAAATTTAAAAATTAAATTCCTATTTTAAAAATAAAATAAAGACTCAAATAAAATAAAAGAAAATAAATAAAAATTAAAACTAAAAAGAAATAGAAATAAACATAAAAATACAAATAAAAATAAATAAATAAAAATAAAGCCTAATAAAACTAAAACTAAAACTAAAATCCTAAATAAATGTAAAATCAAATAAAACTAATAAATGAAATCCTAAAAAAATCTAATCCTAATAAAAATAAAACTAATCAAAATCAAAGTAAAATAAAATTATACTAATAAAAATAAAATAGAAAAATAGAAAATAAAATCTAAATTTTTTTAAATAAATCTAAAATAAATCCTAAAAATAAAAATAACTCAAAATAAAAATCTAAGAAAATCTAAAAAGGTACAAACTCAATACACACAGGTTCGGGTGATGGACTGGGCTAGGCCTGGGCTAGGTTAAGGTTATGGGACTGTTTCGGGGCATCGGATCACATCGGGGCAAGCTCAATGAGGACTCTAACTTCGCGGTCTCTTTGAATTTCTTTGATGCACGCTTTTGACCGCTTCTGCGACGCAATTGTACTGATTTAGCATTATTTGTACCGCAACTGCGTATTGACCTGAGAAATAAATAAATACGAACATAAGGTCATTTTTAATTAAAATGAGTGACTAAAATGCATCTATTCGGGGTATAAAATAGACACTTTTGGGTGCTTATCAGCGGGCACTTGCAACTGCACTTAGCATGTGCAACAACCCGTTAAACCTATAAGTTGCCCTAAAGGACGAGTGTTGTCTCGTGAGGATTTGCAGTGAATGTACCCACAAAATTCAAAAAGTTATTGAAAATGATTTATTGAAAAGCTCTCTCTTATTGACGATGAAAAACTATACAACCCATCTATAAACACTTCAAGGACTACAACGTTCAACTATCAATGACTGACATAAAATTACTTAATACCAAAGTTGTAATCCTTCCTAAAAATCTTAGCGTGTGTAGTGTGAAACAATCTTAAGTACCATGAGAGTAATTCCTATATCTCCCTTTATAGAATCAATGCTTTGACTATAAATCTCACTAGATATTTCTCTCAAAATTAAACTCTATGAGATTCGGGTAAGTGTATCTCTCTAGTGTGTGAGGAGGTGAGTAAATATAAATAAGTTCAAACGTCTCACACACTTATAAGAAATGGCGGATACATGAAAGAAATTAATCTTATGAACGAATGCAAACCACTATATTGAGAATGTTGAGTCATTCACCATATATACTTCTCGTCTGCGCGAAATCCTCACCAAGGATGAAAGTGGGGTTTATGTTGGGCATGAGGAATGAGATGAAGAAGATGAATGATATGATGATAGGTAAGGCTTTTGAGAAGAGTGGAACACAATCTGAATCACCAATGCCTTCATGTTATCAAACCTTGATCGCAATTTTTTTCTTTTTTTTCACATTTTTTTTCTTTTTTTTTTCACTCTTTTTTTGGTTGCGATGCACTTCTCTTTTCAAACTAACAATGAAGACATTTTACATTTGGACTTTCAAAAACTCTTTTTCTAAAAAAAAGATAGATGATAATGATTGGTAATGATATATGGGTGGTAAGGATAAAGGATATATGTGAAGGTAATGAGTGAAGTGAATGATAATATGATATGGAGAAATGGTGAGTGTATGGTACATAATGGTTTGGTGCTTAGAACAAACTACAAGAGACATGTTTCTTATGACTCAAAAGTGATGTCATTATCAGTGGTTCTGCCAAAGATGAAGAATAATGAGATCATGAAATGACTCAGTGTGGTACCCAAAGAAAGTTGAGTCATCTTGTGAGTCAAAGATACCCCTAAAAAAGGTGAATAGCTAAACTCTCACGGGTTTAAGTATCTAAAAGTGATCTTTAAGGGCTCTCTTGAGAATGTAGTTACTCTTCAACTTTTGATTATAAACATGAAAGTGTAAATTTTCTTAGCTTAGGAATTCATAGTGCAAATACGCCTTAAGAGGTACTACTTAATTTTATGGTAAAAGCGTAATTTGGGAACGGACAAGGGTAATCCGAGACTTCTAAAAGAGGGATGATAGACATTTCATGTCATAAAAATAAGAGTTAAACTGCACAAGAAGTTAAAAATAACTTATGCAGACACCACATTCTAGGACCCCCTAGGTCTCTCCTTAGACCCCTAGTACTTCCTCTTTCCACCGCAAACCTAGGTCGCACTTCGAGTACCGATCTAGAGGCCATCGGCCACTCCCGATCCCCATTTGACTTCGATTAACTTTATAGTCAGAGTAAAAGCTCTTTTAATCTTTGAAGGTCTCCGAATACCCTTTATAATGGTCTGCCCTGTGCATGAATCAGCATAACGGTTCGGACGAACGGACCATTTCACTATCGAAAATTGATTCAAAGGCCATCGGGTGCTTCGAGGCCCCGAGTTGACACCAATAAACTTCATAATAAGAGCAAAAACTCTTTGAATCTTCTAAAAGAACTGAAACACCTTTCCCACGGTCCGCCCCGTGTACAAAATAGCATAACCGTTTGGAAGAACGATCAATTTTCCCCTGGAAATTGATCCGAAGACCACCGAGCATTCTCGGACTCCGTTCACCAAAGTTAAATCTTCACACTGAACATGACTGAATGAATCTCTAAAGGGAAATGAATACCCTTTCTAATGATCCACCTCGTGCGTGATTCTGACCTACGGTACGGATGAACGACCCGTTTTACTTCGAAAGGTCAACGAATGATTCTGAGCCACGATTGACCAAGGTTAACTTTCCGAATAAAGAGAAACTCTTTGTAATGTCGAAGTAAATCTCCTAACCTTTTCAATAGTCCACCCCTATGCACGATTTTGATTTACCATATGAACGACCGTTTCCATCCAACGATCTCCCATCCAAAAGCCCGATGTGCACTTTTGAGCCACATTTGACCCAAAGTCATCTCTCGGACCCGAAAGAGTTCCAAAGAACTCTCAAAGGTCTTTGAAGTACATTTCTAATGGAATACCCCATGCGCAATTTGGATCAACATTTTTTGTGCTATGGTCATTTTTCCAGAAAAGTTAGCACGAGATTGCCAATTAGCAGGTCTTGAACCCTGCCTATTGGCACAGTGTCAAGGGTTACCTGCCGATAGGCACACCCTCGGGTAGGCCTATCATCACCCCTTAGCCCTATAAATATAAGACATGACCTCACTCCCAAGAGAAGAGAAGAAATCCATCATCTCAGCAATATTATCTCTAAATCACCGAAGTTCCATATGAGAAGTTCCATTCAAGCCTAAATACCCATCCTTTTCACACAAAATTTGCAAATATCCTTCTCTCTCATCAAGATTCATCAACATTCAAAGGAGTTCATCCAAGATTAAAGCTCAAGCTCCAAGGGAAGGTCCAATTCCTTCTCCATCTCTCTTAATCTCTTATTTTTGCATAAGTTACATTAAATTCATAATCTAGTTTTACTTTTGTTCAAGCCTATTAACATCTATGCTTTTATTAGTATATTGCACACACTTTATTTTCCATAAAAAAATCCAAAAATAAATAAAAGAGGGTTACACTTGTAAATTTCAAAAGAAATTATCCATCACACTTTTTCCAAAACCAAAAATTCATTTTCTACGCGTACACACATAATAAAATTTCGTTCGAATCTATGGGATAACCCCCACCCCTATTCTACATTCGAACTACTTGGACTTTGAGGCTTTTATATGTTACGTAGGCATCTCGGATTAAAATCCACGACTCGAGTCCAATTTTCCAATTTCACAATTTCTCTTATTTTCCAAATTTCTCAAAATCCCTCATTTTCATAATTATCACACACATACATATATCATGATTTTTTGCATTTCATCCAACATTTATTATCGTTTCCCACTAACGATCAATATCGCGATGAACGCCCATACTCTATCTCCTACATTTGTTATTATTTTGGGAATATTCCTATGGATGACCTCACCCTACCTTTTCCATGGTATGGGTCGAACAATTCCAGTCTCCATTATATAAACACATACACACACTCCACGGGAATAAAGGAAAATATTAACATTTTCTCATGAGAGACCGAGAGGGAAGGATGTGTACCTAACACCTTCCCGTTTCGTAACTTAGCCCCCTGGTCTCCGATCTATTGGTTTCGTATGCATCAGTTTGTCCTTGATGCCGCTCTCTCGAAGTGGTAACATGTTCTTTTGCCTGTTTTGTGCAAAATAGGCTGGCGACTCCATCTATGTACATTCACCCCACACAACGACGGACGAAGCACCTTTTGAAGAGGGGTTTGAGACCGCGGTGTAGTTCTTTCTCGAGGGATCCTTCTCCTTCCCCCCGAACGCCGCGCTCGGGATGGCCACAGTGGTGACTCTTATGGGGACTTCTATTTTTAAGAGGGCTAGACTCTGTTTACATGGGTGTTTTATTTACTTGTATATCCCCTAGTTGCATGTTCCCCTTTATTATTCATATGTAACTCATGTTTATGCTACTATTCACACACTTGTAGAAGACTCTCCATGTACACTTCACACCACATACACCTAGGATCACGTATATCCACATATTGCACACATCACTTAGAAATCCAACCTTAGGTGTCACTAGCATACACCTCCACTTGAATATATCCATGCTCACTTATCACACACTCACTTGTAGATAATTAAACATCATTAACGCATCACTTATCCATGCTTAGTATAGCTTTACTATTTGTACTTGTACCTTGCTCTCTATTTGGCATGATAAAAAATGATACTCTCTCCATAAGTACTAATAAAAGAATCATGCAAGATTCACAAGACATCAATAAAGAGCATTGCTATTGACTAAATTTTATCTCGTAATTGGTGAGTTACTTCATGATGGGCACTGGTCCGACATGTCGCAGTTAGCCTAAGCGACATGACTCTCACCTTCCATTGTCCAAGTACCTTCGACGCATATCGAACGGTTCCCCGCATCGTACTGCTTGATCGAAGTCATGACGAGAGTATATCATAGGGAACTCATTCACATACATCGAGTATATCAAATTCTCTCTCACATGTACCATCCCCATGAGGTATATAGTGAGGCAATTCACGTACACTCAGGTATATCGAATGGCTTGTCCACACGTACCGATTGCCCACAAAAGTAAGATCTAAATCGTGAAAGTCACGTCAATGGGGGGAACCACTTCCAATTAACCCAAACAACTTCCTACTCACATATAGGTGTCAATCCTATGACATACATGTTATATTGTTAGTTTTGACCCAAAAGTCAACCAAAATTTCCGGTCGACCTACCGCCCAAATTTTTCGAAATAAATTCAAATTTTTCTCCTTCTCAGGTCGATCACATACCCTTGGCCTGGATCCCTATTCGCTTTGGTCTTCAGTTAAACTTCCCCGAAGTTATGACAGTCCCCTTACTTCATTCGAGTCCGAGACTCACCCGCTATCCATGGAGAACACGAATCAAGTGCTGAATGTACAACCGGATTTGTTGACGGTTTTGGCTCATCTCACTGCCAAAATTGACAACCTTCAAACCGAGGTTCCTGAGATGCAAAGAAACTGGGTCCCTATCCCTGAAGATTCTTGTAATACCCCGTATTTTTATGACTTTTAAAACTAGGTATTTATTAAATTTAAATTGAGATATTAATTTAATATTAATCTGGAAATTTATTTTGATATTTACTAACGTGATGTGAGTTAGTAATTTTTGGAAAATTGTTGAATATTACTAGACGAGTAAAGTAATATATGAGATTTATTTTATTACAATTGTCACAAGTGAATAAAATGGCAATTATGGAAATTTAAGTCGGGACGCGCCTGTGTCGTGTCAGGACTAAATTATTATTATATAAAGTGAATAAATTATAAGTTGCTCGTATGGTCGTTTCGAGTGCGCCAAAGTGTTCAGAAGGGTCGAGATAGTCAGAAAAGTGTACCTGAGGGTTTAATTTGAGTCTCGGAGTGTTTTTAGGCCTATTTGACATCCCGGGAGGGTATTTTGGACATCTTGCATTTTTGGGTAATTAAACCCACGAAATTAATTAGGTTATATCAGCCATTTGGAATTGTCTCTTACGGTTAGCAAACTCAAAACCTTAGAACGTCCATTAGAGAGGAAGGTAGAAAGCTTTCCAAGCAATCCAAGGCCAAGAATTCATCCGGTTGCACCGCCACCACCACCAAAACGTATATCGCGCGATGGGGAACGCTATCATACCATTTCATCCACGAAATCAGAACCTTGAATTTCAGGAAAGTATCTATCTTTCTTTAATCAAGTTAATGCTTCACTTATATTAGTCTAGGGTTGTTTAGAATTAATGTTCTTGAAAGAAAACATTAATTGGAGACAAAAATTTATATGTTTTAGAGATAAAGATCATATTCTGAAAATCCGTTTCACATGTAGAGGTTGAACCACAAATTTCCATGGTGTTAGTGATAGAAAATCTGGAAAAACAAAGATGAAAGAAACTAAGCTAAAGAAAATATTAGGGTTCTTGAGATTTACATAGATTTTACCCTCTTATTTTGTTATACTTGATGAAAACTCGTATGTTTTACGTAGGATATTGTTTATATGGGTATACAACACTTGTAGTATAAGTTGTTGGGAGTTTGGGACTGAAATATGATGATTTGGATGAGTTTGGAGTAAGATTTTTCGTAGCTGGGTTTTCTGCAGTTTCGCTATAACTAATTGATCGATCGATCGAGCCCAGAGCATCGATCGATCGACCCCCTTTCATTGATCGATCGACCCCTCCTGGAAAACTGCATTTTTGCTCGTGTTAGCTTAATCCGATTTTATGGGTAGTAAATCTTGATTAGAGTTACTAGAACATAATGAAACATAAAAAGGACCAGTAGGTCAAGATAAACCCCGTTATGTGGGACTTTAATGTGAAAGGGAAAGGAAGGGTAAATGGGGAGATATTCATACTTAGGAAATCATACGTGCGTTGATTAAATAATCGAAATGTCTAGGAAGTTGGATTGGAAGGTGAGTGAGGGCCTACTGAAATTGTACTTAGGTAAAGAGAATACTTCGAGAGACGAGAAGTGAGTTTAGAATGACTTAATTACGAGAATAAAATGAACGAGTCCGTTATACGGGATAATCGAGTAAAATGTGTAATAACGGATAATTATAATTATGGGTCGTGAGAGCACCTAATTTAATAATGTGGATGTGAATACATATATATATATGACGGTGTGATTGTGCATATATTATTTCTGTGTAAAAATCGTACCCGAGCTACTTGCTATCACGGGGGAACCGTGCCGGGACAGTCTTATCTCGATTGGGCCTTTATGGGGAATAACGTCTCGTACCCTAGAAGATATTATCCTTGATTACATGCTATCAGAGTGATAGTCAGATGGTCCTAAGAGACGTGAGGGTATGTGCTGACCTCTTAGGACTGGGAACTATGCTTCGCCTCCATTTGTATGTGTTTTGTGTTAATACAGTTCGAGAGTGATTCCGAACTAGTATTTCCTTAGTGCGAGTGATACGGGGACTTGATAGCAGAGTATGCCAGCACCATAGTTTGTATGTGGGGTGCAGATATTATGTATGTATATTATATGAGCAATGGGTATATATATATCCACTTATATATGGAAACTTTGCACCATAGATTTTATGTAGGATGTCGTTTGTATATATGTATTATATGTGTAACTAATATATATACGTATATCTATATGGGAACTTTATACTGTGCGTATAAGTAGTTAAGAAATGAATAAATGTTTCACTTCACTATAAGTATTCGGAAACGTTATAACGATACGAAATTGTTCTAAATAACGCAAGAAATCTTTAAGAGATAGATTTTCTAAAGTGAATATCATAACCTTACTTTCACATGTTAAGACTTATGGAGAATAAGTTAGAGAGATATATGAGATTCATTAGTACGGTAGACGTGCACACTATATGTGAGGTGAGAATTCTCAAGAGAGTGTCGCATACTAATATGATTGTTGCATTAGCCGGTAAGCATTCTAAATACTTTCTAAACTATTTTAAAACTGTTTTACAATCGGTCTCTGACGCGTTTGCTATTATCTCTGCTCTCTTGTGTATATATATATGTATTACAGGTGCCCGGCCATAGGGGCGTCATGCTTAGGATTCTTTGGATGGAACGTGCTGCAGCTTTTGTGGGAGTTGCAGGCCATTGCTTAGACGACTTCATTATTGACTCCACTTCTAGTTCAGTATTATCTAGTGGGGCATGTGTCACCCTTTTCCATTATTCAGTTGGTTTTGTCAGAGATCGTAATTCTTTTACTTTCAGTATCTTTACTTCGGGATTTCTTACTGTCAGGATGTTTTCCTTTAGTGTTTTAAAGTTTGGATTTGTTATTGATGGTTAAACTCTTGAATGTTCATATATATTCTTATACTTAATGTGTGACTCTTAAAATGTTAATGGTCAAAAGTTTTATAATTGGATTTAATAAAATGGAAATATGGTTTTAAATGGTTTTGACACTTAGCTTAATTAATCAGGGTGTTTAAATTTGAAAATTTTAAATTTGCGACAGTGATGCTAAGAATGAACCAACTGTTCACCTTGATTTTAATTTAATAAAGGACTGATCGCCCGGTATTTAATTAGGCGGGGTGTCACAGGTGGTATCAGAGCATGAGGTTCTAGTATCCTTTAGGATCTGTGCGGCTTATTATGATTCCTGCGTTGCTTTGTTTGATATAGAGCCCTATGTTTAGGATTGCTGATTTCTACGATGAGATTCCGTTCTCCAGCTATAACGTATGTATCTTAGTAAATTCTATTGCGTTCGGACGTGTGCGTGTGCGTGTGCCGAGAGATGACGGATATTAGACGAGGGACGTTAAGCGGACATCAGGAGGCAAGGCTTAGTTGAGGTTGTAGAGCATATTCGAGGATGATGACCGTAGTTAAGGTTACCCTTATTATGGAACGGGAAGCCAGGACTGTAAAGACGACTAGAACACAGTCAAGGATTTCCAAGTGTTTCTATAGTCGAAAGAGGTGCGAGTGTAGACTCAACCAACATGGTACGATTGGGAAAAGTCAGACAAAGCATTGTAGAAAATTATCAATGGAAGAAAATTGTGTGTGTTAGACAAGGAGGTAAAGTATCCAGAGGCTTGGACATAGGACGGAGTGTGGCTAACTGAAAGTGAAAATTTGGATAAAAATTTTCTTGACTTGTCGAAATTAGGTTATCATGGTGGGAGTCATCCACTACTTTTAGAAGGGGAATGCTATGCCTATAGGAGAATCTTAGGTATAGTTTAACTGCAAGTTCCTTCATCAGATGTTCAGGATGAGAAGTGAATGCTGTTCTGAACTCATCACTGGAGGACCTGACAGAGGTCCATTTGTGAATATGAGTCTAAACCGTTAGCGAATCTTGTATCAGAAGATGTAGATACAAAGGGAGGAAAGAAATCCAAGTGGGAGATCGACTCGTAATAATAGTTGATAACACTTGAAAAGGGAATTCTGCTGGACGTTCGATTCAGGGGTTGACAAGATCGTACTTGTCAATGAAGATGATAATTCTTCTTGGTGTGGGAAACTAAAAGAATCAAAGAATTTAGTCAAGGATAAGACGAGATACAACGGTGGTAGTGTAGCACTACAAGGGGGTGTGGATACACATCAGGGGACCCATTTAAATGATTCAGATAGCTAAATTCTTACCAAGCGATTGTAGATTTAGTAAGGACTAGTGTAGTCAGCAACATGTTCTTTGGTGCCTACAAGGCTAAGGGAACCACGGGGAATAGCCAACATGAATTGAGCCTACTAAAGTCCGAGAGAAGGACAATCCTAATATGGTTGGTATGACAGGTGATAAGTGGATTATGTTTAGAGGTATTTTGTGGAGAGTGAAATCGCACGCGTTGATGTTTTCCTGAAGTGAGTAAAGGGAAAAGAGTATGATGCCTAGTAAAAGACAACGATTAAAGTAGTTTTGTGTTGATTGGGCAGGCGTGTTACGTCCGGAGACCATTTGTGCAATCAAGACGATTGGCAAGGTAGAAGTATAAGTTTTATCCTCAGAGGATGAGGCGTGTTTTATGTGACACGAGCGAGTCATTATATTTTTTTCATTGCTAGATTAACATGTGAGACGAGTTTAATGCGTATAACTATAAACGGTATTATCATGTGAATATTTTTCCCTAGTGTAGCGGGATTTTCCTTAGTGCTATCCGCGGAGGATGAAATAGTATTTAATAGTGTTATATACTTTATTGAGGTTACTCATTTTAGTGATGTGATATACGAGTATAGTATGGTATTGATTACAACTTATAGAAATGGTCAGTACGATAGTAGGCATTTATTGCAAGGCTATCAGAGTGGTTGCATTAGTGCAGCGTGTTCTGTTCTGGCGAGGCCTCACCTACAAGAGGGTTGGACTCGCACTTATATATTATCTATCCTAGAGACTTCGAAGGGGATAGTGAGCTCGAGATGTTCGATACCGGTGTGTAGGGACTTTGTTGTTATGATTCAGTATGTATCGGATTTACGGTTGAGCGGAAAGATTTAACTCAGTATTATGTTTAGCGCTTAGGACTTGGTGATAGAAAGAGTGCATTATTATATCTATCCTTTAGAGATATGGGAGTTAAGATTTATACCCCTCTGATTGGGGAAAGGGATTTCGAGAATCCCGATTGTATGTATTCAAGGTTAATGGAATGCAATCACCACTAATACTGTACGATGGTGCAATTGGCGAAATGTTCTTTGTTAAGTGTAATTTCGGAAGGAAATATAATTTTCTGCCAAGAAACGGGAAAATAGGGGTACATGCTATAGACGGAGGGCCTAACGGATTTCGATAACCGACAATGCTAGGTAGTAGTGTATCAGGGGGGTTCCTTATTTGGATTTCTCTTTGCGAGACATCCCACGCATGAAACTTAGCGTAAGGTTAGAAATAGGGAGATGCTTGGTCATCAGTCCATGAGTTCAGTACCTCGGTCATAATAGGAGCAAACAATTATGTTTGTAAGTTGGTAGTTGAATTATGATGTAAGGTCAGTGGAGCCAGTTGTGTGGTAAGAAAGCTTTGAAAGTTTTGTTTTACCACCACGAGTTGAGGGGTAGAACGATGATAAGGGGGATTTAGAATTTCGATTTCTAGGGTAAGTGAGAGTACCCAAGTGTTACAATCACGTTGTGAGCACTAAGAAAACAAAGAATTGGTTATTAGGTGTGAAGCGTATGTGATGCTTACGCTAGTATGCACAGTTTTTTAGGGTGTGTAGACATCCTGGTTAGTTGATGTTAAAACAAAAATCGTCCGAGTTGAAGGGACGTGCGAATAGATATGTGGAATATATATCTGTGGGACTAACATAACAAAGTGAAAGTGGTAGAGTGGATTAAACACCGTGTGAAAGATGATTATCCATATATGCGTGTGCAATCAGAGTAGCACACCGAGTCTGGTTGGAAGGCTGTGGGAGGACGTTTGCAAAGGGATATCCCTTGAGAAGGGTAGAATTTAACTATATGGAGAAGACTCGGGACGGAGTTGTAATTAGTCAAATGTTGAGAGCGAGTTGTGCATACAAAGAGTGATAATATTAGTATGGTATAAAAGATCCAGAAGTGCGCATCGTAGAGAAAAGTGCACGGGTCGGAACTTTCGATATACACCAAGGGAGGAAGGGGAGTATTAAGTGTCACTCAATGTGAGACATTTCAAGGAAAGTCGATGTTGAGCGGGACATAGTGAGTAGTCTCTCCATGCACCACTCATAGATAGAGATCGGTTGGAATAGGGGAATCAACTAGAGAATTTTGTGGTTAGCCACAATTCCTTAACGGAAGAGGGCGATACAGTCGATAAGTTCCTTGGATGGGTTGCCATCTTCAAGGTAAAAATCAAGGGTTCGTCCGAACATGTGGAGAAAGTCGCCCAAGGAGGAAGTGATTGACATTCCTTTGGGGTGATTTACAATATTAACTTTTGTGTCCCAGTCTTCCTTTGAAAGGAAGGGATCAAGTCGATACGTGGTCTTACACGGTATTAGTTTCTGAATCAGGATGAAATTTGTGAATCCTACCTTCAATATGAGATTTTAGGAAACAACGGAGGTAACATTTCGTTTTGGGTAGGAGGTATCACCCATAGCCGAGGAGCAGGCGCACGATGACTAACGAGTAGTGGAGCCGCGTGAAGGTGATTTTGGAATCTTGGTGATCATTTCTTTTCCACAACGGATATAACTAGCAAGTGAAGTATAGTATGGTAGAGTTCCGGGAAAGCACTCGTACCTGTTTGTCGTAAACGAGGTGCTTATTGAGGTTTTTGTGTGGAAGAACCTTAACTATTCTCTTTCTGTATGTTTAGAGGCGAGCGGATAATCAGAATTTTGATCGGTCGAGAATAAATCCGATGACTATGGTGGAATTCCACGACTGTTTTAGGCGAACAAGATCAGTCAGATGTTCGTATGGTTTCTCTCAGAATGGGAGTTTTGTGTTTAGATAAATCCGAGTAGTTGTCATGTAGTGAGGTGCGACCTCCCAATGACATTGTCATAATGGGAATTTATAGTGTATATGCGTGTCTTATGCAAATGATGTCGGATAGGAGCATAATTTGAAGTATCTTTAATGAAGAGTGTTAGACAAGCTTGCTGTGAGGTGGGGGCTATAGTAATTAAACGCGTTACTATGTGGATAGGTTGCGTACTGTTAAGGTAGCCAACATGTGTTTTACCAGGTAGGCCTTATTTTTTGAATTTTGGGATGAAATTCCGTTATTAGGGGGAGTATGTAATACCCCGTATATTTATGGCTTTTAAAACTGGGGATTTATTGAATTTAAATTGAGATATTAATTTAATATTAATCCGAAAATTTATTTTGATATTTACTAACGTGATGTGAGTTAGTAATTTTTGGAAAATTGTTGAATATTACTAGACGAGTAAAGTAATATATGAGATTTATTTTATTACAATTGTCACGAGTGAATAAAATTGCAATTATGGAAATTTAAGTCGGGACTCGCCTGTGCCGTGTCAGGAGTAAATTATTATTATATAAAGTGAATAAATTATAAGTTGCTCGTATGGTCATTTCGAGTGCGCCAAAGTGTCCGGAAGGGTCGAGATAGTCGGAAAAGTGTACCCGGGGGTTTAGTTTGGGTCTTGGGGCGTTTTTAGGCCTATTTGACATCCCGGGAGGGTATTTTGGACATCTTCCATTTTTGGGTAATTAAACCCACGAAATTAATTAGGTTATATCAGCCATTTAGAATTGTCTCTTAGGCTTAGCAAACTCAAAACCTTAGAACGACCATTAGAGAGGAAGGTAGAAAAATTTCCAAGCAATCCAAGGCTAAGAATTCATCCGGTTGCACCGCCACCACCACCACCACCAAAACGTAGATCGCGCGACGGGGAACGCTATCATACCATTTCATCCACGAAATCAGAACCTTGAATTTTAGGAAAGTATCTATTTTTCTTTAATCAAGTTAATGCTTCACTTATATTAGTCTAGGGTTGTTTAGAATTAATGTTCTTGAAAGAAAACATTAATCGGAGACAAAAATTTATATGTTTTAGAGATAAAGATCATATTCTGGAAATCCATTTCACATGTAGTGGTTGAACCACAAATTTCCACGGTGTTAGTGATAGAAAATCTGGAAAAAAAAGATGAAAGAAACTAAGCTAAAGAAAATATTAGGTTTCTTGAGATTTACATACATTTTACCCTCTTATTTTGTTATACTTGATGAAAACTCGCATGTTTTACGTAGGATATTGTTTATATGGGTATACAACACTTGTAGTATAAGTTTTTGGGAGTTTGGGACTGAAATATGATGATTTGGATGAGTTTGGAGTAAGATTTTTCGTAGCTGGGTTTTCTGCAGTTTCGTTATAACTGCTTGATCGATCGATCGAGCTTAGAGCATCGATCGATCGACCCCCTTTCATCGATCGATCGACCCCTCCTGAAAAACTGCATTTTTTCTCGTGTTAGCTTAATCCGATTTTATGCGTAGTAAATCTTGATTAGAGTTTCTAGAACATAATGAAACACAAAAAGGACCAGTAGGGTCAAGATAAACCCCGTTATGTGGGACTTTAATGTGAAAGGGAAAGGAAGGGTAAATGGGGAGATATTCATACTTAGGAAATCATACGCGCGTTGATTAAATAATCAAAATGTCTAGGAAGTTGGATTAGAAGGTGAGTGAGGGCCTACTAAAATTATACTTAGGTAAATAGAATACTTCGAGAGACACGAAGTGAGTTTAGAATAACTCAATTACGAGAATAAAATGAACGAGTCCGTTATACGAGATAATCGAGTAAAATGTGTAATAACGGATAATTATAATTATGGGTCGTGAGCGGACCTAATTTAATAGTGTGGATGTGAATATATATATATATATATATGACGGTGTGATTGTGCATATATTATTTCTGTGTAAAAATCGTACCCGAGCTACTTGCTATCACGGGGGTTTCCGCCCCGGGACAGTCTTATCTCGATTGGGCCTTTATGGGGGATAACAGCTCGTACCCTAGAAGATAGTATCCTTGATTACAGGCTATCTAAGTGATAGTCAGATGGTCCTAAGAGACGTGAGGGTATGTGCTGACCTCTTAGGACTGGGAACTATGCTTCGCCTCCATTCGTATGTGTTTTGTGCTAATACAGTTCGAGAGTGATTCCGAACTAGTATTCCCTTAGTGTGAGTGATACGGGGACTTGATAGTAGAGTATGCCAGCACCATAGTTTGTTTGTGGGGTGCAGATAGTTTGTATGTATATTATATGAGCAATGGGTATATATATCCACTTATATATGGAAACTTTGCACCATAGATTTTATGTAGGGTGTCGTTTGTATATATATTATATGTGTAACTAATATATATACGTATATCTATATGGGAACTTTATACTGTGCGTATAAGTAGTTAAGAAATGAATAAATGTTTCACTTCACTATAAGTATTCGAAAACGTTATAACGATACGAAATTATTCTAAATAACGTAAGAAATCTTGAAGAGATAGATTTTATAAAGTGAATATCATAACCTTACTTTCATGTGTTAAGACTTATGGAGAATAAGTTAAAGAGAGATATGAGATTCATTAGTACGGTAGACGTGCACACTAGATGAGAGGTGAGAATTCTCAAGAGAGTGTCGCATACTAATATGATTGTTGCATTAGCCGATAAGCATTTTAAATACTTGCTAAACTATTTTAAAACTGTTTTACAATCGGGATCTGACCCGTTTGCTGTTATCTCTGCTCTCTTGTGTATATATATATGTATTACAGGTGCCCAGCCACAGGGGCATCATGCTTAGGATTCTTTGGATGGAACGTGCTGCAGCTTTTGTGGGAGTTGCAGGCCATTACTTAGACGAATTCATTATTGACTCCACTTCTAGTTCAGTTTTATCCAGTGGGGCATGTGTCACCCTTTTCCATTATTCAGTTGGTTTTGTCAGAGATTGTAATTCTTTTACTTTCAGTATCTTTACTTCGGGATTTATTACAGTCAGGTTGTTTTCCTTTAGTGTTTTAAAGTTTGGATTTGTTATTAATGGTTAAACTCTTGAATGTTCATTTATATTCTTATACTTAATGTGTGACTCTTAAAATGTTAATGGTAAAAGGTTTTATAATTGGATTTAATAAAATGGAAATAAGGTTTTAAATGGTTTTGACACTTAGCTTAATTAATCAGGGTGTTTGAATTTGAAAATTTTAAATTTGCGACAGTGATGCTAAGAATGAACCAACTGTTCACATTGATTTTAATTTAATAAAGGATCGATCGCCCGGTATTTAATTAGGTGGGGTGTCACAATCCTGAGGTCGTTTTCCCTCTCACCATGGGTCCGCCTACACCTGAGCCTATTTGGGTTCCTGAAAAATACCATCATGTTCCACTTGCTCCTCCTGCTAATGGGCCGCCACTAGCCCAACTTCCTATGCCAAACCTTACTCAAATCGGGGCTAATTTACCCGTAACTATTGATCCAGAAGAGAAAGAACTAAACAAGGTCAAGGAAGACCTCAAGATGTTGACCAAGAAATTTGAATAGGTCAGAATTTCTAGGAACTACATTGACTACACCCACATGTCTCCCTATCCTAAAGCCAGGTTACCAGAAAAATTTAAGATGCCCAATATCGAGAAGTTTGGAGGCAGTGGACCCCCGATCATTCATCTCCGTAGCTATCACTGAGATATGACTCTCTTAGAAGCGTCCAAAGAAATAATGTCTTAGATGTTCCAATAAACTTTGAAAGATAGCGCCCTCCGTTGGTTTTTATCCCTTAAGGAATCCATAATCCGTAGTTGGGAAGACGTTGCCCATGAGTTCATGTCACAGTACAAGTACAACGAGGAGCTAGAGGTTACCCACCGTGACTTAGAGCTACTTAAATGAAACCCTAAGGAATCGTTCATCCACTTCATACCAAGATGGAGAGAAAAAGCAGTTACCATGACCAATCGACCTTCCAAAGAAGAAGAAGTGTGCATTGTGAGGAAGGACTTCCTTCCCCATGTCCAAGTAATAATGGGAGGACAATACTATCCTCACTTCTAAGCCCTCTGAGAAGCAGGAGTATAAATAGAGGGTGGTCTTGCCAAGATGGAAGTTGAATTGAAGAAAATATCTAGACAATATGTTCTTAGAAAGTTTGAAAAGCCTGTTAGTACCACAATTTCTACTATCAACATGTCTCAGCCTGTCGCTTCGTGGGGGCATCGAAAGTCGCCCAAACCTAATCCGGAAGGAATATACAGAGCTTCACGCTCCTATATCCAAAGTCTACCAGTATCTCTTGAATCAAAACCTGATAAAACCCTTGGACCCTCGTCTGTTACCAAATCTACTTCTAAACAAATTCAAACCTGATGCCTATTGTGACTTTCACCAAACTGTTGGACATACCACCGACCAATGTTTCCATCTCTGAAACACAATCCAAAGCCTAATTGATCGGGGTATCATCACCCCACCAGCTAATCCTAAACCAAACACTACCCGTAATCCACTCTCGAATCATGCAAACGCCATCTTCCTAGAAGAAGACTCAGAACTCGATCCATATACCCAAATAATGCCAAGTAAATCACTAGTCATACCCATATACTCTCCTAAACCTCTCCAAACATGCCCATATTTCCTCTTACACTCTACCAGCTTTATCGATCAAAACTAATCACTCCTCACCATAGCATGCATCGTTGTCCGTACCCGTTCTAGAGGTAAAGATATGGAATTATCATAAGTGCTGAACCAACTCCTAGAGTTCGGGTTAAAATTTCCCTCCCAGATGATCATTAACTGTCAGAAATTCAGTGGGTTTTTCTTAGAAGCTTGAAAATGGGCCCAAGAGTCAGATAACTGGGTGGTGCCATCCGACGAAGTCAGTCTAGATGACTTGGTCCAGATCATGGTAGATTTATTTCAACAGATTAGTGATATTTGTAGTATATCCGAGTTGTTGGATGCTTTGAAATTAAAAGGGCACCTCGTCCCTTCAGTCCTTCATTTCCATGCCGAATGGGAAGAATTATACGAAGAGGCCATAAACGTTATAGAGTGTATTGACTTTTCATGGAAAGACAATATCGTTTCCACAGGATGGAGGGACGATTCTGAAGATTCAGATGAAGATGCGGATTCAGTTAAGACTAGTTTGATAGCCAACCTATCCAAAATAAAATCATTCGAGGAGCTTCTACGAGAGATGAACCAGTTAGTTGAGTAACCCGATATCGATGAAGAAATAAGATTTCTATTTTTCCCCTCTTCCGTGAACCACATGACCAGGTCGGGGAGACATTACCAAAACTCAAACTTACAGCCATCAGAAAGGGAAAAGTGTTGAGAATCTCCCTATGCCAGAAATAACTCTTGAAGAAAGTAAGGTCCTTGATCAACTAAAGAAAACTCAAGTTAACATCACTCTATGTTGACTTTTTATATCTTCCCAACTATACCAAAGTGCGCTAATCAAGCTACTCACGGGACCCACATTTCCTCCCTCAACCACACCAGAAGAAGGAGTGAAGCTAGTTGGATCCCTGACTTCTACTCAAATGATCTCCTTCTTCGAAGAAGAAATCCCCGAGACTGGTCCTAACCACAGTCATGCTCTTAATATCTCAGTTGAAGTCATGGGAAAAACCATTCCCCTCTCTCTCGTCGATAATGGATCAACTCTGAACGTGTTCCCATTAAGAACTCTAAACTGTTGAAGGTGAGCGATCTCACTCCAACTTCTATTACCGTACGTGCCTATGACAACACCCGTCACGAAGTAATGGGATCTATAAATCTTGTAATAGGGGTTGGCCCTATAAATCCTGTTATTGAATTCCAAATCATTGACATCCCAGCCTGATTCAATCTACTGCTTGGATGACCATGGCTCCATAACATCAAATGGGTGTGTTCTTCCCTTAATCAAAAATTGAAATTCTTTGCTAATGGACAAGTTATAACCATATTGGGAGATAGTGAAAACATGGAAAATATAAGCACCAGTAATCTAGTAATTTAGATACAACATGGGGTGAACGACATGCTGCTATCATACTTCAAAGTCAAACCACTCCTATTCCCAGTAGGGGATGACTTCAAAGACAAGGTTTATCCAGAATATGATCCCCATGTAAATGTCAATGTGATCCAAATGTTCAAGAACATGCACTTCATGCCCGGACTGGGGCTAGAGCAAAGATAACAAGGGATAACTGAACATATTGTGTTAAAAAAGGCCTTACCTCCCTGTGGTTTAGGAAGTCTGCCATCAGAAGAAGAAATCAGATTGATCCGTCAGCTTCGACTAAAGAGAGAGTTAGAATGCGCCAGAACTATATCGGGAGATTCCTTAAATTGAAGATTCATCAGAGAGGGTTAAGATTTCCCCTTCTGCAGCTTCCTTGAACATTGGTATGACCATGTAGACACGATAATGAAATGAGAAATGGAGATATTTTTTTAAGATAGCTACCCATGGGCCAAAAGTTCCTAGTACTGTGTACAACCATTTACTAGAGATACCATAGCTAATATCAAGGATTCTAAGGACAGAGACTCTGAGGATTCTTTCAACTTGCATACACTGGGGCTGGCACTCTGCATGATCCACTCAGGGACTACATCATCCGATCCATCCTACCTCATCAAAGATGTTAATGCACCTCTTCTCAATTCGCATGCTGCACCTGTGCCACCCGCTGATATTCAACCTAACCCTGATGTTCATCCCCTTTCCGCTTTAGTTGTTTCCTCTCACTCTGATGTAATCGATACCTCTTATGATAAGGTTCTCAATGTTGTTTTTCCTATTAATGAAATAAGCGAAGATTTTGAGTATCTTGCTGTGCCTTACATTAATTGCCTTGATTCTAATCAAAATCTTGAGGATGATGACTTTTCAAATGAACAGTTTCTAATTGATCTAAATAAGGTTAATAACAAACAACATAATCGCATTCAAGTTAATGAAGATGAAAGTATTATCATTAATCTAATCTCAGTTCTAGTAGCCAAATGCATAAAATTAGAATGGGGGCCACCCTTGATGAGCACGAGCGCACGTAACTCGAAGAACTACTGAAGGAATTCATTGATGTCTTCGTATGGTCCTACGATGATATGCCTAGCATGGACCCTGAGATAGCACATCATGAGATTCCAACTCTCTCGGAATGTAAACCAGTCAAACAGAAGCTGCAAAAGCTCTGCACCGAATGGTCACTCAAAGTAAAAGAAGAAGTAGTCAAGCAATTGAATGTGGGCTTCATTCTAGTAATTAAGTATCCCACATGGCTAACTAATATTATACCCGTGCTGAAATTAGGAGGGAAAGTCCGCATGTGTGTCAACTAACGAGACTTGAACAAGGCATCTCCTAAGGATGATTATTCGCTACCCAACATCGATATAATTGTGGACAATATAACTAGTCACACCCTCAAGTCATTCATTGAGGGGTTTGTCGAATATAAATATATCAAGATGAACCCGATCATCAATAGAAAAATGCATTCATCTCCCCTTGGGGAACCTTTTGCGACACTGTCATGCCATTTGGTATATAAAACACGGGGGATACCTATAAAAGGGCTGACATAACCATTCTGCATGATCGGATACACAAGGAAGTCGAGGTCTATGTAGACGACATGATTATCATCTCCAAGACTAGAGAAGGTCATGTTCCCGCTCTTCGTAAATTTTTTGAATGTCTGCGACAGTACCAAATGCGGCTTAACCTAAAGAAATATGTCTTCGGTGTTACCAAAGGAAAATTCTTAGGATTCATGGTCAAGTGAGAAATGGATAGAAGTAAATCCTTCTAAGATGAAAGCCATACTTGAGATGAACCTCCTCGAACGGAGAAAGAAGTTTGAGGATTCCTTGGGAAATTATAGTACATCAGTCGATTCATTAGCCAATTGACTTCCATATGTGAACCCATCTTCAAACTCCTACGAAAGGATTCAACCAAAGTCTGGAACGAAGCTTGCCAAGAATCCTTCAACTGAATTAAACAATACCTAACCCGACCTCCAATACTCATACCACCGCAACCTGGTCTTCCCTTACTCTTATACCTAACTGTAATCGATACTGTAACCGAGGCTTTACAAGACTAATACCTTGAATAAACTCACAACGAGAAATCCATCTACTATGCCAGTCAAAAATTGCCCAGTTACGAAGTTAACTACAGTGCCTTGGAAAAAACACGTGTCGCTCTTATCTGGGTTACCCAAAAGTTATGGCACTACATGCTCGCCTTGCCCATTAGACTCGTATTCCGAATGGATCCGATTAAGTACCTACTCGATAAACCCGCCCTATATAGCCGAATGGCCCATTGGTTAATGCTTCTAGCCAAGTTTGATATCACCTATGTCATACAAAAAGCCATGAAAGGAAGATTCATCTATGACTACCTTTCTGACTATCCTATGAAAGAAGCCGATGTCTAGATTTTTGAATTCCCAGAAGAGAATATCCTTTGCGCCTCACAAGAAGATATTTGATGGAAAATGTTCTTTCACGGTGCTGCCAACAAAAGAGGATATGGATTTAGAATCCTCCTAATTGCCTCTGATGACTCCCACACTCCCATTGCCATCAAATTGGATTTCCCCTGCACTAACAACATGACTAAATACAAGGCGTGAACAGTAGGCCTCAAAGTTGCCCTCAAGAAAGTAATTCAATACCTCGATGTCTACGGGTATTCAGCCCTCATTATCGGTTAAGTACTCAGGAAATGGAAAGCTAAGGATGAGAAACTCTTACTCTTCCATGCCCACCTTGAAGAACTAGCTTCCCAATTCTAAGAAATCACCTTCAACTACCTGCCCCGAGAAAAAAATAACTTAGCTGATGCCCTTGCCACTTTAGCCTCCATGATTTACATGCCAGAAGGAATAACCATGGCCCCTTTCCTTGTCTAGTAATAAGACAAACCAACCCACTCCTACCACATCGAGCTCAGTACGGAGGAAGAACCCGAAATAGTCGATTGTTGGTACTATGATATTTAGTGCCTCCTCAAACACGGTAGGTATCCCCAAGGATCTGACAAGAAAGATCGAGAAACTCTTCGCAGATTGGCCGCCCAGTACATTGTGTGTGATAAAGAACTGTTCAATAGAAACTTCGATGGAACCAATTTACATTGCATCGTAGGGGCTGGTGTTGAAGAAATGATGCAGAAAATCCACAGGAGGGAATGTGGAACCCACATGAACGACCATATGCTCGCCAAAAAGATCATCCGATAAGGTTATTACTGGACTACCATGGTTCAAGACTTCACAGCCTACGTTCTAAGATGTTTTAAATGCCAATAGTTTTCCAACCTATAACTTTTGCCTCTGCGATAATTGTACAACATGACCTCTCCCTGGACGTTTTCCACATGGGGAATCGACATCATAGGGAAACTTACACCGAAAGCATCTAATGGGCATGTGTTCATCCTAGTCGCTATTGACTACTTCACCAAATGGGTCAAAGATGAGTCATACGTAGTTCTGAATGCTAAGAAAGTGGCCAAATTCATCAAGAAAAACATCATCTGCCGATATGGGGTTCCAAATGAGCTGGCATTAGATAACGAGTTACACTTTGAAGCAAAAGTTATGGAAGTTGTCGAAGAGTATGGAATTCAAAGACAAAAATCCTCTCCATACCAACCCCAAACCAATGGGGTGGTCGAGGCAGCCAATAAGAATCTCAAAGCCATCACCATCAAGATGACCGAGAGTTGTCAAGATTGGGTCAACAGGATCCCTTACGCCCTCTAGGGATACCGTACTTAAGTTTGAACCTCTACTGGGGCTACCCCTTACTCTCTAGTCTACGGTATGGAAGCAATCCTACCCGTGGAGATAGAAATCCCTTCACTGCTCGTCATGCTCGAAAGCAAAGTCAACGAGGAAGACTAGCACCAAAGCCGTCTTGACGAGCTATCCCTCTTGGATGAAAAGAGACTGAAAGCTATATATCACATACAAGGGTACATCGCCGTATAGCGCAATCATTAAATAAGATAATCAAGGACCGCGGTGTCCGAGAAAGGGACTTAGCACTTAAAGAAATAATAGAGCCCATTTGGGACCCCAGACGGAAATTTAAGCCCAATTGGAGCGACCCATACATAGTAAAGAAGATCATGTCAGGCGCCACCACGATGCTTACTGACCTTGATGGAGAAGAAATGGAATGTCGAGTCAACCTGAACCATCTCAAGAAATTCTACCCCTAGCCCAAAAACTTGGCGCCTTTTGACTCTTCTAATATCCCTTCTATTCTTAATAAATAAATAAAATATCCTCATTTACCCATACCCGGAACTACGTGGGCCTGATCCTCTAAAATATTTTCAAAAATTAACTTAAAATTTTTTCAAGACCCTCAGAGGTACATAGGCAACTCATCCCTTCACATGAGCGCATCCCCCTTCTTTCACAAAATACTATTCTTTTCCCCGAGAATGACAGTTTATTTTAACATATACTTGAACAAAAGGATTATGTATTCCTTAGTGATGAGTATAGATAGTTCAAAATACAAAAGTCATCAAGACGCACAACTAGATGATCAAAAACTTATTTATTTCATTTTTTGAAATTTTGGTACAATTACATCGGCGTAAGGAGTCAAATGACCTCCCTTGCCATCCTACACCTACTTTCGTAAAAAAAAATCTCCACTACTCCTACATGACCCACAAAGTACAAATAACCTCAAACAAAACCAAACACCATACGAAAAGCTTCATAAAGTCTACCCACAGCTACCAGAAGAACTACCTCCATCTCCCACATCCTAGGGTCCCCCAACCTCCCCTGATTGGAGGGAATGCCATTGGCACCCAATTGAATGATAATCCCCGACTATCCTTGGGAAGACCACAATACCTCCCTCCAAAGTAACAAAAAAGTCAAGCCACCTTTGACAGGTATCAACAACCAGTATCTTGGCGACCGCTCTCCTCCACAGCCATTTCAAATAGTCCCATGAGACATGCCAAACTCACCCAACAGATTAAAAGGGGCAGGTCGAAAGACGTCAGTTCTCCCACAAAGAGCCCAGCCGCATACACATACACTCCGTCAGGTCCTCCACACTAAATAAATCTAGTGTCTGCGGTGGCACAATTTTCTCCCAACCATATTGACGTAGAAGCCGCCAAGGAAAGTAGAAAGAGGTCTGCCTGAGACCAACCAGTCGAACGTACTAATACTCTCTGAGCTCCAGAATGGGCAACAGTTCTCCCCACCATGGTACATACCAGTGCAAGCCTAAATCTCCATGATCTATAAAACAGTTCCCCTAGCTCTTAATGTCTAGGACTATGCTAATGAAATAGCGCGAGAAGAAGTTTGGAACCATCGACAAGGGATACTCAGGTGGCACCACCATGTGGAATCTCTCAAAAAACCACATAAACATCAACATGGGGCTCCCTCTTCGAAAGTCAGAA
The DNA here is from genome assembly GCA_949130495.1 of Sambucus nigra. NCBI lineage: Eukaryota > Viridiplantae > Streptophyta > Magnoliopsida > Dipsacales > Adoxaceae > Sambucus > Sambucus nigra. The sequence continues at coordinate 435,910,973 of OX422223.1, read as the reverse complement.
TGATCCTACCACTAGGCATCTAGGCCATTCAAGGTCTCCGTTAGTATCACCGCCGCAGGATTACGATGATAAGACATCCAAGAAACGATAGCAGCCAGTTTGGGGTCCAGCAGCATCTCCCCAGTCACCAACAAAACTTTTGAAACAAGGCCTAGGATGACGACCCCAACATATCCAGCATCACCCACGTCCTACGAATGCACGATCTGCAATACTGTCGTAATGGAAATTATTCCCCCCGTAACCAATGGCCTACCTGCCAAAGGCGAAATATGAAGAAGTTCAGCTAACAATTCCCTGGGAGAATGGATTAACTCTGGCAGAGCTGCAACAACGCTGGGATTTATCCCCAGCATGGCAGAGAATTCCTCGTAGGTAGGAAAAACTCATCCAACCCGAAGAGAAAGACATGATCCTCGGGATACCAAAACTCGATAGTCGCCATCAGCATGTTCCAATCAATGGGCTGATTGTGCCGCAAAGAGACTCGCCGCATGGGGAAGGCGTTATAATCAACATTATAAGAACACATTTGCTTCCAAGGCTTCGAGTTAGTTGGCGAACTCAATGCTACCAGAGAGAGACATCTTGCAAAAAGATAATAAGCAAGTAAGAATGTGAAAAAGAAAGAAAATGAAAGTGTGAGGAGGAAAGCTCCATTCACACCCCTATTTATACTTGAAAACTCTCAAGAAAGGACAAGAAACCCTGCAGAAATCAGAGTAAAACTTTCACTACCAAGTACCAAGCAATTGAAGAAAGTGCAATCAACGCCTTGGATTGATTGGACTGGACTGGTATGCTGAGAGGCAGGACAAGGGTCATTCCGATCGACAACCCCCTATTCTGGGAAAATTCCCTTCTTCCTTTTTTGTGAAAATAAAAAAACCTACAAAAATATTTTTTTATTTTAAGGAGATTTTGAATTTTCTTTATACTTATGCTTTTACTAATCTCATTTTAGATAGAATCCTTGTCAAATCAATTTCCAAATTCTTTTTACGATCTCAGCAGCAAAGTAAAAAGATCATGTGCATTAATCACTAAACAAAGAAAATTAACAAAAACTTCATTCTTTATTTCCATACATTTTGCTGTATTACATTGATATTTTTTAGGAAAAGCAGAAAAATAACGGGACTCAACCTGAACCCAGTTTTCATTTTCTCTCTCTCTCTCTAAGATCACCCATCCCAATGGCGCGCCCTCTTCCCCCTGCGGCGGGACGATGTGCCACCACTTCCAGAGCCCGACCCTTCCTCGGATGAGGCAAACGACACCAGGCAATAAGGGACCGGAATTGCCTCACGAATATGAGCAGTCACCGAAGATATCCAGTCCCTGATGTCCCTCAGCTAAGTGGTCAAAACATTAATATGCTACGAGGAGGAATGGAAAAGATCAAATCAGTCAAGCATAAGGAAAAAGAAAGAAATCAAGGAAATAAAAAATGACATACCGTAGGCCGAAGGACCTCCTCCATCAGGCCCAACTCCTCTGGGTCCATCGCATGAGGACGATATTATAAATGCACCGACCCCCCATCAGCTCATCGAAGGTTGTAACTAGGGGAATGCAGTCATAAAAAAGAAGTCCCTGACATCATCGCTGCCACCGCTGACGTAGCCACACCACCTGCGCTATAAGAGGACCCCACCTACCGACTCGAGCCCGCCTTAGGGAGAGGCATCAAATCATATATACTAGGGTCATCCGCCAACTCGAGATGAAGTTTAGATAGTCATACATCACCACTATGTCAGTGTACAGAGAGTATGGCTCTCCCATCATCGCTGCCACCCGGGCATCCTTAGACATCTCTCGCACACGCCTCATGAACATTGGGGGCTTCACCGGCGGAACCTCAACCTCATCCTCCATGATCTGTCGGAGTAAACCATCCCCAAGATATCAGGAGTAGTAGAACTAATGCACATTCAGGTGCCGCATTTGCACATGTCCCCCAGTCACCCCAATGTGTTGAATGGCCATCCCCTAAGGATAAAAAGTCACCTGCAAATCCCCAGCAAAAGCGAAGGATCAGTATCAATAAAAGATCATCAAAGGAAAAGGATATTCTCAAGACAAAAGAATGCTTACCCGCTCGCTCGTCAGGCCATTCAGGACCTGATGCACTGCCTTTAGAGCAATAGTCTTCTTCGACTGCCGGTTAGACCTCCGCCACCGGAACATCCGACAGAAGTCCCCCATAGAGTCATCCTTCAAAGAAATTAGTTGGGCGTTCAACCCAATAACCTCATAGAACCACGTCTGCAAAAATACCAAAAAATCACCAACCCGATTGGCACACCTCCATCTATGCCGGTTGGCACACCCTTTAAAATTTCATACAAAAGGTTCGAAAAAAATACTAAAAAATCCCTAACAATTCCCAAAAAATTCCTAAAATTTTCAAATCCATTCTAGCACCTTGTTCACCAAGGAAAACATTTTTTACACCCCCAGCGGAATTCCAGAGAATCATTCTCCCCAATAATGTCTCCAAAAGACACTCTAAAAATTCCCCAACTATAAATCCTTGGATTATTCACTCTTCCCAATATCCAATGAAGACAAATCATCCCCGGTGGAGTCCCTAAATTTCCCAAAGGAAAAATACACATCTTTTAGGTCATAATTGACCTCGATCTTGGATCATCAACTCATCTAGGTCAGAATTGACCTCGGACCTCAGTCATCACCTCAATTAGGTCAGAATCGACCTCAGTCTTGTATCATCACCTCAGTTAGGTCAAAATTGACCTCGGTCCTCGATCGTCACCTCTTTTAGGTCAGAATTGACCTCGGTCCTCGATCGTCACCTCTTTTAGGTCAGAATTGACCTTATTCTTGGATCTTCACCTCAGTTAGGTTAGAATTGACCTCGGTCCTTGATCATCATCTCTTTTAGGTCAGAATTGACCTCGATCTCAGATCGTCACCTCAGTTAGGTCAGAATTGACCTTGGTCCTCGATCGTCACCTCTTCTAGGTTAGAATTAACCTCGGTCTTGGATCGTTACCTCAGTTAGGTCATCACCTCTTTTAAGTCAGAATTGATCTCAGTCCTTGATCGTCACCTCTTTTAGGTCAGAATTGACCCCGAACCTCTGAATCGGACATCCGCATCCCTTAGGTCCACAGAACTTACCTCCCTCCATCATGTGGTGTCTATTCGATGACCATCACTTGTTCTAAGCTCACCCATTGAGGGGTTCTATAGACACCACATTCTAAGACCCCCTAAGTCTCTCCTTAGACCCCTAGCACTTCCCCTTTCCACCGAAAACCTAGGTTGCACTCCGAGTATCGATCTAGAGGCCATCGGGCTCCCCCGAGACCCATTTGAATCTGGTTAACTCTATAGTCAGAGTGAAAGATCTTGTAATCTTTGAAGGGACCCTTTCCAATGGTCTACCCTATGCGTAAATCGGCACAACGATTCGGATGAACGGATCATTTCACTACTGAAAATTAATTCGGAGGCCATCGAGCACTCCCAGGCCCCGAGTTGATCCCAATCAACTTCACCATCAAAGCAAAAGATCTTTGAATCTTTGAAGGGAACTGAAACCCCTTTCCAAAGGTCCATCCTGTGAGCAAAACAAAATAACTGTTCGGATGAACAATCAGTTTTGCCCCGAAAATCGATACGGAGGCCACCGAGCGCTCCCAGACTCCATTTGACCAAAGTTAACTCTTCAATTTGAATGAGAATGAATGAATATCTGAAGGGTGTTGAATAACCTTTCTAACAATCCACCCCGTGCGTGATATTGACCAATGGTACAGATGAACAATCTGTTTTACTCCGAGAGGTCACCTGACGCTTCCGGACCCTGATTGACCGAGGTTAACTTTTTGAACCAAGAGAAACTCTTTGTAATATCGAATTATGTAGCCTAACCTTTCCAACGGTACACCCCATGCATGATTCTGACTTACCATACGGATGAACGATCTGTTTCTGTCCAACGATCTTCCGTCCAAAAGATTGATGTGCGCTTTCGAGCCATATTTGACCCAAAGTTAAGTCCTAGACCTGGGAGTGGTCCAAAATACTAGCAAGGGTATCTGAAGTACCTTTATAAAGGGATGAACCATGAATGACTCAGATCAATGATTTGTGCACTACGGTCATCTTTTCAGAAAAGTCTTCAGGAGACTCCCAATTAGCAGGTCCTGAACCCTGTCTATCGGCATAGTGTCAAGGGTTACCTACCAATAGGCACACCCTGGGGTAGGCCAATCGTCACCCCCCTTGGCCCTATAAATAGAGGCCATGACCTCACTCCCAAGAGAAGAGAATAAATCCATCAACATCAGTGATCTCAACAACATTCTCTCAAAATCAGTGAAGTTTCATATGAGAAGTTCCATTCAAGCCTAAATACCCATCCTTTTCACAACCAATTTGGCAAATATCCTTCTCTCTCATCAAGATTCATCAACATTCAAAGGAGTTCATCCAAGATCAAAGCTCAAGCTCCAAGGGAAGGTCCAATTCCTTCTCCTTCTCCCTCTCTCTTAATCTCTTATTTTGTATAAGTTACATTAGATTCATAATCTATTTTCACTTTAGTTCATACATATTAACATCGACGCTTTTATTAGTATATTGTACATAGTTTATTTTCCATAATAAAACCCAAATCAAATAAAAAGGGTTACACTAGTAAATTCAGAACAAAATTATCCATCACACTTTTTCTAAAACCAAAAATACAATTTCTACACGTACACGCATAAAAAACTCCATTTGAATCTATGGGATAAACCCCAAACCTGTTCTACATTCGAACTACACGGAATTTGATGCCTTTATAGTCTACATAGGCATCTCGGATTAAAATCCAAGATTCGAGTCCAATTTTTCAATTTCTCTTATTTTCCAAATTTCTCAAAATCCCTCATTTTCATAATTATCACACATACACATATATCATGCTTATTTTCATTTCATCCAACATATATTATAGTTTCCCAATCATGATAAATATCGCGATGAACGTCCATATTCTATCTTCTACATTTGTTATTATTTTATGATTATTCTTGTGGATGACCTCACCCTACCTTTTCCATGGTATGGGTCGAACGATTCAAATATTCATTATATAAACACATACACACACTCCAAGGGGATAAAGTTAAATATTAACATTTTCCCATGAGAGATTGAAAGAGAGGGATGGGTGCCTAACACCTTCCCATTCCATAACTTAGCCCCTGGACCTCCGATCTATTGGTTTCGTATGCATCCGTTTGTCCTTCATTCCAATCTCTCGAAGTGGCAACATGTTCTTTTGCTTGTTTTGTGAAAAATAGGCTGGTGAATCCATCTCTATACATTCACCCCACACCGACGACGACCGAAACACCATTCGAAGATGGGTGTGAGACCGCGGCGCCGTTCTTTCTCGAGGGATCCTCCTCCCCCCCCCCCCCCCCCTAATGTCGCGCCCAGAGTGGCCACACCTTGTTTCTAACAACATTTTCAAAAGAGGTACGATTTTGATAAATTTCGCCACCCTCAAACAAAATAGAACATTGTCATCGATGTTTGAAACTATATTTTAAATGGAAAGCCCAAGGTAGGAAATAGATTATCATAATCAACCGCTAATGAAATTGGACTGCATGATGGAAACAATAGTAAAACCATTTGATAACTTGGACTTTGTATGTTTTTGTTGTTGTTGCAAAGCCAAGCTAATCAATTGCTTCAAATACCTACAAAAATATAATAAACTAGAGTATAAAGGTAAGTAACTATGTCAATCCAACTCTAAGGAGTGAAACAAATGAGAAGTTATGTAATTCATTTATTTATTTATTTTTAGGTTTTTCTTTGTTTTCTATATTTTTTTAGCTTTTTCAATATTAAAATAATTTTGATGATGTGAATTACACTAAATGAGAACAAGTAAATAAAACTAGAAGGAAAATATAAAGAAGTGATAAAAAGTGTAATGAAAAATGAGTGAAATTTAACTAATAAAAATGTAAAATATGAGATGAATGAGGAAATCAAAGTGAGAGCTAGCAAGGGATCGAATTACACCATATATCCTAGTTAATATTATTAATTAATTCATTCAAATTAAACCTCCCAAATTATTATCAAAATTACAAATCAACTCTCAATGCAAATGTAATTTTAATAATAACCTTTTAGAAAATTATATTTAACACTCCCACAACTCTTGAAAAGTAGATCCAAACATCATATAACAAACCACCTACTAGAATCGATTTACTAAATTAGTTTAAATCATAAATATGCTTAGAGTTGAAATTCAAAGAAATAATTTCACATTTTAGAAAAACCTATCTCTAGTTCGATTCTAAAATGGAAACTAAGATCATAATCTCAATTTTATCTCGAAAATCATTTATCCTCTCTCAAGGCGTAAATCAAAAGTAAGAGTGCAAAGTTAATTATCAAATGAACATTTAAAGTAAATGAACTAATTAAAGTGGATTAAAATCAAATAATGGGATCATACCACCCCTTGAAAGGTTTTTCTAGCCTAACATGATGATAAAATACAATAATCAAGAAATCAAAGGCATTAAAATAAAATAGTAGAGATAAGAGAACAAATATTCAAAAAAGTCTCCTTGATTTGCAAAATTGTCTTCAAATTAGTCTCCTTCATTTGAAAAATTGAACTCTAAATATTCATTAAACTTGAGTAATATCCATCCAAACTGAGCATCCAAATATTTTTAATTCAATATATACACTCAATTGAATCTCTCAATACACTTTGATATCTCACCAATCTTTGAAAAATAAAATAAAATAAAACACTATTCTACTATTTACAAATGTGTTTCTCTCTCTCACTAGTCTTTTCTTGAGTCTTTAAAACATTGCTTCTTTATTTTCAAATGGCTCTTCAACTTCATTTATAGTGTGGCAAAAGGAGCAAAGGGTTAAAAATGGAAGACTAAAGGTGCAAGCGGGGTAAGAGGTATGAGAGAGGTAGGGTGGAAAATGCGCACATGTGCATGTGGATGAGGATGAGTTGATGAGAATAAGGGAGGTTGGAGGGTATAATGGGAAATGGTAACAAAAGGAGAGTGTGGGGGTAAATTGGGAAAATGGTTAAAAGACCTTTAAACACATGGGTTTTATTTTTTGTTTTTAAATAGATGGGGAAATCGGGTATGGGGTATGTATGGAAGTGGGATGAAATGGGTCTTTGAAGTCTAGAACTGGGTTGCGGGTTAGAGGGTGAGGGTTTGGGTTTGTTGATATGGGTTGATGGGTTGGTGAAGGAGAAAGCTGGGTGGGGATTTCGACGAGTTTGCACAGCGTAGAGAAGCAGAAAAGGGTCGGGTTTATTGACGGGTTAGAGTTTAGATGGCTGCCAAGGGTGTAAGGTGGGAGATGGATCTTGGGTTATGGAGTCTCAAGCCACCACCTACTGGTGGTGGAAGCCATGGGTATAGGATCTCTAGTTGAGGTTCAATTGGGGATCGATATGGATCGGGTATGGGCGAGATGGCATTCAAGTCTAGGAGCAGCTAGTGGGTTCACTTGATATGGGTTTCAGGTTGGAAGAGCACGAGAGTTAAGATAATGGGTTTGGTTTTGTTGGAGTGAGGTTGGTTTGAAGTTTTTGTTTATGATGGATTAGGAGAGAGAGAGAGAGAGAGAGTGGAAGATGATGAATAGTGGATGAGGGTGTGCTTGATGTTATGGTATGGGTAAGGTGTATGAGGATAGTGTGTGTGTGTGTGTGTTTAATTTGTGATCCTAAAAAATAAATTAAGACTCAAAATAAAATCTATAAAAATTAAAATTCTATAAGAAAAATAAATATTTACAAAACTATAAAATAAAACTAAACAATATAAATTCTAAAAAAAAGGTCTAAGCCTAAAAATAAGAGACTTAAAATAAAATAAAATTAATAAACCTAATAAAATGAAACTCAAAATAAAAACTAAAAATCAAATAAAAATAAGCTCACACCTAAATAAAAAATAAATAAAAATATTCGACACACAAATAAATCCAAAAAATATATACAAAATATTAAATAAATCCTAAAAATAAAAAAACATCTTAAACAATAAAATAAAGGGTGCAAACTAAACACACAAGGCTCGGGGATGGGTTAAGGTTCGGGGACAGGGTAATAGGCATGGTTATTCGGGTTTAAGCTCCTTTAAAAGCACAATTTCCTTGACATAAAGATTTTAAATCCACAAGCGGCATTGGACCTATAAAATAAACATCAACGCGCAGAAGACCCATTTTGTTGAGAATTAGCAATTAAAAACAGTCTATTTGGGGTATTATTTAAATACTTTTGGGTGCTTATCATACCACCCCCAAATAGAACATTGCTAGTCCCCGAGCAAAATATAGAGAGAAAGGAAGATAAGAAACCAAAAGTGTTACATCTTTCGCGGGCACTTTTGATTGCACTTAGCATGTGAAACAAGCCTTTGAACCTATAGGGTGCCATACATGACGAGTTTTTTCTCGTGAGGATTTGCAGGGAATATACCCATAACATTCTTTATTTGCAAACTGCTGTCAATCTCTTATTACACATAAAAAATCACACAATCCATCATGAGATAAATATTTTGAGAAATACAAGCTAGAAGTGTATAAAAAGTTTAGCTAAGTGAATACTCAAGGCACATCCTTCCTACGACTTAACGTGTGTGGTGTGAATCAGTCAAAATGGGTCGAGTATCAGAAGAGTAATTCCTAGATCACCTTTTAGGAATTAGTGCTTCAACTTCAAAATCTCACGGATATCTCTCTCAAACGAACTCACGAGAGTTGGGCAAATGTATCGCTCTTGTGTGTGAGGAGGTGAGTAAATGTAATCAAGCTCAAACATTTCACACACACATAAAAAATAATGAACATGTAGGAAGAAAAATGATCTGATGAAAGAATGCTAATCACTATAGCGAGAACATAGAGTCATTCACCATATAGCCTTCTCATTTGACCGAACACCTTTCTAAGAATGAAAAAATGGGGTATGTGTAAGGAATTATTGGAAAATTAAATGAAGAAGATGGATGACATGATGGTAGGGGAGGATGGTGATATAATGGATATTTGTTGGATGGATGATAAAGAAGAGTGTATGACACTTCGAGGAACAATTGTCTTTATTTCACAAGAACTTGACTGCAACTTTTCTTTTTCTTCTTTTTTTTTCTTCTCTTTTTTTCTTCTTTTTTTTGAATTTTCTTTTCTTTTTCTCTTTTCTTTTTCTATTTTCTATTCTGAATGAACTCTGAGAAAGGTATTTTCTAAAAATGAAAACTCTCCATGAAGACTTTTCTCTTTTATACTCTCAACACTCTTCTCTTTTTCAAAATTGGTGGGTGGAAAATGAAGGCTATATGGAAATGAGGATGGTATGGTATATGGAGATGATATGGAAAATGGAAGGTGTATGGATGTGGATGTATGGATGAAAGTTTGGTGATCGGAACAAATTTCTAGACACATGTTTCTTACAACTCGAAAGTGATGTCGTTCTAAGTGATCATGCCAAATTTGAAGAATAATGAGATTATACAACGATTAAAGTGCAAACCCAAAAGAAGTTGAATCAAATTGTGACTCGAAGATTGCATAGAACTCTCTAAAAGGTGAAAGGCATGAATCTCACAAGTAAAGTCTCCACTGGTGATCCTTAAGATTTTTTTGAGAATTGTAGTACTCTTCAACTCTAAACCGTAGTGACGTGATAAGTGCGCAAATTTTGTTGAGTCTAGAAATTCATGGTGAAAATGCCTTGATACGTATTACATAAGCTATTTAGAAAAAAGATCGTCTAGCTTGATTCCTAGACTTAAAAGATGGATGATGAAAAATTCACGTCAGAGAGTGAGATGAAAGAAATTGCACGAAAATTTTAAAAATAGTATCTGGTTTGAAAATCAAATTTTTTCCAAAGAGGTACGATTTAAAAAAAAAATCCCCACCCGCAAATAAAAAGGAACATCGTCCTCGATGTTAAATAAAATTATTGTTAAAATTAAGAGCATGAGGGAGGAAAGATATTACCATAATCAACTGCTAATGAAGTGAATCAGATGTAGCCAAGAAGAAACCTAAGTAAATGATAAGATAAAAATGTGTACAAATTATAAACATGGTAAATCATTGGGTGGTGTGAAACACTATCCCCAAATAGCATAAGACTAATACATCAAAACAACAGGCTGCCTCCCGATAGTGCTAATTTTAATGTCTTCAGTCAGACCGAAAGAAACTCACCCTAAGAATAAGAACTATAAAAGCACGGGGTGGCAGAAAAATGGGGTGATGAGAATCACCCCCAAACAAGACTGAAGCGCCAGTCTTGTTGGATAAAGGCTAAAAGGGTCAATGCACTTGTATGGCAAAGTGCATCACAGGATGCAAAGCATCAGTGGACCAATGGTGGGTAGGGAGAAAGGCTAGGGTGAATAAGCATTGATCACGGGCCTTATTGAGCTTAAATGTGAGGGAAACAAGGTCCCTATAAACATGATGATCTAATTGGTGAGGAAGGCAGAATGGTTTGGAAATGGAGACGTGGTGGGGATCATAAAAAGTGCACGACCATTAAAGAAATGGACGATGATAATGGTCGCGTCGTGACACGTCAGGAAGCAATCGGGAAGAAAAATCAACAACACAAGGAAGTGGTGTGAGTTGAGGAACAAGCTCTATGTCACAGCAGTAGAGAGCACCACAAATACTCTTATAGATGGCGGAGGGTGGTTTCAAGTGGGGATACAAAGATATGTATGGAAACATGCAAGGTATAATATCAAGATCCAAATAAGGTGGTGGGGTGGAAGGGATGGGAGGTCGGGAGGGATAAAGGGTGTTTCGGGTGGGACAAAAGGTGGATAAAGATGATCTAACTCAATAGTAGGAGACACACCATCCTCGTGAGGCTTGGAGTGATCCTCAAGGGAACTCGTAGGAGGAGGTGTGGAAGTAAATGTTTGAATGATCAACTTATCCACCCACAAGTCACCATCCAAGGCGGTGTAATAATCTAACAAGGCATCCAAATACTATATAGAAGAATCAACATTAATACATGACTTAAAGTGAATCAAGCATGGTGGAACATGATCCATATCCGGAGAGGTAGAAACCATCTTGGATTCAATCTCAGAATAATTGTGAGCACTCATAGCCGAAGCTAACCTATTATGAAGTGGTTCCTATAAAACACACACAGTGGGCTCAATAAGTGTAGACTCGAGCATAATTTTGGATTCGACGGGAAGGGAAATATGAGCCTCAATGATGGGTTCTATAGGGCAAGGCAGGGTTTGATCAGTTTCACTATCTTGGGATAAATCAACACAATTGTCAATTTAAGGATCGAACCACATAATGGTTTCAATTTTGAGATTCTCGGGGCCATTAGGCTGGTCACACTCAAAATCTTTGGCACAAGACGATTCATCATCGATCCACGTGGGTGCAATAATGGGTTGACTTGGGGTGAAATCTGACTCGTGCGCACACTCAATTTTATTTAATCTTTTTTCAAGCCGTTGGAGGGGTACAATTTGATATTGAGTGGCTTTCTCTTGCTCGAGAATGAAATTTTGCAAGGGTCTTTCGAGAGAGGATGTGGATGATAGTGGTGAAGTGATGGGCAGTGGCGGTGGTTGAGGTGAACACAACTCGTTATAGACACTAGAATGCAAAGAATAATCATATGAAGTGTGGAAAATGGGGTTAAGTTCTTCATACACGGGAGAAGCATCTTCGTGAGAGACAAAAGGATGATAATAATGGGTAGCAAAGTGAGGGAATTGATCGGGATTGGGTGCACTTGGTTGCCATGATGACTATTGGAACGTGTGAGGACCTGTAACATAACGTTGGGATTCATATTGCGTGAAAGGCTGATCAGGCCTCCACAAATAGGTTGGGTACTCACACCACTTGGGATTGGCTATATCATCACAATAGATCAAGGTGGGTTCCAGAACAGTGTCATATGGATACACTTGGGCCATGGTGGGTTCGGATGGATATGAAAAGTATGGACACTCATGGGGCAAGTGATCAGCAAGAAAGAAAGATGTGCACAACGAAGCATTGGACGCGTTGACACTCATCATCCGAGGAGATGGAATATGAGATGCGTGCATGGACAACGCATGAGTATCAACGATGTGTGTTTGAGAGTTAAAGACACTAAGTAAAGTGTGGAGGCTCGACTCGGGCTCAACTTCAAACATGCTTCGAGAGAATGAAAAATGGCCAAAGTATTCCCGTAAAAGGAAGTTCTTCGGCCATGATGAGAGAAATATTTTTTTGAACTTTTAAATATTTTTGAAAAGGAAAGAAAATATTTTTGGATTTTTATGAAAAAAAAGGAAGAAAAATGTTTTTGGATTTTGGAAGAAAAGATAGGAGAAAAAAATTGGACTCTTGATTTGGATGAACTAACTAAAACTGAATACTGAAAGAATTGAATTGTACACACACAAGTCAAAGATAAATCCTAACTAGCACATAGCCAATTTTTATTTTCAAAATTAGTGAAATGGGTAGCCAAAATTTAATTAAGTCCGAGGGCAACAAAAAATCACGTAATTTATCTTTGTGATCGTCTTTGAAAAAATATTCTCCTATTGGGATAGATAGTTGATTGATTTTAAATTTAATGATATCTAGGGTAGCACACAAAGGATAAAAGAGTGACTCCGATGATGAAATCCCTTCTCGTGAATGACAGGGTGTAGGTCTTAATTGATTAATTCATCACGCCATTCAAAAATAAATGCCAGAATAAAAATCAATTAAGAGCACGTAGGCACACACAATATTGACTCGCTTGTGAGAGATTCGCGAGTGTTGAGAAATTTACCTCCCACGTTTTTGACACCCGTGGGGTGATGATCATTTTGAGTCGATCGTCGATCCAAAGAAGAGAGGCTTTTAAATCCTCGCCTTTAGACGCCCTCTCGCTACCTTTTCGGCTTCCCTATAATGCTTTTCTTCTTTTTATTACAAATTTAAATGAAAAAAATGATGTCTCTAAGCACCGTAATACAAGCCAAATAATATAACCCAAATACGAGTGTGACGCCCCGCCTAATTAATTACCGAGTGATCACTCCTTAATTAATTAATTTCAGAATATCAAGTTTGTACATATAATGCATCACTGTCAAAACTCAAATTTTAATTTAATAAAAACTAACCACCTAGTATTTAAAAAGGGTGATGTCCAAATTTTATCTTGTCATTAGCTACTACCAAAAGAGTTCTAATAAATACCATGCATCACAGTAAAATAAGTAAAGTGTGACTGAAGAAAAATAAATGGATGGAGTAAACATCCCCAGATACAATCCCATATAATAAATCCAATAAAATAAATCCAATCTAAGAGAAAATTCAAAACGACTAGATCTCTGAAAGTAAACATAAGTAAGGACGACATGTCCAACAGAATGAATGACTGGAATGAGCTGAGTCTTCTACTAAAAATAATCCCGAAGCTTCCACAGTAGCTACAACACGACAACTGAATAGAGACTCCTAAGGTTGGTGTCCCTATGGATGGGCACCTAAAATAATGGAACAATATAAATATATACAGAAAAACGGGTCAGAGCCCGAGTTGAAAACAGTTTAAAATATCAAGTGCTTAAATTGATTCAATTAGCACAATTATTCTTCAAGTTAACTTAGCGTACTCACCCCTCGATCTAGTGTGTACGTCTAACGAGCCTAACTACCCATACTAGTCATAATACCCTGACTGACTACTAAGTGTATAACATTATGCTTGAAAGTCTCCCTAAATAACTCAAAACAGACATACTTATGATTTCGATGTATATTTAGGATTACTTTAGTTTATTCTCGTATTATTCTAAATTCCCAACTGATAATACCATAAGCACGCATCTAAAAATAGAGTCATCAACATAAGACACAAAACATAATTTCGATATACACCCATTATTCTCTTTATGTATACATATCCATTTATATATAAATATTTCAATATCGCACCCCTGGTTGAAAAACCCTTAGTGCTACGCATACTCGACTATCTAGTCCCATTGTACCGCTCACGCATAAAGGACAACTGGCTAAATCTCTCGAGAACTAATAAAAACACAAACACCTATTGGAGGTGAACATAGTCCCAAGTCGATGGGCTACGCACATACCTATGCACCCAACGACCGTCATCACTACCATTCTCACGGATAACCCGTACCTAGGTTCCATGCTCTAGTGGTACGACTCTAGATCCCCCGAAGGCACACAAGATCCGGTCGTCCACGACGCATTAACCTCCGTTCAATAGCCAGTAGCTAGGTATGTCATACACATAATATTTTGAGCAATAAGCATACACACAACTTATATAAATTCGTTGGCTTTTCTGCAGCCTAGTATTTGCAGTACGTGTAATATGTATCCCTTGTTATACCCCATACCGTATTCGTATATATATATTCTCCCTTGTATTTTTGTATCTCTCAATTTCTATAACTTTTATTCCTTCCGAAGGTCGACTTATTCTCTGCTCACTAATAATTATAAATTTTAAGTTACTCGACATTTATACAGGCCTATCACTCAATTATTTAAGTCTACGGGGATTTTGAAACAAAATCGGGCCTTAAAGTCATTCTGTAATCTTGTTAGAAGACCCAGGGATTTTCGTTCGAACGATGGTCGTTCGAACAAAAGGACTTCAAACGAACCACCAAACTCGTTAGAAGGGCTACTGGAATATCGTTAGAAGTCTTGTTCGAACGAGGTCATTCGAACGACCTGGGCTGAACTTCTAATAAAATTTTCGAAGTATCCCAGTTCATCTCCAAGGTCCGTTTTTCCAGATTTTCTCTTCTCAAATGCAAGGTTATCAAACTACTCTAAGTCACCCTAGAACATTTCTTAGCATAGTTTTGGGGTCAAATCCTTCTAATCATCATGTAATTACTATAAATTCCCAAATTTTTAACCATAACCATATTAACATAAACCCAGAATTATTTGTCTATAAAAACTCCATTTTTATTTTGTGATTAACATCTAATTCACCAAATTTCACATTCCAATTAAGGGGTAAAATCCTTTACATGCAAACCCCAATCAGATATCTAGAATTCCTACACGATTTCATTATAGGTAAACCCAAATTGGGTATTAGTTGTTCTAAAACCTCAACACATGTTAATAAGAGTAATAATTGCTAAGAGAAGAGCAAGATAATCACTTGCCTTAAAAATGAACTTCTGATTCGTGGGTTGAAATTGGTATAGGAACGATCCTCCTGACACGATCTACGCACTGGTGTACTTTTTGTTGTGAAAGGTTGAGTTCTTGGCTTAGGGCTCTAATGGAGTCTCCTTCTTCTTCCTTGGTTCTCTCTCTCTTTTCCTCTATTTTCACATAGGTTGAAAATGACGGCCACTAACCCTAAATGACTTTTAATTAAACCCAATTTTCGTCCATTTAATTACCCTAAAATTCCTAAAGACCAAAATACGCCTCCGGGGTGTTGTTTTGGGTTAAAAATGTCCTGGACTCCAAATAAAATACCCGAATAGTGTTTTCTGACTATTTAGACTCTTTCGAACACTCTGGCGCACTCAAAATAGTCTTTCGAGTTATACAAAATAAATTATATATTAACCTCCCCAAATATATACAAATGATGCGACTCACACGCATCCCAAATATTTATAACATAACTGCCGTGTATCTCATTCCCGACCATATTGTTATTTCAATAATTACTAACTCTCATCCCTCTAGTGATTATTATCATAAAATCGGATTAATTGTAATTAAAAATTTTCTTTTCTTTAATTTAATTAATCCCTATTTTCCATAAAAATAGTTATGCGTAAACATACGGGGTATTACATACTTCCCCCCTAGTAACAGAATTTCGTCCCGAAATTTGGAAAATGATATATATATACCTGGTAAGAATAACTCTGGATAACGTTCGCACATGTCATCCTCGCGTTCCCAAGTTGATTCCTCAACATTATGGTGTTGCCACTGAACACGTACTAGTGTTACTACTTTCAACCTCAACTTCCTTTCGCTACAGTCTAGGATAGAAACCGGCCCCTCCTCGTATGAGCTATCAGGATGTAAGTCTATATCTTCTAACGTAATGTGAGTATGGGCTAAATCATCTCGAAGAAATCTCCTCAGTTAAGAGATATGAAACACATCATGGACTTTATGCAAGTGCTCCGGTAACCTAAGTCTATAAGAAACTGGCCCAATCCTCTCGATGATGGGGAATGGACCTACGTACCTAGGTGCTAGCTTTCCCTTCTTTCCAAAATGCATAACTCCCTTCATAGGAGACACCCAAAGTAATACCTGATTCCCAATGTTGAACTCTCGAAAATAACGTTTGGCATCAGCATAACTCTTCTACCAATCCCGAGCAACTCGAATGCGGCTCCATATCAACTCTATCCTCACCGAAGTATCCTGAATCACCTCTGGACCGAGTAACTTGTTGTCCCCCACTTCTAGCCAATATGCTGGGGAATGACAAGGTTCGCCGTACAGGGCTTCGAATGGAGCCATATCGATAGTAAACTGGTGGGAGTTGTTATAGGCAAACTCCACCAGTGGAAGATACTGTTCCCAACCTCCACCAAAATCAATGATGCGCATCCATAACATGTCCTTCACCATCTAATTCTTCCGCTCTGTCTGACCATCCATCTGCGGGTGATAGGTTGTGCTCAGCCGTAACTCCGTATCTAATGCCTCCTGAAAACTCTCATAAAATTAAGAAATGAACACTCTATCTCTGTCAGACACGATATTGAGAGGTACTCTGTGGAGTCTAACTATCTTTGCTATGAATAACTGGGCATACTGTCCCATGGTGTAGTCTGTTTTGGCTGGCAGAAAGTGGGCTACCTTAGTCAGCCGATCCACTATCACCCATATCGAATCGTGACCCCTCTGCGATGTAGGTAATCCCGTGATGAAGTCCATGGAAATTCTCTCCCATTTCCACCTAGGAACCTCTAATGGCTGTAGAAGTCCCGCCGATCTTTGATGGTCCACCTTTACCAATTGACAGGTGGCATATTTTGAGAAGAACTCAGCAATATCCCTCTTCATTTCGCTCCACCAATACTTTCAACACATGTCTTGGTACATCTTATCCCCATCGATATGTACTGTAAATTGGGAACTGTGCGACTTTGTCATCACCTTATATCGTAATTCTTCACCCTCAGGAACAACTAACCTCCCATTGAAATGTAGACCCCCATCTGAACCCACGGTGTAAGACTCAGCTCCCTCGACTAGAAGCTTCACTATTTGATTTTGTCAGAACGGATCATTTTCCTGAGCCTGTACTACTCCCATAATAATCTGGGGCGTAATTGTTATTATAGACATAAATGATCGAGCCACCGCATCCTGGTTCCCTAACTCCTTCCATTCCGCTTTCCACACCTCGACCACCTCACCAACTGGCCTACGGCTCAATGCATCTGCTACCATATTAGCCTTCCCCGAGTGGTATTGGATATCCAATTAATAATCCTTCACAAACTCAAGCCACCGACGTTGATGCATATTTAACTCCTTCTGCGTGAAGAGGTATTGTAGTGATTTTTGGTCCGTGAAAAAATTAAATTTCTCCCCTAGTAGATAGTGTCTCCAAATCTGAAGTGCGAACACGACTGCTGCTAACTCCAAGTCGTGGGTGGGGTAATTCCTCTCGTGAGGCTTAAGCTTACGGGAGGCATAAGCTATAGCCTGATCTTCCTGATGAAGTACACTTCTAAGTCCTAATAAGGATACGTTAGTGTAGACTAGATACTCCACTCCCAGTCTGGGTAATGCTAACACTGGTGCTGAGGTTAACTTATCTTTCAACTCATCGAAGGCTAACTGACAGGTCACTCCAGATAAATGGAACCCCTTTGCGAGTGAAGTGACTCAATGGACTCACTATCTTTGAAAACCCTTGAATGAACCTCCTGTAGTAGTCGTCTAAGACCAAGAAACTTCTTATCTCGGTTGGTGTCATGGGTTATCCCCACTCCCTGACTGCCAACACTTTTCTTGGGTCAATTGATATCCCTAATTCCAACACAACATGCCCCAAAAACTGTACCTCTCGTGACCAGAATCCGCACTTCTCATGCTTAGCATACAGTTGTTGCTCTCGTAGAGTCTGAAGAACCTATCTCCTGTGCTCGGCATGCTCCTCCTTAGTCTTTGAATAAATCAGGATGTCATCTATAAAGACGATGACAAACTGACCCAAGAACTCTCTGAACACTCAGTTCATCAGGTCCATGAATGAGGCTAGAGCATTTATCAGTCCAAACGGCATGGCTCTGATATTATAGGACCTACATCTTGTCAAGGATTAGTCTTCGACATCTCCTACTCCATGATACACAGCTTATGGTATCCTGATCTCAAGTCAATCTTTGAGGAGAAGGTAGCTCCCCTAAACTAATCGAATAAGTCGTCGATTCTGGGTAATGAATACTTATTATGTGTCATGACTTTATCCGCTTCCCTTATTACACCGATACATTCTCGACGTAAAACATTTGATATCACTTCTTACGTCATATCGTATGGTTCTACTGACCGTGCGTAAGAATAAAATTAAGGTTAAGGTTACGATTTTGCTTATGGATGATAACCAGGGTATTAAACTCATGTGCTAAATACCAACCATCCCCAATTCCCGATATTCGCTAGGTTTCATGCTTGGGATGTCTCGTAAAGTTAAATATAAACAAGGAACCCCCCCCGATACACTACTAACTAACAATGTCGGTCAGCGAAAGTTGTGGTCCTCAGTATTTGTCTCATACCCCACATCCCTGCTTCCTGCTAACAATAGTACATCCAATCTCATGTTACAAAAAATATATGCAACACATTACTCCTACTAATTTGGCTTTAGGCTCGTCAAATTGGCGGTAAAATTATTCTCATGCCCAGAGATATTTCATTCTTCCCGGAATCACTATAGCAAACATTCTTACCCACCGGGATTTGGTATAACCCGACGACATACTCCATAAGTCTCTATAGGATTTAAATTTTCCTCTCGGATGACACTTAGCACAAATTGTTTCATGTCCAGGTCTAATGGACACCTGATAGCTTTTTAATGGTCTATTACCACACAAACTTGAATGATCCGGTTCAAAATCGGGATAATAATACATTTTAGGCTCATGATTCTCAAGTAGTACAAGTAAGCTGTAACGCACATAGGTTATTTGAAAATTTCCTCGTAACTAAAAGGAAGCACTATAATTGATAAAGTTTCGTACCTCCAAATGTGGGAGGTAAATGCGGTATTAGCGGCATAACTGTATATCGGGCATTATAGATACTTCCATACTGTACTACCTGTTGTTGCTGTGAAGTCTGTGTTACTGGGGTGATTATCCCTATTTCCCCAATTCGGGTATTCTGTGGTTTCGGGTGAACATCCAATGATTGTTACAGGATCCTGCCCTTGCTAGGGAAATTTCGACGGTAGTGACCCCGTTCGTTGCATATGAAATACTTACCCACAAAGTTCCTGCTCTCCTGGCCCTACTGAGCACACTGCTGGCCCTGATGGTTTTGCTGACCGTGTTGAATTGGCTGAGGCTTTTCTCCATCCCTTTGCAAGTAAACCTAGCATTTGTGGCCATTTCTTCCACACTTAAAACACCTCTTTGTGAAAGCCTTTTGTCCTTGGCCGTGTTGACCCTGGAGGGTTTGGCTTTTCCCACGGTTCTCATAGACTTTTTGGTCTTGATGTCTCTGAGGAGCTTGTCACTGTTGCGACGGTATTTTCCCATTGTTATTATTCCTCGAAATGTCATGTTAATAAACTTCTCTTGTTATTTTCCCCCCTGTAAGCTGCACCCCGTGATTTTGGGACTGCAATATTGCGGTATTCACTGCTTGTGCCATGATGTTCGTAATCTCAGTGATTTCCTCTTTTCCCTGGCGTACCTACCTGAGGTATTTGTTGGCCTTATCCTGCATTTACTTCTTCAGCGGTGTTAGTGTGTCTCTCCCCCATAGGCGACATCAAAAATTTAAATGAATTTTATAAAACCACCGTCTATATATAACATTGTAGCATAAGTAAGAAATCTACAACACGAAATAAGGATGCGACAATCCTAATAGTAGGGATCTATATCAAATACGCTTAAGCGGAAAACGCAATACGCCGCACAGATCCTAAAGGACACTAGAACCTGAAGCTCTGATACCACTTGTGACACCTCGCCTAATTAATTATCGGGTGATCAGTCCTTAATTAATTAATTTAAGAATATCAAGTTGGTATATATAATGCATCACTGTCAAAACTCAAATTTTAATTTAATAAAAACTAACCACCTAGTATTTAAAAAGGGTGATGTACAAATTTTATGTTGTCATTAGCTACTACCAAAAGAGTACCAATAAATACCATGCATCACAGTAAAATAAGTAAAGTGTGACTGAAGTAAAATAAATGGCTGGAGTAAACATCCCTAGATACAATCCCATACAATAAATCCAATAAAAGAAATCCAATCTAAGAGAAAATTTAAAACGACTAAATTTCTGAAAGTAAACATAAGTAAGGACGACATGTCCAACAGAATGAATTAGCACAGTTATTCTTCAAGTTAACTTAGCGTACTCACTTGAGATACTCACCCCTCGATCTAGTGTGTACGTCTAACGAGCCTAACTACCCATACTAGTCATAATACCCTGACTGACTACTAAGTGTATAACATTATGCTTGAAAGTCTACCTAAATAACTCAAAACTGACATACTTATGATTTCGATGTATATTTAGGACTACTTTAGTTTATTCTCGTATTCTTCTAAATGCCCAACTGATAATACCATAAGCACACATCTAAACATAGAGTCATCAACATAAGACACCAAACAGAATTTTGGTATACACCCATTATTCTCTTTATGTATACATATCCATTTATATATAAATATAGTAATATCGCACCCCTGGTTGAGAAACCCTTAGTGCTACGCATACTCGGCTATCTAGTCCCATTGCACCACTCACGCATAGAGGACAACTGGTTCAATCTCTCGAGAACCAATAAAAATACAAACACCTATTGGAGGTAAACATAGTCCCAAGCCGATGGGCTACGCACATACCTACGCACCCATACGATCGTTATCACTACCATTCTCACAGATAGCCCATACCTAGGTTCCATGCTCTAGTGGTATGACTCTAGATCCCCCGAAGGCACACAAGATTCGGTCATCCACGACAAGTTAACCTCCGTTTGATAGCTAGTAGCTAGGTATGTCATACACATAATATTTTGAGCAATAAGCATACACATAACTTATATAAATTCATTGACTTTCCCGCAGCCTAGTATTTGCAGTATGTATAATATGTATCCCTTATTATACCCCGTACCCTATTCGTATATATATATTCTCCCTTGTATTTTTGCATCTCTAAATTTCTATAACTCTCATTCCTTCCGAGGGTTGACCTATTCTCTACTCACTAATAATTATAAATTTTAAGTTACTCGACATTTATACAGGTCTAACACTCAATTATATAAGTCTACAAGGATTTTAAAACAAAATTCGGCCTTAAAAGTCATTCTATAATCTCGTTAGAAGACCCAGTGATTCTCGTTCGAACGAGGGTCGTTCGAATGAAGGGACTTCGAACGAACCACCAAAATCATTAGAAGGTCTACTAGAATATCGTTTGAAGTCTCGTTCGAACGAGGTCGTTCGAATGACCTGGGCTGGACTTCTAACGAAATTTCTGA
The DNA here is from genome assembly GCA_949130495.1 of Sambucus nigra. NCBI lineage: Eukaryota > Viridiplantae > Streptophyta > Magnoliopsida > Dipsacales > Adoxaceae > Sambucus > Sambucus nigra. The sequence continues at coordinate 435,889,129 of OX422223.1, read as the reverse complement.
AGTCGCCCAGTTCATCTCCAAGGTCCGTTTTTCCAGATTTTCTCTTCTCAAATCTCAACCTAAATCCATTCCAACTCAGATGAAAGATTATCAAACTACTCTAAGTCACCCTAGAACACTTCTTAGCAAAGTTTTGGGGTCAAATCTATTTAATCATCATGTAATTACTATAAATTCCCAAATTTTTAACCATAAACCATATTAATATAAACCCAGAATTATTTGTCTATAAAAAATCCATTTTTATTTCGTGATTAACATCTAATTCACCAAATTTCACATTCCAATTAAGGGGAAAAATCCTCTACATGCAAACTCCCATCAGATTTCTAGAATTCCTACACGATTTCATCATAGGTAAACCCAAATTGGGTATTAATTGTTCTAAAACCTCAACACATGTTAACAAGATTAATAATTGCTAAGAGAAGAGCAAGATAATCACTTGCCTTAAAATGAACTTCTGATTCACGGGTTGAAATTGGTATAGGAACGATCCTCCTCACAAGATCTACGCGCTGGTGTACTTTTTGTTGTGAAAGGCTGAGTTCTTGGCTTAGGTCTCTAATGGAGTCTCCTTCTTCTTCCTTGGTTCTCTCTCTTTTCTTCTATTTTCACATAGGTTGAAACTCACGGCCACTAACCCTAAATGCCTTTTAATTAAACCCAATTTTCGTCCATTTAATTACCCTAAAATTCCTAAAGATCAAAATATCCCTCCAAGGTGTTGTTTTGGGTTAAAAATGTCTCGGACTCCAAATAAAATACCCGAATAGTGTTTTCTGACTATTTAGACTCTTTCGGACACTCTGGGGCACTCAAAATTGTCGTCCGAGTTATACAAAAATAAATTATCTTTTAACCTCCCCAAATATATACAAATGACGCGACTCATACGCATCCCAAATATTTATAACATAACTGCAGTGTATCTCATTCCCGACCATATTGTTATTTCAATAATTACTAACTCTCATCCCACTAGTGATTATTATCATAAGATTGGATTAATTGCAATTAAAAATTTTCTCTTCTTTAATTTAATTAATCCCTATTTTCCATAAAAATAATTATGCGTAAAATACGAGGTATTACAACAAGCCTTATAATAAAATGAAAATAGTACGAAAAAGTTAAAAATGGAAAACAAATGAATCACTATGCAAAATGTTCACCAAGTGCTTCAAACTCCAAAGATCGGCAATGACGCCATTTGATAACTTGTCTTTTGTTTAATCCCTGGCAACGGCGCCGTTTGATGTTACGCCTTTTTGGTATATATCGTTGTAGAGTAAAAGACGGTCAATCAAAAATCCCTTTTGGTACCTACAAACACTTTAAAATTGTATATTGACAAGTAAAGAGTCAATCCGCATTCCTTAATGTGGACAAGGGCAACGTGAAGACTAAGTATGATTTTTTTTAAAACAATTTTGAAGGGATAATTATATTAATAATTATGAACTAAAATTAAAACTACACTAATAAATAAAGAAAATAATAAAGTGAGGTAAATATGAGGAGAAAAAAATTATGAGATAATTCAAGGGATTAAACTTAACCACTTAAACTATTTATTTTCATTAATTAGTTTATTTATTTGACATACCCCAAAACATATATAAATTCACAAATCAACTCTCATTGCAAATGTAAAGTTCCATAGAGTCTTTTTAGAAGATTAATATTTAAATTTTACATACTCATAAAAAATAGATTTAAACGTTTTCTAACAAATCACCCGCTAGGGAAAATTTAGTAAAAGCATTTTAAATCATAAAAAATAAGTTTTAGAGTTAGGAAATTCAAACTACAACATGATTTAAAAACTACACATCTCTAGTTTAATTAATGAATAAATATTATAATATGAATTTACGATTTTCTCTCGAAAATAATTCACCCTCTCTCGAGGCGTAAATATAAATTGTAAGATTTTAATATTAATATTCAAAGGGTCATGATAAATAAACAAACTGAAAATAAAAATAATTAAGTTAAGGTTCATCTCACCCCTTGAATGGGGTATTTAGCCTCTCATTTTGGTATTATTACATATAAAATGTAATAATGACACAATAAGAGGCATTAAATAAATAAGCTAAGAAAAAACAAAATTAAAACAAAGTCTCCTTAAATTTTCATTCCAATCCTAAGCGTTGACATGAATAGTAACCCACAAATTTGAGTTTTATAACACTAAAAATAATGTCACTTACCTCACAATTTGTATCTTACAAATATAATCTACCTCACACTCAAGTCACTGTATAAAAAAATTGAAAAGAAGTAATAAAACAGAACCAAAAATGGAGCTTAAAAATGGAGCTCCTAAACTAAAAACTACACTATTATAAATTTCTCTCTCCCAACTCTTGCACTGTTCGAACCCCCCGCTCCTGAAATGAAAAGACTTCTTTTATAAGAGATTACAATGGGCTAGGGTTGAGGACTGTTTAGGGAGAAAAGGGGTAGAAGTTTACATGGGACTTTTATTTATGAAATGGGCAGAAGCTTGGGTTTTGGAGATAAAATGTTTGGCATGAAATGGGAAATAAAGGTAAATTGGTGTTTTTTTTGTTTTATTTGGTTTATTTGATTTGGGTTTGGCGCAGATATGGAAAATGGGAAATGGGGGGGATTTGGGTCATCGGGTTTGAGTTGATAGGTGTGATGAGGGAATAAGGCAGGAGGTCCAGCGGTGGTTGAGGTTTAAGTCAGGGATAGGTGGTTAAGGTATGGAGGTGGGTTATGGAGTTATAAGGTGGGAGCTTGTGTTTTGTTTTGGTTACGGAGGTTTATGAGAGAGGGGAGAGAATGTTGGGAGGTAGAAGATGGGAGAGGTTTTGTTTAGGTGTGTGGGGTTGTAGTGCATAAGGGTGAGTGTGAGTGGGTATTGGGTAGAGTGTGTGTATGTTTAGTTTGCAAATAAAACAAAAATAAAATATTTACAACCTAAAAATAAAATCTATTGAAAATTAAACTCCTAAAATCATTTACAAATCTAATAAATAAAATCATTTAAAAAATATAATTCCCTAATCTAAAAATAAAAAGACTCAAAAGAATAATACAAATAAACCTATTCTAATAAAAACAAAATATAATAAAACTAAATTGGTACTAAAAACTAAAAATCAAATAAAATAACTCACATATATATTATTTATAGACACTGACTTAGTACTATATACATTGACACACATATTCACACGCACTATTATATTTACATAAAATGGTAAAACACTAAATAAACTAAAATAAAATAGTAAAAAGGACTCAAAAAATATAAAATAACACCATATACACACAAGGAAATTTTAGGACAGGCTAGGAGTGGACTGGGTTTGGTTTTAGATAGGGTAATATGTAAGGGGATTGGAGTCTTAGCTCCTTTAACTGCATCTACGCCGCATTTTCCTTGATTTGGAGCGTTTGAATCCGCAAATGGATTTTGACCTACAAGGTAAACATATATTCTTATAAGACCCATTTTGTCGAGAATTAGCAATTAAAAATCGTCTATTTGGGGTTTTATTTAAAACACTTTTGGGTGCTTATCACAATGTATTGGGATAAAGGAGGAAAATAATAACCAGGAAAAAGACATACCTACACGCCAATAGGAACCAACATGTTATCCAAAAGGGCACGCTGCTCCCTTTGCCTAAGTTCATACTCTACAGCTATAGAAGCGCTCGTGGCACTAACCTAAAAATAAAGTAAAAGGAAGTTGTCAGTTGAGTACTTGCACAGTGAAAGAAAGTTTTATAAAAGAGGGTATAAAAGTTTAATACCTGAAGAGAACGCAAATCAATGCTCGCAAAATGTTCCATAGGTAGAGGAACACTCGTGGAAATAACTTGAAAACAAAGAAATATGAGAGTGTTATTTAATCACTTGAATAGTAAAACCAAGTTAGAAAAAGAATAAAGCATGACAAAATAATACCTAAGGAGCACCCACAACAATTATCAGAGAATGTTCTAGAGATAAAAGAACACGAGTATCACCGACCTGAAAACAAAGAAATAGGAAAGTGTTATCAAAGCACTTGCACAGTAAGAGAAAGTTTCAGAGGAACCAGATATGACAGAATAATCCCTGGGAAACTCTCGTAGCTATAGTCAAACGAGTTCCACAATTAGAGTAACACTTGTAGTTCTAACCTTGAAATAAGAGCAAGAAAAATATTAAGAGCACACTTGCACAGTAAAGGCAAGTTTGAAGGGGCTAGGTATTACAAAATAATACCTGAATGCTCATAACCATACTCGCAGTGGGCTCGACAGTCATATCTATACTCAATTGAGATTTCACGGTGAGGGGAACACTCATGATGCCAACAAAAAAATGAAAAAGAGGAGGGATATTGTTATTTGAGTAACCACACAAAAATAATACAAGTACAAAGGATTAGCAAATAGGGAATCAACAAAGGCCAGGTTGATACCTAAGGCGGCATATGTGATGAAGAACTTACAACAACGGTTTCTAGAGATGCAATGGAAGAAGGGGTCCTAACCATTCTCACCTAAAATGAAAATAAAAAGTTAGAGTGATTAGTTCAAACACATAAAAAGACAAATATGAGGTTTGAAAACAAGCATAAATGTACAAAAGTTCAATTACTTGAATCCTAATAGGATTGAAATATCTCAAGTCTATAACAAGTGGCAGAATGATACTCGCATTGACTAAGTCAATAAAGGAGCTGTCAATAAAGAGTTATTAAAAATAAACAAATTATATAACTAAGTACCTATGCTGAACTAGTAATGTGAGTAACAGGCTCACTCGAGGCTACATTGAAGATAGGATGAGAAGGAAGGTGGTGAACTTTAGTCCTTTTATCCAAGCGGAGACATGCCCTTGGGATATATATCCTCCCAGAAGGAGGTAACCCAAGTACGATTACTTATGTGGGCAAAAGTATGCCCCCACTAATACGAGGGTCGTTCGAGAGGGAACCTTGTGATACAATGACCATTAAAAAGTAAAGTCATTTTTTTTGTTATTAACAAAATGAATGTTTAAAATAAAAGTAATACCCCTTAAGAATTCCCCTCAAGAAATAAGCATAATAATGGTTGGGGGATAGACGGACAAGCTACTCACTACAGAGGGAGTGAGTGGCTTGATAGTTAGTGTAAGAGGGTCCACATATAGCTATTGAAAATATACAAGTTAATAGGGAATACATATACAAGACTTACTAAAAATATTTCTAAAATAGTGAATACCTCGATTGAGCGAGCAGTCACAGAAGAGCTCTAAATAGTGGTAGGAAATAAAGTATAAAGCTGCAAGACAAAGCATATAAGATTTTTTTAGTTTACAAGTACCTTGGGAGGTTAAAAATATAAGGTTACAGAAGGAAAATATAAATAAGCCTAACATTCATACAATCCTCTTGTGAAAATCCTAGAGAATATTATAACATAGAGTTCCTCTTATGTTGAAATGGAGCACGGGGAAGGATAGGAAAAGTAAAGGGTCTACCCTCACCCCGGAGGGGCCACTCGCCGCTATAGAAAAAGCCTACTAAAAATGAGGGAGAGTTAGTAATAAGATAAATTACAACTCATATGAAGATATAATAAAGATAAAAGTATGTAATGATGTTAAGAACTTACAGTCTCATCACGACGGGCTTTCCCATAAGACAAAGGCCTACTAGATGGGCTGGGGAGGAGGGTGAGTAGATCATAGTGTCATCATAGTCACTGCTAGGTTTCTCCAGGTCCAAATTCAACCCCCTTGTTTCTGATAAAAAATAGGAAGCGTTAAAAGAGTGATCTTTGTTGATGCCAAGTAAGTCAATGCCATTTAAAGAAGAACTATGGTAATCATAAGAAGGATTACTTCGATCATCAACAAATTCCTCTTCACATGAACAGGGAGTGGAGTGAGCGCTCGTATTTCTATTACTTATGTTTTTACTAAGTAAAAGAGGAATATATAGAGTACCTTCCACCTCGGGAGTAAAGAGTGGATAGTAAGGTTGATAAAGAGTGGTTTTGAGAGACTCGTAGCCTTAATCACGAACGTTCTAAAAAGTTTTTTCAACCCCAAAGGTGTTAGTGTCTGAACCTTGGTCTTTAATGGTAGAAGGGTCAGTGGTCCCAGAGATTTTTTTTTTGCATGGACACCATGGTCTTAGATGGAGAGGGAGGGGAAGTAACTTCCCAACTTGTGCAGGGATGAAGTTTGAAACATAAAATTTTAGGTGCTGATTCGACATAAATATTTCATATTCATCTCCATAATTTAGGCATTTTTAGTACCCCTTGTAATGTAATTGAACCAAATTTATCTTGTATCCATGCTGCTAAACATTTGTAGTAAGTACTTCTTATTTTTTGTATTTCTTTATAGGTAATTCATGCAAGTGAATGCGGGAGAGAAATCAAAACAGTGAAAAAATTAAGGAAAATAAGTTGAAGGGAAATTTAGTAATTTTCCAACTATAGGATGAAGGCGAAGCCAACTAGAAAGTTGAAATCTTGAAATATCAAGAACACTGGAAGAAACGACGCCTTAATCTGAGCTACGGTGAAGAATTTTTTTGAATTTGAAGTCGGAACAAAATCCAAGGGATAAAAGAGAAAAAGGAAAATAGAGGCAGTGAATCATGGCCAAACCTCACCCCAAACCAGTTTAAAGGCGAAACTGGTTTGCTGACCATCCAAACCGGTTCGAAGTACTTGACATATGAATTTTCCCTTTATGCTGATTTTATTTTAGAGTTGTATGAAAGGAGGACTCTTGCAAAAATAACCATAGGGAGTTGTAGTTTGATATTAGCCATAATTTTGATCAGATTTTAACCTAGCATTAGAGAGGAGAGGAGGCAAGAACCATAGCTTTCAATTTCTTCATAAAAAATACACATTTGTGGATTGATTCTCAAGATTTAATCAATAAAGTTTATATTCTCTACTTTATTCTTGAATCTTCTTCCTCTTTGCATTTTTTGTTTTTTTTATGAGATTGTAAGAACTTCATGCATTTTTACATATACTTTCATCATGATTACGATTCCATGCAACATTATAATCTTGTTTACTACCCATATCACCATGTTTAGCTAAGCTATTAGAGGGTTGGGTACATGAACCCAACCTACGTGAACCTAGGTGTTACAAATGGATTTAAAATCGAATAAAATCTAGTTAACAATTTGAAGGCTTGATTTTTTATAGAAATAAATATTATTGGTCTTTGAATTTAGTTTTCCCTAGGTAGACGAAATGTTTAAGGATATGATATGAGTTTCGATAATTCATCATTCCCATTAAATACAATTTTTTATTTGATATTATGGGGAGTAAAATCCACATATGTCAAATGCTTAGAAAGTATTCAATGTTTATTTGAATTGAGAATTAGGTTTTTGAAGGTTTTAAGTTCTACGTAATCACCGACAGTTCAGGGGAGTGTATCCCAATCCTATTTTCTCACATATAGTTTAAATAAAAAAATCTTAGTTTTTGCACGCGTAGTCAGTTCACAATCTTAATTAATTTGCATTAGTTGATAGAATTTTTCCAAAAACAATCATATGTTTTTTCTTTCCTGGAGTCTATCGTAAGGTTATTCATCTTTCCCATTCATCATCACGATATTCATCTTATTACCTGAATTTTATACCTGACTTGATCGGATTATTACTTATGCGACCGGTTTACACTTGAACCAAAATTAGAATGCACTAAAGACACATTTAAAGTCGTGTCAAGTGCTTCCTCTTTGAGGGGACCTTGGATTTACCCTTACCCTTGCCTTTTACCTTAGCTTATTTAGATTTTTCCTAAGGATGTTTAGACTAAATACTCTCCTCACATAAAGTATTCACAAGGATGGGTATAAGTTTCCCGAGGGGAGTCCTTTGAATTTGGCGGCGATGCTAGACTTATTTTTAATGCGCTTGATTAGGTACTTGTCCTAAAAGGGGATGCCCTCAATGAAAGACTAGTGAGGGGTATCCTGTATGCAATTTTTTTATTTTCACGATATGGCACTAATATAAGCCAAATTATAATCGGTTAAATAAAGGAAGATAATAATGAGAGAGTATAAAAAGTTCCCTAAAAGGGCAGTTCTCTGTACCATCCCCTTGGAAGTAAAGTTGGAGTAGGCCTTCAAGTACCAAACTGAAGGTGAGAGGCTGGTAGGAAAATCTTGAGTGTAAATGCCTTCGTCATATCCAAAGTAAAGTTGGGCAGTTCTCTGTACCACCCCCTATCCAAGCTCAATCAAAGATAGTAATATACATGCGAGAACAAATGTCATCACATAAACGTGAGGGAAATCACTCACATAATCAACATTGGCTGGAGAGAAAACAGATTTAGGAGAAGCGGAGTGAACGCACCAGGAAAATATCCCACCCACTAACTTAAAGTAGGGACGGAAAGAAAAATCATCTATATTGTCCAAAAATAGATTAAGTGATTGCTTAGGGGCCTTATTATGACACCTACTAATGCGAGGAACCTGATTATACAAGGAGTGGGGCTCAAGGGCCCAATTGAGAAATTGTTCAAAGAGAAAACCCATCAACACAAAGGAACTAATAAAACTTATCACCCAAAAATGTCCATGCAAGCATTCCATATCGATGTCAGCCTAATACATCTAGGTATAGATGGATCTCAAAGTAAGAGCAACGAGTGGCATGTTCCTGCCATGAGCAAGCCTGACGGCTAAATGTAAGAGTACCTTATGAGTAGAATCTTTTGGACTTCCTTGAAATAGAAAAAGACTTAGGAATGTGATGAAGAAAGTAACGAAATGGGTCTTCCATTGGAGTTTTTGACCATTATGGATCTTTGGAGTTTTGGCCTGGGCCTCTTTTATGGGTGATGGTTCAAAGTCCTTGAACTAGTAGCATTGACATCTCTCAAAAGAATGCTTGCTTACTCCAGTTTGGGTGAGAGCAACATATTGAGAACAATCTGCCAAGGCTTGGTGAAGCTCCTCTCACATCTCCTGCTTGATAGTGTCCTCATAGACATTAATAAATACATGATTTCCCAAGATGGGAATACCAGTTAACTAAAAAATGTCTTCTAATGTGATAGAAAATTCCCCCAGTTGGTAATAAAAGTTTGGGAGTTGACACTCCATCGAGAAAGTAAGATGTTGTAAGAAATCGTACTCTTTGGAATTATATAAGACTTTAGGTTAGTAAGAATTTGAGTTAGGCCTAAGTCGGCATTAATGGCACAATAGGCTGTTACATTGGTGATATAGTCAACCCATGGTGCCCACTCGTTTAGGTCCCCTTTGCAGACATCAACATTCACATTAAAAAAGGGGAAATCACCCCTATCCACTCTTGCTATCAGCAAGAACCATAGAAGCATCCTCGGACTTTGAAAAACCCAAAAGTGGACGCTCGCTAATTTTTTCCAGAAACTTAACTTCAAATCTCTTGAACGAGGCCATGACACCACCGCCCTTGCTAAAAAAGGGGAAAGGAGGTAAATTGCGAAATCATTTTTTCCCTCCTTTCTAGAAATTTCCTTTGGCCTTTGGGCAAGGTAGAGGAATCACCCACAAATGGACCAACACCACTAGAAGGGGAAGTGACAATAAGGGATGAAACCTCCACGAATGAGGTAATAGAGGTGGTGTCGATGGCCATAGACGTGGTGATAATCACGTTGATGGGTAAGGAAACGACCAAAACCTCACTTATAGAGGTAACAAATGCGGATGAAACTTTAAACTGAGAAGAATCCATCGATGAAGATGATTGAAGAATAAGTAGACAAGGAAAGGAGAATTACATTAAATTTAGAAAAACTCTCAAAGTTTCTCTCTCTAAAACATTGTAGCAAATGCCAAGTTAAAGTTTAAAAAGACAAGAATGGAGGTATATATAGGGCGTAGGAACGCATGCTTAATGTCTCAAAAATTGGGGCAATCATTACCCTAAGTCAGAGAAAATATTTCCCAAGATAACAAGTGTATCCTCGAGACATTAAAAGACATCCCATGAATGGATCCTCTAACAGAGCATTAAGTTCTCATAAAAAACAATTATTTACAAAGAAGTTTCCTCGAATTCTTACAGAGTCCTTTTCATACAAAAATCTTCATTTTTCATGAAAAATAACACTTTTGTATGAGGGCGCTAATGTAGAGGGGTAATCATTCAACACCCTCATAAAAACAACGTTTGGTGTGAGTTGACCCAAAGCCAAAAGATGGTAATAACGGGAGAGCAAGCCTAAGATAGAAATAAAAAAATATTGGACGAACAAGTCCAAATCGTGAGCAAACCCAAAAATTATCAAGGAAAGACAAATACTGGGTGGGTAGGTCCTAGACAGGATCAAAGTAATGATAGACGAGCAAGTAATAAACTACGAGAAGGACAAAAAAGGCCAAGCTAGCGAGAGGATACAAAATGAGAAAACCCATGTCAATGAGGGGGTTCTCTGCGAGTAGCCCCAAGTCTTTTCAAGAGTGATGTTTATGTAATGTAACATTTACTAACACATTTTATATTTGTACATATGAGTTCTTAGAAAGAAGTCTTAGCCGATAAAGCAGGGCTCGAGCCGATGGCTAGGTTGGATCTCTTGAGAGTTTTGGTTAGGAGGCTGAGAGACAAGTCTTATTGAGAAAGCTAAGTCTTAACCACTATAGTACCCTAGGAAATAGAGACTACTAAGATCAAGGGTTCAATAGGTCACTCACACAATCACAAACACTTACACAACTCACATATAGTAAATTGGGTGAGCAGTCAAGGCACTAATCGTAAATTCATTTTGGAAATAAATAATGGAGAGTGTCTCTCAAGGTCACTCGCAACTTTTCAAAATTAATTACCAAGTAAAGTTTGAAATATTCACAAAATTATACTTTTTGTCACTATGCCCAACATATTTTCTTTTAGACTTTGGTTGCACCTAATGTCGTCTGTCAAAGTGGACAACGACAAATAGAAAAATAGGAAAAAATGTACCACTCATATATTATCGCAAGGGAATATCCCTTTATGGTGAACACGCCACCTCAACCGTAATGTTTGGCTATAAATAAAGCACTCGAACAAAGTAAAAAATGACCATAACTTGAGAAATGTTACTCTGTACAAATTCACACGTAAAGTATTCTCTCCATGCTCTCTCCTTGGTACTTGAAGTTCTTGTCTCCTCAATATCTAAGAATCAAATCTCTCAAGTGATTCTATTCTTTTCGTTCCAATTGAAAAGTTTATATTTAATCACTTTCTTCCTCATATTGTAATAAAAGGATATCATTGTATTGGAAAAGTTAGTTTTTGATTTAGTTGCTACTATGAAGCTTTGAACACCTCGAAGACTGCTTCCATTGGAGGGGTTATGCCTTAACCTTTTAGATTATTAATAGATCCTAGTACCACGACCCTCATACATATGTAATCTTTGTTTATTTAAAAAGAAATCAACTTATTGTAGGGACACAAATTTTATTTTCTCGTGATCGGCCACGTGTGACCCTAACACGTGTGCCTATAAAGAATTATTAAATACAATCATTTGTAACGGATAATCAAGATCAAAGATAAGTCTAAGCCTTTATGGGTAGTTATTAGTGGGTCTTATGACTCTCTAAAGAAACCTTATAAATGTAAAACCACCCTATATTTTAGGCCAGCGTGGATATCAGGCACTTCAGGGGCACTGTCAATAATTGTTAGCCTAGTACCATCCCTTATTTGAGCCCCACACACTAAACTTCTAGCCAAACTGTGCTACCTATAATTTACTTTGGTTTCATTATCAATGAGCTATCACCAAAGATCTATCATTAAAATTCTCAATTATAATCTTATCATTAACCGATTCACATAACATTACACTTGTTATAATTTGAATGTTCACACATATACATATAACACTCTTATATACGTATATTCACAAAACATCTTGTACACACACACACACACACATACACACACACACACACACACACATATATATATATATATATATATATATATATATATATATATATATATATCACTTTCTATATACGTATAACTGTATTCCCAGAGCTGAGACCTCGCAGATACATTCCCTACCTTATGCTATCAGGCTCTAGGTACATCACGTACCATTCGTGGACCATCGGGTCAGAATCTCAACATTGAACCCTAATTATAAAAACAAAACTAGAAGTAGTCATAGATATAAATACATGTGTCATAACCATACCACATTGCCCCATTAGACTCGAAACTCACATACACTGGTCATTGGTGATACAAGTTATGGTACCACCAAGTAAATATGATATGATCTCAGTCCAGCAAGACCTTAAAGGTTCAACAATGGTGGAAATAAAATATAAAAGTAAAGAAGGATGTGAGACATTGAGAAAGAGTCTATAAAGTAAGTGGTTCAACCATCTGGCCTACTTTACTATTCAAGGGTGAGTGAGTTTCACTATGAAAATGGGCTCTAATGGCCTCGTGATACAATTCACTCAACTTTCTCTCTCTACTATGATTTCAACAGAGTATTGGCTATGGTTTTAAATATGTTATCCTTTACAATGTTGTAAAAGATAAGTATATATAGTGCCTGAGGTGTGTAGTATGTACTAGACAATAATGATCAGTCACCCGTCACTGTCACATGTAGATCATGATGATGAAATATTCCCTCATGTGTAGGGAGATCTGGTTATAATGGTTTTGTACACATGGTATCTATAACCCACACGCTTCCTTCCACATGTGCCCCAATCCATGCGTTATGCCAGTTATTCACTGACTGTTGTCCAGGTCATACTGAGGCTGAGTTTTTAAGTTGAGTCCTCTGGTGATACGATGACTATTAAGGTATATTCAATTGGCCCTCGTCTTCCAGGTGACGAACGAGGTCATGGGTACTTTATCTATAAGACCATTGATGTTGATATTGCTTATTATTTCTTGATACGAGCACGATATCTCTTTCGTTGGGATTGTACACCGAGGATGAGGCATTTAATGTAGGGCTCACAATCGAGCCATACATTTGACACTGGTCAACGATGACTGAGGGGGTCCAGTCTTGCGATGAGGCTATACTGGGTATATCAATCACCCCTAGCCCTTAGTCTTCAATGTGAATAAAAGGCTGAGGGATAAAGCATCTTTTGGCAGAGAAATTAATAAGACATCCTTTCAGGTGTTAGGTCTAAAATGTCAAAGGATGACTTTGGATTGGGACTTGGCAATTATCTTGTGGAATGGTGTGTTGCCCAAGAATGACGGCTGTAAATGTTCCATAGGGAGTTGTGACCTAATGATGACCACCTTGGAAGTTGTGTGAAATGATTAGATGTATTTAAATACATTTGAAATCCTCCATTTCTCTTTCCCATTTCATATTCTTCGCGTGTGAGCTCTTTCTCTTTCTAAAACTAGTCTATCTCTCCTCATATTCAGGCATTTTCAGGCGATATTTTAAATTTTCTTCTTCATTATGTTACTCCTTCCAGGTAATCTCTATCATCCACCATTTTAAAGCTTTCCCTCTTATTCTATTAATTTTTTCGTTTTCATATTTTTTAGCGAGCTTTATCTTTCCTGCAACCTTCATTAGTGGTTCTTGGGCTGCTATTATGTGGTTAGTTGGTGTTTTGGGGGGTTGATTAGTAGTTTATAGGCTTTTATGTTTTTTTCCATCCTTCTTTTACCTCTGATTAGCCACTGGTAAATATTCGATGAAGCTCTGGTGAAAGTTGTTCTTCATTATTCTTGGGTGTTCTTAATTTAAAATTATTCAGTTTCCCACTTTGATCTTTTGGTCAACAATAGTCAAACTTTAACTTGTTGTTCCTTTTTAGCCTTTAGTTACTTAATTTGAACCTCAACTTATTAGTTGTAAAATCCCTCTACGAGTTAGCAAAGAAATATCCCACACTTAGGGAGAGATACTTCCAGGACATTCGTAAGATAGAGAACAAGGTCGAGGTGAGATGTAAAGCCGGAGCTGACCCCACTCGTTCAATTTTCCCCATTCCATTAAATACCATCGTTCCTACCCCAACTGAGGTTATTGGGGATGAGATGCCTAAGTTATCCTCTACCCCTACTGATAGTATAGATTCATACGAAGAGGAAATGAGATTCTCCCCCTCCTATCTTTAGGAGTCTGAAGCAGCCAAGAGAGCCTCTCGAACTTCATTTTCCAATCAAGTCGAGTTGTCTAGTCAGGATAACTCTTTAGTTGAAATTATGTCTAATAATGCTGAGTCATCCAGCCAGGACAACTCTTCAATCCAAATCCTCTCGAAAAATGCTGAGACTACTGTTAACGTTACTATTCCTCCAGCTGTTATTCCTCTCACGTCCATGACTGCGAGAGAATTTTAAGAGAGGTTTCTAAATAAGGAACTGACTGTTGAGGCTCCTACCGATGGTGATGACTTCAAGGTTGAGGAACCAGTTAATTACTCATATGCTAATACCTTTAGAGACATTTTTATGGAATTAAGTCTGACATCGTCAAGCGCATCTTAGGCGAGGATGAGAGGGTGTTTGCGGGCCGAGAGGGTGAAGTCACTGTGTATGAGAAGATGTTTAAAATTAGCTTTTAACTCCCAATTCACCCCTTTGTAAGGGATATTCTTTCTAGTCTGGGGATTGCCCCTTCTCAATTGGCGCCCAATTCGTGGAAGATCTTACTCGGCTATATCTCCATTTGGATGAAAAATATGAGGATGACCTTTCGGTTGAGATTTTCAATGCTTGTTATAATATCTCGTCCTCAAGGACTCAACCCAACTACTTCCACTTAGGGATAGAAAACTTGATAAGAAAATCATTCACGTTGCCCAAACATCAAATCATCACCAGAAACTGAGATTCTTCTTCATTTCTGGGGACTGGGAATTTTTAGTAAAAGCCGAGATATCTAAGGACGAGCCAAGGGTCACCTATGCCTAGGCCAATCCCTCAATCTCAATAAAGTTAGATTCGAGCCTTAGTGTTGCTTATAGGGAGTGGGTTGGTTTTCTAAGGAGCCAAGGAAAGAATGGGTTTCTTCTTTTATTTGAAGATTTAATATCTTCTGACTATTTGGAGGAATCTGGTCTGGGGGTTGACCCCTAGATGAGTTATGTAAGTTACGAAACTTTTCTGTTCACAAGTTTTTTCTCATTTTTTATCTCTATGACTGGTGATTTTGTTCCTTCTTTGCACATCGTCCTCCTTATATTTTAGAGGAACTTTGAAAGATGACAGCCCCCAGCCTAAAAAATGCCTTACATAATAAAAGAGGCAAGAAACCCTTAAATAAGACTACCGCTGACAGGCCAAGAAATCTTTAGGTCAGCAAAAAATAGAACCGAACATTCCCTTAGACACTTATCAGAATTTTGAGATAAGGACGAGGGTGAATCCACCTCCCCAAACTGTTCCAGGTTTGTCTGGTCTGAGTTCATCTTCAGCGGACTCCTTTTAATATAGCCCGACTTAAGGAATGCCCTGATTTGGTTATCCCTTCAATGTCGAGGTCAATGAATGCCTTGTTCTCCATCACTTTTAAAGGGGAGTACGCATTTATGGGGAATATGCATCCCTTGAAGACTTATGATTTTGGTCTTTACTATCTAGCACAGGTATCGTCTTGTCTAATGAATCTCGTATCCTTGAATTTTTTCTTTGTTCTATTTTGATATTTAACTATTTTTGTTCTTCTGAAGTCTATGTGCGTCTTTATGTCTACCGTAAAATGGGTCACTGATAACTTCTAAAAAATTTAAGAGGGTGAAAAGGCCCTCCAGGACATGAATGACCTTAATAGGATGCTGAAAGGGCGCGGGGATAAGTTCAAGAGGACCCTTGATCAGCTGAACCTGGATCATATTGATTCTTTAAAGTCAAGATGTGTAACTTACGTATATTGTTGCAAAACATGAAACTGATCTTACCGCAGCAATCCGAAGGCTAAGGATGATACCCTCTCGGTCGAGGCCATACAAAAGATTAAGGATGAAGCCCTTTTAGTCGATAGTATAAATAGGATTCAGTATGAGGCTATCGAATATCGTAAGGAGTCTGATGAGTTTGGAGGCTTCGACATGAAGTACCTTGAAAGATGTATCAAGACGGCTTGCAAGTGGGTCATCACTATATTTTCTGAGGTCGTCTTGTCTATTCGCCCAGAATTGGAAGCCCCTGGCCAGGAGGATCCCTTTCTCATTTTAGCCTTGGACTATTTTGAATTCTTAGCCTCGGTGAGGGGGAGGAGGTTGTATTCTAGGTCCTAGTTGAATACAACATCAATACTACTGCTGCTACCGGGGATGCTCAGGTTGAGGAAGATGCTCGAGGGTTGGCCGCCAATATTGGGTCAACTTTGTATGGTGGTCATCTGTGACCAATACCCTTTATCTTGTAATTAATTTTTTGTTGTGAACAATTGATTTTTTGTAAATGTTTTGTACTAAACTGATTTTTGAATGAATGAATGGAGTATTGCCTTATATTTGCACTGTCATTATCTTTTACTTCGTTGAATGAATTATGATAGTTTTGTCAAATTTTCTTCTCATCTCATCTTGTATGTTTGAACTCTCCCTCGTCTTAATATGGAGAATAATATCCAAATCATTCATTTTTATAAACAATAGGTCACTAATTCCACTCTCGTCCCTAGACAAGGGGTTAACAAACCATAATTAAATGATTTTCAAGTTTGATCCACCAAATTAATGGTGTTTAATAGCAAGTTCCCCTTCATCATTTTGAGAGTTATAGGACGAGTGTCATCTCGTCATAGACTGTCATCTCGTCAAGAGAGTTTTGAATCTCATATCACTAAGTTAATGATGTTTAAAGGAACCATAATTAAATGATTTTCAAATTTGAGCCACCAAATTAATGGTGTTTATTAGCAAGTCCCCTTTTGTCGTTTTGAGAGTGCTAGGACGAGTGTCGTATTATCCTACACTGTCATATCGTCGAGAGAGTTTTGATTCTCATGTCACCAAATTAACGATGTTTAAATTTTCTTCGTGTTTTTCACCACCAAAGGTGATGTTATCACAATGTTCCCCCTCTCGGTGTTATTGAAAATCCATGGACGATATGAGCCCCGTCTGGATTCTTGTGTTGCTGAGAGTGAGTTAATGCTATTTTTCCATGTAAATGATGTTTCGTAGCATGGGATGACTCGAAACATACAATTTTATAAATTCATACAACAAAAATATGAGGGAACACTTGAAATTTCTTCATTCATCACTTTTTCAGTACCTCTCCTATACAATGGTAATGATAATATATAAAAAATACAAAATCAATGATAATATCTCTTTAAGTGATCAGTGTTCCAAGGGTTTAGGAATGGCTCTACCTCCAAATTTTCAAGCCGATAAGTACTAGGAATAGCTTATTCTGTAACTCTATAGGGATCGTGCCAATTTTCATGGAGCTTATTTGGCTTCTTCCAGACTTCTTTAAAATAAGATCTCCTATGGCTATTGACCTAACCTTAACCCTCTCGTTGTAGAATTTTGCAGTCCTCTACTGATAAGCAACTTACTTGACCTCTGTATCATTTATCCTTTGTTTAATAAGGTCCATGTCCAGCCTTCACTCCTCAACATTTGTTTCTGGGTTGTATGATTAAACTCTGTGACTTGGTAAGAGAATCTCGGTAGGTATGATTGCCTTAGAGCCGTAAGCAAGCATAAAAGGGGCCTCCCCATTTGGTGTTCTTTCTGTCATCCTGTATACCCACAAGACGACATGCACTTTATCACACCTCGCTCGATCCGACAGACGGGGTGGACAACCACCACCACCGAACTGTGTCGGGTGCGAACTAAATTAAATACAATTCTCAGCATGTGACAGATATGAGACAATAAAAATCAATCAACAAGATAAATGATAATCAATCCCAAATGATAATGACTAAAAATGCAATTAAAGAAATCCATCACATGCTAAAACTGCAAATAAATCAAATCTCTAATAATAAAATAATTAAAATCGGAATAATAAACCAACTGTAAATACTTCAACTGAAATACTCAAACAATTTTGGAACCTTATGGCCCAATAAAACCCAAATGAAGTCTCATAATGAAATATGACGAAAAGTAAAGTCTAAACTAAATAAAGAAGTAAATAAATAAACTCCAGCTACACCTCCAAATGATAATCTCCAAATAGTCCTATGCAGCTTCTCCAAAACTTATCCTGAAAAGGTTAGTCAACGCACGAGGTCAGAGCCTCGAGCATGAATACATACTACTCCCCTCAAATAGGATCCTTAAATTTAGGTAGTAGAATTATACATGATAAATATCACAATAGAATATTTTAAATTAAATGATAAATGATTAGGCACAATAATAATAAATCACTATCTATCCACAATGATTCTTATAAAAAATCCACACCAATATTATTTTTGAAAGCCCAACCATCGAAAATCGTTAATTGAATTAAATTAACCTCACATTATCTTCTTTCTCAAATTATTATCACTCTGGATTTTTCTTATATTAAGTTCTCACTTCAATAATTATTAGGTAAAGTGGTCCTCCCGCCACGGGTGTTACTCCCGCCAAAATATCGGTCCTCCTACCTCGAGTGATTTCTCCACCAAAACACATTCCCCTCGTCAAAATGCTGTCTGGCTCGGTCAAACTGTCGGCGCTCACTCATTGATAAGGTTTCACACACGATACGCTATAAAAAGTCAATTAGCCCGGCTAAACTATCGGCCCTCGCTCATTATGTCGCCAATATATTTTAATACCCATTTATTATCTGAGGTTTTAATTCTCAATTTCTCATTTATATAATCATAATTTTCCCCACCCGTATCATCGGTGTGAGATCGTCAAAATACCCTTAGTCCCATACCTAAAGGTCCCCAATAAAAAATACGTCCTATCATATTAAGTAGGATGAATAACGATTATTTATCTTCTCCTAGTCTCCTGCCTAGGTTAACGTATCGACGGAATAAACATAAAAATCAACCCCGCCCCGGACTAACCCTTTTGTGACGAATCTACACCAACGAGTCCCATAGCTAGAAAGTGTAAATCTTAACTAATGCATACCCACTGGTCCCATACCTAGCAAGTATCCTATAAAATAAGTGAGAGCATACCAACCCACATATCCCGTCGTCCCCGTGATGGCAAAAATAATATAACAACATTACACAATTGAAGCGTAACAATATAACAATATGCAATTTATTCCAAGGGATCACAATAAAATTTATAATTAATTAAATTAATATCATCGTCATCATTTTCAACACAATTACTTTCATTTAGGACCTTAAGATTAAACCACATGAGAATATATTTGAATCCCCTAATAATAATCATTTTTATCACACTACTTAATTTTATGCGCGTGTACCCGTCCCGATTTCAATAAAAATAACCCCCCCATAAACTCTACATACGATCCTACACCCATAATAACCAAAACCCACTACTCTCTCATACGCACCCAAGGGTTTTAAATCTTATTCCATATTAATTTTTTTTATCAAAACAGTACCAAATTTAATTATCACTTTTTCTAATTAATGCTAATTTATTTTAAGAAAAACATATCATTAAGGGTTTAGGCGACACTTAAAATGCATATTACTAAAGGAAGAGAATAGAGTATTCATGCTTGAGTAAAAAATAATTAAGAATTTTGATCTTGAAGATGTATTCCTCTCAAAAAGTTAAAAAAGATCCATTCTTGATGCATCTTGAGAAAACCCAGCTAATCTTAACAAATCTTGAGTTGAAAGTTATGTAGAATGGGGATATGGTTTAGAGGTTGAAGAAGATGTAAAAGATGAGAGGTTTCTTCTCTATAGTTAGTTGAAAATACGTTTTAAAATTCCTAGCCCCGAGTTGGTTTTATACCAAAACAAATAAGAGTTTGAGTGAAAAAGGATTCTTAAAAGAAATAATTGTTCAGCTCACGCTCATCGGCTCGGTTCGGTGGCGAAAAACTACAAATCAATTCCAATTTCTAATTCCCAAATTAACTCCGATTTTACTTTTGATCAAAATCCTACTCTTTATTATTAAAACTTAGCATTTTTAATTACTAACAATTAATAAATTCCTAAATTTTATTTTTCTTGAATTCCCAAATTAATAAAATTACTTAATTCAAATTACGGGGTGCTAAATACTTCCCCACTAAGAAAGGAATTTCGTCCTCGAAATTAGAAGAAGCTTAAACGTCAAAGGTAAATTCGCGCAACCAAAAAAAGGATCATATATTTCTACCCATACAATGCAACTATTGGGTGCCCATACACCCAATCCCACACGCACATAACCCACGATCCAAAAAACAATATAGATATCCAATTATATGTATACGCACAACTATTTAAAATAACAGCGTACCACGCTTTATCACCAATCACTACTCGATTCTCTCGTCCAAAATTCAACACAATCCTTAAGACCTCAAATCAAATAACATCACCAAATTGATACTTACAATACCTCACATCAGTTCTCGTGATTTCCAAAGCAAATCTCGTCTACAAAATAAATTATACGGATCCTCACATCAAGATTACTATATCTAACCTCAACGCCTAAAATGTACTTAACACATACTCCCCATATCCAAGAAACAAAACTAACATGTATGCTAGACCCAATATCTTACGGAGTACGAATAAAAAAGGATATCAAAGATTAGTAAAGCGGAATCTAAATGTACTCACAACCTACGAGACCTAAGACCATGCTCTGATACCATATGTCACACCCTTATCATCGGTGTGAGATCCTCAAAATACCCTTAGTCCCATACCTAAATGTCCTTAATAAAAAAATACATCCTATCCTCTTATTTAGGATGAATAAGGATTATTTATCTTCTCTTAGTCTCCTGCCTAGGCTAACGTATCGACAGAAGAAACATAAAAATCAGCCCCACCCCGGACTAGCCCATCCATGATGAATCTACACCAACTAGTCCCATACCTAGAAAGTGAAAATCCAACTAAGGCCTACCCACTAGTACCATACCTAGCAAGTATACTATAAAATAGGTGAGAGCATACCAACCCACAAATCCCGTCATCCCCGCATTGGAAAAAATAATATAACAACATTACACAATTCAAGTGGAACAATAAAACAATATGGAAATTTATTCCAAGGGATCACAATTTAATTTATAATTAATTAAACTAATATTATCGTCATCATTTTCAACACAATTACTTTCATCTAGCAACTTTAGATAAAGCCAAATACGAATATATTTTCCCTAATAATAATCACTTTTATCATACTACTTAATTTTATGCGTGTCTACACATCCCGATTTCAATAAAATACCCCCTCCCCCATAAATTCTACATGCGATCCTACATCCATAATAACCAAAACCCAATACTCTCTCCTACGCACCCAGGGGTTTCAAATCTTATTCCATATTAAATTGTTTTTTTCAAAATAGTACAAAATTTAAGTATCACTTTTTCTAATTAAATTGCTAATTTATTTTAAGAAAAACATATCATTAAGGGTTTAGGCGACACTTAAAATGCATAATACTAAAGGAAGAAAATCGAATATCCATGCTTGAGTAAAAATAGATTAAGAATTTTGATCTTGAAGATGTATTACTCTAAAAAATTTGACAAAGCTCCGTTCTTGACGTGTCTTAAGAAAACCCAACAATCTTGACAAATCTTGAGTTGAAAGTTAAGTAGAATGTGGCTAGGGTTTAGAGGTTGAAGAAAATGTAAAATATGATAGGTTTCTGCTATATAGTTAAATTAAAATACGTTTAAAAGACCTAGCCCCGAGTTGGTTTTATAACAAAACAAATAAGAGTTTGAGCTAAAAAGGATTCTTAAAAGAAATAACTATTCGTCTAAAACAGATGACCGGACCGGTACGGTCTCATGCTCATCGATTCGATTCGGTGGCGAAAAACTATAAATCAATTCCAATTTCTAATTCCCAAATTAACTCCGATTTTACTTTTGATTAAAATCCTACTCTTTATTATTAAGACTCAGCATTTTTAATTACTAACAATTAATAAATTCCTAAATTTTATTTTACTTGAATTCCTAAATTAATAAAATTACTTAATTCAAATTACGGGGTGTTACACACTTCTTCGGTCCAAAGACCCTTGGCATCTTCTAATTTCTTCTTCATACAGTCTAATCTATTTCTTTTAATCACCTCAGTCTGTCCATTTCCCTGAGGTCGACCTGGAGCTAAATAAAACTATTTAATGTCGACCCTCTTACAGTAAGCCTCTAGGGATCAGTTCTTTAACTTTTTACTATTGTTGAAGATTAGGGTGTTGGGCAGGCCATACATGCAGATGATATTCCTCCAAATAAATTTGAAGGTCTTCATCTGGACGATGGTGATCATGGCCTCTGCATCAACCCATTAAGAGAAATAGTTGATCGACACAATAACGTATCTGTAATCGCCCGTTGCTCTGGGAAAGGGTCCCACCAAATCTATCCCCATACTACAAACGGCCAGGGTAAGTGATAGATTACAATGGTTGATGAGGTTGATGAGGGATGCAGGCAAACCTCTGACATTTGTTGCACCTTTTCACATAATTGGCTGCATCTTTGGCTAAGGTCGGTCGCCAATACCCTTAGTTGACTATCCTCTTTGCTAAGGACCTCCCTTCTATATGGCTTAAATAAGAGAATCATGCACATCTTTCAGTATATACTCTACCTCTATTGGATGAACACATCGCAATAAAGGGAGGAGGAATCCTTTCTTGTACAAGATGTCTCCTATGATTGAGAACTTTTTTGCCTTGTATCTTAACTTCTTCCTCTTAACTCTTAACTCTGGAAGCTAGCCATCTCAGATATATCGAATAAGGGGATCCATCCATGAGGCCCTTAGGTTCAGTTTTAGGCAGAATTCCACCATATTATCCTTTTCTTTAATGTCTATCCGATATAGGATCTCTATTGGCATCGATCTTCTGATCTTAGTTCTTATTATAAATGCCAATCTTGTTAAGATATCGACTCAGCTATTGTCTAAATGAGGGATCCTCTTGATTTTGACCTCCTTAAAGTTCTTCATAATTTCTTTTACCCTTGCTAGGTACTTGTCCATTCTATCATCATTGGCCTTATATACCCCTAATATCTGATTTACTACTAGCCTGAAGTCACTATGAACCAACAGATTGCCAACATTTAATGCTTTGGCGAGGGAGAGTTCTGTCAGAAGAGCTTTATACCCTGACTCATCGTTAGACACCTTAAAATTGAACCTCAAAGTGTATTAATTATTGATTCCATCCAGAGCTGTAACTATTAAGCTAGCTCCACTCCTTGACTCATATGAAGATTCGTCTACAAACAGGCTCCAAACTGTACCTTCTTTTGAGAAAATTCCTTCATCTAGGGCTCCATACTTGAACAAAAATTTGTCTTCTTTATTCTTGGCCAAAATAGTTATGGCAACACTCGTCGTAACCTCAGTCGGGCTTGCACTTAGTTTCTCTAGATCATTGATTGGATCTAGAAACTTTTCACGATTACCCTCGTCCCAGGTGAACTCGACCACAAAGTCGGCCAAAGCTTTTCCTTTGATGGTGATTCTTGAATGATAGATAATGTAAAATTCTCCCATCTCTATCAACCAGGCCATCAAAGTACCCAATTTCTCGAGTTAATGAATGACCTGTATAAGCCATTGTGTGATCTTGGAAGTAGGGATTCCTTTTTATTGATGCATGAATAAAAGCATTAGCCAGCTTTGCCATCTTCGCATATCTCTGCTCAACCCCTTTAAGGGCTTGCTATTAAAATAAGCTGGCTTCTACACCCCATTACCGTCTCATACAATGGTTGCACTAATGGCTAACTCAAACATAGCTAGGTATATATATATAATTTTTCTCCCCGAACAGGCTGGGATAATAGAAGCGGGTAGCCGAGGCAAGCCTTCAACTCTTGGAAGGCTTTTACAAACTCTTAATTCCATTCAAAGTCTTTCCTCAATACTTTGAATAAGGGAAAACATTTGTTTATAGCCCTTGATAAGAACCTATTTAACGCAACAACTCATCCAGTCAGCCTGTGAATGTCTTTTATGGTTTTTAAAGTCTTCATCTCTAACAATGCTTTAATTTTTTTATAGTTAGCCTCTATCCCCCGTCAATTGATAATGAATCCCAAGAATTTACATGTTCCTACCCCGAACACACACATTACAGGGTTGAGCTTCATCTGGTACTTCTCCATGGTGCCGAAAGTGCACTCAAGGTTGGCAACATGTGTCTCGGCCTTGAGGCTTTTAGTCAACATGTCATATATATATATACCTCCATGGTTTTTCCTATCTTCTCATAAAACATATTTTTCACCAATCTCTGATAAGTAGCCCTAACATTTTGAGTACGAAGGGCATAACTTGGTAACAATCTATGATGAATGAAGTTTTCTCTACATCAGTTAGGTCCGTAAAGATCTGGTTGTAGACTAATTAGGCATCCATACAACTCATTAATTCGTGCTCAGCCATAACATCTACCATCTGATTGATCCGGGGGAGAGGAAAGTTGTCTTTAGAACATACCTTATTCAAATCGGTGAAGTTAACACACACCCTCCACTTTTCATTAGTCTTAGGAACAAAAATTATATTAGCCAGCCATTCTGGGCAGACGTCATATGTGATGAATTCTTCCTTCTCTAGATTCTTCACTTCACCTATGATGACTTCATATTCTCCCTGGAGTAGATCCATCTCCTCTATCTAACTAGATTTACTGCCTCATCCACATTCAACTTGTGCCAGCGAATTCTTAGATTGATTCCTGGCATATTTTGAGCTTGATCAATTCTTCCTTAATTTTATTGTTTAGGACTTTACTGATTTGGATGGTTTATTTTGGCTCGTCCTAAATGAGGATGATTCATTCTACCTCCTCCGTGACCTCACCCTTCTTCAGTTTCATCTCATCCCGATGTTCAAGAGTATCGATGTTGTAAGTTGTGGCGGCTCTCTTATGAGCTTCTCTTTCCTTAGCTAAGTTGATGCAACACTCTCGACCTCTACTTAGTCACCCTGAATTTCCTCTACCCTATAGGGAGTACAAAATTTTATCATTTGGTGAATGTCAAAGGGAACTACCTCAAATTCCTTGAGGGCTACCCATCCCATTATGATGTTGTATACTGAGTAAACATTCTCGTCCATCATAAATAAATTTTATCTTTCTTATGAGACATCTCGGCCAGACCTCTCCCATACAGACATCCATTTCATAAATCCCCGGGGGGTGGACATTTTCACCACTAAAGTCGATCTAAGGTTGATGATATGGGACAAGTATTTTCTTTCTAAGTCCCAAGCCTTTAAACCAGTCCCATAACATTACATCAGTCGAACTCCCACCATCGACTAATATCATTGGAACATCATAGGCACGAACTCTAGTAGTGATCACTAGTGGATCGTCCCGAGGGTCTAAGATCCCCTTGAAGTCCAACCTTGAGAACCTTATCACCAGGGTGTTCATGTCAACTTTCTTCCCCTTACCTGACTTTGAATCAACTGCAACCGAGTTTATAATTTCCCCATTTGGAATAGTCTTTGCTTCTGCAACATGGGCCTTATGATCAGTTACATATTTGCCACCTCCAGCTAAATCACCACATATCTTTTTTACCCCCAAAGAGATAGTATGCAGTCGACCCTTGGGGCCAACTTTATTTGGGGGGAGGTCAGGGTCGGCCTCATCATCATCATCATCGTTATTTATTGGAAATATTGTTTACACTTATCATCCCGTCTCTTCTGAGTGTCATCCATGTCACCTCGGCTACTGCCCTTTATGACATATTTCCTCAGCTTTGCTTGATTCAACATCTTTTCAATTTCGTCTTTAAGTTCAAAAATTTGTCAGTTGTGTGACCATGATCTTGGTAGAAATCCCACCATTTTCTTTTATCCCTCTTATGAGTAGGGTCCCTCTACTTTTCTGGCCATCTCAAGGATCAATCATTTTTTATTTCATTCAGGATCATCTCTGGAGTGGTTGAACCACCTTATACTCTTGACTCACTTGAGTCTGTATTGTATAAGTTTTCATCTAGTTTGGAAATAGTGATAAAATTGTGTCATTTCCTTGAAACCAAAGAACCCCAGAGATTGGTTTTCATTTTATTCCTCTTGCTTTATTGATCAAGGTCTATTTACCAACACTCACACACATTAGAATTGCATTCATACATTTCATATTGCATATAATTGGGTATGCATATGTTGAGTGTGTTTAAATCCCTCAAATTTATTTTTAATATTTTTTGGGAATTTTATTATCTTTTAATATAAGGTTTTTCTTAATTAAAATGTGGTTTTAAAAGTATTGGGGTCAATCTGCTATTATGGATTGTTGGTTTATTGGCGAAAAGTTCACTTGGGTAGAATTCAAAAGCGCTAGAGACTATAAGGGGTGATGTGTAATTACTTTTAATACACGTTTGATTTCCAATCAAATGCCTACAACTATGAGGCTGATATCGACCCATTTTGTGTTTTCTCTGTGAGACGATTGTTATGCGTTGTTTCAGCCCTTGAATTGGTTTTTATCAATGATCTGTATGCGTTCTTAGTCTATCCTGGTGAAACCCTTGATGGGAGGGAAACCGAGTGTTCGTGTAGGGACACTATCATTGATTTCGTCTTCCGCTCGACATACAAAAGAACCTAAGCTACAGCTACACTTGACAAGCAAGTAGAGCGGTAAGTCGGATATCGAGAATTCACAGGGAGTTATTGAATTTTAGATGTTAATTGTTTAATTACTTCAAGAATAAAAGTGTAAAAGATGATAGGTGGTTATGGTGACAAAAGAAAAGAATAAGTTAATGCTAAATTAAAGGAAAACGAGGATCGGGATTGCATTCTACCAAACGGATCGAAACAACTACTAACTAGAGTTAAGGCTCGAAAGCAATCTAATCGAGCATTTACAATTAAGCATAAACATCACGCAAGAAGGAATTTAACCCAAAGTTGCGAGATAAAACATTTAACTGAAAAATGGTCGCACGCGGATTAAACTCGGATTGTCGCTATAAACTCTAACGCTGCGTGACAAAGAAAGATAAACGCTTAGCAATCCAACTTTGATACGCGCGGTTTCAATTAAACGCGATTTTGCACTAAACCTAGTTTTCGGAGCTCGGGGCCCGAAAATGGCGGAAATGAAATCCCGACCCTATTTATCTAAGGGTGCATGGTGAGTTAAACTAAATTATGCTAATTAAACTAAGAAAGCAAGAATTAAAGCAAGTAAACTAGTTAGAAAGCATTGAAACTAAATTACAAGGCAAGGGAAGAAGAAGAAGAACAAGCTATATTAATGGAGAGGAAGTGAATAGTTCAATCTTACAAACCACATGGGTTGTCAATCCAAGAAGAAGAGAGAAATGAACTCTCCAAAACCAAACCCTAACTACCACTCTCTAAATCAGAATATGTCTCTAAGTATCTAAGTATATCTCTATGTTACAACAAAAACCAACTTATATAGTAAGTTGGAATAAAAGAAAGAAAATATCTGCAGGGATCGATCCCTGGTGTCGATCGATCGAAAGTGGAAAAGGTGGCAAAAATAATAATGCTCGATCGATCGACCCCCAGGCTCGATCGATCGATCAAGCAGGGGCAGCCTGCAATTCCCCCTGCATTGGCATACAATCCAACGTCGCTCAAATCGCCGTAACTTTGTCGTTATGCATCGGAATCGCGCACCGTTCATGGCCACGCGAAGCTAGCGAGGAGAGCTACAACTTCCGTGTAGATGTCGGGCCAGGTACCCAAGCTATCAAAAGACTAAAATGCCCTTGCGCGTGTGATAGTGTACTGAAATCGAGCGAAACGCATCCGAAGTTCACACTAAGCATCTAAACACCTACAAAAGCTCAATTAACCCCTGAAAAACATGTTAACATAGAAATCCGAGGGTATCTGGTTAACGAGCATAAATATAGGGAATAAGATACCCGAGGGGGCTAATAACGCGTATGTTAATGGGTGAAATACGCAATATTTTCGCCGAATCACACCCCCTAACTTACACATTGCTAGTCCCTAGCAATGAAATAGGATGCAACAAGAAGAACTAGTAAACCAACACAGGAGAGAGTACAAAAGTATGGTATAAAAGCAATAAAAAGATAAGGCCACTTTCGCGGGCGATTCGATTGCATTTAGCGTATGCAATAAGCCGTTAAACCCCTAGGTTACCCTAGTGGATGAGTGTCGTCTCGTGAGGGTTTTCAGTGATGGAACCCACAAATATCATAAAGTTTCCTCAAAATGTGCCCAATCAAGTATGACAAACTCATCAGTGCGAACAAGATTTCAACATGTTATTAGCATAGCAAACGAATTCGCATGAGAAATCCGTAGTTATTAACATTATAGAATGCACATCATAGAATTGAAACTTTACAATGTGGGAGGGGAGTGAGCACATGCAAAGTGTGATTTGGTAAAAACTTAAATAAACCGGATAAACATAAAGGCATGCATATATTCAATCCTCACGGGCATTACGCTCAACAAATGAATTCACTATGAAAAGGGAGGTAATACACGGGACATGCGGGCATAAAGAGTAAATGTAAATGGAAACTAGGCCGCACACATGTCACAGAAGAAGAACGCTATATATAAACTGAAAAACTGTAATCTCAATGAAAGGATACTGCACACTAAAAGAGGCGAAATGCATTTTCACAGATTATCACAACTATTATGACTTTTGAATTTCATCAACCTAAGATCACATAGGACTTGTAATAGGGTTGTAATGTATGGCTAGGTTAAGGTACGAAATGAAAGGGATGTATATACGGATTCAAAGTGTTTGGGGATGAATCTCGAAATAATGTAAAAAGTGGGCAATATCAAAAGTCGGACAAAGATGTCCAAACGAGCATAGATATAACAATCGAGAGAGTAATCAAAGCTTATTGAAACACTACAAACAATATTTACAACGTTCTCTTTCTTTTTCTTTTCTTCGTTTTTCTCACTTTTTCTTTTGTTTTCTTTGCTTTTTGCTTTCTCTTTTTCTTTTGTTTTCTTTGCTTTTTGCTTTCTCTTTTTCTTTCTTTTTCACTACTTTCTTTTTCTGACACTTCTTACTCTTTTCATACTCAAATTGCAACCACACAACAATAATAACATTCAATTCCAAGCAACAATCCAAACAAGGGTATGTAAGGTAATATATATGGTATAAAACTCCAATTTGGAGTTGATTATGGGATTTTGGGTAGTGAAAATAAAGGCTAGTATTTAGGCTCAAGTGGGTTGACTAGGGAACATATAAAAGGTGAGGTCAAGGTCATATGGGTGATATACCAAAGAGGGCCTATGATCATTTCACAAAGTATACACAATTCTCGAGTCAAAACAACATATGAAAATCATGCTCAAGTAACACATTTCAAGTATGAACTCAATTAATGAACGGTCAATGAAAGAAGAAAGAGATTACTACGAATTTAACGTTTTCAAAGAGGAAAGAATAGTGTATACACTCACAAATGAAGATAAGTCTCTAATCTCACTCGGTGTAAGTATATACAATGCAGCAAAAGCATACCGAGTTATAAAAATCTTAAACCAAATCAATGTAACAAGAATGGTGCATGTGTTCACAGATAAAGTTTAATTCATGAAGTTATTCATAATATCAATGATTTAGGGACTAAAATCTAATAACTTCTAAAATCGAGAACATGCATAGTTGAATTGTCTATTTGATCGGGCAATTATTAAAATTTATCATCGGAAACAGGGCAAAATGCCCAATAAAGGAGAAAAAAGAAAGAAAATATTTTTGAAATTTTTCAAATTTTTAACAAAAACATGCTTTGTAACTAAATTGTAATCCAATCCAAGGACTAAACAGCAAAATGGATAAAATATCCTACACCCCCTAACTTAAATGTTCCATTGTCCCCAATGCGTCCATTAAAGAACACAACACAAAGCTAGGAAAAGAATGATATTACCCACACGTGGAGCGATCTCCATAAGTACAAGTCCAAATGAAGCTGCAAAACAAGTTAGTACAAAGCATATGAAGAATATGTACCGATGTATTAAGTTAAGAGAATCTATGTCACAAGTCACAATAATATAGAGGGGCTGAAATGCAAATACTAGATAAATTGATGGTGAACTTTTTGATTTTATAAAATGGAAGGTCACACACATCAAAATCCAATAAACAACCACAAACTACATTTTCATTTCTCATTTCATAAGTTCAATACAAAATTACTTAATACATTACAACTTCTGAAATAAAAGAAATACAAATACAAATAAAAATAAAAATAAAAAGTACAATATACTATCCGATCCCAGAATACAAACATGAAACCCAGCATAGCAACAGCCTAGTGACCAGAACCACTAGGATCGGAGGGGTCCTGAAAATGAGGAGGCACTGGTGAGTCGGAATCACTGCGCTGCAGATAAAGATCTCTCATCATCTGCTGCATCATCCGGTAATCCTGTCTGCTCTGTGCCCTGGCCTGCCTCTGCAAAGCCCACTCGTGCCGCTGCTCGGCCTGAAACTGCTCCTGCTGAGCCTGCTGCTAATCCAGGTGGGACTCCCAAGTCGCCCACCTGAGCTGGGTCTCCTCCCAGCGCTGGTCCTGCACGGCCTGGTATGCCGCAAAGCGGGCATCATCCTCTGTGTGTGGCGCGTGAGAACCCTTACCCGTCTCCATCTCTCTAATCTCATCCTCCTCGTCGTCATCAGGCAAGTCAGCCATCTCTTCCCTCGGTCTCTTCCCATCCGGTTGCCCCCACTCGCGCTTCAGCATTTTTGCGATGTTGTCTTTAGAGAGAAACCCGAGTGGCACATGCTTACGGTCTGCGTCCATCTCCGGGAAACCTTGAGAAATACATATCTTCGTGATAAGGGAAGGAAAAGGAAGGGAAAATCTCCAGGTAACCTCCTTCGCAGTAGCGCACATCATATCTAGAAAAATAGCGGGCAAACTGATACTGCCCAATCCATTCAGCATAGTATAGATCAATGCAGCATGTTTGTGACGAACCTCAGACCGGTTGTTCGTCACCATGAAGGAATGGACATTGATGTAGTGTAGTAGTTTAGGCAAGTCCTCCATCGCAGCCGAGCGGAAAGCACCCCTCTTCCACGGCTCGCCCGGTGCAAGGGCCTCTATCAATGTCCCGCGCCCGAAAATACTCCCATCGAGAAAACTGACTGGATCCGCAGGGAGAGGAACATCCATGAAATCCACCATGTCTGAAACACTAAGTGGAATCCTCACCCCACGAACCATGGCCTCATATGTAGTCGGCCCATCTCTGCTCTTCACCTCTACTAACATCGCGTAGAAAATCCGTACCAACTCCTCGTTGACGCGCCCATTAGTAGAAAGAAAGGGCTCCCACCCCTGACGGCGCAACAGTACCCGCGCCTCTCTCGGTAAGTGATCAAGAACCCATGCAAAATGATGACCAAGCGGTCGCTCGGAAGTGTAGAAATGTGCACGGAACCAATCTCGCTCCTGTTCTGAGCGGAACCCATCGACGCCCCCGGCGGGCACACACCTAGTAGAAGAATATTTTTTTGGTGCCATTTCAAACCTACAAAACACAAATTACACAATACAAAGCAAGTGTAAGCACAACTTATGGTTAGTAGTGTAAAAGTTGAAATGGTGGTGCAAATGCACAAAACCGAGGTGAAAATGTGCAACATTGCGATGAAAAATGTCGAAATGCGACAAGGCATGAAAATCACCCAAGTGTGCGTCAAAATAAGGATTGAAATCTGTTTTAGGCATTTTGACGAACACTTGGCGTGCGCAATGTGCGTCAAGGTCGAAAATACCGAGTTTGAACCAACAAAACCACCCCACTCATGAACAACCAACAATGCAGCAATTAAAACATGTTCATGAGTGGATTTATAACAAGAATCATGCAAAATTTCAGTTGGAACAAAAAGAAATCAGGGGAATCACCAACATTCAATCAATGTGTCATACTAGGGTTTTAATATGTAATTTATGACACAATTCTACCAAAAACTACAAATTCATGTAAAACTAGTTAAGAATATACCTTGGATGTGTAGCAATTGGAAGAAAATGGAGGAAAGTGGTGAGGGGAGAAATTAGGGCACAAACGGTTTTGAGAGAGGAGAGAAAAGAAATAAGAGAAATGGGGAAAAATAAGGCAGACCTCGGCTTATCCTGGTCGATCGATCGATCGACCCCCAGACTCGATCGATCGATCGGGCAGGGCCAGGCCTACTGCATCCAATTTTTTAAAGAGGGGGAAATTGCAATTTTGGGAAAATAGGGGGGTCTAAAAGTAAAATAACTATATATATATATATATATATACATAAAAATATGAAATAAAAATAGAAAAATAAAAATAAAAATAAAATAAAAATAAATACACATAGGACTAAATATACACACCAAAAAGGCCTAAGCTAAAGAAAATAAAATAAAATAAAAAATAAAAATATGTACAATGAGCAACGCACACGCATATTCGTGACAACAAATGAAAAATAAAAAAAAATAAAAATAAAAACAAATGCAAATGCGTGAGGATGCGTGTGTGAAAAACAAAGGAAAAAAATGTTTTTGTGATTTTTGATTGTTTTCTTAACAAATGTGTGCCGGGGCGCATATCTCCGCAAATTCAAGTCCGTTGAACCTACAAAAGAGTTAGAACCAAGCATACAAAAAGAAAGAAAAAGAGATTAGCTAATTACACTAGGCTAAAACCAAGAAAAACAAAAATAAAGAAGTTAGTATATACAACCTACACTTTGGATGTACAATTAACTATATACCAAAAGTTGAAATTTTTGAGGGTCCATCCAAAACACGAATTGACTTTGGAGGATCAACGGTGGACCCTCCCGAGCATGCATGCCTCCCGGAAAATAGGAATTTCGTTTGAACAACGGAAGGCATGTGGGCGGTGAAAGAAATGAACCATCGTCAATTTGAAATTCTAGGCGGACGATGGGGGATTTGGATAACAAGGGGGAAAAGTACACTTGCGGTCCAAGAAAAATCGATTCATCTCCCAAAGATTTTTCAAAGGGAATGGGATATGGTGCACACGTCGGGATAACATCCATCGAAAACAAGTTCGGTAAAGAGTCCTCGTCGGCAAAAAGTGTAGAAATTTTAAAAGTTTCTACCGACTCATAGGAATCAACCGGTGATACTAATGGTTCGATCACGGAAAACGAATATGGTGATGAAACAAATTCAATCTCAATCGACTCATCGTCGGAAGGAGATTGAATTTCGAGGGAGAGAGATTCACACTCGATGAGAAATTCTTTGAAAAATTGAGGTGAAACACAAGTTTCCACCTCCTCGTTGTTTTGTGCATAAGAATTCATCTCATCGCAAAGTGAACCAAGTCTCATTCCAGCATCATTTAAGCCTTCCAAACCTTGGGAATAAAGAAGAAAAGTCTCTTACAAAGTAGGCTTCCTCGGCTCAAGAGCCTCGGACTCCTCATTTGGTTGAAACTCGTCTTCGAAAGTAATGAAATGAAGATCGTCATTGGATTCGAATAATGAATCCAACTCAAGCTCCCAATAACGATTTTCATTCCGATAAATGTTTTCAAGTCTTTCATTTTCAAGAAAATCTTGAAAATGGAAAACTTGAAAACTATCCCCAAAGTATGAATCATTAGAATAACCGTAATAACTATAAAAGAAAGACATGGTTACCTCGTTGTTGAAAGATGGAGAATCCAAGAAAGAAAGTGAGCAACCGCGAATGAAAGTTTCTTAGCGCTCGAAGTATGCAAATCCTGCAAGAAAGGTTAAAAGAAAGAATACAAATAGGAAAGGAAAAATACTACGAAATAATAAAACAATTACTATCTAAAACACACTCCCCGGCTACGGCGCCAATTTGATGGGAGGGAAACCGAGTGTTCGTGTAGGGACACTATCGTTGATTTCGGCTTCCGCTCGACATACAAAAGAACCTAAGCTACAGCTACACTTGACAAGCAAGTAGAGCGGTAAGTCGGGTATCGAGAATCCACAGGGAGTTATTGAATTTTAGATGTTAATTGTTTAATTACTTCAAGAATAAAAGTGTAAAAGATGATAGGTGGTTATGGTGACAAAAGAAAATAATAAGTTAATGCTAAATTAAAGGAAAGCGAGGATCGGGATTGCATTCTACCAAACGGATCGAAACAACTACTAACTAGAGTTAAGGCTCGAAAGCAATCTAATCGAGCATTTACAATTAAGCATAAACATCACGCAAGAAGGAATTTAACCCAAAGTTGCGAGATATAACATTTAACTGAAAAATGGTCGCACGCGGATTAAACTTGGATTGTCGCTATAAACTCTAACGTTACGTGACAAAGAAAGATAAACGCTTAGCAATCCAACTTTGATACGCGCGGTTTCAATTAAACGCGATTTTGCACTAAACCTAGTTTTCGGAGCTCGGGGCCCGAAAATGGCGAAAATGAAATCCCGACCCTATTTATCTAAGGGTGCATGGTGAGTTAAACTAAATTATGCTAATTAAACTAAGAAAGCAAGAATTAAAGCAAGTAAACTAGTTAGAAAGCATTGAAACTAAATTACAAGGCAAGGGAAGAAGAAGAAGAACAAGCTATATTAATGGAGAGGAAGTGAATAGTTCAATCTTACAAACCACATGGGTTGTCAATCCAAGAAGAAGAGAGAAATGAACTCTCCAAAACCAAACCCTAACTACCACTCTATAAATCAGAATATGTCTCTAAGTATCTAAGTATATCTCTATGTTACAACAAAAACCAACTTATATAGTAAGTTGGAATAAAAGAAAGAAAATATCTGCAGGGGAAAAATAGGGGATCGATCGATCGACCCCTGGTGTCGATCGATCGAAAGTGGAAAAGGTGGCAAAAATAATAATGCTCGATCGATCGACCCCCCAGGCTCGATCGATCGATCAAGCAGGGGCAGCCTGCAATTCCCCCTGCATTGGCATACAATCCAACGTCGCTCAAATCGCCGTAACTTTGTCGTTATGCATCGGAATCGCGCACTGTTCATGGCCACGCGAAGCTAGCGAGGAGATCTACAACTTCCGTGTAGATGTCGGGCCAGGTACCCAAGCTGTAAAAAGACTAAAATGCCCTTGCGCGTGCGATAGTGTACGGAAATTGAGCGAAACGCATCCGAAGTTCACACTAAGCATCTAAACACCTACAAAAGCTCAATTAACCCCTGCAAAACATGTTAACATAGAAATCCGAGGGTTGTCTGGTTAACGAGCATAAATATAGGGAATAAGATACCCGAGGGGGCTAATAACGCGTATGTTAACGGGTGAAATACGCAATATTTCCGCCGAATCAACCCTCTTAAAGCAATCAGAAGCGTTTTAACCACCGCTTTGTTTAAAACCCTTGGATCAAAGTCAATACTCCTAGACCAAATCGTAGCCATTGATTTTGAACTGATTTCTTGAATCTTCTCAGCCTCCTATAAAAGGAACCCTACCCTCAGCCAAATGAGACATTTGCCACTTCGTTTCATTCGAGTGAGAGAAGAGAGAAGAGAGAAGAGAGAGAAGAGAGAAGAAAGAGAGAGAGAAACCAGAGTTAGGAAACCCTAACCCTAAATCGTCCAAAACTATTTTCAAACCATAACCTCTTTCAAAACCAGTATCAACCAAACATAACCTTGAGTGTTTGAGAGTTTTTTAGTGATTGGTTTGTTAGTTTTGTTGCTGTAACCTCTTTGTTCTCAGATCTCGTTATCAACTTAAACATCTAATTAGATTTGTGTTTCTACTTTTATAGAAATCGTAGATCTAAGTTGTTGCATGCTATATTACACATAGATCTGCACATATAGTTTCTCATCTTGAGAAAACTTTTGTTGATTTGGTTATGTAAATGTTTTTAATTTCAAAATCAACAAAATCATTTTCTGTTTCTAGTTCTTTTGAAACAAGACCTTTGACCTAGTTAAGAATCGCACTTGGTGGTTTTCAATGTCAAAAATTTTATCAAAACCCTGAGATTGATTAAGATCTTGAAACGTCTTCCGAGCAAGATAATCGTGGATTCTCGGATTATAATAAAGGTCGAATAAGGTTTAAGTTTTCTAAGAAGAGAGAGATAGAAAATCATAGTGTATAGATCTTTTATGTAATTTGATAGGATTGTTTGTACAAATAAGTGTGTGTGTGTGTGTGTGTGTGTGTGTGTGTGCATGCATGTGTTTGAAAGAACCTTCACAAACACTATCACCCTACCACACTAAAAGTGTTGGTAATAAAATCTCAAGAATAAGAGTCGACGAAAAGAACTTGAAAAAATTGGAAGTTAGCAAACTGGAGAACAACATCAACAAACAGAACGGCAGAGAAGTTATAAGGACACCAATGGGTACATTCCTAAACTTGTATAGGTCTGATTTGTGTGCATGTGTGTTATATAGTTTGTAACTGTGATAATTTATTTTAGTGGTATTTTTGGTTTACTCCGTAGAGGGAGTCGTGGATGTTTCCTCAGTTGGGTGAGGTTTTACCACGTTAAAAATCCTTGTTCTTAATCTTTCTACATCTCCTCCTATAATTCTTATAGTTGTGCTGAGTTTAAGTTTTTAAACTGATTTATTAAACTTGTTAACAAATCTTGAATAGATCTCGTACATATTTTGTTAAACACATCTTGTGGTGAATTTGATTTGATTTTAAGAAAAGAGTTTCTTCAAAAAATAGTTTGGAGTTACTTAAATAGTTTAATTTTATATTAAAGGGCTTTAGTAACAATATTTCAGTGGTTATCAATGGAGTATAATCTGTCAACTTGACGTCCGCCAAAATTTTCCTTCCACCCTTTTCTTTGGATTTCTAAGACTTGCTCCCACTTGCTCCCTTTTCATATTCTCCTTTGGCCGACATGGCCTCCTCCGCATTCATGACTCTCCCGACCATATCCAGTAGTTCTTCCATGGTCTTTGGAGGAACCTTAACCAGTTTCCATAGGAACTTACCCTTCTACAATCCTCTCATAAGTGCAGTCATCGTAATAGTTTCATCATAGTCTTTCACCTCCAATTTTTCTTTATTTAAGCGGGTTATGTGGTCTCTAAGAGACTCATTTTTTCCTTGTTTGACATACAACAGCTGGGTGGTCTTCTTCCTCGACTTAACTCCAAAACAAAAGTTATGGATGAACCTCTCGACTAGTTGCTTGAAATTTTTGATAGAGTTCTTTAGAAGACAGGTATACCACACATGCGCAACACCAGTAAGAGTGATGGAGAAGGTCCGATGCCTCCTCTCGTCAGAGACTGAGAAGATATCCACAACCAATTGGTACATTTGCACATGGTGGATAGGGTTGGTGCTTCCATCATATTTTGGGGTGACCACCGATGACTTGAACTTAGCCGGGGTTGGGTAGCTTACTATTCTTGCTACGTACGATGACCCTTCCATGTATCCCCTCTATAGAGGGTCTCGACTCTTCAAGATATCACCAATTTTATTTCCAAGCCACTATACGGAACTGTTCCATGGTTTTTTGATTGTATATGCAATATCTCCCTCAACCACAGAAGCATTGTCTCTAGCCGCTTACCTGTCATCTAGACATTGCACTAGCTCTCTACCTACCATCCTTTAATGACTATAAACCTCTCTTTGCCCCTTGTCTTGGCCACATGGAGGTCTATGTCCGTCACATCTGCCATTTCTTCTATAATTGACTATACTATGAGACTTACAGAGTCAGTCTAAAAAATCACCCACCTGACTGAGTTTATAAAATGCAGACCCTCTATTGATCCTGTCAAGTGCTGAGGCACAAGGTTGGCCTTCTTGACTTGGCCTAGTGCTATTTTCCCTACTAAGGTTACCAATATTCTCTATCACCAGAGATCTCATAAGGTTACCAATATTCTCTATCGTTCTCATTATCACATTGGTCGTTTTGAGACCCTCGGACTTGCCTCCGCAGGTGTAATCGCCTAGGGTCGGCTACATCCTGATGTCTCTCTGATGTTTCACTACTACTTTTTGTGGGGTCAAGGGTGGTATCCATGTCTCTAGATTTTTGCCCTCTTTGGCGATCGAAGTTATCATCTACACTTCTGCGCTAGTGGTCCTAGTCAATATGTTTTGGCTAAACGTAACTAATTCCTCATGCATGTCCTACTAGATGGCCTTTAGCTATCATAGTGTCGTCACAACCTTATCCATCACTGATTGAGGCGGCACCTGGCTAGAATAGGGGATAATGCCTGGTGGAAATTCTGAAGCCATTGATTATGGTGAACGGAAAGAACATGAGGTACACTGGAACATCTGAGTGAACTGGAAGAAAGCTTGGGAAGCTCCATACAGAGATCTTTTAATGGTGATTCAAGCCCATCCAAACGTGGGGTAAGATCACCACAAATGAATCTGGTGAGGTACAAGATGGAAATGAAAGGAAGAAGATGATAATCTCACTTCCCACAGATGATGCCAACTGATGATACCAGTTATGGTACCACCAAGTAAATATGGTATGACCTCAGTCCAGCAGGACCTTAAATGTGGAACAATGGTGGAAATCATATATAAAAGTAAATAAGGGGGTGAGGCAATGGAGAAAAAGACTATAAAGTGAGAGGTTCAACCATCTGGGCTACTCCATTATGCAAATGTGAGTGAGTTTCACTATGATAATGGGCCGTAATGGCCTTGTGATACAATTCACTCAACTTTCTCTCTCTAATGTGATTTTAATAGAGTATTGGATAGGGTTTTCAATATTAAATCCTTAACAATGTTGTAGAAGACAAGTATATATAGTGCATAGTGGGTGTAGTAAGTAATATCCAATAATGAGCAGCCATCTATCACTATCACATGTAGATCATGATGATGAAATATTCCCTCACGTATGAGGAAGATCTGGTTATAACAGTTTTGTTCACGTGGGATCTGTAACTCACACGCTCCCTTCCATGCATGCCCTAATTCATGCATTGTGCCAACTATCCACTGCCGACTGTCCGAGTCAAGCTGAGGCCGAGTTGTCGAGTCGAGTCCTCTGGTGATACGATGACTGTTGTGATGTCTTCAATTGTCCCTCATCCTCCAGGTGTCGGACGAGGCCGAGGGTACTTGAGCCATAAGACCACTTATGTTGATATTGTTGATTATTTTCTTAGATGAGGATGAGATCTCTTACATTTGTCTTGTGCATCAAAGACGAGGCACTTATTGTAGGGCTCAAAGCCGAGCCATAACTTCGGCACTGGACGGCCATAACCGAGGGGGTCCAGTCCTAGGATAAGGCTATACTTGGTATATAAGTTATGCAATAGTCCTATGACCTAGGGAATCGACCCAACAACTAATGGTCACACCAGGGTAAGTATCCCACTATGCACAACCTCTATCAATCATGGATATATATATACACACACTAGCGTATGCCCGTGCCTGAAGGCACGCCGAAAATTTTCAAAGTACGCAATTGAAAAACGGCAAAAAATTTCAATGTACGTAATTGCAAAACGAAAAAAATTTCATTCCCCGACAAAACAAAGTGTAATTTTAAAAAATTTGGCTGTACTTTGCTTTATTTATAGGACTATCGTGCAAAATGGTTACGTTCGTGATTGGTTAAAAAAACATTGTGTTCGGCCGCTTTTACTTAGATAGTGTTCGTGATTGGTAAAAACATACTGTTTCATATCGAAGAAAAATTTCCAAACTACATAATCACAAATCAACAAAAAATTTCAAAGTATCAATTGTGGTAAAATCAATAATGTTAAATTATAATATAAATCATGGTCAACTTTTTCGAAGGCACGCATAATTTTATAAACTATCGCGTAGTGTCTAATAAAACTTTGCTCAAGTTCAATTCATAATACAAATATATTATAAAAATTGGGCAAAGTTTCCTTTGTTTATACGACTATCCACCCTATTTGGACAAAACAAAATTCCACCACCACAACAACAACAACAAGAACAACAAGAACAACAACAACAAGAACAACAACAACAACAACAACAACAACAACAACAATAATAATAATAATAATAATAATAATAATAATAATAATAATAATAATAATAATAATAATAATATCATGTATCACAATAGACAATTCAATGTACATCCAACATGGAAAACATGATCTTTTTTATTTAACACTAATACATCCCAAATAAAGTGGCACAACATGATAAACGATACAAAATCTTTTTTTATTCTCGAATAAAGACATGACTTGATTATAAAGCAATACAACCTGAGTCTCAAATAAAGTCATGACTCGATTATAAAGCAATACAACCCGAGTAAAAGCAACATGACAATTTTTTTTCATCCAAGTTTTTATTTAATAAAAATATAAATATATTTTTTTGTTCTTTTTTCGGTCCATGTTTTTATTATTAAAACATGAAACAATACAACATCTTTTTTTATTCTCAAATAAATACATGACTCGATTATAAAACAATACAACTCGAGTCTCAAATAAATACATGACTCAATTATAAAGCAATACAACCCAAGTAAAAGCTACACGACACAAAAAATTATTTTTTTTCTTTTTTCATCCAAGTTTTTATCAAGAAAAAATATAAATATATTTTTTTGTTCTTTTTTTTGGCCAAGCTTTTATTATTAAATATATTTTTTGCACCACAAAGATGCAAGTTCCATTTATCTTTTTTTATAGTTAACTTTGGAAGAGTATTGTGGAACCTCCCATTTTTCAAACTGAATTAAAGTAGAACTCATAATTTCAACGCACTCATAATTTCATTATAGTTGATAATGAAATTTATGGCAAATAATTTTTTTATCCAACCACAAATCTCTCCATTATTGTCACCGAACATCCATGTCCATTCATTTTAAAAGCCCAACTACAAATAAAAATAACTAACAAAAGCTGAGGGACCAAGTCATTACCAAAGCACCCAAAATAAAAATAAAAATTTCAAAATGCATACATACCAGACCAAGAACCACTTGGCACCCGTCTAATTTGTAAATCAGAATCTATCTGCGTAGTTTTTTTTACAGTACCAATCTTTGACAGGGTCGATCGTTGTCTTTATCGCTCTCTCTTGTGTGAACAAACTGACAACTCACACAATACATAAGAAAATAAAACATAAGAGAACAAACTAAATTAAACATAAACAACAACACTATATATGCACCTACATACAACACATAAAACATAAGAAAACAGAGGAGATAAGACACGGAAGAAAACCCAAAAATTGAGTCCTCACCAACCCTTCAAATAGTTTTGAAAAGGAAAAAAGAAAAAGATCTGAATCCACCTCCTTACCAGGTGTTCACCTAGATTTCAACAATCGTTGACGGTGGCGTTGATGTCTATTATCCAGCTCGTTGATAAACAACAAAAGTGATGAAAACAAACAATAGTTGATAAACAACAATCGTTGATGTCTATTATCCAGATCTAATCATTTTTGTTTTGAAATCGATGGCGACGACAACAATCGTTGGCGGCGGCAGCGGCAAGCGTTGAGGATGGCGGCAGCCCACTAAGTTCCGATTTGCAGTCCCTTGAATGTGTGTCTTTGTGTGTGAGCTCAAAAGCATGTCCCCAAAACCTGTAGAAAAAACCAAAATTTGTCAGTTTATTCTCTCTTATAGTGGCGTGTTAAAGTTAAAAAAAATCAAGCGT
This sequence comes from Sambucus nigra, assembly GCA_949130495.1. NCBI lineage: Eukaryota > Viridiplantae > Streptophyta > Magnoliopsida > Dipsacales > Adoxaceae > Sambucus > Sambucus nigra. The sequence continues at coordinate 435,847,347 of OX422223.1, read as the reverse complement.
TGCTACATCATTGTATGTATCCAAGCGTTGATAAATATTGATTAATGAAGGATTTCTTAATTAAGGATTAATCAGGCGTGTTGCAGTTCAAAACAAATCTAACGATTGATTAAGCGTTGATAACCAAAAACCCATCTTGATAATGATTGAATAACGAAGGATCCAAGAGTTGATGCATCAGTGTATGTGGGAGTAAAAATAACCCAAAGAATTAAATTAAAGAGATCCCATAAACAAATCCCACATCTGGACAGACCAAGGTTTATAATCGGGTTATATTCTCACAATACAATCCCACATTTGTTTGTGGGAAAAACAAAAAAAAACAATACTGGACAGAACAAAACCCACATCTGGATATTCAGAACTGGAGGTGTCGTACACGTCCTCAACACGTCCTAATAGTACACGTCCTCACCGTACACGTCCTCAACACCACCACCAATACCACACCACCGGAGGCGCCGCATCTCCCAGTTCCTTTAAAGTATTCTCCATCAAAACCCAAATCTGTATATTCATAACCAAAATCTATCAAATCCATACCAAAAAATAAAAAATCTAAAATATATATACCACAAATCCATACTTGTGTAAACTATTAGAATTAGAAAATGATTGAAGCCACAAAATCTATCAAATCCATACCTGTGTAAACGATTGAAGCCATACCTATGTAATCTCAACCACACCTCTTTAAAATGGAGATGAAGCTACCATACATGTTGAAAATAGAGGGTGAGGTGAGAGGGTGAGGTGAGAGAAATAGAAAATACCTGAAAATGGAGCCACCGTACCAATGGTTTATACTAACAATCGTTTGAGAGAAATAGAGAATATCTAATAAATGGAGGGTTCTGGTGAGAGGGTGATTCTCCGTGTTTGAGAGAAAAATGGGGTGAAAAATAAGAGAGGCTTAGGTTTGGAGAGTGTGGGTAAGGGTGAGAATGGTGGAAGACTATTCTATCCTCATTTTTGAATTTTGAAGGAAAGGGGGAAAAATTAGAGTGAGTTAAAAGAGGGGGAAATCAAAATTGTCAAGTGTAAAATAGGAAGTGCAGGAAAAACTCATTAAGATGACATCATAGTTTCAACTTGTGACATACATAATATATATATATATATATATATATATATATATATACTATCTCTTAGTAAATATACGTATACAGCTAGCTAAATGTGCATAAATCACCCGTAGAACTATCCCCCAATTCTTGAGTCTATCCCCGACTCCCAAATATTCAAGTATTCACTTATTTATTATGATTCATAAATATCATAATTTTGGGCACTAAGCTATTCTACTCCAGTCCGTAGCCTAAATTTTTTCAAAATCCCAACCTAATTTCATAAATTATATCCCGAGTGTTATTCAGCCTAATAAACATGTATTCCCGTACCCAAGTTTTAATCCTGTCTAACCCTAGGTAGGTTATAGTCTCTCCTACGGATTCCCAAGACCCTAAATCACCTATAAAACTTCATAAACAAAGATGAACCCTCAATGGCACGTGAAACCACAACAAATTAAAAGTGGGGCAACCCTGCCCAGCGAACTCGTTTGTTAAGGTTGCCCAAATCGGTTCGACAGGCAAACCAGTTCGCCACCTTCCCAATGAACTAGTTCGGTTCCCCTAACCAGTGAGCTAAATTTTTTTGACAGGTTTCTGCTTCCTCCCATTAACCTTATCCATAACCAACATCATTCAAACCCAGAATAATATCTTTCTATCAATCCTAAACGTAATAGTACTCCTTTCTACATATAGATTTGAAAGAGTGCGCGTGCGTTCAAATAAAGAAATTATTTAATTAAACTTAGTTTTTCCCAATTAAATCCTAAACATGCATCTAGGTGTGATTGAAGAAGATGAAATCATGCAAGAACATTCAAACACACACATGTGAGGAAAAATCCCCCAAAGGGGCAAAACCTTTTATTTTCAATATAATTTTGTAAGATACGGTTACACAGATTACAATGAAAATACAGTGACACATAAATACCGGTGGGCGTCGATTCTATAGTCTTCGACTGGAACTTTCCCTTTCCAGGAGGGTAGCAATGAAGAAGAAGGACGACTTCTCCATATGGGTTGAACAAACACAAGGTTGTGTTCTTCGGTTGTAAACGGATTCACAAAGGTTTGGCAAAGTTGTGTGAATCAAAACATGAGCCTTAGGCCTCATAAATATGAAGACTAGATGTATTTGGACTCTCAAAATCGTCTCTCAAAGTCTTGTAAAATAACTCCCCCGAAGTTGGCTTTTATAGGAAACCAAGAAGAGTTTTAATTTTTTGAAAATCTGCCAGCGTACAGGTACCTCAAACCGGTTCAGGTGTACCGCAAATCGGTTCGCTCCCTGAACCGGTTTCGCCTTCGGTTCGCAAAAAATCGCAGGAACTTGGGGCTGAAACACTTAGCATTTTTCCAAGTCTTTTTCTTGGAATTTTCTCCATTTTCAAAGGGCCATAACTTTTTCACCATAGCTCGGATTGAGGTGCCATTTCTTCTAGTATATTCATTGCGGTGAGCTCTTCAACTTTTCAGTTGATTGGACCTCAGGATGATGTCTATAAAATTACCAAAATGCCCTTGAACTTCCCTATAGTGCATTCTTTCACTATTTTGACTTCTCTTGCCTACCACTTGCATAAAGTCCCTAAAATCATGGAACGTGAAGTCGTTGAGGCAGATGTGGGACATATTTGTAACACCCCATGATTTTGGGACTAAGAAATTAAATTTTCAGGAGAAATAAAATTTATTTAAATTGGAGAATTTTAAATTTGGAAATTGAAGTCCAAAAATTGAGGATGTTTTAAAGTATGTCGGATGATGATTCTGAGTGCGCCATTGATTTCAAATGGTTCGAGATAGTTTAAATGACTGTCATTGGGTTTAATTTCAGTTCTGAAATATTTTTTAAGTCAGTTTGACTCGAATTGGAGTAAACGAGTCATTTAAAGTGTGTATTAACATCTAAAACTGGGATTTATGTTTTAAAGGTTTAAGAGGCTTACGGATCAAGCCAATCTCATTTAAGAGAAAGAGAGAAATAGAAAAGAAGAGAGAAAGAAGAAGAAAGGAAGAGAGAAAGGAGAAAAAGCATGGAGATTTCGGCCCAAACGCGAACCCGGGGATGATTCAACCTCTACAAATTTGAGACAAGTGTTTAATCTTGCTAAATATTTCATTTGTGTATTTTATTTCATAATTTGTGGATAAAAGAATTGGATTTTGGGTTAAATGGCAAAACCTAAATATTTGGGTAAAAATCTTGTATTTGAGGTTATAGAAATTGTTAGGAAGTTATATGATAAATTTTTAGGCTAGAAATATGTTTGGTATGAAGATTGATTGTTGGGTAATGATAATTGGGAGTTTTGGGAATTTAGGGTTTATAGAAAAATTTCTCCATTTCGTGGCTTGCTGCACAAGACGAATCGATTCGCCCCTAGCAAATCGATTCGCTATGTTGCATAAGCATCAAGTTTTTAGGGCCGAATCGATTCTCCCCTAGCGAATCGATTCGGTATGTAGCAGACTTACAGGTCTAGTTGGGCCGAATCGATTCGGAGGGGCAAAATCGATTCACAGCTAGGACCAAATCGATTCGGAGGGGCCGAATCGATTCGAAAACTGGCAATTTTGGAAAAAAATTCTTAGGAAGAATTTTATTCCTATTCTATTGGGTTTCTCGATTTGGGAACATCCTTATATGAGGTTAGAAGCATGTTTTGAAGATTTATTGGGAACTTTTCGTATGATGAGATCGCAGGAATGTATTTGGTTATTTTGGGGACAAATATACACATGTATTGGAGAGAGTCATATCGATATAGTAGGGAATCTCATTGAGAACGATAGTTATATTTAGGGGTCATAAGTGAGCTTACCTACGACGTACGATTTAAGACTCTTTGAGAGAGAGTGGTGAGGGTACAACTCAAAATCGTAGGCCGAGGTTTGTGCCGAATCCTTATAGTGGTAGGATTCTATTTAGGTTAAGATTTGTGACCAATGAGAGCGAGTGGTCATGTATCCTTAGTAATGATAAACTCAAGGAATAAATCATAAACGTGTTAACGTTAAGGGTTAATTATGAAGCATTGAACCGTAATCTAAAGTGAAGGTAATTTAACTTGTTGTCGACCAATAGTTATGGGTATACTTATCGTCGGAACAGTCTATATATATATAGGCACGTGATTTACTGTGGGTATCCCAAAATATGATGAGATCATATAAAAAATGTATTTTCTAGCTTGAGGCTTACAGATTATTGATCGTGTGAGTAACAATTGGGATTCCAATACTTGAAAGGATTATGAAATGAATTGAGGATTTAGATTATTGTTTGAAGACTATTAGTTATGTGCATACATATAGTCGGGATTAGTACTAAATACCGATGTGCTCTTGGATATAGATGAGATGTGTAGTGATTGTTACCTACACTAAACTTTGGGTGATAACCTTAATTATGGAGATATATCTATGTTGGAAGATTATTTATATCATAGGAGAAATGGATGAATGTGCCTCAAGTGAAGGATCGTATTCATATATCGAGGTACGTTAATGTGTTTGGGACGACGACTAGTATATTGAGGATTATTTATACTTATGGTCGAGTTTATAAATCTTATACATATGAACGAGAGATAGTGTGTATATATATATATGGATATGTGAATATATATCTGTAGAGATATGAATATAAGTGTATACTCATGTTGTGAATATCTAAACTATATGTGATGGTTTAATTATATGATGGGATCATGTAGATGTATATATATTGTGTATGTGAATGATATATATACTTGTATTGTGAAGCATACCCCGCACATGCTATCATTGGGAAGTTGCGCGATGAGGGTGATCACCCTGGCTCGAGGAGCAGAGTGTGGATATTCCCTAGGTCATAGTCATCCATTGTGTTATTATGTGATACACATTTTTTTGGGAAGAGACGTGGTGGGTATGTTTCGCCTCATTACCGGTTAGGAACTATGACCGCTTCTCGGACATCGTGTGTGTGTGTTGGCTGCGAAGTGGGTGATATTTAGTCCCACCGGTGGTCCCCAGGATGGAATATGAGTGATGCCCTGGAAGATGATAGCATGGTGCAGTATATTGGCATTCTATAGCCGGTTATATTTTGTGGATGGAAATTGTACATTATATGTGTTATATACACGTGGCTATGAGAATGAATGGTTGTATATATATATATATATATTATATCCTATAGGTGAAAAGGATATGAAATCTCCATAGGGTACATCTTGGGTGATTATGGTGTACTAGATTATTGGGTGTTGATGTATTGCACTTCAGGAAAATTTCGGTTACATCAACCCAAGAATTTAGTGGGAAATTTGAGGGTGTTCCTAGATAGTGATCTATGTTATAGTAGTAGTATGATTTTGTGTGTGACATAATGGATTCCTACTATCGACATTGTCAAGGAGTAGTGTATCGGGGGGGTTCCTTGTTTGGATTTCACTTTGCGAGACGCCCCACGCACGAAACGCAGTGCCATGTTGAGATTAGAGAGAAGTTTTGTCCTTTGTACTTGTATGTAGTTGTAGTAGTAGTATTTATATGGGTGACATAACGGATCCTTACGATCAACATTGGCAAGGAGTAGTGCATCGGGGGGTTCCTTGTTTAGATTTCGCTTTGCGAGATGCCCCACGCATGAAATGCAGTGCAATGTTGAGAGTAGAGAGAAGTTTTGTCCTTATTAAATTGTGCATGCTATTTAGAGAATAAACTCTAAATTTAAATTTTAATGTTAATATGTGAAGAAATAAAATGGATAACTGATAAGTTATAAATCGGAATCAATAAAGCCTAGTATGTCATATATGTGCGTATATTTTTAAATGTCATTAGAATGGAAAGAATCCTTGGGGTATGTTAGAATGGCAGGTCATGTGAGAATAGGTCGTGCGTATGGTAAGGTAGGTTGTCCTTATGGGTGGGGCAACTTAGTTAAGATTCCAGGACGCGAATAGGTGCGCGCTTTTAGATGAGAGGTGAGTTAGGGGTTTCACTAGAGTGCGACTCCACTTTAATTATGAAATAGTGCATTTATATTTATTATGCACGGTTAACAAACTTGCTAGACATTTTTACACCTTGGGCTCTGACCCGTTTATATTTCTCTTTTGATATATATATGTATGTATATATTACTACAGGTGTCCTACCATATGGATGCCAGATGCTTTTCTATCCAGAGTCTTGGGAGCCGTAACCGGTGTGGACTGTTGCGGGATTTAGATTGTGGTCGCTTCATATCTCTTTGTAAATCTAGATAGGACTCCTGTTGTATATCGGGTTTATACCCAAGAGTCATTTGCAGTTGTTTATATTTTTATTTTGGTTATTGTATTGTCTGTGACCCGACAGCTTATTCGGGTATATTTCCTTGTATATACTCATTTCATATTATTCTAGAACTTCATTTATCATGGTTCTTGGGTGCATTTTACCCTTTATTAGTAGCTCTTTAGTGTTGGTTTGTTGTTCGTGGTATGTTTTATTAAATTTTGGCATCTCGCTAATTTGATTTCGGGTAGTTAGCCTTATATGTTATTGTATAGTTTGTTAGTGCTGAGACTGGGCCATCTGATATTCCGATTTAAGGTAGTATAGGGATGGCCACCCGTTATTATTTTAAGCGGGTTGTCACAACATGATGGAGATGATGAATGCTGGATTCCAGGAATTTGGATAGAGGCCGTTGGGTGAGATCGTGTAGAGACGTGCCAAATGTAGCGGCGTACGACATACATAAATGTAACATGTTTGACATGAGAAAAATGTCCTTACAAATCTCCCCTATGTCTATGACGAAACATAGATAAAAATATCCGAATTATCAAATAACAAATTGCCTATACAAATCTACCCTCCCATGAATCGAAAACTGGAAAGGTACAAATGAATAAGTCTTCATCGTTTGATCTTCAAATCTTCAAAACTTTTCTCATCAGGGTGTGCAATTCAGAGATCATCAATGTATTACCTACACACATGAGATAAAGCAAATACCAAGTGACATATCGAGTTTGAAATGAGATAAACATAGATACCAATATATGACGAAAGCATAAGTCAAATCTTAAAAACTCCCCCAAGATATGATAATTCTTTCTCCTACTTTTTATAATGTCCCCAAATAGACAAATATGAGAAGAAACAATAAATGAAAATGGAGAATGTCACAAGGAAAGAAACTTCTATTTATGAATTTTTCAAAATTTTTCTACATACAAGATACAAACAAAGAAATCACACCATGAACGAACACAAAATAGCCAAGTCGGTGATAGCGTAAATGTAGTGGTGTGAATAAATTCGATAGGAAAATCAATGCATACAAACATGACATATGTGCACGATGAATATCGGATACTCCTAACAAATGAACTCAAAATCTTCCTTAGGTGTAAAAAATGGTAATATGAGATATTGACTCAATCAAATTAACAAATCAAAGCTCAAAGTTATTTCCACACCAATAACGTCCAAAACGATTTCATACTTTTTTAGGACTTTCAAGGAAGTGAAAACTCGTTTTAAATTCTCCAACCAAACTCCCTCATATTTATATTTTGAATAGAGGTAATCTAAATTCTCAAACTTTGGAGAATTGTTGGTGAAACCTAATGGCCCATATTTGACATGAATTTCTTTTTATTGCCTTTAAATTTTTTCGGGCTCTTTTAACTTCTTTGGACCCCGGATAATAAAATTCCTCAATTTTTTAGGTCCTTTTTTAACGGTGGCTTAGTATTCGCAAAGTCTAAATAAACCTTTTGCAACCCTTCCCCATTTTCAAATAAACACACAGTATCACCAAAACGGTTATAACATGCATTCCAATCTTATTAAGTTTTATCGCATATTGTACGCTATATAGACAGAATTGAGATGGAAGCACTCAAGACAATATGTGATAGATAAGTACAATAATCAAATATAGCCGTGCATGTGTGCAATAAAGGAGATATGAGTCAAACATGTAGAAAGATATCACTAATCACATCTCAGAGACTCCAAACAATGTAAAGCAGATGGATGCAATGATGTAGCGTCTCAAATCTCTATCAAACAGTCACATGGATAAATGAAATGAGATTGTGACTCGGCTATCTTAGATGCTCATCCATAAACGGTGCAAATAAAAATCTTTTTGTATTTGTCAAAATTTTATCAAAATAAAATATTTTTGAGCTTTTCTAAAATTTTTCTAAAAGAAAATATTTTTGGATTTTTTCAAAAAAAAATATGAAAGGCAAAAAGAAATAAAAAAATATACTAATGATACATATTAGCAATAGGCAAAAGATACATCATGAGAATCACCCTATGCTAGCAAATATGTTAAGACCTCAATCGGGAAGAACGGTGGAGTTTTCCAAAGATGGTGACATCTTTTGAACCAACTCCACTAGATCATGTGTAGTCTTGATAAAAAACTTCACTTGCTCGCGAATGTGTGAAAAATCTCTATCATTATTTGCAATCAAGGTATCATGAGTGGGTTCATGTGCATGAATGTGTGAAGTGGCATGATATGGCACAAAACCCAACTTAGAATAAAACTCCTTAAGATGTCCTTGCTTCTTGTAGTGGGAGAAAACATAAACTGGTCTAGGAATTAATTTATCAAGAATTTTGGGATGAGCTTTCCTAGACGGACACCCACGAGAATCACTCACCAAAGTAGAAAAAGGTTCGGGCGCATTAGAAGTAGTGAATGCACAGACATGACATTTCCAACGTTCTACTCATTATTCAAACCGGGATAGGGAACCATATTATCAACTTCCTCAGATGCGTTCTCTAATGAGACTTGTACCTACCGTGCTTATTTGAGATCATCCTCGAGATGGGATACATGAAAAATGTTGCTAATGCCGTTTAATACAAGATTAAACTGTATAAGAAACTCCGAGATGTTTGTTGAAGAAACCCTTTTCTTTTGAAAATAAAAATTATAAACAATAAGATGTGTTTACAAAAACTTATGTATGAGAGTAATAAAGACTTTGTAATCAGTTTTTTAAAACTAAGACGGGTTCAAAAATTCAGCATACTTATAGAATGAGATGAGTAGATGAAGATAATCAGAACACACAGTTTTTAACGTGGTAAAACCTCTCCCAATAAAGGAAACATCCACGGTGACTTCTAAGTCACAAAAGTAAAAATCCACTAACAACAAATAATAGTTACAAACAATACAACATACATGCACACAAATAAACCTATTCTAAGTTTAGCAATATACCCCACTTGGTGTCCTTCTAACTTCTCATAGATCTGATTGTTGATGATGTTTTTCCAGTTTGATAACTTCCTTTGCTTTAGCTTCCTTATGTCGACTCAATGATCTTTGATCTTATTCTCAACACTTACAGTGTAGTAGTGTGTTAAGTGTTTGTGAAGTGATTCCTATCAACATGCATGAACTCACACACACTTAGTTTTACAGACAGTCCTAGAAAATTACATATAAGGACTATATGTTGTGATTTTCTTTTCTTTCTTTCTCACAGAACTTGAAACCTTTTTTACCTTTAAATATATCCCAGATTCCACGGATATCTTGCTTCTAAATTGGTCAAGATCTTAATCAATCTTGGTTTTAAAAATATTTTTGAGATTGAAAATCTCCAAGTGTGAATCCAACTAGGTCAAGGTTAAGTTTCGTAAGAATAGAAACCATAAAACATTTTCAAAACTAAATCAGTAAAGATTTTCTTAAATCAAGAAAGAAATATGCAGATCTAGTGAAATGTAACATGCAGACTGTAGATCTATAGATTCTATGAAAAAGAAATACAGATCTTCACACGAATGTTTAAGTTGTTAACAAGATCATAGACAAAGAGGTTACAGCTTCAATATGAACAAACCACTCTCTCTCTCAAACACTCAAGGTTGTGTTTGGGGTTATGAATATACGAAGGTTTGATTCAGAGTTTGAAGTGTTTAGGGTTAGGGTTTGGCTAACACGATTTCTTTCTCTCTCTTCTCTTCTCTCTTTTCTTTTCTCTCTGCTCTCTCACTTCTCTCTTCTCTCTATTTTTTTCTCTCAGAAATGACGAATGCCCAAAAGTCTTGAAAGTCTGAGAAGTGGGGGGGTTTATATAGGGGTGGAGGAAGATTCTGGAGAGTTGAGGGGAAACAAGGGCTGAGATTAAGTCATCGTAAGATTGACTTGATCTAAGGATTATAAAACAGCGGTGGTTAAGTCCAAAGTGATTGGTTCAAACGATGGCACACGGATAGGTTTAAAACACATGCAGACCATCGATAAGCTTTGATCCAACGATCATCAATCCACCAGCGAACCCTCTCACATAACAAACACAAATAGATAAACCAGGAGGATGACAAGTGTTATCATATGAGTGGCTCACAAACGCGCGTCCAAAGTATTTACAAGCAGCCCCCTGAAGTCTCTAGCGCATTTATATTCTACCCAAACAAACATTTCAATGAAAAATGAAGTTTTTAAAATAGTAAATTTACCCCAAAAAATATATAAACACATTTTATTAATGAAAACATTTATTTAAAAAATGTTTAAAAAATGTTTAAAAATGTTTAAAAATTCCCAAAAAACTATTAAAGCACCATTTTAAGGGGAATTAATCACACAATCAATTTTAAGCAATATGTACACATGTATGCACTTCTAATGTGTGTAGTGTGATTCAATTTATACCTTCTTGGATCATTGAAGAGGATTAGAGAGATTAAATCTGAGGTTCTTTGGATTCTAGGTTGGACAACCAATTTTGTCACTATTTCCAAACTAGTCGAACACTTATACAGTATAGACTTAAGCAAGTCAAATGTATAAGGTGCTTCAATACACATGTCGTCAGACTAGACACCGTGTTGGTCAAGTCATATTTTTTCCTATTTAGCTTATCACTCTCTTCCTTCAATTCACCAATTCGAAGACCTAGGATCCTATTTGACCTTTTTGTTTCCATGGTCTCGATAAACAGCTTTTTAAAAGCTTTTTGGATCACACTATCATCACTCTTCTCATACCCACTATCGATTAGGGTAGCGGGCATGGAAAATTTCTTGCCCTCTCTCCTAAGCCTAGTAGGACACTCAAATTTCTTGTGCCCTGTACCATCACACTCAAAACATCTTATCTTCTCAAGGTTTTCCTTTCTCTCTTTTTCTTTCTCACAACAACTTTATCTCTCTCCAAACAATCTTAACTCTTTCTCTAAAGCGGTGATTCTAAGAACTAATGCTTTGTTACGCTTTTTGGTTTTAAATGACTCAGAATATTACTCAACGTAGGCGCGTTGAAGATCACTCTCGCTTTCACTTGCATCATCCTCCCCCTCACTTTCTTCATTTTCACTGTTGAGGTGTCCCTGTGAAGCAGCATCCTCATCATCGTGAGAAGCACTGTAGGTACTCACATGACTAGCCATGAATGCGGTGAAGTTACACTCATGCGGTGACTCATCTTCACAGTCCACCGACTCGACCTCACTGTCATCACTAAGGGTAGCATTAAGGATAACTTTGCCCTTTTCTCTTTTCATCCTAGTAGCACACGCAAAAGCTCTATGACCCTTACCGTCACACTCATAGCATCTCTCATTGTCTTTCTAAGGAGGATCTTTAAAATCTTTTTCATCTTTCTTTTCAAACTTATTTTTCTCAAAATTCTTTTTATCTTTGAAATTTCCATTTTTCTTGAATTTGAGAATTCTTTTGAATTTTTTTGCAAACAGGGCCAAATCATCTAGATCAAACTCACACTCAGATTCTGAAGTTTCTATCTCCTTCTTTCTAGATGACTCAACTCTCTTTCTTGCCGACCCCTCACTTTTTCTCTCCTGGGCATTATGTGCAATTCCCTTATCTTTGGGCTTGACAGATTTAGGAAACATATCAATCTCATAAGTTTTCGAATCTCCAACAAGTTCAGCCAATTTTATCATATTTAAATTACCCATAGAATTTAGCACAGTGACTTTAGGGATAAAACGCTTAGGCAGTGAACGAAGAATCTTTTTAAAAACTCTAGAATTAGGAATATGTTCACCAATATTAAAGCTAGTGTTTACAATATCAGACAACCTAGCATAAAATTCATCAAAACATTCAGTCTCAAGCATAGTGATGGTTTCAAATTGAGTTGTCAAATTTGGCAATTTAGATTCTTTCACAGCATTAGTTCCTTCATGGGTAAGTGTGACAGATCCGAAAGTAGCACTTAACCCCTTAGAATTAAAAGATGACCATTTAAATTCCTCTTCAGTCCATGTAGTGATAGATTTTAAATTAGTCATGTTATTAACAGTGACGGAGGGAGGAGTCCACCCTTTTTCTACCAAAATCCAGACACGTTCATTTATGGCTTTTAGAGCAGATCTCATGCGCGCTTTCCAATATGCATAGTTTGTCCTGTCAAAATTTGGCATTTTATTATATAATTTCTCCATTATGAACACACTTGTTTTCAAAAATAAAATTTTCAGCGGTAAAGTTGTGTAATTGGCTCTGATACCAATTTGAAAGAGTGTGCGTGCGTTCAAATAAAGAAATTATTTAATTAAACTCAGTTTTTCCCAATTAAGTCCTAAACATGCATCTAGGTGTGATTGAAGAAGATGAAATCATGCAAGAACATTCAAACACACACATGTGAGGAAAAATCCCCCAAAGGGGAAAAACCTTTTATTTTCACTATAATTTTGTAAGATATGGTTACACAGATTACAATGAAAATATAGTGACACAGAAATACTCTCAAGTGTCGGTTCTGTAGTTGTCGACTGGAACTTTCCCTTTTCAGGAGGGCGGTAATGAAGAAGGACGACTTCTCCACAAGGGTTGAACAAACACAAGGTTGTGTTATTGGGTTGCAAACGGATTCACAAAGGTTTGGAAAAGTTGTGTGAATCAAAACATGAGTCTTGGGACTCAAAAATATGAAGACTAGATGTATTTGGACTCTCAAAGTCTTGTAAAATAACTCCCTCGAAGTTGGCTTTGATTGGAAACTAAGAAGAGTTTTAATTTTTTTGAAACTCTGCCAGCGTACCATTACCTCGAACCGGTTCGAGTGTACCATGAATCGGTTCGCCCCTCGAACCGATTTAGCCTTCGGTTCGCAAAAAATCACTGGAACTTGGGGCTGAAACACTTAGCATTTTTCCAAGTCTTTTTCTCAGAATTTTCTCCATTTTCAAAGGGCCATAACTTTTTCACCGTAGCTTGGATTGAGGTGCAGTTTCTTCCACTATCTTCATTGCAGCGAGCTCTTCAACTTTCCAGTTGACCAGGCCTCAGGATGGTGGCTATAAAATTACTAAAATGCCCTTGAACTTCCCTATAGTTCCTTCTTTCACTGTTTTGACTTCTCTTGCGTACCACTTGCATAAAGTCCCTAAAATCATGGAATGTGAAGCCGTTGAGGAAGATGTGGGACACATGATGGATATGATGAATTCTTGATTCCTGAAATTCGGATAGAGGCCATCGTGTGAGATCATGTAGAGACATACCAAATGTAGCGGCGTACGACATACATAAATGTAACATGTTGGACATGAGAAAAATGTCCTTACAAGATTCACCCAAACACATATTAATTCAAGGGATTTAACATAGTTTATCATGAATCATACACTTTATTAATTCTAATCCAAGATTCCATCAATATTTATAGTCATTACAGATCTCATCTTTTTAACCTACATCATCTCATATTTAATATGGGATTACACTCAAATTAGTTCTCTATAATTTCATTCCCCAAAATCTCATTTTACATGTGAATCCCACCCCAAAATTCATGTTCCTACACTAAATTTTGACATAGAATATTGAAACTACAAACACTTTCTCTTATATTGTAGGAATTTTGATTTATAATCTATGGGTATTCTTTATGCAATAATTCTTGTCCCAGAATTGCTCCAATTCTCTTCCCGAATTGATTCTCTCACTTTCTTTTTTTGTTTTTCCTTATCTTTACACTTCTCTCTCAACCCTAACTCTTTTGGTATGGTGGAAAGGCTTCCCACTCCATCCACATTCCCTATATATAGCCCAATCCCGAATTTAGACTACGTACTATGTTTAAAATGACCCAAATGCCCTTATACGGGTCCCACCTAGCCTAAAAAGTCCTCGGAAGCCGATTAAACCTAATTCTTACTATCTCGACCCATTTTGGATCATTGGAGCAGTCGAAATGACCATCTAAGTTGTCAAACATTATTTTTTATCTCATTCCCAGCATGCCCCCCCCCCCCCCCCCCCACGCGCATCCTGAATAAGATACTGTCAAGCCTCTTGATTTTACTCACTTGCGACGTAATGTAAATTAACACGTTTTCATTTACTTATCACACAAATAAATAAAATAAAACATAAATAATAATCCATATATTCATTAATTAACATTTATTACATTCACTGTATTTCTCAAATTTATTAAAATACGAGAACACGTGTAATTTAAAATACTCCCAAAAATACGGGGTGTTATGAAAAGCCAAAAGTATGACCAACAATCCCTCGAAGGAAGAACAAGTGAGTATAGTGAAGAAGAACTTCCTGCCCTATATTCGAGCACTAATCGGAGGATAGTACTACTCGTACTTCTGAGCCCTCAGAGAGGATGGCGTGAAAATTGAAGAAGGGGTTGTCAAAGAAGAGTTTGACCTGAAAAGGTTGACCGGACAGTTTACACCACAAAAGTATGTCAACTCACCAATTCCATAGAATCAACCATCAATAACATATCCTAACCGGCCACTTCCTGGGCACCTGAAAGTCACCCCAACCAAGTCAGAAAAGAATACACTGATTTTCATGCTCCTTGGTCAAAAATATATCAAGCCCTGCTAACTTGAAGCCTCATTAAACTATAGGAACCCCGACTATTGCAAAATCCCTTTCCTAAGAAATTCAAACATGATGCCCGCTATGACTTTCACCAAATCACAGGCCACACCACTAACTAATTATTTCACCTTAAAAACAAACTCCAAGGCCTTATAGACGAGGACGTCATCGCTTTGCTAGATAATCCAAAATCCCAACACCACTCATAAACCTCTCCCAGCACATAGACCCAGAGAAAACGCCAGCTTCCTGCCAAAAAACCCAAGTTTATACTCTTAAACTCGAATTGTGGCTGTCAAAAAGCCTGACACAACAATAAACTCACCCAAACACCTCAAAGTCTACCCATCCTTTCTCTTACCACAACCTTTGCTGACTAAGCTCTTTAAATCCTTATACGAGCATGTATTATTGTTCACCCCCGATTAGAGGGGAGCCATGTAAATGCCTGTAGTACTCTATTAACTCTAAAGATTTAGGCTGAAACTTCCCATAGATATGACCATTGACTATAAAGATTTAGTTTTTGTTCGGAAGTAAGAAAGTGGGCTCAAGAATTAGACAAATGTGTGGTACTTGTAGAAGAAATCAATTTGTATTATGTCATGGAAACCATGCCCAATATGTTTTGCCACACATAGGAGATATGCAACATCTTTAAGGTGCTCCTAGACTTGAAAATTTGGGGGCGTCTGGTTCGTTCACTCTTGCACTTCCCCACTGAGTGGGAAAATTTGGAGGTGTTTTTTCGAAGGCATCAATTACTGTTAGCAGGAAGACATCATCACTACCAGTCGGGGTGAACACTCTGAAAGTTAAAATGATGAATCTGAGGCTGAATACTTCCCCTTTAGCAGATTCTACGAACCATGGTACAACCCAACTAATAAAAAGATGGAACCAGGACCGGAGATCTTCTTTCATGATGATAACACCTTGGGGAGGAATAAAAGTATGAGGTAGAGTCTCAAACTTAAGAGAACATGGCAGTCACTATCAACTCCAAGGGTAAAGACACCGAGGAACATTTCAACTCGCAGATATTAGGGTTGAGTCCCTACATAATTCACTAAGAAGATGTGCCGTAAGACCCGTCTGCCAAGATCGTAACTACTAAAACATATCTCCTTAACTGGCATGTCATTATGATCCAACTTTCTCAAACCAAACTCAACCCTACTATCCACCCTATTCAAGAAATCCACGAACTTGTCATTATTTCTCCTATTTCTGACGTCAATGTAAACGAGGCCTGTTTGATGAGGTTATTATGTATTCCCTCAGATTGAAATAAATAAAGATTTTGAGTATCCTGATGTGCATTACACTGATTTCATTCGTTCTAATCAAACTCTTTATATTGATGATTTTGTAAATGAACATTTCTTAACTAATCTCAATAAGAAAAATAATGAACAACATAATTATTTTTAAATGAATGATGATGAGGTTGTTATTATTAATCTCAGTTCTAGTAGCCATGAACATGGGATTAGGATAGGTTTAACCATTAGTGAGCATGAGTGGTCCCAATTTGAAGAGTTCTGAAAGAATTCATGAATGTCTTTGCTTGGTCCAAAAATGACATACCTAGCATTAACCCAAAAATAGCTCAACACGAGATCCCCACATTCACAGAAAGAAAACCCGTCAACCAAAAACTAGGAATTCTCTTAATAGAATGTTCCCTCAAGGTCAAAGAAGAAGTAATAAAATAGTTAAACGTGGCCTTCATTCGCATAGTCAGATACCCTATACAGTTTGCAAATATCATACATGTACGAAAATCAAGAGGAAAAGTCTGTATATATGTCAAATACTTGGATCGGAACAGCGAATCCCCAAAGGACTACTACCATTAACCGAACACCAACTTGATCATGGACAACATGTCCAACCACCCCCTCAAATTATTTGTTGACGGATTTGCTAGCTATACTAAATCAAAATGCTCCTTACCATTAGGAGGAAATTGCCTTCATCACCACATAGGGAATCTTCTGCTACACTGTGATGTGATTCGGGATCAAGAATATTGGGTCTACCTACCAAAGGGCCATTAAAAATCTCCTCCAAGATGTCATGGCAAAGAAGTCAAGGTCTGTGTTGATGACATGATCACCAAGTCCAAGACTCGGGAATGCCATATCCCCACCCTGAGTAAATTCTTCGAGTGAATGGTTCAATATAAGATATGGCTCAAACCTCAGAAGTATGTCTTCAACATCAATCAAAGGAAAATAATTTTATTTGTCGTCAGGAGAAAGGGATTAAAGTAGAACTCGCCAAATTAAAAGCCATACTCGTGATGCCACCACCTTGGGCAGAGAAAGAAGTACGAGGATTCCTAGGTAAGACATCAATAAATTTATCATCCAACTAACCTTATTTGTGAATACAATTTTAAACTTCTACAGAAGGATTCAAAAAAAGTTTGGAACAAGGCATGCCAATAAGCGTTTGACCAGATCAAATGATACCTCACCCGACCTCTGGTGCTCAAGAATCCACAGCCAGGTCTTCCCCTCCTCCTATACTTGAATGTCACTTGTACCGCAATAGGGGCTTACTGCCTCACTACGTTAAAGAATCCCGTAAAGAGTGAGTGATATACTACTCTAGTCGAAGGCTATCTGGGGACGAAGTCAAATACACTTCCTTGGAGAAATCATGTCTCGCGTTGGTCTGGGCCACCCAAAAATTACAACACTACATACTTGCATTTCCAATCAGACTTGTAACCTTAATGGATCCCATAAAATACCAGCTAGAGAAACCCTCTTTTTCAAGACGAATGGCCCGAAGGTTGATGTTGTTAGTTGAGTTCAATATTGTGTATGTTACACAAAAATCCATGAAGGTGAGGTCTATATCCGACTACATTTTTTACCATTCCATGCAAGGAGCCAAGGTTTGGGTCTTTAAATTTCTAGATGAATGTTGATACCAAAATTAATACGCTGATATGGACGAATAATATGAAGACACGTGTCAATCTACGTGGCATAATAGCAACGAGGAAGTTCATTTCCCCGACTAACCCATATTCTTTCCGAGCAACGAGGATACACCGAGGAACTAAAGCACTCCGAGATACTCTAGCGCTCCGAGGAACTCCTGAGCAACGAGCAACTAGAAGCGGTCCGAGCTGCAGCTCGGCTGTAACATTAATTGCCAGATAATCAACAGTTCAACTATTCATTGAATGTTCATCATCTTGACGCACACGCTACACTAAATGTATTACCCTTTCATATGTATATCATTTAATGTATCAACCCTTTCATGTACAGCCTAAGGGCTATAAATACCTTGTATCACCCTCATTCAAGGGGATCAGAATTTCTTGAGAGAACTTGTACTCGAGAATTCATAAACATTCAGCAATAACATAACAGTGGACGTAGGCTATTCATATAAGGCTGAACCACTTTAAAAATATTTGTCTCATTTTATTTATCTGTGATTGAATAATTAGAGCGATCTAATTTTTTACATCAACAGATTGGCGTCGTCTGTGGGAAACGACTGTTGCTATCATTTTTCACCAAAAATCATTTATCATCAATGGCAGATAATCCAGAATCCAGTAATCGAAATGCTGGAAATGCTGGAAATCCTCCAAATCCATTTGCACCTCCAGATCTGGCTGGAATTATGACGAATCTGGCTCAAGGACAAACCGCCATGCAAGAAACAATGAGGCAACTCATTCAAACTCTTCATGGCGGTGCACCTACCCATTCAGGGCAAAGGAGTGATCGTGGGCAATCGCGATCCAGGTGTACTGGGTCATATCGTAATGAAGAATCTAATGATTTTTCTTATCAACCTGGGCGAACTTCATCGATACGGGCTACGGATACAGATCAACATATCACTCTCTCTCCGGAGAGAACCAGCGCCCTGGAAAGATTAAGCAGGGTGTCTCCTTTCAGTCGGTTAGGACCAAGGAGAAATATGAGTCCACCTAGAGCCCCATCGACAAGCTTTCGACCACCATCAGGTTTGAGAGAAGGATCAGCACAATCACGACCAACTACTCGTCGAGATAGATCTCAGGAAGCTACGTCAGAACAATCAATTGCTCGGACTAAGCGGCCTGAGGAAGGAAATGAAGCATGGAAAGGTTCCATTCAGTGGTTGGAGGATAGACTTGGAGAAATGGCTAAAGAAAGGAATCCCTTACAGAGAACTTTTGTTCAAGGGACACCTTTTGTGCAGGCCATTGTGAATTTTCCTACACCATCGAAATTCAAAGTACCTATAGTGACCCCTAAGTATAATGGAAAGACAGATCCTGTTCTTCATATAGAACAATACCAAGCTGCTGCCGACATATATGCCGTTCCCGACGAGATGAGGTGTAGAGCATTCTCGGGAACTCTTACCGGATCTGCACAGATATGGTACAACAATCTTCCTCGGGGTAAGATTTCGACTTTTATTCAGTTAGCCGAGTTGTTCATTGGCAATTTCTATTTTAGAGCAAAGCCGGTAAAGCGAGTAGCGCACTTGTTAAGTGTTAGACAAAAATCAGGTGAGAGTACTAGAGATTACATAACTCGTTTCAATAACGAGAAGTTGGAAGTCATAGATTACGAAGAAAAGACAACGATCACTGCTTTGATGACTGGATTGCTGCCTAATAAGTTATACTACACTTTGGCCAAAGATCCACCTAAAACTATGTCGGAGTTGATGGCAAAAGCGGCCAAAATCATGAATGCCGAGGAGGCTATGGCTGCGAAGAAGAATATGGATAATGAAACCAAGGTGGAGGTTGACAAATCTAAGAAGAAAGAGCAAAAAGGTAATGGTGGTGACAAGCACTCCAAGAATAATAGGACGTCATGGGAAGTCCTGAAGAAATACGATAATTATACTCCATTGAAAATGGGTATTAATCATGTTTTGGAAGAAATCAAGAATAACGAAGAAATCAAGTGGCCAGATAAACTGAGGACCAATCTTGACCTGAGGAATAGGGCCAAATATTGCGAGTTCCATAAAGATCATGGCCATACGACCAAAAATTGCATATCCCTTCAGAACGAGATTGAAACGCTCATCCGAAGAGGAAAGTTGTCAAAGTATGTAGATCGCAGAGGTGAAAGGAAGAATGATGATAGAACTAGAGATCGTTCCAGATCTCCTCATCGGACGGAGGAGAAAAAGAAAAGAGATCATGAAGATGGTCCAGATGAAGACCCCGATCTTCCAAAGAAGCCAAGGCAGCCTGAACGAGAGGTATTTCCATACGTTTTGGGTCATTTGATTGTAATGTTATTACAGGAGGAGATGCTGGAGGAGGAGACCTTACTGCAGAAAGAAAGGCTTATCTCGGAGAGGCTCAAGCCTGCTCATATATTCAACGAATAAATCTTGCCGAGGATGATCGTCCGAGGAAGGTAAATAAAGAGAAGTTAGTTATTGGTTTTTCAAAAAATGATTTGGCAGGTGTTCTTTACCCTCACGACGATCCTTTGGTGATCAAAATGAGGATGAAAGATGTGGTGATTTCAAGGGTGTTGGTGGACAATGGTAGTTCGGCAGACATCATGTACTATTCATGCTTTGATAGCTTGAATTTGAAATTATCTCAATTGGAACCTTATCACAGACCCCTTCTGGGTTTTGCTGGCGAGAAAGTTTTTCCACTTGGGACGATCAAGTTGGACATATTCATTGGAACTTGGCCTGCTTGTCGAACAGAAAGAATACGCTTCTTTGTGATGGATAAGAATGTGCAGTCAGCCTACAACATCATCATGGGAAGAGTTGGTTTGAAGAAGTTCGAAGCAGTTCCATCTACAGTGCATCAATGCTTAAAATTCCCAACAAACTTCGGAGTAGGAGTTGTGAAAGGTGATCAAAAAATAGCTCGGGAATGCTATTATTCATCTGCCGAGCAAGAGGAGCTTGAGGAATCAAGGAAAAAGACTACTACCTACCAGGTGGAGGAAGGTACAGAAATTGAAACTCTTGATCCCAGGGATGAATCCCAACTTGTAAAAGGACAGGTGGTAGAATCTACAGAAAATGTTATTCTGGATGAGGAGCACCCTGAACGAGTAACCCAGATAGGTTCGTTCGTTGGATGCTTCAATAAAACAAGAGTTGATAACTTTCTTGAAAAACAAGAAGAATACTTTTGCATGGAGTCACGAAGACATGCCATGAATAGATCCAAACTTCTTATGTCATGAACTCAATGCGAATAAGGAGATCAAGCCTGTGAAGCAGAGAAGAAGAGTGTTTAGTCCCGAGAAGAATCAGGCCATACAAGAGGAGGTCGAGAAGCTCCAGAAATCCCAATTCATTGAAGATGTGAAATATCCAGACTGGTTAGCGAATGTGGTGATGGTAAAGAAGAAGAACAATAAATGGAGAATGTGTGTTGATTTCACTGATCTCAACAAAGCATGCCCGAAAGATCATTTTCCATTGCCCAGAATAGACCAGCTAGTGGATGTTACTTTGGGACATGAGCTGCTCAGCTTCATGGTTGCATATTCTGGCTACAACCAGATCAAAATGAAACCTGAAGACAGGGAAAGTACTTCTTTTATTACCCCAAGGGGAACTTATTGTTATAATGTCATGCCTTTTGGTTTGAAAAATGCAGGTGCAACATATCAGCGGCTGATGAACAAGGTTTTTGCCGAGCAAATCAGTTGCAACATGGAAGTCTATGTCGACGATATGCTAACAAAGAGCAAGAAAGCTGCTGATCATCTAGTTGACTTAGGTCAGACCTTTGATCAACTAGATAAATACCAAATGAAGCTCAACCCGACGAAGTGAACCTTTGGAGTACGAGAAGGAATGTTCCTTGGATACATCGTCAACCAACGAGGTATTGAGGCAAATCCAGAAAAGATCAAAGCTCTTTTAGGGCTGCGATCCCCAACGACGAAGAAAGAAGTGCAGAGTCTTACAGGACGAGTTGCGGCGCTCAATAGATTTGTGTCCCGAGCAACTGATAAATGCCTCCCATTCTTCAAAACACTTCGAAAAACTTTTGAATGGACTGATGAATGTGAAAAGGACTTTCAAGACTTGAAGAAATATTTGGGAGCACCTCCATTGTTGTCCAGGCCAATAACAGGAGAGAAGTTGTACTTATATCTGGCGGTATCAGAGAATGCAGTTAGCTCAGCATTGATTAGATTGGAGAATGGAGTTTAGAAACCCATCTATTACACAAGTAAGGCTTTTCGAGGTGCAGAAATCAGGTACCCAAAGCTAGAAAAATTGGCATTGGCATTAATTTAAGTAAGTAGAAGAATGAGGCCATATTTCTAGGCCCATACAATCGTCGTGTATACCGACATGCCATTGAGATAAGCCCTTCACAATCCAGAAAAATCAGGAAGACTGATGTACTGGGCAATAGAACTCGGTGAATATGATATTGTGTATGAACCCAGATCATCATTAAAAGGGCAAGCTGTAGCAGATTTTATAGCAGAGTTTACATACCCTGATACCCCCGAGGAGCAAAAGGTGCTCGCTGACCAACCTGTGGATGTTACAGGATCAACAGACATAAATCCAGACCAACTCTGTTTGGTAAAAGGGCTTATGGATGAAGAAAGATCATCAACTTCGAGCTCAGACCAGCTCCGGTTGGTAAAAGAGCGAGAAGAGATGGTCGACGAGGAGCGAAAAGTGTCAGGGGAGGATGAAAAGAAGCAACAAATATTTCACCGAGGAACCCTGTCAGATAAGGAATTTGAAGACGGGTTACCCATATGGAGATTATATGTAGATGGCTCATCTTACACAGCAGGTTGCGGGGCAGGAATTATTTTGAACACCCCAGACGAGATTGACATGGAATATGCTTTGCGATTCCAATTAAAAGCCTCCAATAATGAGGCTGAGTATGAGGCCATGATAGCAGGTTTAAACTTAGCAAAAGTTATGGAAGCACGACAAGTAATTGTATTCAGTGATTCTCAATTAATTGTAAATCAGATGATAGGAACATATGCAGTTAAAGGAGACTTAATGGCGAAGTATCATGCAAAGGTGATGGAGTTACTGACAGAATTTGATGCCATTCAATTGGTGAGAATACCGAGGATGGAGAATGTACAATCAGACGCACTGGCCCGACTAGCATCAGTTACTCGTACCGAGCTGCGAAGAACGATACCAATTGAAGTACTGGAAAGTCGGAGCATAGATGAAAACCTGACGATGAATGTTATTACCCTTGATTTAGGACCATCTTGGATGGATCCCATCAGGGTATATATTGAAGAGGGAGAATTGCCAGAGGATAAGCTCGCTGCCAAAAAATTGAAGTATAAAGTTGCTCAGTATGTATTAACTAATGGTATTTTATATAGACGAGAAATTATGGCGGGTTTGCAGAGATGTGTACATCCCTCCGAGGTAAAAGAATTGATTGAAGAAATCCATGAAGGGTCTTGTGGAGCTCATGTAGCAGGTCGAACACTTTTACAAAGGGTAATGACTCAAGGATACTATTGGCCGACGATGAGGACTGATTGTATAGCCTATGCTAAGAAATGTGATAAGTGCCAACGTTTTTCCTCTATCCGACGAACTCCACAAGAATTATTGACACCAATAACTTCCCCTTGGCCATTTGCCATGTGGGGAATTGATTTGGTTGGACCACTGCCGACCACCCGAGGAAGATTCAAGTACCTCGTCGTTGCAGTGGACTATTTTACTAAGTGGGTAGAAGCTGAGCCGCTTATTGATATGACATACGAGAAGGTATACCAGTTCGTTTGGAAAAATATCATCTGTCGATATGGTCTCCCTCATGCCTTCATCACAGACCATGGAACCCAATTTGATAACGAGGAATTTGCTGCCTATTGTCATCAGTCGAACATTTTGAAGGTTCATTCAGCACCAGGCCATCCTCAAAGCAATGGACAGACTGAAGTGACGAATAGAACACTGCTAAATGGTTTGAAGAAAAGGCTAAGTGAAGCTAAAGCTAACTGGATTAATGAGCTACAATCAGTATTGTGGGCTTACCGAATAACTCCCTGAGTAGCGACTGGAGAATCACCATATATGCTGGCATTTGGAAGTGAGGCTGTAATACCTGCCGAGTTGGGTCTTCCAACGCATAGAGTACTGAATTTCAATTCTCTTGTCAGTGACTTGATGAGAAGACTGGATTTGGATATGCTCGAGGAGGTCAGAGAAGAGGCAGCCATTGGGAATGTTGCTTATCAACAACGAACAACTCTTTTCTACAACAAAAGGGTGAGGAAATGCGATTTAAAGGAAGGAGATTATGTGCTAAAGAAGGTAATTCAGAAGCATAATAAATTGGAGGCAAACTGGCATGGGCCTTACCGAGTTACAGAAGTTGTTGGACCAGGAACTTACCGAATAGCAACTCTAGAAGGAGAAGAATTCAAGAATGCTTGGAATGCTGAACACCTTCGCAAGTATTATCAATGATGTAAAATGTACAACGGTTCCATTAATATGAATAAAACGATGATGTTTTCACCATTTTCCTCTCCTTTGTTTGAAAGTTTTTCGGGGAATACTAGTGTTGTACACTACGCTGCTTGACAGAAAAAAGAAGACGATAGTTCAGACCCACGACCAACTCCGGTTGGTAAAAGGGCGAGACCAAAAAATATACTCCTTTGGTTAGGAGGCGTACACTAGTGTGACCAACTAAGGTTGGTAAGATAACTAGTGGACAGATAGTTCAAAAGAACCAAAAAATATACTCCTTTGGTTAGGAGGCGTACACTAGTGTGACCAACTAAGGTTGGTAAGATAACTAGTGGACAGATAGTTCGAAAGAACCAAAATATATACTCCTTTGGTTAGGAGGCGTACACTAGCGTGACCAACTAAGGTTGGTAAGATAACTAGTGGACAGATAGTTCGAAAGAACCAAAAAATATACTCCTTTGGTTAGGAGGCATACACTAGCGTGATCAACTAAGGTTGGTAAGATAACTAGTGGAAAAGATAGTTCGAAAGAACCTGATAGTTCAATAATCAACTACGGTTGAGGGAAGAACAATATTATTTGATTTGAAAATATGCTCTCACATTCCAATTTATGTTGGTCAGGAGGTAAGATTATTACAAAAGTTCTTCGAAGAACAAAATATTCCAAACTGTACCAAGTATGGTTGGTCGGGGACAAAAACCCACTAACTATAGTTGGTCGACAAGAAGAATTTATCGACCTTAGTTGGTCGGACACATTTTATAAAAAAGACAAAAATTTACCAAGTATTGTTAGTTGGGGATAAGCTCTCACTAACTATAATTGGTCGACGAGCACAATTTAACAACCTTGGTTGGTTGGCCAAATTTTAAACATCTTTATACTCATTACTTTATTGAGCAACATTTCTCATATTTATTACTAAGTTGGTCAATGAATAGCACAAAATTGTTATCTTTTTACCAGATACATACTTAGTGTTTAACAAGCACAACATAATAGCAATACAGATTTACAAACAGAAAATGAAAGTCTTTCATTAAAAATCAAAATAGATTACAAGTTACATGTATATATGCTAACCATTACATTGAAAATCCTATTCTATTGGTTTCTTTCCTTTAGCTTTTGAAACAGGCTCTTCGCCAGCAGGAGGATCTTCTAAGCAAAGAGGAGAATTAATGAAATTAACATCTCTGAGCATTCTGACGTTCATCACAGAAGGTGTATCCAAGAGATGCTCAGGACGAGATAATTCAATCTGAGAATGAAGACTATAGTCACCAAGATATTTTGAAATTAAACTCCGAGGAATGGAACGAGCTGGGATCCATTCCATGTCCAATTTGAAAGGTGGCATAGGCAAGTCTAGTAACCCTGGAGCACGATAATCCCATAAAAAATGCCCTTGCTCCAATTTTAGTACACCCAGGGCGTTCAACCACCCCTGCTTATAACCTTCATTATTGGCATGTTCAATACGAGCATCTAAATGAACAAGGGCTTCATTATATCATGCCATCCAAAATTCCCTGGGCTGTTTATGGAATTGGAAGGTTAATCTATCCAATTGTTCATGAAGGTTTTTGGCGAAAAGATCCTTGGTATGTAAAGCAGACTTCGTTGTAGTAAGTTGATCTTCTAAAGATAGGTTTTTCTTCGACATTTCAGACAAAGCATAATCTTTTGCATTCAATTGGAATGCTTGAGTTTCCAAAGTAGATTGAGTGTGAGCTTCTTCAACGTTACAGCTGAGAACTCTTGATCGACTCCGAGCAGGTGGAGAGCTTTGTTCCTCGACAACATTTTGAATAGCTCTTCCTCGTCCACGAGAACCTCTTCCTCGTCCCCGAGAAGTAGTAGAGATACCAGACCTTCTCAGAGTATCCAATTCTTGCCTTAATTTGGCGTTTTCAACCTCTAAGAAGGAGACTCCTTCATCATTGATCGGTACCAAGGCAGCAGAGGATGAAGCTGCAGACTCGTATTGCGCCAACTTTTTCTGCAAATTGTTGTTCTCTTGTTCCAGCAGCTCGGCGATCTGTCTGCAGGCCTCAATTTCACCTTTTAGGGTTCTCTCCCTAATATCGTACCCAGCAATGATCTTTTTATGACTTGTCTCAGAAGAAAGCTGTTGGTACCTATTCTCATATTCCTTGTGCAACAAAATAATTGATTCATTGTGCTGACCTTGGAGATCTTCTAAGGAATAATGAAGCTCCTCAATCAAGTCATAGTAGGCCACGTTGTTGGCCACAGCTCGATCAAGTAAATCCTTCAAGTACCGATAAGCCTCAATTGCTTGCTCTGAAGCATCATGGCCAAGGATGTACTAAGGTCTGTATGACCAGCTTTATAATATTCGTGGTATTACTGCATCAGCTTTGTATCATGTGCAGATATTAGTTCCATTCTAGCCACAAACTAATAATGAAGAGAAGACGACAGTCAACAAAAACAAATCATCAACAACAGAGATGAACAAAGATGTATTTTATTAGATCACAAAAAGATTACATTGTTTGATTACAAATAATGAAAGATAGAAATGATACTGAACAACTTCACACCTTTTCCTTGTCTCCCAAGACTTTCTCGGGAGGCTGGGACGAGGAGCTTGGTTGCTCGGTGGTAATGGCAGCTTGATCAGAAGGAGTTGAAATTTTTTCAGGAGGAGGAGGCATGGAAGAAATGTCCTCGTTGGAAGAAGGTAGAAAGGCAGGGACTTGATCACCCATGGCCATGGAAGATTCATCAGAGATGGGCTCATCTTCTTCTTCTTCTACAATTGGTGGGGGAGGACCAGGGAGGTGTAGCTGAAATAGCTCAGAGTCGTCTTTGATCTTTAATTCCTGCAGGGCAGCTACCCAGCCATCTCGGAAGTATTTCAACTTCCCGTATTGTACTTGGGATGTCATAGCAGCAATCCCTTTGTCCCATCCTTTATTCCAGCCAGCGCTGAAGGATTTTTTAACTGCGAGCTTTCTTTTCAGTTTCTCCGAGGATAACTTCTCGGATAGAAGGTCTTCGGCAGTCTTTAACTTCACATCCAATTCTTCTTTTTAGCGCTTTACATCTCACAGGACGGACAACTCTTCCTCTGCCTTTTTCATCTTATCTTCAAGCTCTCCAAAGTTCTTGAGCTTGTCGTCATATTTTTGATGCTCAATCTCTAAACTTTTCACCTTATTCTCCAAATTCTTGGAGGTCTCAGCCAACTTAACCTTCTCAGCTTCAACTATAGACAACTTTTTCTCCCAGATAGCTTTGTCCTCACTATACTGCTGACGAGAATCTTTCAAGGATTGGGTTAAACCCAGCAGAGCATCCTCTACCCCCGACGAGGATATGGAAGCTTTAATTACTTCATCTTTCTTCACGATGTTGTTAAAATAATTCACCAGCTAAACAAAGGAAAAAGTGACAGGTCAGTACAAAAATACAAGTATTCAAAGAAAGAAAGGAAATTCAGAGTGTGAGAAATTTACTGAAGCAAGGTGACGGGTAGCTAGGGATGTCAGCATATCCCTAGAAATTTTTTCATCAATTCCTTGGACCTCGGGTATGATCCAAGTTTTTACCGAGTTCATGGCAGAACTCGGAGGAATGATGGTTGGAACACCAACACCACCAGCTGGTAGAGAAGAGATGGTTTCGGTCAGATTGGCAGTTTCAGCCAAATTGACTGAGGACGATTTCCTCAATCTCCTCAAAGGAACTTCAGCAACTAAGGAAGAGCTCTTGGTCGGAGAGATAGCAATCATCTCTACAGGAGCAACCTTCTTGCTCGGAGCCACTGGGGGCTTCTCGGTAGCTTTGGAAGGCGCAACATCCACCTTCTTAGTCCCCTCTGGGACATCAATTTTGCTTTTCTTGGCTTCAGCAGCAGAAGTAGTGTCATCAAATAGAGCAGGGGAAGCTTTTTTCCTGCCCATTCTTTGACTTAAAGGGATGTGAGAATCTGAAGAAGAATCTTCTGGAGTTGAGGATGGCTCAACAGAACTAATCACAGGACGAGCAGTATAAGAAGTCGTGTAACTCCTATACTGCAGCAAATATGATGCAGACCTGATGTGCTCATCTTCCACATTCTTATGCAGACCCCAAATAAGTTTCAGATGCTTAATATTAACCTCTGATTCTTTTGGAGTTTTTCTTTTACTATCAACTGCAAACAAATACATAATGAAATATCAGTCATACATTTTGTCAAATATGATAAAAGCATATTTCATAAGTAAAGGAAAATGATAATAAACCTATCCCATTGCCATATGGGGGGCATTTAGGACCCTGGTATACTGCATCTCCAACCAAGGGGGCATATTGCCAATTTTTAATAACCACTCCATGTTCAAAATAATCTCTATTTGCATCAGGGAGGTTAACTACAAGAGCCCTATTTAAAAACCTAGTTTTTAAGTAATAAACATTATCTAAAATAGCCCATCTATAGTAATACATAATTTCAGGAATCCCTATACGGGTCCCATGAGTCAGATTTAATTTATACACCCCATTAATTATTCTCGATGAATTGGGGGATATTTTTGCAGGAACAACGTCAAAGTACTGACAGAACTCTAAGCATAAGGGTTTTGGTGGAAAATAAAATCCACATTCAGCAATGAATAGACTGGGGAACCAATGTCCCTCAGCTAATCGAAAATAATCTAAAGGCTCAGAAAGAACCTCCAGAGTTACCCAGGAAGGAATGGAAAAATCGGAACGAAATTTCTCAACAGATTCCACAAGATAAACCATAGTGAATAAAAGAAATACAGAAGAAAAGAAGAGAATCTTACAGGAAAAAGGAAGATCTGACAACTAGCGAAGGAAAAGACGAACGCACAAGAGAGAGAGAGAACAGAAAGCTTGAATGCAGAAAATGGGAAAAGGAAGAAGACGGTATGGTTACCTGAGAAGTTTAAATACTTTACCTTGGGAAGCTGCGAAGGAAATGATTACAAAAAGAAACTATCGAACTTCCGACGGCTAAAAGGACAAAAAGGGCACGAAGATCGAAGCACTCATAAAAATTCGAAAAAGGCGGATTCTGTGAATTTGAAAGAAATTCAAATATGAAGAAAAGGCTCCTAAAACCCAGGAAAGTCATTTAATATCGCCATATACCGAGAAAGAATGTTCCATACTCCTCAAAGTTCGAAATATGAAACATTGGGGGATTCTGTTGATACCAAAATTAATACGCTGATATGGACGAATAATATGAAGACACGTGTCAATCTATGTGGCATAATAGCAACGAGGAAGTTCATTTCCACGACTAACCCATATTCTTTCCGAGCAACGAGGATACACCGAGGAACTAAAGCACTCCGAGATACTCTAGCACTCCGAGGAACTCCTGAGCAACGAGCAACTAGAAGCGGTCCGAGCTGCAGCTCGGCTGTAACATTAATTGCCAGATAATCAACAGTTCAACTATTCATTGAATGTTCATCATCTTGACGCACACTCTACACTAAATGTATTACCCTTTCATATGTATATCATTTAATGTATCAACCCTTTCATGTACAGCCTAAGGGCTATAAATAACTTGTATCACCCTCATTCAAGGGGATCATAATTTCTTGAGAGAACTTGTACTCGAGAATTCACAAACATTCAGCAATAACATAACAGTGGACGTAGGCTATTCATATAAGGCTGAACCACTTTAAAAATCTTTGTCTCATTTTATTTATCTGTGATTGAATAATTAGAGCGATCTAATTTTTTACATCAACAATGAATAAATCCTCCTCGCCTTTTAGGAGGATCTCAAGTGGCAGATGTTCTTCGACGGAGCTTCTAATAAGAAATAGTATGTCATTAGGATATTTCTGATTGCCCCTAGTGACTCTCACACTCCTATTTACATCATGTAAGGGAAAATTTCTGCATATAATCATTTATAGTATTGGCTATTTCCATTAGGACAAAACATGTCAGTTTTAAAGATGTCAGATCATGCTCTACATCGAAGAAAATTAGAACATTCGAGAATTTAAGAATTCAGGTTCATCAAAGCTCATATCAACATTTCGATGATCTATTCCCAAAAGGTATATGACCATGTGTTTTAAAATACGTTGGAGATATTTTATAAACATTTTGAAAGGTTTTAAATGTGTTTTCAAAATCATTTTCATTTTTGGACATTTTGAACATGATTGAGATTTCATTAGCAATCTCGTTCAAACGAGATCGCTCCCGTTCGAACGAGACTTCCTATGACATCATTGGAGGTTCCTTATGATAACGCAGTAGAATATCATTCAAACGTCATTGTTCGAATAAGACTCCTAGTCATTCGAATAACCAGGTCAATTATTGAAAATGGCGTGAAAAATAGCACTTTTTCCCATGTTCTCCACTACACCACTCTTCTTAACTTATAAAAAGAACACCTGCTCGGGAAAATTGAGAGAGACTCCATTCCTTTTGTTTACAAGGAGACAAAATATTTTGATAATTTAAACTCCAACTTTTACATAAATAACTTGGATAATATTAGAATATAAAACACCCACATGCATCTTCAAACCTTCATACACTACCTTTGTGTGTGCGGTAGACCTCTGCCCGAATTAGAAGACGGAGTTTTGGCTATCGGTGGATACTGAGACATGGGACGTGTTTTGCAATCATATTGGAGCTACACTTACTACGGATGGAGGTATTGGAGATGTCATTAGCGGAACTTGTAGTTTTGAGTCTATAAGTCTTTTGAGTCGTCCTCATAAAACTATGTTCATAGTGAATTATTCTAGGCCTTGCCGTCCAAGTTTTGTTTCTTCATTTTGGGTGTTTCCTCATACATCGTGGCGTTATTGTTGTGTGCTTTTTGTGTTTGCATTTTTTCTCACATAGATGGACGCGTAGAACTAAAATGCTAAAATCAAACTTAACCATGGTTGTTGCTTAAATTAGATGCTTTAATTCACTAAGAAAAATTACACATGTCCACGTAGGATTAATTAGCCAAGAAATTAAAATTTGGAGTTGCATCATAATTTAATTTTATCTTACCCGTATTTTGTGTCGTGTCTGAATTTACGATTGTTTTGGTTGGTTCATTTATGGAGTAAATTTCATGAGTGTAAGACTTGTCTGAATAACACCCCCTCAAACTAGTATCAGAACGTGTTTCTAAAATTTAGTTAGATTAATCCTAGAAGTTATACGAAAAGTTATTAATCAAATAGACCTCCTTTTTTGTGGAAAAAATTATGCTTATTGGAAAGAACGGTGAGATCCTCATTAAAATTGATAGATGAACGTGTTTGGATTGTTGTTGAAAAAGG
Source organism: Sambucus nigra (assembly GCA_949130495.1). Classification (NCBI taxonomy): domain Eukaryota; kingdom Viridiplantae; phylum Streptophyta; class Magnoliopsida; order Dipsacales; family Adoxaceae; genus Sambucus; species Sambucus nigra. The sequence goes on along the minus strand of OX422223.1, from coordinate 435,815,626 downwards.
ATGGTCCCCTCCAACTTTTGTTGTTGATGATGCTGATGTTTTAAAACCCGTTGAAGAATGGAGTGAGGATGAGTTGAAATTATGTAATTTTAATTCTTTATTTAATTCCGTGTCCCCTTAAGAGTTTCATCGTATCATGACTTGTGAAACTTCAAAGGAGGCATGGGACACACTCCAATTAACTCATCACGGTACCAACACTGTTAAGGCTTCAAAACCACAAAATTTATCCACTTAATTTCCAACTATCACCATGAAAGAAAATGAAACATTTGATGATTTTTATGTCCATCTTTCCAACATATTTAACTCATGATTTATTTTAGGTGAGAGGATCTCTGAAAATCATGTAGTTAAGAAGATCCTTAGATCTCTTCCTAGTCGTTTTAATGCTAAACTTAGAGTCCTTAATACCTTAGGTTTATTATATTCCTTCAAACTAGAAGAACTTGTTGGTGATATCCAAACTTATAAGTTAGATATGTTTCTTAGATATAATAAAAAGAAAGATAAGGGAGTTGTTTTAAAAGATAAAAATGAAGATATTTTGTATCCGATGAATCCGATGATGATAATGATGATTTGGCCTTATTTGCAAAGAAATTTAAAAAACATCTCAAATTTAAAAACCAAAATTCCAAATTTGATAAATTAAAATTTGGAAAAAATAAAAACAAGGCAAGTGGTAGCTCTAATGATAGGAATCTCAAGAAGTTTAAAAAAGACAATCCTAAAAGAGAAAATTTTAAAAAGGATGATTCGAAAATATGTTTTGAGTGTGATGGTCGAGATCATAGAGCTTATGAATTCCCCACTAAATTTAAGAGACAAGGCAAAGAAAAGGTCATTTATAATGCGACTCTTCATGATAGGGATAATGAGTCCGAAGACTCCGATGACTCAAGTCCATCTGGTAATGACTTTAATGCGTTTATGGAAAGTGTTGATGGATCTTCTAGCGTGTCACATGCTAATGTTTATAAAACTCATCAAATGTTTCATTTTCACATGAAGTTTTTGAATTTCCAAAATTATAAAGTGTTTTATACATTGATGGACTTAAGTCAAATTTAATCAGCATTATCCAACTTTGCGATGAAAACCTAGAAGTTAAGTTTATCCAGACTGAGTGTAATGTCTATGATAAATCCGATAAAACTATACTATATGGTGTGAGGACTAGTGATAATTTTTTTGAGATTATGCAAAAGTCTTATTTTGTCTACAATAGTGTAAAGGTCTCTTCAGTCGACCTTTGGCATAAAAAATTAGGTCATGTCAATTTTAGACTACTTGAGCGTCTAGCTAGAAAAGACCTAGCTCGTGGCTTACCATCGTTAGAAAAATCAACTTTGATAATTTACGATCCTTGTCAACTTGGAAAGCAAATTATGAATCCTCGTAAGAAGTAGAACTCGATTACAACCTCTCGTGTCCTTATGGGTTCCAATCGTACTGAGAGTTTGTGAGGAAAGAGGTATATTCTAGTGATGGTAGATGATTTCTCTAGATACTCAATTGTTGGATTTCTTAGAGAAAAGTTGGATGTTATTGATTATTTTATAGTTAAATGACGTGCGCTTCAAAATCAACATGATGTCATAGTAAATATTTTTCAAAGCGATAATGTCACTGGATTTAAGGACTCTAGTGTAAATTCCTATTGTGAAGAAATAGGCATTAAGCATAAATTTGTGGTCGCTCGAACACGTCAATAAAATGTTATTATTGAAAGAAAGAATCGAATAATTCAAGAAATGGCAAGGTTCATTCTTTTTAGTCGGAAAGTGCCTCAAAAATTTTGGGCTGAAGCGGTAAATACCACATGTCACATGGTGAATAAAGTTTACCTACGTCCCTATACTAATAAAACTCCTTATGAATTGTGGAAATGTAAGAAACCTAATCTAGCATACTTTCAAGTCTTTGGTAGTCCATGATATATCCTAATGGATAGGGAGCTTTTAGGAAAATTCGATTCAATAAGCGATAAAGGTATTTTTCTAGGTTATTCACCAAATAGTAGAGTTTATAATTTTTCTAGCTCTAAAGTCATGGAATTAATAAATGTAACCATAAAAGATGATGCTCCATCCACATTTATTGATACTGATGAAAAGCCCCCATGTGAAAATAATGCACCCCCAGTGATGATAACATTGATACTCATAACGATTTTATGGACCCCACACTTGATAAAAGGGATCCCCAATTATGGGTTAGTAAAAGTCATTACCCTTCCAATATAATTGTAAATCCCAATGTAGGCGTCAAGACTTGATCACACCTGAAAAATAAGGTTAATTACCTATATTAAACCTCTAAAATATAACCTAAAAATTTCAAAGAAGAAATCAATGATGAACATTGGATAAATGCTATGCAAGAAGAATTGCTTCAATTTCAAAAGAATGATGTTTGGGAATTGGTTCCCGACCTAGCAACACTAACATCATTGGCACCAACTGGATATTTAAAAATAAAATGGATGAAAGTGTGTCATAATTCAAAACAAAGCTAGGTTAGTTATTCATGGGTACAGCCAAATTTAAGGTATAGATTTTGATGAAACGTTTGCTTCTGTTGCATGTATAGAATCCGTTTGTCTTTTACTAACTATTTCACGTCGTAAAAATATTAAGCTTTACTAAATGGATGTCAAGAGTGCCTTCATCAATGACATTCTTCAAGAGGAAGTTTATGTGAAACAACAGAAAGGGTTTGAAGACTCCATGCACCCAAACCATGTCTTCTACTTGAAGAAATCCTTGTACGGATTCTTGGTATAAAAGGCTTCCTTCATATCTCCTAGATCGTTGCTTGACGAGAGGGGGAGTAGACTTGGCATTATTTGTCCGCCGAGATAAAAGTGATATTTTGGTTGCACAAATATATGTCGATGATATTATTTTGGGTTCCACATGCGACAAGCATACTTAACTCTTTGCAAAAGAGATGAAAAGTGAATTCGAGATGAGTATGGTAGGCGAACTTACCTACTTCCTACGTCTTTAAGAGCGTCAGCTCGAGAATGGGATATTTCTATTTAAAAATAAATATGAGATATATTTAGCGAAGAAATTTAGTTTAGACTCTTCTAAGCATGCCCGTACACCCATGAGTTCATATGTTAAGCTTAGTAAAGAAACATAAGGAAATGATGTAGAGGACACTCTTTTTAGAAGTATGATTGGTATTCTAATCTACTTAGCTGCTAGTCATCCCAAAATTTCCTTAAGTATAGGAGTATGTTCCCATTATCAAGTTACCCCAAAAGAGTCACATTTACTTTCCTTTAAACATATAATCAAATATGTAAGTGGGACCCTATCTTTTGGATTTTGGTATACCTTTGACATCAATGATTTTCTATAAGTTTATTTGGATGCTGATTGGTCATGAGATGTTGATGGTTGCAAAAGAACCTCTGTTGGATGTTTTTATTTTGGGAGTGCACTCGTCTCAGGGATGAGTAAAAAGCTAAAGTCAATTTCGTTATCCATGGAAGAAGCCAAATATATTAATGTTGGGAGTTATTTCACACAACTCATTTGGATGAAACAAATGTTGGATGATTATGGTATATCCCAAGGCACAATGTCTATTTATTTTGACAACACTAGAGAGATTCACATATCCCGAAATCCTGTCCAACATTTTAGAACAAAGAATATTAGGATCCGTGAGCTCTTTATTCGTGAGTTAGTAGAAGAAAAAGTTATTTCCTTAAGCTTTGCTGGAACCTAACGTCAATTGACTAATATAATTACCAATCCTTTATATGTCTTTAGGTTCGAGGACCTTAGGAAATCCTTAAGGGTTTACTCCATTGTCTAAGTAGGAATGTTTTATCTAGTTTATGGCGAGTTTAATCTTTATCTTTTCCCTATGAACTAGATTATGTTTTTGTATATATTTTATTTTAAAAAAACTCAACAATACTTTTAGTTTTGTTTATTTTGAAAATGTTTTCAAATATTCGAAAATATTTTGTTTTGGGACATGTTTGTGAGACATTCGTATAAAATATTAATTCCATTGTCATGTGACTGACATTAAGTTGTTAGTCTCGATATCATGTCACTTGTGCATTTTATGCTTTATCATGACGTTTTGATGCTCATTTATGATATTTCCTTTATAGGTGTCCCCAACTCATTACCTTATATGCACACACCTTTCACGAATCCGTGAGGATGTTAGTTTTGCTTTACGCTTGCTTGGTGAGGTTTAATGTTTTCTTATCAATCATGTCACCCAATGTTAAAGCAATAGAAATAGCTTTTATGCATGTAAGAAACATTGTCGATATTTATGGAATATTTAATAATGAGAGTGCAATGGAATCGGGCTGCAAAAAGAAAAATCTTTTCCATGAAAAGACACCATTGAAAGATCCTAAAATAGCGGCAATAAAAACAGAAAAATTGCCAAGGCCATGTTTAGTTTACATTAATTCTTCAAAACGTAAAATCTAACTATTGATCCTTCATTATGCAAAGAGAGTATAAAAAATTGCATATGAGGGTGATATAAGTTGAAGATCAATGGATTTGCACAATAATCAAAATTATTGTATTTTACATGACATTATTGGGACGAGAATCATGACACTTCTAAGCATCTCGTTTAAGTAAATTGACTCCAATTGAGTTCCTATATATATTGTCACGAGGTTTATTTGAGTGTTTAACGTTTAGGAAAGTTGTTTTTCATCTTGCGCTAGTACAATATTTTTAGGTGATGCTCTTATTCAGTCTGTTCACACCCCTAAATTCCGTATCCATGAACCAAATGTTTTCAACATTTTTTAAAATGTGTTTAATTTTTTTATTATTTTATATGATAACTTTATTATTATTTAAGGTTATCATATTTAATATGTGATTTTTGAATTGTTTGGGAGAAAAAGAAAAGGTCATTTAAAGTCGTTTGAAGTCATTCAAATATCGTTCTAATAACTTTCCAATGAACCACCTTGTAGGCATGACTGACTTCTCGTTCGATCGTCATTCTAACAACGTCATTCGAAAAACACTTATGAAGTTTGAACGATCGTCATTTTTGCAAGCCGCTTCAGTTTATTTGGCCGTTTGAAACCATTTTCAGATTCCAAAATCATTTTTCTTTCTCCAAAAATCACTCACCTCTTCTCTCAACCTCTTCCTCTTCCCATTACTTTAACTCTACATCTTCTTAGAGTTTTGTATAAATCCTCTCTAACTAAGGTTTACTCCATAACCATTGAAGCTATTTTCTTGATTTATTTGGAGATTCTTCTTGAGGTATTACTCCAATTAACCTTAGATTTTTAAATCTTTTGTTGAGTTAATATACATTGGGCATATTTTATCAATATGCAACCATTGTTGTTGCTTATTTTTAGAAAGGACCCATTGTTATGTAAACTCAACTCAATTATACATTTGGGGTTATTTCAACACACACACACACACACACACACACATATATATATATATATATATATATATATATATATATATATATATATATATATATATATATATATATATATATATATATATATATATATATATTATAATTTTCAAAAATTATTTTACCCCAAGATTAATGATTTCTCATGAATAGTTTTTGACATGTTTTTACACTTAGCTAATTTTTTTTGTCAAAAACTCATGAAAAATTATTTTATTTTAATTATAAATCATTTAATTAATATTGCTAATATTCTTATGGAGCTCATATTTTCTTGTTTTTGTTTGGTTTTATTATTGACGGTTTGGCTGGTCATAATCGAATAGGGTGTAGAATTTTTCTCTTTATGGCTCGTGATCGACATAATCGCCTCATTATTCGATTCGACAAGGAACACTCCTCAGAAGATGAACAACCTATTCCAAATCTCAAAATCCAATGGGTAACTTGAATTAGTTACACCAAATACCACACTCTTGGTTTCTCGACTCATTCTATAGTTAGGGAAAAATTTATTGACTTAGCCTCTCTGTCAAACACTATGGTCTTCACTTGGCTTGCCACTTGCGGATGGGACCCGATTTTCAATATTCGTCATCGCACTTTCACCGATATAATTAGAGAATTTTTCTTAGCATGCTTGTGAGTGAGCGCGGTCTCATGTCTAGGGTCTATTGTAGGGAAGCTTTAATCATAACTAACTCAATTGCTAGGCTTGTTGGTTTACCCCGTGCTACCAATCCTAAATTTCTGTAGCCTGATAAAACTACACCTCCTTTTAGCCAAACTTTAGAAGCTATTTTTGAGAGATATGAACCGAGGTCCGCAATTTTATTTCATAAACACCCAAAAGCTGAATTTAAAATGTAAAATTTTAGTATTTTTGCTTGTGCGCCTTATGTTTTCTATCAGTGTAGGTGATACCCTTGATCTCCCGTATCATATTTTTTGCGTCCTTCGCTCTGTGAGATGCTCTACTACTACAACAGTTCAACATGACATACATTTTGTGGTCATAGTCACTAGGCATTATTTACAGGCAGGTTGCCCTCTCTTAGCTAGTGATATTCCCGACATAAGATATCAGACTATTGATGCTTCATCCATTGGTCGGTCTAGGAGTCATTTACTTGATGATGTCTCTCATTTTGAGCCATCACAGTCCGCTACCCAATCAACTCCAATTAGGTCTAAACCTTCTACCTCTTGTAATCGTCACCTCTATGAGTCTGTTGAACTTAGGATTCTGTGTCTACAGGTGGAAAGTATGGAAGAGGAAGAGAGTCAGAATGCGAAAATAATAAAAGAAAATTTTCACGTCTATGTAGGGAGAGAGCGTTCAGAGGAGGCATAGCCAAGATGAGCTGAAGAAAAGGACCGTTAGGATTATAGGATGATGTAACACTATGAGGATATTCAGCATGCTGAAGTGCGACATGGTGTTGGTCCTTTTGGTACAGGTCCTTCTGGTGATGGTCCTTATAACTTTGATGACATAGTTGATGACGCCCCAGATGATCCAGCTCAGTGATTGGTATTTTTATCATTATGTTTTCTTTTGTAGTTATGATATAGAGTTTCCTTGTTATATTTCTTTATTCTCTCTTGTACTAAGCATCTGAATTTTTATTTTCCCCATTTAAATTTGGATATTTATTTATTTGGTTAACTGAATTCATTCTATGGTATTTCCATGCATATTATGTCTTGCGGATGAATTTAATGATTTCATGTGATATAATAGTTTGTGTAATTATTCTCGACATTGCATAAAAATAATGCTAAATTATACTTCGAGAATTATTCACTAACTTTGTAGGTTTTGTTCTTACCCTTTGTCTTTTTCAGACAAAAAGAAGGATACGTATTTAGGGGGAGAACACATAAGAACACATATTCATGGGGAGACCTAATATCTTAATTTATATATTATTTTCTCCACATGCATTTATGTGTTTGTTGTTTCATGTGTGTGGGAACATTTATAATTTTCTAGAGACTCAAGCCTCAATGAACTTAATGCAACAAGGTTGTCAGATAGTCGAGTTATGTCCATTTTCTTTTTGGGTATTTTTCGATGGGCATTATAGGATCGTCTTGACGTTCTGGCTTAGCAAATTCATAGTTTTTATTTTTGTTTCTTATGTTTTGTCCAGAAATAGCCAAAGGGGGAGATTTGTAAAGGCAATTTTCCACATATACTCATTTGTAGCATTGGATATTTCCGTTAGGACAAAACATGTCAGCTTGTAAAGGTGTCATATCTTTTTCTACATGGAAGGAAATCAAAACATCCGAGAATTCAGGCTCATCAAAGCTCACATCAACATTCCAATAATCTATTCCCAAAAGTTATATGACCTTATATTTTAAAATATGTTGGAGATATTTTATAACCATTTTTAAAGGCTTTTAAATGAGTTTTCAAAATCATTTTCATTTTTGGACATTTTTAACATGACTGAGATTTTGTTAGAAATCTCGTTCAAACGAGCTTGCCCCCGTTCAAATGACACATCCAACGACATCATTGGAGGTTCCTATAGAGAAATTGTTAGAACCGTGTTCAAATGTCATCGTTAAAACGTGACAGTCATTCATCCGAACGATCGGGTCAGTCATTGAAAATGGCACAAAAAATAGCAGTTTTGCCCATGTTCTCCATAACCCCACTCTTTGTAACTTATAAAAAGAACACCATCTCGAGAAAATTGAGAGAGACTCCAATCCTTTTTTTTATAAAAATCCAAAACATTTTTACAATTCAAACTCCAACTTTTACATGATTAACTTGGATCATATTTGAAGATAAAACACCCACATACATCTTCAAACCTTCATACACCACCTTTGTGTGTGTGGTGGACCTCCGCATGATTTGGAAGATGGATATTTGGATATCTTTGGATATAGAGATACGAAAAGTGTTGTGCAAGCATGTTGGAACTACACGCGCTACAAATGGAGGTATTGGAGATGTCATTAGTAGAACTTGTCCTGTCGAGTCTATAAATCTTTGGAGTCTTCCTTGTAAAATCGTATTACTAGTGAATTTTTCTAGGCTTGGATGTCCTAGTTTTTTTCCCATTTTGGATTTTTCCTCATACATCGCAGTGTTGTGGTTATGTGCTTTTGTGTTTGCATTTTTCCTCACATAGATGCACGCGTAGTACTAAAATGCTAAAATCGAACTTAATCACATTTGTTGCTTAAATTAGATGCTTTAATTGACTAAGAAAAATTAATCATGTCCATGTAGGATTAGTTAGTAAAGAAATTAAATTTGGAGTCACACCGTAATTTAATTTTGGCCTGCTCGTATTTTGTGTCGTGTATGAATTTACGATTGTTTTGGTTGCTTTATTTATGGAGTAAATTTCACGAGGGTAAGACTTGTACATATAAGACTCCATCACATCAATATAGACTTCCCTTGCAACAACAACATAACATAAATATGAGGCATGCACTATAGGGCTCAAGATCTCACCCGAGAAAGGAATAAAGTACATAGACGTCTATAGGGACTCTGCCCTCATTGTTGGATGATTTATCAAAAAATGGGAAGTAAAAAAAAGATCTCCTACCCTTTCACACTCAACTAGAAGAACTTGTCTCCCTGTTCACATCACCTTACATTACCTTCCTCGCTCCAAGAGTAGCCTAGACGACACATTAGAAAGTCTGGTCTTCATGGTCGACATGCCTAAAGGAATAACAATGGACATTTTTTAATTAAGAGATAATATGTTCCCACTCACTGTTGCCACATCGAACTCGTACCAAAAGAAGATAATGACATTGTACAGTTATGGTAATATGACATTTGGTGTCTCCTCAAACTTGGTAGGTTACCCCAAGACTAGATAAGAAAGACCATGCAGCCCTTTGCAAATTATATGCCAAGTACATCATTTAAGATAAAGCACTTATAAGGAGAAACTTCTATGAAACCCATTTTCGTTACATAACAGGGTATGAAATTTAAGAAATGATGCAAAAATCCATAGCAGCGATTGCGGGCCCCACATGAACGGTCCTATGCTTACCAAAATGCACTGCCTTTGTTCGGAGATGCCTCCAATGCTAAGAATTTTCCAACCTTCAACACTTATCTCCCACAGAGCTATAAAAGATGACTTATCCGTAGCCATTCTCTACTTGGGTCATAAACATAATATGGAAGTTAACCCCTAAAGCCTCAAATGGGTATGAATTCATCCTAGTCGCCATCGATTACTTCACAAAATGGGTCGGAGATGAGTCATACACGGTGTTCAATGCAAAGAAAGTGGCCAAGTTTATAAAAAATAACATCATTTTCTGCTACGGGGTTCCCCACGAGTTGGTATCAGACAACATGCTCCAGTTTGAAGCCGAGGTCACATAATTAGTCCACAAGTATGGTATTCATAAGCACAAATATTCTCCCAATCGACCCAAACCAATGGCAATTTTGAAGCTTCCAACATGGGGATCAAAATAATCATCACTAAGATAACTTTATAATGAAAAGACATGGTCAACTGAATCCTATATGCACTTTGGGTCTACTGCACCTCTATCAGAACACTCACTAGGGCTACCACTAATTCCATTGTATATGGCATGTAGGTGGTTCTTCCTATCGAACTTGAAGTTCCTTCTCTTCTTGTTATGCTCAAAATCAAGGCCAGTGGGGAAGACTGGCATCAGAACCATTACAATGAACTCTCACTGCTAGATGTAAAGAGACTAAAATCTTTATACCATATATAGCGGTACAATCGCCAGATCGTGAGGTCATTTAATGAAAACTAATGGACCACAGTGTCCAAGAAGGAGATCTTTCCCTAAAAGAAATCGTAGAACCCATCTGGGATCCAAGGGGAAGTTTAAACATAATTGGATCGGCCCATACATTGTGAAGGAAATCATGTCAGCTCACAGATATCGAGGAGAAAAAAGGCGTGACCCTTAAACCTGGATCGTCTCAAGAAGATCTACCATTAATCTGAACTCTGAGTGCGTTATGACTATTCTCACCGCTCTTTTATTTAAAAAAATCTCTTAATTTCCCTCTACTAGAAACTAGATAGGATCTGATCCTCTCAAAACACTGTTTAAAATGAAGCTCAAATTTTTAAAAACCACAGATGTATGTATGCAATCCATACAACACACACGGGCACAATCCTTTCTATTACCCAAAATTCTATTCTTTTGTTCCCCCGAGAGCGGCGGTCCATCTCATCATTTAAATGAACAGAAGGATTATGTGTGACTTAGAGATTGGTATAGATAGTTCAAAATACAAAATTCATCAGAAGACGCGAAAAAATATGTCAAAATTACTTTAATTTCAATCAATAATACTGTTGTTACACGGAATATCAATGACGGGAATAAAACAAACTATTTCCCTACCAACTTTCATATAACTTACCAATCCTTACCATTAACCATCTTGATAAAAAAATCCAAAAATATACTAAACACCTACATAAATTTTCCACAAATATGAATATACAATAACTTCATAAAACCTAGACCTCAGCTACAGGATAGGCCCACCTCATTATCATTACCACCTCTAGGAAGCCCCCAAGTGTTCCTTGCCTGCTTAGTGTCACGAATACGCTCCATGCAAGGGTAAGTATTAATAAGAATTGGTGAAATAACCTCACCTTCCTCCATAGTATCAAAAGAGACAAGCCATCTTTACCTAGTCTCCTCCAACAAAATCTTCCTAACCAACCATTTCCATAACCACTTAAATGATCCTTAGACACAAACCTGACCTATCCAATGAATTATGATGGATATGTGGATGACCGATGACGCTGCCATAAAGGCCACAATATCACCCTCAAGGACTCGATCAAGTCCTTCACCACAAAGAAAATGGCTATATGGGGAGGCACAATATACTCCAATGCTACTTGATGCATATGCCGCAAAGAAGAGTAAAAGGACGTTTGGCAAAGACCAATTAACCACATATATTAGTATTTCCACAACTATGAAAAGAGATGCTAGTACTGCCACCATTACATAGACTAGTGAAGGCATCGAGCCCCATGCTCCACCAACTAATTAACCCAGTTCTCCATTGAAGAGACAAAATTCAAGAAGGGACTAACAAAGAAATTAGGAATTCTTGACAAATGGTACTCAGGAGGGGCTATCAGGCGCAGTCTCTCAGAAAGCCACATGAATAGCATGACAAGGCTTCCCCACATAAATCCATCCCGACCTTCTTTCCAGGTATCCAATCCATTTAAAGTCTCAGCCACCATTATCACTATAGAACTACAGTAATGGGACAACCACACCACTATTTTGGCTACCTGATGATCAGTCGTCGGGTCACCTATAACCAACATAAGCCTAGAAATCAATCCCAGTGCCACAGCACTAGTAAAGCAACCATCGGTAAAGTCTCTCCGACACACCAGCTCCAACACAACCCATCCAGGTCAACTAAGCCTTACTTGACATCAAGCTTTATATCCCCTCATCCATAAACTAACCAATCCATTAACATCTTTGGAAAAATATGAACACAAAGAGTGAAAGAAGAGTGCCACAAAATATCAAAAATTAGTGTACCTGAACTAACAAGCCTACAAATTAATCAAGGATATGTTGGTCACGCCTATTTTAAAAACCCTCATTTTTCTCATCAAACCCTCAATTCAAAATAAGTTCCTTCAGAGGGAAGCTTTTGCAATCGAGCCTTCAAGGCCCTCCTCTATCCAAATATGTCAAAAACATATTCCAAAATAAAATAAAAAAATACATTTTCCTACTTTTTTTCAAAATGAAACCTCAGCAGAAAATTAAAATGAATGTAGAGTAAGTCACCATATTAATATAATCAAATAAAAATGCATCATTTTTTCCTTCCCATGTCGGTATTTTCAACTACAAAGAAAATCCAATACATCATGCATACAATATGGTCAATACCAAGCTCTTTCGATCAAAATGACGGATCTATTGTAAAATCCCAAAAAGAAAGAACAAGAAATGGATGTCACCTCATTCTCCATTAGATGCCTCACAATCTTATCTCGAAGGCACCAGTCGTATCGAACTCATGTGCCAGCAACCTTCGCATTTATATTTTCAAGAATGTTCCACCCAATCATAAAGGGTGTATTATGACCTATCTCCCCAACAAAAGTCAGTAATCTACCCCAAAGCAAAGTTCTAAAGCCATAAAAAATGCCTACCCGCAGTGACTGTTATCCTTCCCCGAGAAGCCCAAGAGTCGGTACCCTATACCAATAGACACATCCAAAGAATTTCCTATCAGTAGTCCCCCAAAATTTTTAAAGTAAAATTGTTAGAAATCAAAAAATTACCCAAAAAATTCATGAAAATCATCAAAAAATTCCCACTAAGTCAAGAACATCCTTTTTGTGAGAAAAACTCATGGTGAAACACCAAACCAATTACAAACTATCATAAATCCCCAAGCAGATCATCAACAATCACTCTCATCATCAACATATTCCCTAAAAAATCAAGAATTCAAGGTACACCTCCACCAAAATACTCTACACTTTCCCTAGTGGAGCCACAAGTCAACGCAGTCCCTTTAAACAACAACTTTAGGTCCAAACAATTTCCATCGATGAGTAGAATTCTTCATCACACTTTAAGTCTGCGAAATTGACCTCGACTCGTAGAATTGGTCATCATAGCTTTAGGTTCGTAGAATTAACCTCAACTCACAGAATCGGTCACTAAATCTTTAGGTCTGCAGAATTGACCTCAACATGTAGAATTGGTCACCTCACTCATTAGTTCTGCATAATTGACCTCAACCTTTTGAATTGTTCACCTTCACCCCCAGGTCTGCAAAATTTATCTCAGTCCTCTTATTTAACATCAATGAGGTTTTATATTTCGAAGACCTCCTCTTGTTTCAAGCTCTTCCATTGAGAAGTTTGTAGATACCCCATCCTAGTTCCCCCTAAGCACGTCTTTAGTTCCTTAACACTCCTCATACTCCTCAAACCCTAGGTCATACTTTGAGCACTAATCTAGACGCCATGATGTGTTCCTGGGCCCCGTTTATCTTCGTTAGACTCTCTTACCTGATTGAATCTCAATGAAACCTGTAAGGGCTCTGAATACCATTTCCAAAGGTCCACTCCATACGAAAATCATTCTCACGGTTCATACAAATAATTCATTTCACTCTAAGTATGGATCTAAAGGACATGGGGTGCTTTCGATCTCCGTTTGACTCGGGTTAACTCTAAAACCTAATAGAAGAACAATGAAATCTCTAATGGAACTGACTACCCTTTCTAACAGTCCACTTCGTGCATGAATAATCCTCACAATTTTCATAAACGACTCATTTTACTCCGAGAAGTCATCGGGTGCTTTCGAGCCCTATTTGACCTTAGTCAACCCTCCATACTGAGCGAATATCAATGAAATCTCAAAATTCATTGAATTACCTTTTCAATGGTCCATGTCGTTCACGAGTCAACCTAATGTCTTGCACGAATGATTCATTTTCCTCTAAGAAACCCCTATCTAGAGACCATCGAGTGCTTTCGAGCCCCATTTGACTCGATCAACTCCTGAACTTGGGATTGACTCAATGGATTACTGAAGGGCTCTAAATTCTCTTTGAACTGGTTTAGGCCATGCACGATTCGGACTATGATTTGTATTTTATGCCTGTGTTTTCAAAAAATTCCATTCTGGGCTACCTATAGACTCGCAAGACACCCCGCCTATCAGTAAGGTGTATTTTCTTTTCCCATCAAGGTAGGAACTATGGTAATAGTTGGCTAGGGTTCATACCGATCGACGCCCCCAATCCTAAATGGGACTATATAAAGGTATCATAACCTTACTATTTGAAGAAGTTCCTTTCCGCAGTCTACAAACATTCTCTCGAAATCAGAGCCTTCTCATTACCAAAAAAAGTCCATTTCCCAATATCCCCTCACCTCACTTTCATACCACACTTAGTTACTCACCTCATCCGATCATATTACCTTTAAACCATTACACAAACCAGCATACATACATTATAAATTAAACATCAAGGATCTATAAGGAGTTCCATTCCTCACCCTTTTCTAGTTTTTTCATTTAAGTGTTATTATTCACTTTATTCTCATTTTGTAATATCTTCTAGTTTTGTTGCATTATCTCACATCAAGTAATCTTCACTTTTTGTTATTAGTACTTCACATAACTTATTTTCATAAAAAAAAATGAAAAAGACAAAAGGAGGGTTTATTTAATAATCCCCAAAATTAAAACTTCACCATTTCCCCACATTTTCACACTTGAACACATTTCTCTCCAAAAACACTCAAAATGAGTCATACATTTGGATTTATCGGTTGAACCCCACCCCTACGTTATTTTTTGAACTACGTGGACTTTGATTCCCCTTGCACCACATAGGCATCTTGGGCCAATTCCGAGATTCGAGTCCTCCCTTTTCATTTTATGTATTTCATATTATATTATATCTATTTTTTTGAGTCTTAGACTCCTACATATTTGTGTCTCTCCTAACATGCACATTCTCTTTTCCATAGTGATTCATGATTTGACAAACTCTTACATCCTATGCTTATGATTATTTTCGAGTACATTTCTATATATGAATTCTCTCCACCCTTTCCATGATAAGAGTCGAATAATTCCTTTCTCCCCTTATCTATATTACACACGTGTACATACGTCACTCTTTGGAGAAAAGGAGAAGATTAACGTTATCTCATGAGAGAACGAACACAAGGAATGGGTTATTAACACCTTCTCATTCTGTAACTTAGTCCCTGTACCTTTGAATCACTTGGTTTCGTATGCATCAATATTTTCTTAATTTTGTTCTCTTGAGGACGCTACATTCTTTTGTCTGTTTTGAGCAAAATAGGCTAGAGATCCCATCTCTTCATGTTACCCCATTTGATGAAGACCATTTTTATATCTCAGGCAGACCGCGAAGACTCCGACATGAGTGGAAAAAAAGTACCTTTGTATCCTCTAATTCCCATAGAGGGGTAACCTTTCACTCCTTATCCCCTCATCCCAACTTTAGGGCTGGCTCATGCCAGAGGAATCTGACCCGGATGGACATAATTTGATATGCTAATATCAGTGATATTAAGGCCCACCCTCTCCAACACAAGTCCTACACTTTCACATACAACACGTCGAGACCTGTTTAAAAGAAAATTATGAATGGTTTGTTCTCATGGATACACATGTAAGTAGGCACAGTACCAAGTCATTCTCGTGAGCTCGAGCATCGACAATATGTGTCATGATGTGTTGCCCCTATAGATGTTGTAAGGAAAAAATTTTCTTTCAGCAATTTGTAAGTAATGTCTATCTTTGTTGGAAAAAAATTTAGAGTTGTTTTAATGTTATATTACTCTCCATGATGAAGAATTTGAGCATTCGGGATTTCACCATATTAAAGTTTTCACATCATCAATCTGATCGCGCTTTTTCCCAAATATATAAAACAAGGTTCGTTTACATTTTGTTGGAGACACATTTTAGGTTTTTATATACTTTTTGGGGTTATTTTTACAAATTATATTTTTCCTCAAAATTAATTTATTTTTCACAAATTATGCATGTCGTTCAAACATGTTCGTTTGAACGTGCATGTCCAAACGACTTCGAAAGAAGTCTCCCAAGGACAAATTTTCATTTGAGCAATTTGTAAGTAATGGCTATCTCTATTGGACAAAAAATTAAAGTTGTTTTAATGTCATATTACTTTCCATGATGAAGAATTTTGATCATTTAGGATTTCACCATATTAAAGTTTTCACATCATCAATCCGATCGTGCTTTTTCCCAAAAGTATAAAACAAGGTTCTTTTACATTTTGTTGGAGACACATTTTAGGTTTTTATATACTTTCTGGGGTAATTTTTACAAATTATATTTGTCCTCAAAGTTAATTTATTTTCCACAAATTATGCACGTCGTTCAAACGTGTTCGTTTGAACGTGCATGTCCAAACGACTTCAAAAGAAATCTCCCAAGGGTCTTAACGGCATAGTCGTTTGATAACTCGTTCAAACGAAATTTTTTCCATATCGTTCAAACAACTTTGGACGAGATATCTCAAAGATATTGTTTGTATATTCTTTTGAAATCTCATTCAACTGACATTTTTCCATGTCGTTCAAATGAGGTAGTTAGTCATTCAAATGACCGGTTCAGATTTTTAAAATTCAGTTTTTTGTTTAGTGTTTACTTCAACCTCCCTTGCCTATTACTTCCTCTTTTAGAAACAATATAAGGGCTCAAAAAAACTACATAAAGGGTTTGAACATTAAAGAAAACGACATTTCTCTTTACGAAAAATAGCCTCCAACATTTATTGATATTTTGGATCATTTTCCCAAGAACCAAAAACCCCAGAATCATCATCTCATACACTCATCCCTGATTGGATGCAACCGACCTCCGCACAAGTTGGACTGGAGATAACATTTGGCTATTAGTGGATACCAAGACATAGGAGGTGTCGTGAAATGTGTTGGATCTTCACGTACTACAAATGAAGGTGTTGAAGATGGCATCAACGGGTCTTGTGTGTCAAGTTTGTAAGCATTTTGAGCCTTCTTGTAAAAACCATATTCGTAGTGGAATTTTGTCTAGGCCTGGCCGTCCGAGGTTTTTTCCATTTGAGTTTTTCTTGTACATCGGCGCGTTGTGGTTGTGCTTGCTTTTATGTATTTGAAATCATGTATGCTCACGTAGGATTTAATAATTAATATTAAAATTTGGAAAGTATCAATTTGCTGGCCTAATTGAAAGTTGTATACTATGTCGTAAATTTTTATCTCGGAGTGTATTTCACGAAATTGGTCCTAAGCCATATAACCTAACGACTTCACATTAGTATCAGTTCTTGTTTCTAATAGTTATTCAGATGAATCCATGAGGTTATATGGAAGCATATTGGTGAAATAGACCCCTATGTTTGATGGAACTAATCTTGCCTATTGGAAAGCACATGAGAGATCCGCATTAAAATAAATTGATGAATGTGTTTGGCTTGCTATTGAAAAAGGGTAGTCCCGTCCTACCGTTGTAGTTGAAGTAAATATTCGTTCAAAACATGTAGAGTAATGGAGTGATGATGAGTTAAAATTGAGTAATTTTAATTCCAAAGGTTTATATTCTTTATTTAGTGTCGTTACTGCCCAGGAGTTTCATCATATCATGACATGTAAAACTTCAAAGGAGGAATGGGGCATTCTCCAGGTTACTCATGAGGGAACACGTGCGGTTAAGGTGTCAAAACTTCAAAATTTAACCAATAAATTTGAAACTATCACCATGAAAGAGAGTGAAACTTTCGATCAGTTTTATGCTCGTATTTATGATATAAGTAACTCATGTTTTAACTTACGTGATAACATCCCTAAAACTTGTGTAGTCAAGAAAATTATTAGATATATCCCTAGTCATTTCAATGCTAAATTCATTGTTATTAACTCTTTAAATGTGTTAGATTCATTAAAACTAGAAGAACTTGTAGGTCATCTCCAAACATATGAGTTAGACATGTTTCCTAAAGACAACAAAAAGAAAGATAAGGTGGTTTCTCTAAATGTTAAGAATGAAGAAGTGTCTGAATCCGATGAGTCCGATATGGATCTTGATGATATGGATTTATTTGCAAAACAATCAAAACATTTTTCAAGTTTAAAAAGAAAAACTCAAAATTTGAAAAACCAAATTTTGAGAAAATAAAAACAAGGAAAGTAGAAGTTCTAATGATCCGAATCAAAACAAATTTAAAAGCGAGAACTCTAAAAGAGATAACTTTAAAAATTATGATTCAGAGAGATTTTTTGAGAGTGAGGGACGTGGTCATAGAGCATATGAGTGCTCCACTAAGCTTAAGATATAGGGAAAAGAAAAAGGTCATTTATAATTCCACTCTTAGTGATAGTGAGAATGATTCTGAAGACTCGAATGATTCCATCCCTTCTGGAAACAACTTCATCGCCTTTACGAAAAGTATTAATCGATCTCCAGGTGTGTCACATCCTAGTGTTGACCTTTCCGAGCATGAACTTTAATGTGTATCCAATCGCTCACAAGGTAGTGATGATAATGGAAGTGAGAGTGATGTTAATGAAAGTGCTTTGTAGTCCACCTATTTTGAGTTGTACCTCGAGTCTATGAGAATCCAAAAAATTAATAAAAAGCTATCTTTTAAGGTGTTGACATTAGAAAAAGAGTTGAAAATCCTGAAGGATAAGGAGGCTTTAGTTAGCCAACTCGAGGCGATTAAGATTTCTCTCTCTGGGATGCTTATTTTGGTGAGTAAAGAAAAATCTGAATGGACTGATTCTCTAGCTCGTGTTACTAAATCATTAATCCTTGAAGATTTGAGAAATACTAGAAGCAAAATTATCAAACTTGAGAAATATCTTTAGGCCTATCGAGAAGTCAAATTCACATTTGAGGACAACTCCGAAAGAATGGGGAAGTTGTTTCTCGATCGAGTTTTAGGTTATAAGGAGAAATGATAACAAAAGAGAAAAGGTATAGGATATGAAGGTGGTGAGTCATTAAATGTTAAATCCTAATACTTAGCCAAGTTTGTTACCAAAACAAGTCCTCCTAAACCTAACTCACTTAAGAGAAATATACCTAAGCAACACGTGAAGGTGACTCCAAATCAACCCCATGCTTGTACTTTTTTTTCCACAAAAGGGGTTATCACTACACCAAAATGGGCAAATTGTCATCTTTCAGCCGTTCAGCCTTGTCAAGGTCATTGACCGTGACAAAAAACACGCATTTTTTGTCACGGTCACTAACCTTGACACGACCGTGACAAGACCGTGACAAATTTACTTGTCACGGTCAATGACCGTGACAATACTTGTCACGGTCAAAGACCTTGACACGACCGTGACAAGGTTCGCAGCAAAAAACCTATCCCCCTTCTTTTTTCCCTCCCGCGCCGTTCCCTCCATCTCTCTCTCTCTCTCGAGACGCTCTCTCTCTCTCTCTCTCTCTTCCATTTATATATATATTTGTGTGTATATTTATGTGTGTATGTGTATATATATATGTGTGTATGTGTGTGCGTGTGGGGGGGGTGGGGCAGGGTGGGGGTAGGGGGTGGGGCGGGGTGGGGTAGGGTGGGGTGGGGTGTGTGTGTGTGTGTGTGTGGTGGGGGAGGGGAGGGGGTGGGGTGGGGTGGGGTGGGGTGTGGGGTAGGGGAAGGGGTGGTGGAGGGGGGCAGGGGGTGGGGTGGGGTGGGGTGGGTGATAAATATTTTTATGGAATAAAAATGTTTTAAATTTAGATTTTTATCTTGCTAAAGATATTTAGTAAATTAAGTTTAATTTCTTGCAAAAATGAAGATTTAATGAAAAAAAAATGGGACATCGCTTTAAGTTTTTAAGAAATCAAATGTCCTTTAGTTTAAAAAAGTATTTGTTGCAAATATTTTGAATTTCTAGAATGAAAAATATGTTTAACCCATTTTATAGAATTTTAGGATTTAAAATCCATCTTCTCATGTATATAAACTTGTAGTATTTGGACAATGGACATATAAACATGAAATAAGAAAAGTAGAAATTCTATTCTTCAAAGTGGAAAAAAAGGATTATAGATGTGCTAAGTGTAAGGTTGTAAGACTACATGTGTTAATAAAAGGAAATGGTATTTTTCTTATAAAATAGTCTCACATGTTAAATGATTCTTAGATGTAAAGGTATTGAAATAAAGATGTTTCCAATTGATAAGAATACTAATCCAAATGATTAAAAGGGTGTTAAGTTGTTAAAAATATTTAAGAAGTTAGTGTGGGTGACTTAATGGTGTTTTGGAAAATTAACACTTGTGAAAATAGAGTAAAAGGTGAGTTTGGAATCAAATGAGTAAAAAGGTAATTTTACGTAAAGCGGAACATCTTTATGAAATAAAAATATTGGAAAGGGTGTTACATATGATAGTCCTAATGAACATGTTTTTTGGAATAAAATCAAAGATAAAGTATAAAGGACATGAAATGATAATTTTCAAAGTGTAACACAAGTTGGGGTGAAACCCCGGGTTTTGACTTTGGCCGGGTAAAAGAAAAAATTGAATATTGTGGAAATTTTCAAAATATTAAAACACATCGAATGAATTTGTAACATATGGTGGAGTCATCGGCGGTCTGGAGCCCGTTAAGTATGCGGTTATTGGAAGATTTCAAAAAAAAGATAATGAATTGATTAATATCCATAATGTAAATAAAAGGTAAAGTAAGTGTGTAAATGGGTGGTTGAGCAAGCTAAGAGGTTTAACCCATATTTAATACATAGGTGTGTTATGAAAGGTTTTCAAAGGGTAATTAAGTATTTTCTAACACGGTGGTTGGGGAGGGGGTGGTGGAGGGGGGGGGGAGGGGGTGGTGGAGAGGGGCAAGGGGTGGGGTGGGGTGGGGTGTGTGTGTGTGTGTGTGGTGGTGTGTGGTGGGGGAGGGTCTTTAGTATCATTACAAAGTTAGGTACAATATTGAATTTATCACATATTATAAACGTAAGAACCATCCTAACAACATGCTTTACTAAGGTTAAGTGAATCTAAAAGTAAAACTTAGTTATCCCCTCCAAACCCAAAGATCCAAATAAACTCAAATAATGACCCCGAAACATAAGGCTAAAAGTAGGTGCGTGTGTGTGGCGGGGGGAGGGGGTGGGGGTGGGTGGGGTTTTGAATATTATTTACATTCAAAATAAATAATTGATAATAGTTGGATAATAATTGGATAATAATTGATATTTTCATTCAAAATAAATATTTCATTCAAAAATATTGGATAATAATTGATATTTTCATTTAAATTGATAATAATTTTATTCATGAAATTAATTCAATTAGGTAAAACCCATGATAATGAAATTTATGCTACAATTATAATTATCTCATGTCATAATTTTATTGATAAACAATATATGTAGTTGTCACAGTCGTGGTGGGGGGAGGGGGTGGGTAGGGGTGGGGTGTGTGTGTGTGTGCTATTAACATTTTTTTTATCTGTACTAATAACATTTTTTTTACAGCAAAAATGTCTCCTTCAGATGTTAGGGCGAAGATGATGATGCTGTTTATGATGATGTTGTCTGGGTTCGATGGTAGCGGAGGCGACGAGGGCTCCTCCGCCCCTAGGCTCCCCAAATATGGAAAATTTGGGATTACCGTCGAAAACAAGTTGGAGCTTTTAGCGAGATCCCTCGAGCTGCAAAAGACGGTCATCGGCCCGGGGTTTATGAGTTGGAAGGAGGTGCCGTATGAGCTCAAGTTAGCTGTTTGGGCGGCACTACAGGTAATATTTATATGATTATTTCAATTTATATTTATATTTATATTTATATTTATATTTATATTTATATTTATATTTATATTTATATTTATATTTATATTTATATTTATATTTATTCGCAACTAACATTGTATTTGTTGGACAAGAACAATTCAACTTGGATCCAAAGCTACGCGATTCCGTCTTGGAGCAGTTGAGGGAGCAACACAAGACGTGGAATAAAAATATGCGGACACGGTACTTTGGAAAAACACGAGAGTTCATTTTACAATGGCGCGGATCCGTCCCGCCCAAGGAGCCGATCTCATTGGCACAATGGCAAAAGTTCATTGACAATGAGATCGAGGATCGACAATTGGCATCTCGCCAATCGGGGAGGGAAAATCAGGCTAAAAAGACGGACGTGCACTACTCCGACCGGACCTCTTACGCTGAGGTAGAGCATAGGATGCAGGTAAGATTTAATTTATCTATAACTACAGAAATATATTATTGGATATTATTTTACTTTGCGGGGCCGATACTAATTTTACTTTACTTTATTTTATTTCAGGGGGTAGGGAGTGGGCCAGGGGGTAAGCCACATAGGCTCGATACTTATGTGGCTCTTCGAACGAAGAAGGGGAAGGACAAGGAGGTGTCCCCGAGCGTCGCTGCCACGATTGTAAGTAATCCGACAGTTTAATTATTGTTAATTACGTTATAATTTTTTAGTTTACTTATTTTACTAATCATGTGCTTTTTGTCGTTTCAGGCAAAGCTTAAGGAAGTGCATGAGTCGCAGTCTGATGCTGACAAGGCATATTTGTCCACAGACGCACTCAGCCAAGTGCTTGTCTCTGATCGCAAGGGGAGGACAAGGGGAGTGAGCTCGCGGGTGGCCAAATCTAGGATCATCGGATTGGAGATGAGCGACACCGGGTTGGCTCGAACGGTGGATTCACACGACGCGAAGCTGTCCCGTTTGGAGGCGACGGTCCAAGATATGTACGCATTCATGAAGCATACGTTGGGTGGAGACCGTAAAGGGAAAGGTAAAGGGAAAGGTAAAGGGAAAGGAAAGGAGAAGGCGGTGGAGGAGGAGGTGCGGGAGGACGAGGCGCAGGATGGCGAGGATGTGAACCTCGCTGCTTCATCATCGACACGTTCGTACTTCGACGATCCACTTCCCTATTTGACGCCATCCAACAGACCATTGTCGACAATTGGTTGGCCGAGCGTGTTCATATTGGACATATTTGATGGCCAGCGGATAGGGCGGGGGTTGAGGGACCCGAAAATCATCGAGGGTGGAATAGTCCATGGACGTGTGCTTCAACAGATGGAGTCCAGGGTGCTCGTCACGCATGTCATACCCGGGAAAGAGAACTCCCTATTGTGGTTGCGCGAACAATGCGGCACGACGTATATTAGTGGGTGCGTCAATTCGTATGTCGTGTGGCCTACTCACCTCCTCAGTTTTATCCAAGACATGTAGTAACATTTTTTTCAAGTTTGTCCATTTTAATTATATTTGGATTATATCGTCATGTATATTATTTTTACTTTGAATATTTGGATTATACTGTCATGAATATATATTTGCATTATCTTTAGTTTGTGTTGGATATATGATGTTTGGAACAGGTACAAATATACTGCTGGGCAGTGGCAGTGGCCATACTGCCCAGCAGATTTTTTTTAAATTCTGTCCAGAATTGTCACGGTCAATGACCGTGATAATTTTTTTAAAAAAAGGTCACGGCTTTGTCACGGTTTATAACCTTGACACGATCGTGACACAAAACGCGAGTTTTTGTCAAGGTCAATGACCGTGACACGACCGTGACAAAAAAATTTGTCTCGCCTCGAAATGTCACGGTCATTGACCTTGACAAGGTGGATTTGTCAAGGTCAATGACCTTGACAAATGGGCAGATTTGGTGTAGTGTATCTTAGAATTTTTATTACAAGCTTAGGAAGAATTATTATCCCACTACTCCTATACCACACTGTAGCACTTTAGCTAGGCTTAAAAACTAGTTTGAGGATCTAGTCAATACATCTAAAGGTTTAATGGAAGAGTTTCTAAGGTTTTCTATAGCCCAAGAAAATTATTCCAACCAAAAGACTAGTATCAACAAAGGGAAGAACACAACCCATGCTAGGGTTGTAAAAGATAAGGCCAAGAAGGCGTTTATTTTTTATGTTACTCTTAAGGCTCAAAATACCTCCCAATAGTATTTTGATAGTGGGTGATCCAGACATATGACAGGTGATATATCTCCTTTTACCACTCTTAAACACCACAAAGATGGGAAGGTCACCTTTAGCGATGGGAGTAAATCAAGAATTATGGGAAGAGGCGCCGTTGAAGTTTATCGTTTCCCAAAACTAGAAAATGTACTTTATTTTGATCGAATCAAACCAAATTTGATGAGCATTAACCAATTATGAAATGAAAAACTAGCAGATAAGTTTAGTCAGACGGAGTGAACTATTTATGATAAATCTAGTGGGACTATACTACAAGGTGTGAGGACTAGTGATAATAATTATGGGATCATTTTAAAGTATTCATTCGTTTGCAATAGTGCGAAGGTTTCCTCTGCCGACCTATGGCATCAACGTCTAGTCATGTAAATTTTAGATATCTTGACTGTCTAGTTAAGAGAGGCCTAGTTCCAGGCTTTCCATCCTTAGGAAAACTAATCTCCTCAATTTATGGTCCTTGTCAAAATGGAAAGCAAATTCAGGGTCCTGATAAGAAGTTGAACTCTATAACCACCTCTAGTTTCTTAGAATTGATTCACATGGACCTTATGGTTACCATTTATACCGAGAGTATAGGATGACAAAGATATATTTTAATGATGGTATATGACGTTTCAAGATATTCAATAGTTGGATTTCTTAGGGAAAACTCCGATGTATTTGAGTTTATAACGGTTAAATGTCGAGTCCTTCAAATTCAACATGGTGTCATCATAAACCAATTTTGAAGTGATAATGGAACTAAATTTAAATAATCCAGTGTCAATGATTTTTGTGATGAAGTTGGAATTAAGCATGAATTTTTAGCCTGTCGAACTTCACAACAAAATGGTATAGTTGAGAGAAAGGATCGAACGATCCAATAAATGGAAAGGTCCATGCTTCTTTATAGGAAAGTACCCTGTAGGTTTTGGACAGAAGCGATAAGTATCGCTTGTCTTATGATGAATAGGTTATACTTGGGTCCTCCTACTAATAAAACTCCATGTGAATTGCAGACAAATAAGAATCATGACCTACACTACTTTTGAGCTGTTGGGAGTCCTTTCTACATCCTTAGGGATAAAGATCTTCTACGAAAATTTGACTCGAGGAGTGATAAAGGTACTTTTCTAGGTTATTCACAAAATAGTAGAGCTTATAGAGTTTATAATTTTTGCTAGATCTAAAGTTATGGAATCAATGAATTTTACTATAAAAGATGATGCTCCAGCTACATTTATTAATATTATGGATGATTCCTCACATAAGATTGATGCACCCCCTGATGTTGATCACAACGAATCTCATAATGTTTCGGTGGACCCCTCACTTGAGAAGAGGGATCCATCTCCTTGGGTTTGTTAAAGTCAAGGACCTACCAATATTATTAGAAATCCTGATTTTTGTTAATACTAGAGCACAACTTGAAAATGAGGTTAATTATTTGTGCTATACCTATAAAATCGAACCTACAAAATTCAAACAAGCTCTAAAAGATGAATATTCGATAAATGCTATACGAGAAGAGTTACATTAATTTCAAAAGAATGATGTTTGGGAGTTGGTCCCTCGGACTATCAAACTAATGTCATTGGTACTAAATGGATCTTCAAAAATAAAATGGACAAAAATGGTATCGTTGTTCCTAATAAATCTAGGTTAGTTGCCTCAGGGTACACCCAAATATAAGGTGTAAATTTTGATGAAACCTTTGCTCCTCTGCTAGGTTAGAGTCCGTTCACCTCTTACTAGCCATTGCATGTCATTTTAAATTCAATATTTATCAAATGGTTCTCAATAGTGCCTTTTTAAATGGAATTCTTCAGGAAGAAGTCTATGTGGAACATCCTAAAGGTTTTAAAGACCCTAAGCACCCAAATCACGTCTTTTACTTAAAAAAGGCCCTATACAATTTGAAACAAGCACCTCATGCTTGGTAAGAGAGATTTACTTGATATCTTTTTTCTCGTGGCTTCTCGAGAGGGGGAGTAGATATGTCGTTATTTGTTCATTGAGATGAGAGTGCAATTTTAGTTGCCCAAGTGTATATCAACGACATAGTTTTTCGGTCCACATGTGACAAGCATACTCAAACCTTTGCGAAAGAAATGAAAATTGAGTTTGAGATTAGTATGGTCAGTGATCTCACTTACTTCCAAGGTATTCAGGTGTGCCAACTCGATAGAAGGATATTTTTGTCCCAATGTCATTATGTTGAAAGATATTTTGAAGAAATTTAATCCAAATTTCACTAAGCATGCATGTACACCCGTGAGTTCATCCGTTAAGCTTAGCAAGGACACCAAAGGAAATGATGTAGAGCACACTTTTTTTAGGATTATGATAGGTAGTTTACTCTACTTAACTGCTAGTCTTTCGGATATTTCCTTTAGTCTAGGAGTGTGTGCATGTTATCAAGCTGCCCAAAAAGA
Organism: Sambucus nigra; assembly: GCA_949130495.1. Taxonomy (NCBI): domain Eukaryota; kingdom Viridiplantae; phylum Streptophyta; class Magnoliopsida; order Dipsacales; family Adoxaceae; genus Sambucus; species Sambucus nigra. Next base: position 435,789,166 of record OX422223.1, on the reverse strand, counting down.
GTCTCATTTACTTGCCGTTAAGCGAATTATCAAATATGTTAGTGGAACCCTGTCATTTGGGATTCGGTATTCTTTCGACACTAATGATTGTCTATCGGCGTATTCGGATGCCGATTAGGCAGCAGATGTTGATAGATGTAAGATAACCTCGGGTGGATGTTTTTATTTTGGAAGTGCACTTGTCTCATGGATCAGTAAAAAAGAAAATCTTCATTTATTTGTCCACAATGGAGGCCTAATACATAGCCACCAGAAGTTGTTGCATGCAATTCATATGGATGAAACAAATGTTGAAGGATTACAGTATTTCACAAGGTACGATGTCCATTTATTGTGATAATACGAGTGCAATCCATATTTCTCGAAATCCTGTTCAACTTTATGGAACAAAGCACTTTAGAAATCGTGAACACTTTATTCGACAGTTAGTTGAAGAGAAAGTCATTTCCTTAAGCTTTATAGGCACCGAATGTCAATTGGTCGACATTTTTACCAAACCTCTAGATGCCCTTATAATTGAGGATCTTAGGAAATCCATTGGAGTTTTATCCATTGATTATGTTGGGAGTCGTTTATCTAGTTTAGGTTGTACCTATTTCCTATCTTTTTTCCTATGAACTAGATTGTATTTATTTGTATACATATATTTTCAAAAAATTCCAAAAACATTTTCATTTTTTTATATAAAGGCTTTCATAAAATTTGTCTATATAGGATATGTGTGTGAGATTTTTGGATCACAATACCATTCCATGTTCATGTGGCCTTCGATGAGTAACTAGTCCTAAAGTGGCCCTTTAATAATTGCTTTAGCTAAAAACCAACTCAATCAATTATTTCCAATTTTATCTTCTTAAACCCTAAACAAGCATTTAATCAATTTAACCCATTGAATGAATAAAGCATGCGGTAAAAGAAACAAATTCAGGAAAATATCCCTGAAGGGAAAAACCTTTTAATTCCACTATAATTTGTAAAGAAACGGTTTACACTCAGATTACAACGAAATAAGATGACATAAGAATACCCCCAGGTGTTGATCGATGTCGTCAGCAATGGAACAATCACTTCGGCTCCACAAGAACCGCAGTCCTAACTTCAGCAAGAAATACAGCAACACTTCCAATTTAACCTCAGTCCGGTGTAGGTTTATCCTCTCTACAAAGAGTCAAACAAGGTCTTCTTCTTAATGTGTTCAAGATCACAAACCTTTGGAATTATGATAATAGGATCTTGAAGAAACAAAAGATGAAACTAAACAGGATGGGAATTCTTAAAACTGTTCATCTTTGTTGAAAACGTCTAAGAAGTGTTATATTTATACATGAGCAAACTAGAGTCCAAAATAAATGAAACACAGAAATCGAGGCATCTCATTCGAGTGACAAACGATGTCGTTTGAATGACTAGCGCTGTCGTCCGAACGAGTTTACATGTCGTTTGAACGACAGTAAACTTTTTCATTTTTTTATGATTATCCTTGTATAAAAACAAATTAGCTCAGATATAATTAAAATGTGTTTTCAAAACTTTAATTTTTAATTCCCAAACATTAAAAAATATTTAAATCATCCATTATTTAAACAACATTATAAATCACATATTCCTTTCATTATTCATACCTGTGTAATCTTAGAACAAACAAAATGTGAAAATTGCAACTTGACTTGATTTCTTCTTCACGAATTTAATATGCAACTTCTTCAATCTTGAATTAATTATTAGTCTAGACTCAATTTATTTTGTTCGAAATTAAGCCAAATATAAACAAATTAAATCTATAAGAATTTTGTGCTTACAATTCCGGATTTCATCTCATTTGTGTTGTTTATGCGATCATGTGACGCTTTGATGCTTGTTTATAATAGACTCTACTATTATTTCCTCATATCATTGCCTTTCATGAACACACCTATAACAGAATCTTGAGGATGTCAATGTCGCTTTGCATGTGCCAGGTTAGGTAAGGTGTTGTCTTATAGATTTTGTCACCTAATCTTATAAGGAATAGACATAAATATTGTGCATGTAAGAACCATTGCCCATATCTATGGATAGTGTAGTTATAGTGTTAAATGGAAACGGGCTGTGAAAAGAGCAAACTCCATTACGTGAGAATCCACCATTTTAAAAGAGACTAAAAGAATATATGGAACAAAGAATAAAAATTGACAAGGCCAGTGTGTAGCATACAAGATATTGTGTAAAATTAAAAAATTACATGCTTTTGAGAGCGACATAAGTTTAAGATCAATGGGTTTTCACAATAAGTCATCATATTGTATTTTAGGTGACACTATTGGCCGGAGAATCATCGAACTTCTAGGCATTTTGTTTACGTGGATAGAATCCAATTAAATTACTGTTATATTTCACAAGGTTGATGTGACTGCATATTGTGTAGATATATTATTTAGTATCTTGCACTTGTACGTTGTCTTAGATGATGTTCTCATTTGCATTGTTCACACCCATTAATTTTGTTTCCAAGGTCCGAATATTTTCATCACTTCCTTGGACAATTGGAAAAACAATTTTTTATGGATTTGGAACCTTTTTAGCTCTTTATTCTCTTTAATTTTTTCTATCTTTTTTGTATTTCTTATCATTTTTGAAGAATCTGCATTCTCATTTGAAATCTCGTTCGAACGAGATTCAAATGAATTTCTCCCAGGCCTGGTCTACGTCCTCGTTTGAATTGTCATCTGATTGTCATTCAAACGATATTGTTTGAACGAGTTACCCAATCGTTCAAACGATCGAGATTATATCAGATCGGTTGGGTTTATTTTAAAAAATGTTTCATTTTCTAAAAAAATCCCTATCTCTCTTAGTCAAAGGACATTTTTCCCTTCCCTAAAATCCCTCAACTCTTCAACTATATCTCCACTATCTCCATCTTCTCAAATCTACATCTTCCCTCTACACATATATCCCACCCTCATCTCTATAGAGTCATTCTACATCTCTCCTAGAGCTTTTATTAGTTTTACATCAAATGTTGAGTTTTGGGGAATTTCTTTTGAGGTATTTCCTACTCCTTTATTCTTTTCTATTTATTTCTTTTATATTTATTGATATCCATGTATATTAGGGCCTATTTTCAACATGCATCAAACTAAAAAAAATATCGTTGCTTAATCATAACCCACTCCACATGAATATTCAATAATTTTTTGGGGGGGTTTCTTTATATATATACTATCTTAGAAATGCAGTGTTTTGTCCCAATCAAATGACATCTTATGATATTTTCGACATTATTTTCAACTTAATATTTTATGTTAATAAGTCATGAAATTTCATTTAATTTTATTAGTTATTTTTTAGATATCCAGATTTGTGTTAATTCTGATGGAGTATGGGAATTGTATTATAATTTTTTTTGGTGGTGTGGTAGATTGGTTGGTGTTATTTGGGTAGGTTGTAAAAATATTTTCACCCTTCCTTTATGGCAATAAGTAGGCGTCCAAGGCGTGTGACTCCATCCGATGAGGAACGCTCCTCGGATGAAGATGCTACCATTCCCAACCTACGACTTTGTTGGGTATCACACATTAATAACACCCTCTTCTACACATTAGGGTTCCCAACTAGGTCTTTTTTTAGAGAAAAGATCATTAACCTAGTCTCACTTTTCAGCACAATTGTTTTCACACGGTTTGCCACTTGTGGTTGGGATCCCATTTTTAGCCTTCAAGATCATATTCTTCCCAGCCTTATCTGATAATTCTTCTTTTCCATTCTTGTCTCCAAGAGAGGTCTAGTCTCTGAGGTTCGTGGTATGACAGTTCTCATGACCCAACTCTTGCACATTTAATCGATTTACCCCGAGTGGCCAACCCTACCTTTCCTTGGTCTAGTGATGCGAGGCCTGATTTTGACCTTATTATTGAGAGATTCTTTTACTTGATACAACCCAGTACCTCCATTTTATATCATAGAAACATTAAGGCTGATTTTATGATCGTCAATTAGATTATTTGTGCGTTCCTCATTCCACATGCAAATCATACTCATATAACACTAGATCACGTGAGTCTGATGTATGCTATTAGCATTGGGGATTTTATTGATCTTACTGCTCATATTTATGGGATTCTTAGAGTCGTCTATATGCCACCCTCTATACCTATTAGACAGGACTTACCTTTTGCAGTTCTAGTCGCATGACACTGTCTTTTTGCCCTCTTCTACCTTCATACATTCTTGTGACCCGTTATTAGACCATTGATTCTTCATCCGTTGGTCATTCCCGAGATCACCTTCTTAAAGACACTACTTACTCCACACCATATCACTCTGCAGCCTTATCCACCCTTTCTTAGTCTAGACCCTTTATCTCTCACTGTTATCCCCCTACCGAGTGAGAGGAGCTTAGGTTGTTATGTTTGCAGGTTGAGTAAATGCAAAAGGAGTTCCGTCAAGATAGAGATATGATTCATGAGTTCTTTGCCTCTATGCAGAGAGACAGGCCGAGAGATGAAGAGTCCTAGGCTTGTAGAGAGGAGGCTCAAGCACATAGAGATTCTTGTATGATTTAACACATTAAGGATCTCGACCGTGCTAAGATGCGGCGTGGTGCAAGTCCTTCGGGTACCGGATCTTCTTTAGTGACGATACTCTAGTTGATGCACCTGATGATCTGGCCCGGTGATTTTTATTTTAGATATGTGTTTACTTTGTGTACTTGTGAGAGAGAGGTTTACACTTTCTTTATTTGTTACTCTCATTTGTACCAAATATTGGATTATTGTTCATTTTTTACATGCATTTTGATTTGGATATTATTTTGACACATTTGGGTATTTTTTGGGGATTTATAATGTTAATCATCGTTTGCTCAATGTTATTATATATCGATGTTGTGGATGATTTACATTATCTATTGTGCTATGCTTGTTATCCTACTAAACTTAGTGACTCATGTCATATATATTAAGGTTTATTCTATATTCACTAACATTGCAAGTTTTGTTCTATCCCTTTTTCTTCTCCTGGCAAAAAGGGGGAGAACATGTTTATGGGAGGTCGAAATTTGGTTATTTATATCTTAATTTTCCTCATGCATTTTATGTATTTGTTGTTTCATGTGTGTAGGCCATTTATTTATTATCCAGATTCTTACGTACAAAGAAATTCTAGCAGCAGCTACGTTGTCAGTTGAGTCTGTCCTTTTTTAAAGTTTTGGGGATGGGCATTAGGATCAGTTTGACGGACTGGCTTAGCAAATTCTGAGTCTTTTTATGTTTTGTCCAGGAATAGCCAAAGGGGGATATTTGTAAGGACAAATTTCCTTTTGAGTCAATTTGTAAGTATTGTCTATTTCCGTTAGACAAAACATTTAGAGTTTTTTTAATGTCATATTACTCTCCATGATGAAGAATTTGGGCATCCGAGATTTCAGCATATTAAAGTCTTCATATCATCAATTGGATCGCTCTTTTTCCCAAAGGTACTCGATTTTTTTACATCTTGTTGGAGACACTTTTTATATGTTTATATGCTTCCTGGTGTAATTTTTACAAATCATATTTATCCTTAAAGTTATTTTATTTTTGAAAAATTATACAGGTCATTCAAACGTGTTCGTTTGAACGTCCATGTTCAAATGACTTTGGATGAAATCTCTCGAAGGTTTTGACTGCATAGTCATTTGATAACTCGTCCAATCGACATTTTTGCCATGATGTTCAAACGACTTCGGACGAGATCTCTCAAAGGTCTGGTCTGCATAGTCATTTGAAAGCTCATTCAAATGACATTTTGCAATGTCGTTTCAATAAGGCAGTTAGTTGTTCGAACGACCGGTTCAGATTTTGAAAACTTTAGTTGTACATGCAATTTTTCCTTCAACCTCCCTTGCCCACTACTTCCTCTTTTAGAAACAATATAGGGGCTCGGGTAAAACTGCAGAAGGGGTTGTTGAACTTTAAAGAAAACAATATTTCTCTTTACAAAAATAGTCTCTAAACTATATGTGATCTTTCGGATCATTTTCCTAAGAACCAAAAACCCTAGAATCATCATTTCATACACTCATCCCTGATTGGGTGTGGTGGACCTCCGTACAAGTTGGATTGGAGATGATGTTTGGCTTTCGATGGATACCGAGACACGAGAGGTATCATGCAATGTATTGGATCTTCACGTGCTACGGACGAAGGTGTTGAAGACGGCATCAATAGGTCTTGTGTGTCAAGTTTATAAGTCTTTTGAGTCTTCTTGTAAAAATAATATTCATAATGGAATTTTGTCTAGGCCTGGCATCCGAGGTTTTTCCCATTTTAATTTTCCTCGTAAATCGGCGCATTGTGGTTGTGCTTTCTTTTACGTATTTGAAATCATGCATGATTATGTAGAATTTAGTAACTAAGATTAAAATTTGGAAAGTATCAACTTGATGGCCTAATTGAGATTTGTATACCATGTCATAAATTTGTATCTTAGAGTGTATTTCAGGAAATTGATCCTAACCGTAGGACCTAGAGACTTCAATTGTGCACCCATATCTTAACTTTCATATATTGCCATTAAATAAATCAAAGAGACATCAAACTATCTCAAGTCATAATATCCCAAATATATCCCTTTGAATTCTCAACCACATATTTATCAGTTACGTATCCAAATTCTTATTGGGTACTAGGAGAAATATTAAGTCTTTCTCATGATTTCGAGGCTTGATAATATATCTCATGATATATTATACCCATCGATATGCATCCATCTCTCACCTATTATCACTCTCTACTCAAAATGACATATCCAAATATCTTTAAGCCGTGATATTTTACGCATCCTCATACAGACATACAAACACGCACACTTTCATGTTGGAACCCGTAAATAACTGAACTATATAGGCTTTGATCCAAGACTTCTTGGGTACATAGGTGCCATAAGGAATCCTTTTCATGAGATCGAGCCTCGATAATATGTCTGAAGACATATTTTCCCCACCGAGATGAATTCGTCTCTCATCCCTTATATCATTTCTCCCATTTATGACAAACAAGGTATCGAACTATCTCAAGCCTTGACTTCTAGCGCACACATTTATATACACAACCACGACCACCCATTACCCAAGTTGAGCTTCCTCGCACCCTTTCATACATTGATGGTCACCTGTTGCCAAAGATGAGCTTTCTTGAATACTTACATATGTTCAAAAGGCCATTCGTTATAAAATCACCGAGTCATACAAAAGCACCCTATGTACCTGCATCAATTGAAGTTATGTTCTTATACCTCTCATTAATATCGTTTTCCTACTTAAGCACCATTCAACGTTAAGTAATTCCCAATCTAAGGTCTTTGCATAAGGCTTTGAGTTAAATTTTGGATAAACTCATGGATATGTCAAAATATGGTTAGAATAAAAATGACTTGCAAGCTTATAGAACTATCCAAGTATATCGCACAAAATGTAGTATATTATGCGATGAAGGGGGAACCAAATGATTTTTTTGAAGAAATTACAAAAGAAACACATGGCGAAGATAATATAGAATCATCTATATATTAAGAATAAATTATTATGATTTGGTTATATTGAAGGTATGTCTATGTCTAAACATCTTAATGAGTAAAATAAATTATCTCTGATTTATTAAGCTTACACGTAACTATTCATAATGAAAATAAAAAGTTGTTAATTCACACTTCACGTTTGATTTATATAAGTACTTGAGAACGATGTTCTGATATGGTAAGGATGAAAGTAAGTTTGATGATGTATGTCAGACATTATTGGGAAATGATAAGCAGAATAATGATAAGAGTGATTCTCATTCCGGTGTGGTCGTTGCGCGGAGTAATATAGAGGGGAGAATGAAAGGTGGAATGGGGAGTTCGAGGTCAAAATCTTAGACCTAGGTTTGACTAAGTTTTTTATTTTACAATTGGAAAAAGAATGTGCATTTCAACAAGTATTTCCCTAAGATAAAGGCAAGAGACAATAAGAAATCAGGGACCGTGTCCATTAATTTTGTTACTTTAGAGGGTGATGAACTTTAGTGCATGTTGTTAGTTTTCATGGGAAGGATCTTCAAACAAATAAATTCCAGACTCCGGGTGTTCTTGCCATATGGTTTAGGGTATATATTTATTCCATACCTTTAAGTATGTGTAGGAGTGGAAATTATATAGGGATAATGGTTATGATTGTCGGTGGAGGGGTATTAGCACAATCTAATTGAAAATACATGATATAGTGTGTCATACCCTTATTTCTCTGGTGCATGTTTTATCTTAAAATAATTCTAAACCATAAATGAGCCATGTATACTGAGCTAATTGATAAATCTATAAATTCCAAAATGTCTTACACTGTAGTTTAAAATGCTTATTCTTCTATTAGTTCTATACATATTTTTCTAGATACTCTATGATTACTTTCTTCTAATAATATTTTTCCTGGGTTTTATGTATGAGGTGTTTCTTAGAGGGTTCATAATTTCTTATAGGTATCAGTGCAAAATAGCTGGAACGAAATGAATTAGCAAAGCTCTTGAGTAAGTTTAACTAGTTCTATAGCAATTTATATATAGATAGGAGTTGGAATGTTTATGGATTTCAGTGTTTGTCAATTGAATCGTAGCCAATGTTCTTCATAAATATATCAAGGAGTTTATAAAGAAAGCTACGGATCTTTGAACTGATAATCCCATAGTTACCACTCCACCAAGGATATGGAAATAAGTAAGCCATCAATAAAAACAAATAATATCAACCCAAACCCATTGGGGAAAAGTGATTGGCTATGGATACAATTAAAGTGGCACTCATACGTATGTAGTAATAATCTAGGCTCTCAAACATCTGAGACCATAGGCCAAGTAGAAAATTTATGTGGGGTAACATGTCAGTCTACTCCCTAGTTAATACCGATTCTTATAATATAATAATTTGCACATGAGTGCAGGGGCGAACTGATTTAATAGGGACATGAGATCCATTATTAGATGAGAAAGGTTAATTTGATCCTTATGATTCAAATTCAAATATCAATGAGATTTAATAAAATATGTAGTATGGAAGTATTATAACATGCACATACTAAGAGTAAATAAGAGCTATCACATGGTGACATCAATAGCAATAAAATAAGTACGCTGAGTGTAGTATTGAAAAGGTAAAAGCTACATGTGCATTAAGTAGAGAGAGTTGATCTTGATTGATCATTTGTTGTCTATCACATTCAGCTATGATTTTTATATGACAAGAGTTATTACGAATGATTTAAGATAAATGTTTCACTCTACACGTAGCTTGGTTCGTAATTAAATTGTCGTAGGTATTCTAGTAGTAGACTCATATTTATACACGTATAGGATTGGGTTACAGTATTTGTTTAGCTGCTATCGGGATTATTTTCTTAAGAAAATATAATAAAATGATATTTTAAGGGGTATTTGGGACCCATAATTTACACTGCGACCCAAATTTGACCTTGTAAAAAATAGTGTCGAGTTAAAAATATTTATATATCAAATTATTGTATTCCACATTGCAAGTCCAACGGTATGTTTTGTGTATTTTTTTTTAAATCGCGGTTTAAAATACATGAATTTTTAAAGCTTAAAAAGCTGGCATTTTAACGTGTATATATTTTCCCCATTGGTTTAAAAAGAATGCTATTTTTCTATCTCGACAATACACACACACACACACACACACACACACACACACACACACACACAATTAATCTCATCTTGTAAAAAGGGTGGTATTAGTAAGAGGATACCATAGGTTGTACATTGATTTTGTAATAACGGTGTCTCACATTCATTTACATAGTTGTTAAGTAAAAGTAGAGTTTCATTTTAAGGAAGGTAAGTCGACAGTTTACACTCGAAGTGCTAAAGGTTGACTTCTTTCATTCGATTAATAGGAAGGTTATGTTAACTGAATTATAATTCACAGTTTTAAAAAACACTTTGGATGCCCGTACAGATAAATCCCCTTTCTATGTAAAAATATCAAGTTATACTATCGGAATTTCAATTTCTACAATAAAATTTATATTCCGTAATTAATTGGATTAAAAATTTATTATTTATTTCTCGACTAAAAATAAAAATGTCCTTTTGACAAACAAATAATTCAATTTAAATCAAAATAAAAGGTGGGTTGTTATATAGTGACTCATTCTCCCACTAATGGTCATTTTGTTCCAAAGTTAAAGAAGAATATAATTTCTTGGGTGTTATGAATTGAAATGGTTGTAAGATTGTACTTAAAGGAGGAATGATAACAGTTGTATTGAGGGACTTATTGGTAGTGAGAGGAAATAAATAGGGAAACCCCTATTTTCTTTAAGGGAGTACAACAGCATGTCATTCCTTGATTGCCAATAAGAAAGATGAGATAAAATAGGATTCCATGGGGAATTGGAATATTCGTTTTGGATATGATATGGAGAATTCTAATACAATGTTGTGTAAGAAAGGGTTATAAAGGGTGGAAAGAGTTGAAAGTTTTACTTTAGTTAGTATTGCATGCTTGGAAAGAAAAGTATTGTCAATTTTGGCATGAAAATTCATTGGACGGAAAAAATACTTGATTACGTTGAAACCTGAAAATATATAGACAAGTTATTTGCTTAGGGCCTGTTTGGTTGTCCCCAAAATTGTAAATTAGCCAATTTAAAATGGACTCATTCATGAATTGCATTATTATTAGTGTTTGGTTACAAGAATGAACAAATTCAAAAATGAACCAATTCATGTTGATTCACAAAAACTTAAATTAGTTCATTTCACCAAAAGCTTGAAATTGCACAATTTATAATTACACCATGAATCTTAAATGCACCACTACCATAAAATACTCTCACCATACTACTCTCTCTCTCTCTCTCTCTACACACACACACACACACACACACACACATATAAAAAGTAAATAACTCCATTTTTCTTTTCCAAACACACCACAAATTAGATTTAAACCCATTTAAAATTAATACATCAACAATCTATTCATTTCAAATTGATCAATTTATAAAATTAAATAATTTACGCAACCAAACGGGCCCTTATTCCATGTTAATATTTTACTTTTCATCGCACACGGGTCGGCTTGCATTGCCTTTCTTCATCAGATTTACTGTCTTAAGGTGGACTTTTGGTTGACATTCGAACCTTTTTGGATGTGTTATATGACCATTAAGGGCGGAGGGAGGTGGGGGCATGTGGGGGCTTAAGCCCCCATGATTTAAAAAAAAAAAATTGTAGGTAAAAATTTATTTTTTATAAAAAGTAGGGCAAAAAATGTAAATACCTTAAACCTTTAACTTAAAACCCTATTTGGAACAACAAGACACCCACTTTGATAGAAACCCACGTCATTTTCAGCCATTCTCTTTTTCTTACGAGTTCCATTCTCTTCTTCTCTTAATAGCTTCTCTCCACTCCATTATTCTTCCATTAATTTCCATTAAATTAGTAAGCATTCTTCTCATTGTAAGTTGAAGCAGCATGAAGCAAGCAGTAATAAACAAGTAGCGGCTATGATTGCTGAAATTTAAGAGTAGTGGCATTTGTAAGATTTCAACTTAATTATTTAATTTTCTATATATAAATATTATTCTATGATTGCTGAAATTTATTAATTGGTGTATTTTAGGGATAAAATTGCTGAAATTTATTTCTTATAAATTGGTGTATTTTAGGGATAAAATTGTTGAAATTTATTGCTGAAATTTATGGTTGAATTTTAGGGATAAAATTGCTGAATTTTAGGGATGAATTTTTTGTGGTTGAATTTTTTATTTTAACAGTTAACTCATGGAGAATTATTTTAAAAGAAAATTTGTCTCAACATCCACATCACCTACTAAGATTGAGAGCAATGTAGCACATGAATCTATGTTGGAGGATATCCAGGTTGATCCGACATTACGAACTCCAATTTCTAGTGGGAATCCTAAATTGGAGGACAAAATTCGTAGAGCCTATTTGCAAAAAGGTCATTGTCAGCCTCGTGGTCATAACTTTCCATATAAAACCATGGGAAAAAAATTGAGGCATTTCAACGCCGCTTGGTTCAACAAATTCTCTCCTTGGCTAGAATATAGTGTTACTACTAGTGTCGCACATTGTCTATTTTGCTATCTTTTCAAGCCAAATATGGGTGACAAAGCAGACGCCTTTGTGGGTGAAGGGTTTTCAAATTGAAAAAAAAAAAAGATTTAATGTTCACATTGGAAGTCCTAGTAGTACTCATAATCAAGCTTTGAGAGCATGTCAAGATTTAATTGATCAAAATCAACACATTGAGACAATTTTCTTCAAGCAGTCACAAAAAACTAAAAGTGATTACCGAACCCGTCTATGTGCTTCAATCAATTCCATTCGATTTATTTTACGCCAAGGACTTGCATTTCGTGGTATTGACGAATCGGAAGAGTCCAAAAATAGAGGAAACTTTCTTAAACTGATGAAATTTTCATGCAATCTAAATGTGGATACTAGAGCCGTTGCTATGAGGAAGTGCTCCTTCAAACCTAAGATTGACATCACCGGATATTCAAAAAGATATTGTTCATTCTATTGCTAGTGAAATTGTTGACTTTATCATCAAAGATATAGGAGATTCATTTTTTGCAATTTTAATTGACGAGTCCCGTGATGTATCGGTAAGGGAGCAAATGACCGTTGTTTTACGATATGTAGATAATAGTGGGCAAGTCCTGGAGCGTTTGATCAGTGTAGAACATATAGTGAATGCCATGTCTTTAGTTCGGGTATGTAAGGGCTTATTTTAAAAATAAGAGAATATTAAAAAAAATTGGTGTTTTAAAAATTACTACAAGAAAATAGACTTTTAGTTGCAAAACAAAATTGTGACTAATCATTAAAAATTTGCCACTAAATCATTTAGTAGTAAAAAAAATTTGTCACACCTTTACTACTAAAGACCTACTGCTAATACCTTTAGTGGCAAGTTTTTGGCGTTTGCTACTAAATGTTACAAATTTAGTGGCAACCAGATTTTGCTACTAAATGATGTACTTTTAGTGGCAAATTATTTGCTACAAAAAACATTCAAAATTGTCACTAAAAATATGTTATTTGCCACTAAAAGGTTTTTTTTTTGTAGCAAATATATGATTTGCTACTAAAACTAAGTTTTTTCTTAAGGTCAAGATAGTTCCGTGACAATTCAAATTTTCCACTAAAAGGTTCTTTTTGTAGCAAATATAAGATTTGCTACAAAAACTATGTTTTTGCTCAAGGTCAAAATAGTTCTATGGCAATTTAAAGTTGCCACTAAAAATATTCTTTTTGGGAGTAAATTATTGCCTTCACTAATAGTTTTTGCATTTAATATTCATATTTTACGAATAAAATAATTAACCAATAATACTAAATGCATTTAATTTTCTTATTTAATATTTGAGATAATTAAGCACTACAAGAAAAAAGCCTTTTATGACTGTTAAAAACTATCATTCAACCCATTTATATATATTAAAAACTGTCATGTAAAATATTTATATCATGATGGTTTAATATAAATTGTCATAAAAAATCGTATAATGTAAAAAAAAATATCCAAAATACAAATCAAAAGGCGTAGATTCATTTATTCCACATTAAATGTTACAGTAGATACATTATAACCAAATAAGTTCCTCCGTAGTAATAATCAAACAAAAAACGACAATGAATCAAATTGAGCTAACACATTAACTAAATTTAATTTGTCTATAAAAAGTATGTGTTCCTCTGTAGTAATAATCACTTCATAGTTTTAGGCAACAATGCGTCGAATTCCTCTTCCTCCATGCAAGATCGTGTTGTCCGACAATTATATTATTTTCACATGCCTTCCTCCTGCATAAGTTCAAAACAACATATATAAATCTCTAGTGTAACGTAAAACACAACATATGAATTAGAGTTTTCCAAAGTATTTAAGTCATGTGTAATTCAAGTCAAAAAGATTTTTAATATAACATAAATAATTGTAAATAATTTAAAAAATGTGAAAAAAAATTCCTCTGTTTATGGTACTATCCTCCTTCTTTAAGAAATAAATAAAAAAACAACAAATTCAGCTAATGTTTCCAATCAAATGCAGCTAATGTTTCCAATCAAATGCAACGTTCCTGATCACCATCTAGGTGGTAATTCTTAGGGTTCCCTTAGCAGCCCCTGTTTTTGTAATGCCTTTTATTATCACATTAGTTTACATAAACAAGTTGAAGAAATTTTAAATTTAGCAATACCATATAGATTGTATCCATACCTCGCCAAGAATGAGAATCCAAAGTGAATAGCATTGGTCGACAAACACGTTTGTAAACAAGCCGGGGTAGATACAAGAATATGAGGTGATCCTGCCAATGCCGTCCTCTGCTAACCAAACAATTAAAAAAAACTCATTAACGTACAACCTACACAGTCCATATCTGAATCAAGAAATTTTAAAAAAAAATTACCAAATCAGAAGAAGATATGGTACTCATCAACTGAAGAAGGTATGCATAATTATGACACTTACAATTGCATCAATTTCCACTGTTTGGGCGTAGAGCCTGAATAAACACCATCTTCGGGCCTTTTGTCACAGGAAGGGACTCACATTCGAGGGCGAACTGCAAAGTTGAAAGGGTGTTTAGTAAGACAACTCAATTGTGAATAAAGGTCATCTATAATTTAATCAACATAGCAAGAATGGTAAAAATAAGCCCGATTTACTTTTAATATATCTCCCTCACGTAGACGAGTATCTGTCGAAACTGTATCCCTAAGTTTAATACTAATTATGTCACCTGGAACAAGAAGTGCATCTTGCGCGTTCCACATCCCATATCGAAGCACCTTTGCATTTTACAATGTAATTAATAGAGGAGATAAGAAATATCTCATAACTAGACATTATACAACATCAATTTACTTTTTTCTCATGCAACATTACTACTGTTTATACAACTCATCTGCCACAATTTACACCCCTTACAATTAACTACATACACTCAATAAATATCCAAATTTACGACAACATTCAATTTAAGAATCATTTTCTTTTAAAAAAATAGCACCAAGAGAAAAGGAGAAAGAAGATTATACTTCATAATTTCAATTGTAAGAAGAAAAAAAATATATTTTACAAAAGAAAAATGGAATCATTACAATAAGAACCTAAACTATCTGAGCTTCATCCCCCAAGATCTGAAAAGGTATCATAACTTATTGTTGACTCTATAGCAAGAAAGCATCCCCATGAGTCTCGTAATAGAAAAGATTAAGCAAGAGTCAACATAATGAGCTAAAATTTTGCAAGTTAATATTAAACAAATGTTATAGCTTAAAGGGAGTAATGGTATACTTGTATTTGGACTATTAAATTTCGTTTTTCATCGCAAAGAAAGGACTGTCCAAAATAGGGACAGACCCCTGTTGCATTCTAGTGGCCCCATGTTGTCATCCCGGGACCTAAAGGATATTGCGGCACGAAGTTGTGATTTTTGAATAAGCATAGTTTAGTCCTTGGGGGCTTGTGCAACTACTGAGAGCCAACAGGAGTGAGAGCTCCGTTATTTATTGTGAGTTGTTGAGAGAGGGTTTTAACATTGTGAATGGCCATTGATGAGCATGCGGGAGATTAAGTAAAAACAAAGGGATCAATCTAATTCCGTTTCAAGGATGGCCTTTTACAAAAACTGGACCTTTTCCCCTTGAATGGGGTGTAAAGTATCAAATTCACTTTCAATGATCCCAAACCAACAGACATGTCAATTAATGCCACAAACACCAGGAAATCAAATTGATTCTTTCAAGCGATTTGAGACATTTATTGATTCCCAAGAGTCACGTAAGTGGGCAAGATGGCTCGTGATAGTCAGATGACAGTCTCTCAGAGGTGAACAACTGAACAACAAACTAGAGAGGGTGTTTCGGGTGGTGGCAATGCAGAGGCGGCTGGAGTGGTAGAAGAAAATATTGAGTCTTATCTTTCTCATTGCAACAAAATTGAACATGAAGGCTTCTCTTTTGAGGAGGTTGGCAGCCTACGCTCGAGCAATAACAAGGTTCTGTGCTGCCATCTTTAATCAAATGGAAAATTATTAGTCAATGTTGGGCATGAGAAGAAGGTCTCGATTTGTAACATGGATAATCGTAATCACATTAATTATGGTGAAGGGCATTCTTATATTATAACAGATGTTCATTTCAAAAGAAAATCAAAAGTCTTCGTAACCTCTTCCTTTGATAAAACTGTCCAAATATGGGATGCGAATAGACCAAGAAATTCTCTGTTAAAGCTCGTTGAAAATGAGGGACAAGTGATCTCGTTGGATTTCCACCCAAAAAACGTCAATCTAATCTGCTGTGTTAGTAATGATGAGATCCGACTGAGACATTAACCAAGGTGTTTGTAAACGCACTTCTAAGCACGGAGCTAGTAGGCAAGTTAGATTCCAGACTTGATTTGGGAACGTTTTGGTTGCTGCTTCAGGAAATACTGTAAGTTTAATTGATATCGAGACTGACATAATCCAACACCGCTTGGAGGGATATACCAAACATATGCATACTTAAAATTACCATTCTTCCTATTAGGCATTAATGCTACCGTATTTTGATGTTGTAAGATGATAAATGGTATAATGATGCATACTTACAATGAAAACATACAAATGAGCATATACAAATTTTTACAGTTCTCATTCAAGAAAAATGAAAAGAAACAGGTAGTCAATAGAAGAAAAAAAATTGTGAAAGTACCTCCAGATCTCATAAAAACTCTTGCATCAACTTCTCGTGTGGGGGAAGACCTTGACCCTTTCTAGTTTTTTCATTTCCAATTTTCTCATCTTAATTACACAGTTGACAACAACCTGCAATGAAACAATATTATAGATATGAGAACAGGCCATTACTATGACAACCTCACCCTTTAATATACTTAATCGTAAAGTTAAAACATACAATCATATCAAAAGGCATGTTTTCCTTAATTTTTGGTGTGTGAAGAGACACATAGTACTATTTTCGCTGTAAAATAGTACTATTTTTCCATAAATAGTACTATTTTTGGTGTCTTAACTACAGATTCGCTGTAAAAATAGTACGAGTATAACATTTATGCATACTAATCAGTAGTTAAGACAGTATTAATACTACTATCATGTTATACATAAGCACGTATAAGATGCTTGCAAGTAATTATTATTCTAAAGAGAACCATCCACCAGTAGGATCTATTAAGATAAAAAAATCCTATGAACTATGTGTCCATCACTGACCTGTTGTTCCGATGTTTTAACAGAGACAAACTATTGGGAAATTTCGACAGAGACAACATAGGTCAATACTCATACACATAAAGACCAAGAAACTATGCTACATGTATCTGCTGAAATGTACCGGCTCAATAATTTATGCTACATGTATCTGCTCAAATGTACCTTCTCATTTAGAGAGCTATGGTACCTGCTCAACTGTACCTGCTCAATAAACTATGCTACGTGTATCTCAAACTATGCTACTTGACAAATTGCATTATATGATCTAGTTTCGCTTACTTTAAACGTTGACAGATTGCATTATATGATCTACTTGACAGATTGCATTAATATACTCGCTTCACCAATACTTTAAACGTTGATTTTCACTTCCATTATATGAATCTACTTGCCCATATGAATTTGATCTCATTTTTACACCTGCTTTATTAAAATAGGGTAGTTTAGTTCAAAACGTGCGATCGGTTGTACTTCTGCACGTTTACACTCGGGTTGTCTTCATTATGTGTTTTCATTTTGATTATGTGTTTTCTAATTATTAAGTTTGAAATTAATATACTTCTACACATTTACAATAGGTTTACCTTCAGCTTGTGTTTACAATTTGTTTATATTTTTATATTCTCCAGTTTGAAATTAATAAAAGTGTACAATTATTTTACTAGATGACATATGCAGACACAATTATACACCCTAGACCTATCGACGAGAACACGCTAACCATGAAGAGATAACATCGCTCCAAATTGGTATAGTCAAGCCATGACAGTGGATCATTACATTGTCGTCGGGATAAGAGCGATGTATATCGCCTGATTATTGTGAACGATAGGGTCAAACAGGCTTGATCATGACTCGATTATATAGAGCATATTGAGCCGTCCCTATCAAACTAGATATTGGACCCCAAAGTGTAAATATGCAAAACCGTGGAACACATACATGTTGACCTTAAAATGCAATAACCTATATAATTAAACATAAAGGAAATTAAACACTCCAATTTCAACTCAAGATTTCTCTAGGAATAATTAATGCCTACGGGAGTTAAAATGAAGAAAGCTAGAATCGCATTATGAATATATTGAGTTGCAAAATGACCAGTGTATTACTACTACTCGCGAGACTTAAAGACATCGGGATAGGATGAGTTGGGCAGTGTAGTTCTTTCCTGCCTCTATAGGGATATGTGTCGTGTGTACCACACGTCGAGTAAGGACATTATTGTCCCATTGATTCAATTGAAAATATGGGCTTGTAAGAGAATTATACACATTTTCCATGAGCAACTGTTGCCACACTATATCCTCCAGCCTTTAGGCAAATATGCAACATTGACAGTCGTGTGTGATTCAATTTTACGAAAAAAATTGGACAATGACATATGAAACAATGAGAAGCATTATAAATACAATAACTTATGTGTTAACACTAGATACGATCGTGTTAGGCATGTTGGAGACATTTGGAATAATTGACTGGGAAGGATAACGTATGGTTTTTGTGTATATCCATGACGTACGGAAGATCTCGGGGCTACACGATCAGATCAAACATAACTATTTCGTGTAAACAAGTGTTCAAGTAAAGGTACAAAATAATTGCTTCATATCTTCGCCAATGTTAACACCCAATGAAACGGTACAACCTTTATATATATAAATAAAGACAAATGAATCAGTCAATCGTAGACAAGAGAGAAATTAGAGTAACACACCTATTCGATAAATCACCCGTAAGAAATCAGAGGAACGCACCTATATGAACGCATAAGAATCAGAGGATGAATGCAAACGAAAAAATCAAAGGAAAACACTATAAACCATTTTTGGGCAATTGAAAAAAGGGTATTTCAACATACTATAAACCATTTTTCTTCTTTGTCATATAATTTACATACGATTTAACGCAACTATATATGAACACACATGTATAACTCAAATCCGAGGAACGCACCTGTATAATGCAAATAAGAGGAATTGCAAATCAGATGTATATCAAATTTGATGAAGGCTAATTGAAAATTAAACTGTTTTTCCGATCAACTTCCAACTTTATAATCAAAACGACCTATTAAAAGGGAGCACAAATTACAAATTGAACACAAATTACAAAACTATTATAAAAAACAGAAATCAATTGTCCGTTTGGTTCGGGGAGAAATAATTTTAACCACGGTGAGACGTAAAAAATATGAAATATTTTTTATATATTTAAAAGTATTGTTTTGTTGTTTTGAAATTGTGAATGAGTTCATACCCTATAATTATGTTTATATATAATCATTTAATGAATGTTGGATATAAACCCGGTACAAATAGCATAAATCTTACATTATTCCAAGTGTTTCAATACATTCCACACCATTCCATTACAATTCTTATTTAAGCCTATTCTACATTAATTAGAATAATATCTTCACTTAAACCAAATTCTTACGTATCAATTTAAGTAGGCTTATTCCCTTCTCCCCAATCAATTAAATTTTCCCCAGCTATTCAAACACCCAGTGTTACACATACCAATGATAAACAATAGAATGAATTTCCAAGGAAAAATAATAACGAGTAAACATACAAAAACTATACTATAACCATTAAAATTTTTAACCTAATTACAATTTAAAAGAAGCTAATTCCAATACTCAAAAAATGAACCAACCAAGAAGAACCTATCTAAAACAATATAAAATCATGACTAACCTCACACTGCTCATAGGAAAATCACTGGGCAAATCAGATGATGCAAAACGACTTTATGGTATAAAATTGGATAAACAATCTGATATAATTTTAGTTAGGTGCAAACGAACTATAAATTATAGGGGGTGAATCTCAATTTGCATCATATTGGATGCAATCTCGATTTGCATCAGATTTGGATTGCGTCAGATTTGATAGGTAAATTTGATGAACAATCGAGAGGTCGTTTATGCCTAGTAGGTAAATCTCTGAAACCCAAGAAATCTCTTCGAATGTGTGAGTTTGGCAAGACTCCCAGGTTTAGAAGTAATTTGGGCGGAATCTTTCTAAAATGTTTTTTAATGGAAATTAATTTTGGAGGGGAAATTACGTGTATCTTAAATATTTTTTGTGGCAAACTAATATGTTTGCTACTAATGAACTTACATTAGTGGCAAATATTTTTAATTTGCAACTAATTAGAATTTTGTGTTCCCGTTAAATGTCCAATTATTCCCGCTTTACATTCAGTGGCAAAATTAGTGGCAATTGTAATTTGTTGCCACTAATACATTATTATTTAGTGGCAAACATAAATTTTGCAAAAAAATATATGTTTTAGTGGCAATAAATGATTAGCCACTAACAAAATTGTCACGAATTGATACTTTTCTTGTAGTGAATAAGGGGTACCGCATGAGGTGCGAACCTTTAAAAATAAGAGAATATTAAAAAAAGTCGTGCCGTGCCGCTGCCGCGGACCTTTAAAAATAAAAGAATATTGAGAAAATTGGTATTTTAAAAATAAGAGAATATTGGTCTTTTATTTTTTTAAAACAGTTTCTTATTAAAAATATGATCAAATATCAAAAAGTCCCTCAAATTTTTTTTTATACACACTTAATCCAACCTTTTATTTTGTACCAAAAAATCCTTCACCATGTAAAAATAAAGAGGTTTGGACTAAACGTGAAGGACTTTTTGGTACAAAAAAAAGGCTTGGACTAAACGTGTGTTAAAACAAGTTCGAGGACTATTTGGTATATGCCCCTTAAAAAACAATATTTTTTTATTAGAAATATGAAAAACTATTTTTTAAAAGTTGACACGGACCCACATCATCATCGAGATTGGTTAGTGCCGCTGGCGCATACTCACATCATCGTCGCGATTGGTTAGTGCCGCTGGTACGAACCCACATCATCGTCGAGATTGGTTAGTGTCGCTGGCGCATACTCACATCATCATCGCGATTAGTTAGTGCCGCTTGTACGAACCCACAACATTGTCGCTATTGGTTAGTGTCGCTGACGCGGGCTCACGTCATTAAATTATTTTTTAAAAAATGAATTTTTCAATAAAAGTCATTTTTTAAAAAAATACTGATTTTTTTTGTTTTTAAAAACATTTATAAAAGTGAAAAAATAGTGAAATGTTTTTTTTGTTTTTTAAGTAAGTTTCCTTTTGTGTATTAACTTGAGAGACATTACCTGTTTTTTGTGGGCCATCTTTCATTTGTCTTGTTCGATCTGTATGAGAAATGGGCATAAAAGTGCGTAACGCTAGTGTTATTTAAACTAGAGGCGCCATTTCTCGAGGGATCAGTGTTCATAATTTTTATTTCTCAAATAATTTCCGACATAAATTGTGAGAGAGCACAACACATTATCATGGCATCAAGCAGAAGATGCAGCGTCTTCAAGAAACTGTTTCACCTTGGTGATATAATCATTTATTTCTTCCTACTTGGAATTTCCTTCCGTTTGATAGAAAACTAGGAAAATGCAAATGATTCCAGGACATTTGATTCCAGGACAAACAATTCCAAGGCAAATGAATATTTTCCAACTTGTGTGTGTTTGATACAAGTTGGAAAATCATCAATTTTCCACATTTTCTATCAAACGCAAAAGTTGGAAAATAGATATAAACGTGGAAAATTTATTTATGGAATATATATATATATATATATATTATATTTAATAATATATATTGTATATATAATAAAATATATTCGGATTTATATATTATTAAATGTACAAAAACATATTTAGTATATATAATAATAATAATAATAATAATAATAATTATTATTATTATTATTATTATTATATTATTTATGAAAAAATATATATATACTAAATATATATTATTAAATGTTCAAACTCTATGAAAATACAATATATTATTTATGGAATATATGAATATATATTATATTATATATATAATATATTATTTATGGAATATATGAATATATATATTATATTATATATTGAATATACTAAATATATAATATATGAATATATATTATATTATATATTGAATATACTAAATATATATTATTTACAGAATATATACATATATTATATATATAATATACATGTAAATTCTGTAAATAATATATATATTATACATGTAAATTCTGTAAATAATATATATATATATATATATTTGAGCACATATATGTATATTTATATATATTTCATATATTTATATATTTATATATTTCGTACATTTATATAAATTATATAATTCGTATATATTTCACATTGTTCTAAAAAACCCGCCTAGGCTTAAGGCTTGGGAGAAACGCTTCGCCTTACGCTTTTCACGCCTTATTCTTGATAAAACCCTTAAGGCGCACTTTTTTCTAAAAACAACAATGCTTTAGTGAAACGATGTCGCCTTTTAAAGAATTTCTTTATAAACCGAACCATTATCTCATCCAAAATAATCAAATAGTATTTTAATTTGCATATATTCAGACATATTTTTATGATATGTGCAATTTTTGTATTTTAATAGCCTTGTTATGGTTAAAAAATATTAAAATCTATTAAGAAGGCCTAAACGCCTTTTCACGCCTTTTTACGCCTAGGTCCGCCTAGGCTTCTAAGGCTTAAGGCTTGGCCTCCACGCCTCAATCACGCCCCGCGTTTTTTAGAACCTTGATATTTCATACATTTATATAAATTATATAATTCGTATATAATTCGTATATAATTTGTATATAATTCGTACATTTATATAAATTATATAATTCGTATATAATTTGTATATAATTCGTACATTTATATAAATTATATAATTCGTTCGTACATTTATATAAATTATATACGAATTATATAATTTATATAAATGTACGAAATAAATATATATATATATATATATATATATATATATATATATATATATATATATATATATATATATATATATATTTACATATTTATTAACAATATATATTTACATATTTATTAACAATATATATTTATATATTTATGGAATATATTGAGTTATAAAAAAAATTGGTTTTAAGTGATTTGCCACCCAAAGGTGGCAAACAAAAACCTGACCCCCCCCCCCAAAGAATTGAATTCCACCATAGGGTGGCAAATTGTGCTTAAGGGGTGTTGTACATAAAAAACAAATTCCAAGGCAAATTAAGGTTATCAAACACCCCAAAAGCTGAAAAATACCAGAATTTTCCAACTTTTCTGAATTTTCCTTGGAATTAGAACGCTATCAAACGGACCCTAAGAGACTTCCAAGAACCCCACTTTTCCATATCCCTCGTGTTTAGCATACCGAGACAATTTGTGTTGACCGGTCGAACTATGAATTTCTTGTACAACCCATATAGTATATGCTTTTTCTCGTTGGTAATATTCTCTTACAAGGACGTGACTTTCTTTGCTCGATCCTTAAATTTCTCCTACAAACCCGTATAGATGAATATTCCTCCTCACTAGCTATCTGATTAAATAGATGCGGGCATATAGAAAAACAGGATAATGGGAGGGGTTTTAGTATATTAATTTTGGCAAAGAATAAGTCATGGAAGATAAAACTTTGGAGATATGGAAGAGATCGGCTTAGATATAGGGAGAGAGATTCTTTAATTGTATGAGAGGCGTGGGTCTTAATTCAATTCCATTTTGAAGCCACGTGGCAAAGCTATGTAGGAGACACCATTTTTAAATATTTATATTAGATTGTTGTAACACCCCGCGCAAAAATACGAGGCACTACTGCGATTAAAATTAAATTAAATCCTTAACAATTTGTATAGAGTATCTATATTCCACAAAATAAATATAACAAATCCAAAATCTTACACTTCCAATACAATTAAATTATACTTGAAAATAATTCTAAGCTCTCCAAATAAATTACACTGCCAAGCTATATAAAAGTAAAATCCTCCAAACGTCATGCTCTAAAATCCTCCGAAAATACATAGCGTCCAAATCCAAGATAGCCTGTCACTAGAAGGAAAATAGGGGGAAGTACACAATATGACAAGAATAAATGCTCAAAACAATAACGGTGAATAAATGCAACAATACGAATCCGAATTCAAGTTCAATGCGACATTCAGGCATTACACCTATTTAATTTTTCAATAACACATCAATAGGTCACCAAGCCTCACCTCCCCCCACCTAAGTTTCTTAAAGCCTCATCATAATTATTGTACTTTTGGACTATTAGCTGGTGACCACTTTCCGTGCCATATAAAATTTTCATGACACTATGCCCATCAACAAATATAATATCTCAATCGAATCAATATATTTTAGATGGCAATAAACGTCATGATAACAACATATGAGTACAAATAAACGAGGAAGAAACAATTACTCTCGAGAGACTTAAGGAGCATATTTTTATAACTTCGTACCTCAAAATCATCGCATGAAAGGCATAAAAATTATGCCTTTAAATTCTGATCACACCACTGCGTTCCTCTCGCAAAAATAGTGAAGACACGCTCTTGAACGATCTAGAGAAAACTTGGTTTAAAGCTTCAAAACTTGGATTGAAAATAGCTCTCCAATGGAGCTAAGATTTTGAGGAAGAAGATGTAAAAGAGGAGATTGCTTCTCTTAGGGTTTAGAGGAATGTGTTTTTAAAGGCCCTAAATCCGTCACTTTGTTTATATAACAAAAAAAATTTGAGTCATAATCAAATACAAACACTTGAAAAATTATTATGGACGATCGGATTGTCAGAATTAGCCGAAAGTTTGATATGTCGTAACTGACGGCGAGATGAAGATTCTATGAAAAATTCAGCTCGATCGGACGGTCAAATATTTTTATTTATTTATCCTTAGGTCGGATCCACCCCCGATTTTTATACAAAAAGTTATACTTTCCAAATTTTATTCCCAATTTAAATTTATTAAAAATTTTCTTTTTAGATATATAAAAACCAACATTTTTAAATAACAAAATGAAATAGATTCTAAAAATTATTTTTCCAACATTTGAGTTAATTTAATTAAAATCGGTTTAAAAATCACGAGTTGTTACATACTTCCCCACTAGCACAGAAATTTCATCCTCGAAATTCGACGAATCCTAACACTCAAGATAAAATATGGTGCACAAATGCTTACCCATAAAAATCACGATTAGACTCCCATACACCCAATCCTACCCCCATGTTTTCTCATGCATTCTCTCATGAATCACTACTCAATTCTATCTCTAAAAAATAATCACAACACTAAAGTCCTCAAATCAATTCTAAACTCACATCAAGATTACTAATCCTAACCTCGATGCCTATTGTGGTGACAATTATTATGCAACACAAAAAGATAGGAGAAAGGCAAGCACCAAGTAAGAACAAGGAATGTAAAATGACAATCACACAACAAAGGATGTACGTGGCTCAGCGAATAAATGCCTACGTCCACGGTGGTGCAATCGATGTTATTTCTATATACTCCGGAGAGTGGTTACATAGAATACAACTTGTTCTTTTCCCCCGGACCTAGGGTTCAATATATACATGTACATTTAGGTAAGTGGGGGTGTTGGATTCCCCCACATCTTCCATCTCTCCCTATATCCTCCCTTAATGGAATCGTGGGAAGAGACCGGATAATCAAATAAGAGATGGGGAGACTGGATTTTGGGCCGCCAGAATTGGGCTACTCGTCCAGGCCCATGATATTAGTTTTGGGTACCCACAATTGCCCCTAAGTTTGTTGGGCCATGTTTTGCGCTCAATAAATTTAAATGATTAGTCATAATGGCTTTTTTGTGCAATTCTTCGAAAGTTGTGAAGCTGATGTTGGCGACACCCGCTTCGTATTTTGTGCACTATGATTAGCAACACTTAAAGGTTTTCTGGAATAGCCACTTTTCGACCGTCGTTTCAATCTTTCCAACACTCTTCCATTCCCTGTGATCTCTAGCACTTCGTACTTCCTTCTCTCAATCTCCACTCTCATTGCTTCCTTCTTGTTTGGGCCCGTGCTCCTTCATCGTTCGAATCGATCTTCTATTTTGTAAGTTTCCTGTGCCTTTTCTTTGTACTTTCTCTTTGAATTTGCAGTTTTTTAGGGTTTTCCAATGGCGAAGATTGGGAATAGGTCGGTCTCTGAATTTAGGAAGTTCTATAACATCCCTGAGTGGGTATATATTGAGTGCTGCGCTTCCCTTCCTAAGAATGTTAGAGAGATAGATGACGCCCACTCCATGTTTTGTTACTTTCCCGGGGGGACTCACTTTCCCTCCCAACGATTTGTTCTTGCATTTCTTTAGTTATTTTAATATTGTTCCTGCACAATGCTCGCCCAATGTGTGGAAAATAATTAATGGCGTACATAGAATAAATCAGTTGTATGGTATTAGGTTAGGGCTCGCCGAGGTCTGTTTTTGCTATTCTTTTTCTCGAACTAGCTCTGGTGTCCTCTATCTCAAAGCTAGGAGCCCTGACCGGGTATTGGTAGTAAATCTACCTGATTCCCATAAGGACTATTGGCAAGAAGGTTTCCTTGTTAGAAACTGACAGTTTTCTCCCCAATTTGAAGGGTTGAGGTCTGAGAGGTTCTCTGTTCCCTTTTATAGGGAAGAATACATAGGTAGACTTTGCTCTGTTGTTTCAATTTTTGTTGATTTGTGATTTTTCTGATTCTTCTTTGTTTTCCTTCCACAGCGAGGTCAAAGAACTTTGAGCCTTCTCTCAGCGAGGTTCGTCTCTCTAAACTGGTTAAGGCTTAGAACATCAGGGAGCCTTTGGATGACGGCGAGCATCCCAGGTCTGTTGCTTTTCTGCTCGAGTATAAGAACGTTGGCTCCAGTTTCATAGCAAGGCCTGTGGATAGTATCCCAGAGTTTGACACCTCCGAAGAGACTACTGCGGATCCTATCCAGTTGGACGAGGAGGAGAGCAACTCTGAAAGTGACATCGTAGGTGCTGTAAGAAATTTGGGTGGAGGGAGCTCCAGTAGTAGCAGTTCTTCTGATCGTGGGGAGGTTTCTGAAGCTCGTCAGTCGTCGAGCACATCTAGTAGTTCGAGCGAGGAGATGGCTCCTCCAAGAAAAAATCTAATTCAGGATGATGATGATGAAGACCATATGCTTCTCGCACAGTGGTCGAAGAAGCAAAAGTCTAGCTCTGGGGCCATGGCTAACGGTTCTCGGTCTTTTGCTCAGCAGTAGGAGAAGAAGAGGAAAGAAGAAGAGCAAGTAAGAGAGAGAGAGAGAGAGAAAGAAGGAGGAGGAAAGAAAGAAGGTAGAGGAGAAGAAGAGGTCGGAGGAGAGAAGGAGAATGGAGAGGGAGAAGGAGGAAGGGAGGAGGAAGATGGAGGCGAGGACGAAGGGTGGGCAAGCCTTGGTCCCGGTGTCTGCTCTGCCTAAGGGGGCGTCAGTCACTATTTCTCCTCAGCTGGCCCCCGCGCTGCTTGAGAGAGCAGTTCTCCTTGCTGATCGCCAAAGGGCGGTGGGGTCTGATCAATTGGCCCTTCAGGCTAGCAAGAGGCTAGCTTTGGTAAGATTTTTTCTTTTCTCCCATGTTTTGGTAAATTTTATTATTTCCTTTTTCTGATGTTTTCTTCTTCCTGCAGTTCGTGACTGACTTTATCGTGCTCTATCGTTCTCGCGATGAGCTGGTGAAGAAAAATGGTGTGCTGGAGAAAGAAAACACTGCCCTGAGGTTGAAGGGTGCAGAGCTCGAGGCTTGTTTTAAAGCCGTTAATGCTGCTCAGATATCATCTAATTTGGCCCTTGCTACTGCCAATCGGGAGAAGGATGCAGCAGTAAAGGAGTTGACAGAGCTGCGATAAGCCTATGACCTGGTTTTCTCGAGCAAGCCGGCTGTCGTGGAAGAGAACAGAGTGTTGACTGAGGAGCTGAAGAGAAAGGAGTCTGAGGCGGTTACTGTCAGGGAAGACTCATACAATTCTGGTTGGACTGCAGCATACGAGGATGCTGAAGATCAGATAGGCTATATTAGTCGTCTGAACTTCAAGAAGGGCTGGAACAAGGCCCTCATAGCTGCCGGAGTGGATGTGCATCTCCTCTGTTTGATTAACATGACCCAGGGCCGAGGCTAGTTGTAGATGAAGCCCCTGCCCCACTGTCCAAGGTGCTGACCCTGTCCCCTAGACGACCCCTGCTGACATTTCTCTTGTTGTGGCGACAGAGATTACCCCTGCTGAGGGCGGTGCTCTTGCTGATGCTGACAAAGTGAAACAACCATCAACCTCTAGGCAACCTAAGGTTGCTAACTAGTCATCTGCTAGGATTACTTTGTATTTTTGCTTTTTCTGTTTGTAAACTTTCTTTTTGCTGTTCGATGTAATTTCAACTCTTATAAATGAAAAGGTTTCTTTTTCTCAGCGCACTGATTATGTCTATCTTTTCGATGCTTTCTTATGTCTTGTAGTTGGTTGATATAGAAGAATATATTCCTGCCACATCTTAATTGGGCAGGACCCTTGGTCCTAATGCGAGTCCTCAGGTTCTCCAGGCCTTCGTTAAACTTTGCAAATCCCTTAGGTCAGGAATCAGAAGTATAAGGATCAGTCTGAACTTGTGGCCAAGTTGAAGGATAGGCTCCAGGAGATGGAAGAGGTTAGTGCTTCAGTGCAAGAAAAGGTGAATGCGTTGAGAGAAAAGTTTCTCGATGCTTCCGAGATCAACCAGGTTGGTGAGATGCTTCAGCAAGAAAATAAAGCTTTAAGGCAAGAGGTTTCGCGACTTAGGGAACATGCGCCGAGCACTGCCCCTTCAGTGTTGCGAGGTTCTTCATCAAAGCAAGCTAGGGCTGGCTCGAGCGATATTCACCCTGTGCTGCGAGGTTCTTCTTCGATGCGAGCTGGCAGGAGCACCAGGAGCCGAGATAGGGAAATAGAAGAGCTCCGAGAGAGGGAAACGGAAGAGCTTCATGGTGACGTCCAGCGAGCATATGTGATCGCTGTTGGGCTCCAAATGGGTGTTACTCGGCTGCGACACCTGTTTAAAAAAGGACCTCGGCGAGTATGGGATGATGGTTACGATCAGGGTTGGCAAGATGCTCCGATTAGGTTGACAGAGTTTGAGGAGCTTGCCCTCATCAGGAAATGGTTGAGTGCATTGAGGGAGATGGAAGTTCCAAGAAATTCAGTGCTCTGGTATCGCCGTGGAATCTCCCCCTCCACACGGATGCCCAATCCCTTTCGGAGGGATGATCAGTGGATACCTATTGATGCCATCCCTCGGCAATTGCTGGGGTTGGATGCCAACGAGGTGGAGGAGGAGTTAGCTCCTCATCCTGATGATGGACGACGAGCCCAAGTTGCTGACTATCTTGCTCAGAGGCCTCATCCCCATTAGGATTTAGCTAGTAGTGTCTCTGTGTATTTTTTGTAGTGTAAATTCTTTGGGCGATCTCGTCGACTAAACATGTATCACCATTGTTGTAAATATAGTGGATTAATAAAATTTATGTTTTGGGCTAATTTAGCCGACTAAGTAAGTGCATTATTTTCTCCAAGTTCTTATTCCTTTGTAATCTTCTAAGTTTTTATTATCACGCAAGTGTCCTCCCGGTCCAGTATAATATCAGGATACCATTTTGCCCCACTTTACCTTTTAGGTCATGTTGTCACACTCCCTTAGGCCTAAGTGTGGAAATTGACGAGGACACACCTGGTGTTGGATATTCCATCCGATTAGGATTTTACTTAACCAAAGAAGGTTTGGTGACCAGTTTAGATTTGGCCACTTTGCCTAAGGATCTCTAGTAGGGCTTCATATATTGCCAGGGGCAATGTCAAGAGGTTTTTCGTGTTTCATAATGATAACCTAAGGAGGGACAATTCCCTGCTATGATGTGATGATCAATGTGCCTGTTATTTGGAAAGGATGTGCGATAAAGCTCGTATAGTTGTTACTCATTAGAATGCAACTGTTTTAAATAACTTTCATTAATGACAAGGAAAACGAACTTCTAGTTTCATAACAAAAGAATAAAATAAAGATCTAAAAATAGAATCTCTTGAGATTGGCTACGTTCCATGCTCGTGGTATTTCTCTGCCTTCCATCGTTTCCAAGTGATAGGCGCCCTGTAGATCGTCTCTTGTTATCTTGAAGGGTCCCTCCCAGTTGGTATATTTTTGGGAGGGGGAAACTATCTTTAGGGAACGCTTTGTTAAGGTCAGTGAAGTCGATGCAAACTCTCCACTTCCCGTTGCTCTTTGGAACTACTACTGGGTTGGATAACCACTTGGGGAATTGTACTTCTCGTATGGATCCTACATCCAGCAGCTTTTTAACTTCTTTTCTACCGCTTTAGCCTTCTCGGGTGCAGTTCGCCGTGCCTTCTGCGTGATTGGTTTGAAGGTGGGATCGGCGTGCAGCTGATGACAGACCATACTAGGATCGATTCCAGGAAAATCGTATGGTTCCCATGCAAAAACATCTACGTTGCATCTCAGAAAAGTTGTTAATTCCTCCTGTTCCTGGTCGGTGAGAGATGCTCCAATCAAGAAGACTCGATTACTGTCGCCATATCCAGCCGTAACTTCTACCAGGTCCTCGATGACCCGCTCGGAGGGGAGGAGCCTGGTCTCCTCTACTCTAGGTCTTCCGTACTTTAATTGCTATTTAGAAGGTGTCAAACCTTCTTCAACTTCCTCGCTGGGTTGATCGGCCTTCTTCTCTGGCTTTGGTCTGATGGCTGCTATGAAGCACCTTCTTGCCATCGCTTGGTCACCGTGGATCTCCATTACTCCTCGCTCGGTTACGTACTTGAGTTTCTGATGGTAGGTCGAGGAGACTGCCTTCATTGCATGAAGCCATCCCCTGTCGAGGATGGCCTGGTATGGCGAGTCGATGTCAACTACCGGAAACTCGATCATTTTGGAGACATTTCCAGCATGCACCGGTAGTACAATTTTTCCCAGGGGCATAGTTATTTTTCCAGCGAAGCCAACTAAAGGTATAATAGCTTCCTTTAGGTCGGCGATGCTTAACTTCAACTTTCTGAATATGTCGAGATACATTACTTCGGATAAGCTTCCTTGGTCGACGAGCAATTTATCGACGTCAAAGTTAGCTATTCTGAAGGTAATGATCAAGGCATCGTGATGTGGGGTTCTCACCCCCACCAGATCTTCATCTGTGAAAATAATATGCTTATTGTAGTTGATGTCGTCTGCTCGTCGACGCTTTCCTGATTGTGACTTTGCTGGATCGATCTGAAAAGCTTGCATCACCGTCGTAAGTTTCTTCACCTCCATTCGAGCTGAGTTTCCTTGGATCTTCTTGGCATCATAGGCCCTATGAATTACCGCAAACTCATGTCCAGCATCATCTTCGAGCACATTGTCAGGTCTTACTTCTCTATTGGCAGCTACCTTCTCTGCCTTTTTCTCCACAAACTGGTTCAAATGCCCGGACTGGGCCAGTTCCTCAAGGTGAGACTTGATAGCTTTGCAATGCTGAGTCTTGTGTCCTCCCTCTTTGTGAAAAGTGCATCTCAGCTCATTGTTCCTCTTCGAGGGATCTCCTCCCATTTTCCCGGGCCACTTGATGAATGGCTTGTCTTTGATTTTTGCAAGAATCTTGTAAATTAGTTCTCTGAAAACGGTGTTAACCACCTAAAATGCTTTCGCCACATCATTACTGCCTCCATTTTTGGAGCCATTCTTGCCCCCATTCTTTCCTCCTTTCTTCTGGCTCTCAATTTTGTCACTGCTCTTGGCAGCTAGCTTGGTTCGATCGTTTTCCCCTGTGCTGAGGCGGGTCACATCTTCCACCTTGGCATACTTCTCGATGCGAGCCATTAGGTCGTCGATGGTTATGGCTTCCTTCTTCGTCAGGGACTGGTATAAAAGGGAAGAGCTGGGTAGCCCGATTTTGAAAGAGGCCATTGCCACTTGCTCCGAGCAACCCTCGACCTCATTGAATAACTCCTAATACCTTTTCGCGTAGTCTCGGAGGGTCTCCTGAGGCATTTTCTTCATTGTCAGCAAAGCATCCATCCTTTTGGGATGGGAGCTGCTAGTAATGAATCGGGCAGTAAAGAGATCGGCCGGGGATTTAAAACTTCTGATAGACCGGTGGGGGAGTCTTTCGAACCATTTATGCGCCAGATCATACATGCTCAAATGGAAAATACGGCACATCAGTGCATCCCGGTGATTCCTGAGGGTCATGGCCTGTCGGTACTACCTGACGTGATCGATGGGATTAGTCTTACCATCATAAATCTTGAATCTTGGAATGGCAAATTTCTTGGGGGCTTCTTGTTCTTCAATTTCCCTCGTGAAGGGTGACTTCATCTGGGTTTTGAGATCTCGCCTAGCGAGTTCTCTGATCGATCTAGTATCGTGGTGGGCAGGATGTTGGTCCATTTCCCTGCGAACCAGATTTCGTATATTCTCGTTGCTGCGAGTAGGGCTCTGGTAACGACGAGCTTTACACAGCTGCTCGCGGAGGTCATCGTCTGACTCGTCTCCTTCCACCTTTTGAGATCCTCGCCTGAGGGCTAGGAGTACGGTATGGACGTCTCCTGTTATCATGATGAAGCTCTCTCTCCAGTCTTTCCAGTCTTCTTTTCAGGCGAGCATTCTCAGCCTCGTGTTTACGAGAAGACTCCCTTTGCTCGTGGAGCCTTGCCTCGTACGCATCAATCAGTCTGGATATCTGCATGGATCTCATCGGTCCTTGGCTTTCTTCTGAGGCTGGACTTTCTAAGCTAGCCCTCTGATCTGAACGTCGAACTTCAGATCTAATTCTGTGAGAAGCAGGCGGTTCTTGAATATCCCCTGCCTGGGGAGCATTGCTGCTGTGACCAGACATTTCAAACTCCTTTCTTGGTGTGGGCTCTTCTCGGGGAAAGATGAACGCTTCCCACAGACGGCGCTAATTGTGGTGACAATTATTATGGAACACAAATAGATAGGATAAAGGCAAGCCCCAAGTAAGAACAAGGAATGTAAAATGACAATCACACAACAAAGGATGTACGTGGTTCAACAAATAAATGCCTACGTCCACGGTGGTGCAGTCGATGTTATTTATATACTCCGGAGAGTGGTTACATATAATACAACTTGTCCTTTTTCCTCGAACCTAGGGTTCAATATATACATGTAGATTTAGGTAAGTAAGGGTGTTGGATTCCCCCACGTCTTCCATCTCTCCTATATCCTCCCTTAATGGGATCGTGGGAAGAGACCAGATAATCAAATAAGTGATGGGGGGACCTGGATTTTGGGCAGCCAGAATTGGGCTACGCGTCCAGGCCCATGATCTTAGTTTTGGGTACCCACACCTATGACGTCCTCAATAAAAAAAAAATGCTATCTCCAAATAAAACATATCTCACCCGCATACTAGACCAAAAATCCAAACACCCGAGGGTTGTTGTATATCTATGCTCTAACACCATCTGTAACACCCTGCTAAAAAACACGAGACACTACTACGATTAAAACTGAACTATATCCTCAACAATTTGTATAGAGCATATATATTCCTCAAAATAAATATAATGAATCCAAAATTTTACACTTCCATTATAATTAAATTCCACTCGAAAATAATTCTAAGCTCTCCAAATAAATTACACTGCCAAGCTATACAAAAATAAAATCCTACAAACGTCATGCTCTAAAATCCATAGCGTCGAAATCCACGCTAACCTGCCACTAAAAGAAAAATACGGGAAAGTACACAATATGACAAGAATAGATGCTCAAAATAATAACAGTGAATAAATGCAACAATACGAATCCGAATTCAAGTTCAATGTGACATTCGAGCATTATACCCGTTTAATTTTTCAATAACACATCAATAGGTCACCAAGACTCACCTCACCTCACCTAAGCTTCGTAAAGACTCATCCTGGTTATTGAACTTTTAGACTATTGACACCACTCTCCGTGCCATATAAAATTTTCATGACACCATGCCCATCAACAAATACAATATCTCAATCGAATCAATATATTTTAGATTTCACTAAGCGTCGTGATAACAACATATGCGTACAAATAAATGAGGAACAAATGCTTACTCTCGAGATATTTACGGAGCATATTGTGTAAAACTACGTACCTCAAAATCATCACATGAAGGCCATAAAAATTCTGCCTCAAAATTTTGATCACCCCACTGTGTTCCTCTCGCGAAAACAGTAAAGACGCGCACTTGAACGATCTAGAGAAAACTCGATTTAAAGCTTTAAAACTTGGATTGAAAATAACTCTCCAATGGAGTTAAGATTTGCAGGGAGGCATAAGATGTAAAACAGGAGATTTCTGCTCTAAGGGTTTAGAAGAATGTGTTTTTAAAATTCATAAACCCGTCACTTTGTTTATATACCCAAAAGAATTTGAATCCTAATCAAATACAAACACTGAAAAAATTATTATGGACAATCGGACCGTCGGAATTGGCTGAAATTTTAGTATATCATATCTGATGGCGAGGCAAAGCTTCTGTGAAAAATTCAACTTGATCGGACGGTCGAATATTTTTTTATACTTAGTTCGTATCTTCCCCCGGTTTTTATACAAAAAGTTATAATTTTCAAATTTTATTCCCAATTTAAATTCCACTTAAAATCTTCTTTTTAGATATATAAAACCCAACATTTTTACATACCAAGATGAAATAGATTCCAAAAATTAATTTTCCAACATCCGAGTTAATTTAATTAAAATCGGTTTAAAAATCACGGGTGGTTACAATTGTGTCTTGCAATTGATCTTGACCAAAATCCTCCTCACAAAGTACAATTTTTGTCCCTCAAATAATAATAAACCCTCTCAAAATTTTCGTTAAAAGTTTGTAAAAATTATTAGACCAAGGGACCTTTTTGTAGGCCATGAGGTGAGTGTAACACCCCGCGATTTTTAAGACGCAAAAAAAATATTTTATAAATTAAAAATTATGGAAAATTAATTTTTCAAATCCGATTAATTGTTATTTAAAATTGTTAGTTTTTATATATTTAAAATAAGGTTTTTACTGGAATTTAAATCGGGACTAAAATATGGAATTTCTAGTTTTTTATATGAAATCATTGGGAATCTTGGATTGGCGGGTCGACCGAACCGGTTCGGCCCTGGGGGCGAATCGGTTCGCGCTGGCAGTTATGCGGATTTTGGGTCTCTTTTTATACAGTTTGCAGAGGAATCAAACACTTCTCTTTTTCTCGTATATAAAGGCATGTGTTTAGGCTTTTTAGGACACTTTAAACCCTTCTCAAGAAGTTATACCCTCCCAAATTAGTATCTCCTCTCTTCTATAAAACCTAAACCCCATTTAAACACAAGTTTCAACCCAAGTTTTGAAGATCGAAATCAATTTTTCTCAATAATAACCAAGAACGAGTCTTCGATATTTTCGCAAGAGGACCACAACTGTGTAATAAGATTTTCAAGACGACTTCTTTGAAAGCATGATTACTTCTATTTTGCCCCTAAAGTGTTACTCATTTTAGATATTGCCTAAACTTTAAATAATAGTGTTTTCTTAAAATAAATTAGGAAGAATAATTAGGAAAAGTGAAAGTAATTAAGGGGCTATTTTTATTCAAATCTAAAAATATGTTTAAGACTCGAAGCAATCGCATGCTTAGATTAGATATTTGGATTACGTTAGAATTGTGGGACGTCTTGAGTGTTGGGGTTAAAAATATGAATGTTCAATAATGTTTTGACTCACATGAATATGATATTGACGTGTAGATTGTATAATGAATTTATATTTGTGTAATATTGTGCATACGCGTGTTAAAGTAAAATTTCGTGTAAATCGAAAAAATAATACTTATGTGGAAATTATGGAATGTAATAACTTGTGTGACTTCTGGTAAGACTTGTTTAATTATATAATTAAATGGACGTAATTTGAATGTTATTGTAATAGTAAAATTTATTAAAAGAATTGTAGCGATAAATTGTCAATATGCTTTGTGTGAATGTTGCTTGTGTTAATTTTTCGACACCATGGGGACGTTGGGATTTTGGGGTAGTGATGCTTTTACCCTTATTTCTTAGGTTATTACTAGGTATGGGACTAGTAGGTAGGTCTCATTACTGTTAACACTTTGTAGGTATGGGAAAAATGAGTGTATGGTCGTTAGGTTAGCTATTTCCTGGGTGGGGCCAAGTAGTACGCCATTCTGTTATTCCATTAGCCTAAGTGCAAGACAAGGTGGTAATTATTTGTAGGTTTTCCCTTTAAGTGATAGTCTAGGAAATACTTGTGGTTTTGGTCATCTCTAGATATGGAACTATGGATGGGTTTAGGATGTGGTGCCCGAATAAAGGATCGGACTGATATAGAATTATGAGAACTTGATATTAAATTAACAATTAATGCCAAAGATAAAGAACGAGTATTATAATGAATTTGCATCACGAGTATATGCAAGGCTAACAATTTAGGCAAACTGACTATAGCGACTTGGGTCTATGTTGACATCACGAGTATGAGTAGGGCTAACAAAATTGAGCAAACTGACTATAGTGACGTGTCGTGAGTATAACCTCACAGTATATGTAGTCACTACACCAAAATGGACAAATTGTCACCTTTCAGCCGGCCACCCTTGTCAAGGTCATTGACCGTGACAAAAAAAACACGCGTTTTATGTCACGGTCATTGACCTTGACACGACCTTGACAACTAATTGTCACGGTCATTGACCGTGACAAGGCCGTGACAAATTTAATTGTCACGGGCAATGACCGTGATAATTCTTGTCACGGTCAATGACCTTGACACGACCGTGACAACTTTTCCAGAAAAAACCCTTTCCCCCTTCTTTTTTCCCTCCCACCGTTCCCTCCCTCTCTCTCTCTCTCTCTCTCTCGACGCTGCTCTCTCTCTCTCTTTTCCATTTATATATATATTTGCGTGTATATTTATGTGTGTATGTGTATATATATATATATATGTGTGTATGTGTGTGCGTGTGTGGGGGGTGGGGCAGGGTGGGGGAGGGGGTGGGGGGCAGGGGATGGGGCGGGGTGGGGCAGGGTGGGGGAGGGGGTGGTGGAGGGGGCAGGGGGTGGGGTGGGGTGCGGTGTGTGGTTGTGTGTTTTGGGGGAGGGGGTGGTGGAGGGGGGCAGGGGGTGGGGTTGGGTGGGGTGTGTGTGTGTGTGTGGTGGTGTGTGGTGGGGGAGGGTGTGGTGGAGGGGGGCAGGGAGTGGGGTGGGGTGGGGTGTGTGTGTGTGTGTGGTGGTGTGTGGTGGGGGAGGGGGTGGTGGAGGGGGGCAGGGGGTGGGGTGGGGTGTGTGTGTGTGTGTGGTGGTGTGTGGTGGGGGAGGGGGTGGTGGAGGTGGGCAGGGGGTGGGGTGGGGGTTCAGGGGCGGTAGCCCCAAAGGCAATTTTTTTAGGATTAACATTGAAATTATAAGAAAATTATACTTCAATATTGAAAATTAACTGAAAAAATAACACTGAAATTTGAAACTTCTCCTAAATATTTCTAACATTGCCCCTAAATACGATACCCCTAAATATTGAACACAAAAATACAATACCCCTAATTTCTAACATACCACTTAATATTTCTAACATTTAACGATTTGAGAAAAAAATACTCCTAACATTGAATAGTGTTAGTTTCCTAAATATTTACAAATGAACACAAAAATACTCCTAACATTGAATGATTTAAACCTTTGAAGGAGTACAAAAATACTTTTTAACATTTAATTTAAAAAAATTAAACATTTGAATAAAAAAGTTTTATATACTTAACAAATAACTTACCTGAAAAACATTCTCTTCCTGGTACTTCTACCATTTAGATTAGTTCTCTAAAAACATCAAAGATCAAAATTTCATCATTCACACATACCAAATTGAAGACTCATCTTGATTTCTATAAAACTGTTATATCAAACCTTCTCCTCTTCTGGGTTGCACAATTAATGGATGTTCCAGAACAATCCACGATGGTCCGCCCTTGTGGTAACGTTTGAACAATCAGTGATGACAACAAGTGAGAGGCGGGGAGATGAGAGAGAGCGTGTAAAATGTTTAGGGTTTTGGTAAAATGTTTCTTCCGTGTTTTTCTATTTAAGTATAATAAATTACATACTCTGCCCCTTAGCTTTAAAACACTAACAAACAGATACACCTTCCGATCCAAGAGTTTACACATAGGCCCCAATATTATTTTTTTTGCGCATACCTGTACAAAAATTTCCGAAAACAAGGGGTGGGCGGCCGCCCACTCTCGGGACCACCTAGGTCCGCCCTTGCAGTGGGGTGGGGTGTGTGTGTGTGTGTGTGAATAGGTATAATTTTTTTCACTCCCTCTCTAACCCTCCACAATTGATTCTTATGCTAAAATCCTCGCTTACACAATATATATAGGTATAATTCACGGGCTTTAGCTAAACTAGGGTTTTATAGAGTTTCGCTCCTACTACTTGGGCAATGACTATACTAGGGACCAAAGATAAATAAATAAACTGGAGTCAAAGTAAATACTAGGAAATCCCAATTTATAACCGTCTAATTTATATCCTTTATTTATTTAATTATTTATAAATCACTCGAAAGAATGTGTTCTTATTATTAAAGTTGATTACGGTATATTATGATTCCCCACGTTATGTTTTCGATACCCTCTTGGTTAAATAAATTTTCTACTAACCGATTTTAATGAATATCTGATCAATTCCTTGATTCTAAAACTTAATTCTATAGGATTATAAAATAGTTCATCGGTCGGGTAAACAAAACATATAAGTCTATCAAGGGGTATCTTTTTTCCAAATTATTTCGTGCACGTGAATTCCTCCAAATTATGATCTCATACCTATTCACAATATGATCTCATACCTATGCACGTGAATTCCTCCAAATTATGTGGCTCTTCGGACGAAGACGGGGAAGGACAAGGAGGTGTCCCCGAGCGTCGCGGCCACGATTGTAAGTAATCCGACAGTTTAATTATTGTTAATTACGTTATAATTTTTTAGTTTACTTATTTTACTAATCATGTGCTTTTTGTCATTTCAGGCAAAGCTTAAGGAAGTGCATGAGTCGCAGTCTGATGCCGACAAGGCATCTTTGTCCACAGACGCACTCAGCCAAGTGCTTGGCTCTGATCGCAAAGGGAGGACAAGGGGAGTGAGCTCGCGGGTGTCCAAATCGAGGATCATCGGATTGGAGACGAGCGACACCGGGTTGGCTTGAACGGTGGATGCACACG
This sequence comes from Sambucus nigra, assembly GCA_949130495.1. Taxonomy (NCBI): domain Eukaryota; kingdom Viridiplantae; phylum Streptophyta; class Magnoliopsida; order Dipsacales; family Adoxaceae; genus Sambucus; species Sambucus nigra. The sequence continues at coordinate 435,749,745 of OX422223.1, read as the reverse complement.
ATGCGAAGCTGTCCCGTTTGGAGGCGACGGTCCAAGATGTGTACGCATTCATGAAGTGTACGTTGGGTGGAGACCGTAAAGGGAAAGGGAAAGGGAGGGAGAAGGCGGTGGAGGAGGAGGTGCGGGAGGACAAGGCGCAGGATGACGAGGATGTGGACCTCGCTGCTTCATCACCGACACGTTCGTACTTCGACGATCCACTTCCCTATTTGACACCCTCCAATAGACCATTGTCGACAATTGGTTGGCCGAGCGTGTTCATATTGGACGTACTTGATGGACAGCGGATAGGGCGGGGGTTGAGGGACCCGAATATCGTCGAGGGTGGAATAGTTCATGGACGTGCGCTTCAACAGATGGAGTCCAGGGTGCTCGTTACGCATGTCATACCCGGGAAGGAGAACTCCCTATTGTGGTTGCGCGAACAATGCGGCACGACGTATATTAGTGGGTGCGTCAATTCGTATGTCGTGTGGCCTACTCACCTCCTCAGTTTTATCCAAGACATGTAGTAACATTATTTTTAAGTTTGTCCATTTTAATTAAATTTGGATTATATCGTCATGTATATTGTTTTTACTTTGAATATTTGGATTATATCGTCATGAATATATATTTGCATTATCTTTAGTTTGTGTTGGATATATGATGTTTGGAACAGGTACAACGTTGCTATAACAGGTACAAATATATTGCTGGGCAGTGGCGGTGGCCATACTGCCCAGCAGATTTTTTTTAAATTCTGCCCAGAATTGTCACGGTCATTGACCTTGACAAGTCCGCGACAAAAGTTGTCACGGACGTGTCACGGTCAATGACCGTGACAATTCTGGGCAAGAGGGGTCACGGTTATGTCACGGTTTATAACCGTGACAAACGTGTCACGGTCATTGACCTTGACACGATCGTGACACAAAACGCGAGTTTTTTGTCAAGGTCAATGACCGTGACACGACCGTGACAAAAAAAATTGTCTCGCCTCGAAATGTCACGGTCATTGTCCTTGACAAGGTGAATTTGTCAAGGTCAATGACCTTGACAAATGGGCAGATTTGGTGTAGTGAGTGCAAACCAAATTGGGCGAACTAGATATAGTAAGGGAAAGTGTGTGGTGTAAACTGGTTAGTGTTAGGAGTATGTGCATGATTCTTAGAATGGGTAAATTGGCTATATTGGTGTCATATTAATAAATTGGTTATATTAATTCAATTAATTATTATGAATTTATAATTTAATGTTAAAATAATATAGTTGGACTTGACTATTGGGGTGGCTTAGTTATGTGGGTAGTTAGTTTTGTGTTACTTTACTCACATTCTTCATATCGCGTGATTTAAAATACTATATTGTAATATTTATCATGTATAATGTTTATGTCTAGATATACGGATCCTAATTGGGAGGAGTATCTAATGTTCATGCGGTGGACCTTGATCCATTGTGTTGACTAACATTTCAAGTTTAGTGTTGGAGTAGCTACACAGGATGGATTGAAAATTTATGGAATGCAGTTGGAGATTTATTTTATCATTTTATTAGTTTATATTTGTTTCATTCCATCGTTTTATTAATTAGACAATTATTTATGGATTTGGTGGGTCATTTGGTTCCACAGTTCTTTATGGTTTTGAGTTAGAGATTGCAGTTGGATTATTTATTTTGCGTATTAATTTATTGTTTGGAGTGGGATTTTATTTTGGAGTTAGCATGGTGATGGATACTATTATATGGATGTTTATATTCTTTAGATTAATTTGGATTATATATTGTGAAAATAATGTTTTTAATGTCTCATATTTCTATCACATGCTAAATATGGTACTTTGTGTGTGACGCCCGATGTAGGTTGGCAGTGACGGTTGTCCATCTCTTAAGCCAAAATGTGCAGGGTGTCAGAGATGGTATTAGAGCATGGTCTTAGGGCTGGTAGGTTGTGAGAGTGTTATAGCTCATGCATTACATATATTTGATTCCTTTTGGTGATTTGTACTCTTTATTTTTCCTTAGTCTGACGTTGTTGTTACTGTCTTTTTAGATGGAAAACACTAAGAGATCCGGGGATAATAGAGAGGGTTTGGTTTCTGGTTCTGTGGATCAGGGGAGGCAAGGTCACTTTTTTTGGCTGCTTAGGAGTTAGAGGTTATCGTTCGTGAATCCACAATGTCTAGTATTGAGATAGGGAAATAGAGGTGGGGAAACCATGAGGTGTAACAGCAGGGTGATGGTCAATTTCCACAAGGGATATCATCCCATTTTTGCAAAGGGATCTGACCCAATGGTTGATCACCAATGGATTCATGATATGGAGAGGAAATTGAGGATGGTGGATTGTACGGATGTACAAAAGCAAATGTTGGCTTCCTTTTAGTTGACTCTAGATGCATTTCAGTCGTGGAAGAGTGTTGTTATGCCTGAGGATAGAGATCGTTTGAATTATGGACATTTTTTGGTGAAATTTAATTACAAATATTTTCCATATTCAATTAGGAGTGCGAATAAGAAATAATTTTTAGATTTATAATAGGGTTCGAGGTCGTTCACTGAGTATGAACAAAAATTCACATATTTGTCGATGTTTTTATCGGGGGAGGTGAATACCAAGGAAAAGAAGATGGAGTGTTTCATTAAGGGTCTGACTTAGTCAATTAAATAAATGGTTTTTGGGAATTAGACGTACACTACTTACACTCAGGTGGTGGACAGCGCAGTGTTGTTATGGCAAGATAAGGTGAATTACAAAAAGAAGTTGGGTAAGAGGCAAGAGTCGAGTGGTCAAGATGGGAGAAAGGCAAGTGGGGAGAATAGTGGTCCTTATGACCAATCGTGGAAGAGGAACAGAGTGGTGCATGATAAGTAAGCCTTTTAGTAAGGAAATGGCATCCCACAAGGCCCATGGGGACTGAGGCAGGGACAGTAGGGTGAGCGAGCGCTAGGTAGGCCATTTGGACCTTTTAAAGGCATATGTTACAATTATGGGGAGATAGAACATCGAGATACCAAGTGTTTGAAAGCACAGGTCCAGAAGGGCCAAGGACCTCCAGCACCGGGATCACCAGGTGCACATGGAGCGCTAACAACACCAGCACTAGGTACGGGAGGATCAGTTATGCCTACATGTTATTTACTTTTTACTCTGGAACCTCAAGCAGGGAAGGCTCAGTAGAACCCACAGTGTGGCTAGTGGGATATAGTGATGCCTGCTGTTTTTCGAGATATGTTTATATACATATATAATTGGGATATATATTGTATTTTTGTTCGTGGGGTAGGTGCGTGTAGGATTGGGTCTATGGGCGCCCAATCGTAGCATTATACGGGTAGGCATATGTAAGTCTTATTTTATTTGCATGACTTTACGTTTGAATTTTACACTTCGTTTAATTTCGAGGATGAAATTCATGTATTAGTGGGGGAGTAAGTAATACCCTAATTTTTTAGCCATAAAAAAATTTAAATTAAAAATTTCGGATTTTTTTTTTAATTTAATTAATTTTAGTATTTAAAAATGTTTGTTTTATATATTTAAAATAATGTTCTAAGTGGAATTTAAATCGGGAGTAAAATTTGGAATTTCTAGCTGTCTATATAAAATCATGGGGAATCTTGAATTGGCAGGTCGATCTAACCGGTTTGGCCATGGCAGCGAACCGGCTCGCGCCGACAATTGTGGGGATTTTGAGTCTCTTTTTGAAGAGATTGTATAGGTATAAAACACTTCTCTTGTCCTAAAATACAAAGGAGTGAGTTTAGACTTTTTAATATACTTATAACCCTTCTTGAGAAATAGTAGCCTCCAAAATTATTATCTCCTCTCTTCTCCAAAACTTAAACCCATTAAAACACAAGTTTCAACCCAATTTTTGAAGATCCAAAACGAGTTTCTCAAGAACAACTAAGAATGAGTCTTTGTTATTCTCACAAGTGGATCTCAATCGTGTAATCCGATTTTCAAGATGACTTCTTTATAGGCATGAATACTTCTATTATTCCCTTTAAGTGTTATGGGTTTTAGATATTGCCTAAACTTGAAATAATAATGTTTTTCTTAAAATAAATTACGAAAACTAATTAGGGAAAGCGAAAGTAATTACGAGGATGTTTTTATTCAAATATAAAAATATGTTTAAGACTCGAAACAATCGCATGCTTTGATTAGAGATTGGATTAAGTTAGAATTATGAGACGTTTCGCATGTTGGGGTTAAAAATATGAATGTGGAATAATGTTTTGACTCGCATAATTATATTATTAATGTGTAGATTATAGAATGAATTTTTATTTGGGTAATATTATGCACTCACAAGTTAAAGTTGAATTTCGTGTAAATCAGAAAAATGGTACTTATAAGGAAATTATAGAATGTAATAACTCGTGTGACTTTTGGTAAGACTTGTTTATTATATAATTAAATGGACGTAATTTGGATGTTATTGTAATAGTAAAATTTTTTGATAGGATGTAATTTCATTAGCCTAGGTGAGAGATTAGGTTGTAATTATTGGTAGGTTTTCTTCCTAAGTGATAGGGTAGGAAATACTTATGGTTTTGGTGATCTCTAGGTATAGGAATAGGGATGGGTTAAGGATATTATGCTCGAAAAAAGATTGGGACTAATAGAGAATTATGAGAACTTGATATTAAATTAACAATTAATGCCTAAGATAAAGAATGGGTGTTGAAATGAATTTACGCCACGAGTATGTGGAGGTCTAACAATTTAGGCAAACTGGTTATAGCGACGTGTGTGTGTGTGTGTGTTGGCGTCGTGAGTATGTGAAGAGCTAACAAAATTGGGCAAAATGGATACAGTGACATTTCATGCATGGAACCTCACAATATGTGCAATGCTAACGAAATTGGGCGAGTTGGCTACAGTGACGAGAATGTGTGTGGTGTAAAAAAGTTGGCGCGCTAGGAGTATATGTTGGACTCTTAGAATGGGTAAACTGGGTATACTGGTGTTACATTAATAAAATTGGTTACATTAATTCAAATAATAATTATGAATTTATAATTTAACACTAAAATCACACTATTGAATTTGAATAACGGGTGGCTTAGTTATGTGGGTAGTTAATGTTGTGTTACATTACTCACATGTCTTAGATAGAGTAATTTAAAATACTTTATTGCAACATTTATCATGTGTAATGCTTATGTTTGCATTTGTGGATCCTAATTTGGAGGAGTAGCTAGTGTTCATGTGGTGGGCTCCCATCCATTGCGTTGACTAAAATTTCAAGTTCAGTACTGGAGTAGCTGCAAATGATGGATTGGAGATTTGTGGAGTGCTGTTAGAGATTTAGTTTTATCGCTTTATTGGTTTAGATTTATTTCATTCTTTCATTATATCCATAAGACAGTTATTTATGGATTTTGGTTAGCCATTTTGTTCCACAGTTACTTATGGTTTTCAGTCACAGATTGCAGTTGGATTATTTAGTTTGAGTATTAATTTATTGTTTATAGTGGGATTTTATTTTGGAATTAGCATGGTGATGGATATTATTGTATGGATGTTTATATTCGTTGGATTAATTTTGATTATATATTGTGGAAACAGGGTTTTTAAGGTCTCGTATTTCTATCACATGCTGAGAATGATATTTTGTATATGACACTCGGTGTCGGTTGGTGGAGGTGACTGGTCACCTCGCACGCTAAAATGCACGGGGCATCAAAGTGAGGTGTTTGGATTAGGGTGAAAATATTTTAATTGGATGTATATGGGTTTGTAAATATCCAATGGAGTCTTGGGAAGAGTTGGAAACAATCAGGAAGTCTTTTTTAAAAATATTATCCCCATTTTTTGCCACTATTCACGTCGTTATTCGTAACACCAAATTTAATCATATTTTTAACCCCTAAGACTTCAAAATCTCCTTTTTGACCGAATTACAAAGCTCTGAGTATTTTAAATATCGTTTCAAAAAGTTATGGAATGGTCTCAATGGACACTCAACCGATTTTATACAAATCATTTAGTACAGTTGTGTTAACTTTTTCGTGTCACGAGATATCCTAATTTTTTTTTCATATCAACTCCTTTGTAATCCAGATAGACGGGGTCTGCAAAAATGCAAAGAAAAAATAACTAATTCAAATTTAGGGTAAAAAAAATTTAATGAAATTACACTTTTACCCCTAATTGTATTTTAATCCTTGAACTTCAGTAGTTACTTGTTTGAACTCAAAATTCAACCAAATTTCATAGAGAACTTAATTTCTCCCAGATAAATATTTAAAATTACTTTTATATCCATAAGGTTTATGAAATTATGGTTTTACCACCTTGTATTGCTACAATTTCATTTTTAACTCAATTTTTTTTCAAACTTTTTTTCTTTCGAATTAAGAAAATTGATCTAGAAGCTCATTATTTATGATAGAATGCGACCAACAATGCCTGGATTTGGGAATAAATAATTAAAAATTATTCATTTATAAATAATTAAGTGTTATCTTAGGCGGTGAAACACAATCCCATTTACGGCCATATTAGCTATCATGGCATATTTTGACTTTAAGCTTAAAATACTTGATGTCAAAATGGTGTTCTTCCATGGGTATCTAGTTGAGGAGATCCATATGTCTCATGTTGATGACCCAATATTGTTGAAAAGTAATATTAAGTGTATGAATTATAAAATTATTTTTATGGGTTGAAGAAAATGCCTCGATAGTGGTATAAGAGATATGACATGTTTATGATTGACCAAAAATCACTTAGAGTGATTATAATCATTGCGTTTTGGTTATGCAGATCAAGTATAATAATTTAATTTACTTACTCTTGACATTGATGACATGACCATTTATTATTTGGGCATGGTAGAAGTTGATAAGGTAAAATCTTCATTAAGATAAGAAGATTATAAACATGGAGATTAATAGAGAGAGGAAGAGGGAAAGATTGAGCCCACAAAGAGGCAATACCTATAGAAGCCGTTGGAACATTATTTGATATGGGATGCAAAACATGTGAATAATTTCTTGGATAAACACATCAAACTTAAAGCTACAATGGCTCAAAGCACCGATGATGAGGTGGAGTATATGGCTCAACTTTCATATGCGAATGCAATGTGTATATTGATGTATGTAATGGTTTACACTTAGACGAATATTCCTCAAGTAATGTGTGTTTTGAGTACGTATATCATTCGAATGATATGAAGTGGATTTGTCAGTATCTAAGTGTATCAATTTATGTTTAGCCTTTGTACCAATGGGTTGAGAAGTCACATGTTTACGGGTATGTCGATTCCGATTGTGTGGGAGACTTGGAAAAGTTTTACCATATCATGTGATATGGTGAGATTTTGGCCCTATTATAGGCCCTAATTTTTTTCTACTAAATAAGAGGAGATGATAATCAAGGTTGTTAAGGAGACTTTATGGCTTTAGGGTCTTATCGACGACTTGGTGATTACATAAGTTTCTACAGATGTGCATTTTGATATCCAAATTTATATCCATTTGGATAAGAGCCAAGTTCATCATGGTATGATCAAGTTCACACACATTACACACACACACACACATATATATAGAGAGGGAAAGGATCAAGTGAGGTCCCAGTTTGACGACCCTGAATGAGGACCATTTTTTTAAAATATTAAAAATAATATTTTTGGGATGATTTGTTTTTTATGAATTTTAAACATTTCAATAGGACCATAAAAAAATAATCAGCTCAAAATGATTTTTTTTGCTATTTTAAAAAAACGATCAAACTTTGTTCGTTAATGTGAGATGATAACTTTATCCCAATTATTAGTCGACTTAGTTTTAGAAACAAATCTCTCTCATTAAATAAGAATTCATGATATATATATATATATATATTGACACACACACACACACTCATACTAAATAAAAAATAACATCAATTAACATGATGGATAATAATGCCCATGATGATTGAATCCAGGATGATTAAAGTAAACATAAGAACATAAAACTCAAAATATCAGTCCCCATATTGTCACAATATGATTATTTATAGTCCAAATTTCTTACGTCCTTCACAAATATTTGTTTGACATGTTTGATTTACAAATTTTCCATTCTCTCCATGTACAACCAAAAAGTTCACAACGTTCCTGGTACCTCATAAAACCCTTAGCATAATCCACAATCATCTATATATATATCTACGATTCTTTAAATACCAAACCAACCCATCAACCTAAATTAATATTTGAGGTCAGGTTTGACTCTCTTAACTCTAGCATTGTATAATAAAACCAACCCAAGTAACTTCTTCTTCCATTATGGTTTGTAAACTCAACAGTATAAAGCTGAATCATATAACAAACCAAAATTTTCAATTCAAATATACATCGCATAATTGAGATGAATTAATTGTTTACACTCCATTTTTAAGTGAGCATTAAAAATGGGTTGTGTAGATAATTTTTTTATTGGGAATGATAACCCCATTCATTTCTCATTGGAATAATTTACTTCAGATTTTTTTCATGTACCTAAATTTTTTATTTTTTAGTTTGGTTCGATAATATTTTTTTAAGTCGAGCAAATACATTTATCATAACTTCGCATAAACATATAAATTTCATTACCAATTGAAAACTTTGATTTTTATATCCATTTACTTAATATAACTAGTGTTACTTAATGTTATAAATTTAAGCATTGTAAACATTTTAATTTATTCTCAATGTGCAATTTACTTATCTAGTTTGAAAGTAGTTTAATGTTTAAGAACATGTTTGTATATCTATATAATAAGTTACAAATTTATGTATGTCATAAGATCAAAAGGTGATGTCATGAGATGATTTTTTTTGCAATGCCTCTTTTTCCCCTCACATCTTTGATTTCCCCCTCTTTTGACACACTCTAATTTATTTCCCCCTTCTCTTAAAAATTCAAAAAGAAGGGTATAATATCATTTCTCTCATTTTCTCCCTCGCCCTCATTGTCCAAACCTAACCATCTCCTTTCTCTCTCTCACTTTACTGACTCTCTCCCTTTCTCTCTCCTGTGACACCCCGACTAATTAAATACCGGGTAGCTACTCCTTTATTAAATTAATTCAAAATGCCAAGTTGGCTCAGTTAATAGCATCACTGTCGAAAACCTTTTAAAGATTACTAACCACTTAGTATTTAAAAAGTAAGTTGCCAAATTTTGATTTAAGTCTGATTAACATGCAACAAGTGTAATGAAGAAATAAATAACACCATTCACCATACTGAAGTAAAACGAATAACCATCACAATAGAGTAAATAAAGTCTGGAGGAAAACTCCTCACTACAATCCCATAACTGAAATAAATAACCGAATACTGAAATAATACATGTTAAAGTCTGAAAATTGAAATGTAAAAGATGTCTCTAAATAGAAATGGGCAACATGCCCTACAACTGATAGATAGTGACTCTGGAATCCAAAAGATAGAAGCGTCTACAAGCAAATACCTGTAGCTTCCACCACCAGCTACAGCTCGTCACCTGAATGAGAATCCTATGCTTGGTGTCCTTGTGGCTGGGCACCTAAAATGGTTTTACAAGAAAAAGATTTGAAAAGCAAACGGGTCAGAGCCCGAATGTGGAGTTATATTTTAAAAACCTGCAAGTGCTTTAAAAAACATTTAAAACATTAAATGCAAAGTACATGTTAGGACGTACACTTCGTCTAACTGTGCACTCCTAACGTAAGTACCCATCTACAACGATATAAACCACTAGCTAAGTGACATCATAACTAGCTAGACTGTAATAGTTCCTACCCTTATTACCCGGTTCTATTAACATATAACGTTCGTAATTAGATAGGGATTTAATGTAAACTCAGATGCTCAATATGCAATATATTTCTCTATCAGCTAACTCATTATGTTTCTCGAAACAATACCGTAATTATTTATACAACATTAACATGAATGTTCTTATTAATTAAGTGTATATTATTCACATCATAAATATACAATACGAGCACCCCGGGAACTAAGCTGCGGTGCACACATACTCTGCTATCCATCCCGGTACATCACGTACATAAGGATCACATATTCCGAATCTCTCAAGAATAGTTCAGATAACACAAATCACAAATAGTGGAGGCGAACACAGTCACATCACATGGGTCACGTACATACCTACGCTCCCACGATCAGCGGACTTATTAATATCCCAATAAGTCTTTCTATGACCTATGTTCATCGAGGTACCAATCTATATCCCCCCCATAGGCACACAAGGATTAGAGGGTCCTAAGCGAACGCAACTTCCCGTGATAGCAAGTATGGTAGGTATGTCATACACACAATTCATATACCAATACTAAGTAAACACACGTCTTAGTAATACCGTATTTTAATCGTAGTACATATCGCATTCTCGTACTAACTTATACTTATCACAATTTATACTATTTCGGTTTGTAATCCTACGCGCCATAATTTACTCTCGTAGTAGACACTCACGTCTCAACCCAAACCATCCATTGAATTAAATCTCTCGTATATAAATTTATTCCTCGTAATAACCCAAAACTCCCAATTCTAACCTCACATCATCATCGGAACGTTATCTATATCCTCGAACAAGCTTACGGGACTCCAAAAATCAAAACAGTCCAAAAAGGACCAAACTGTCAACTCGTTAGAAGTCTCGTTAGAACGAGACTGTTCGAACGAGATTCCTCTGCCAACTCGTTAGAAGTCTCGTTCGAACGAGGCTGTTCGAACAAGGTCCCAGTTCGTTCGAACGAACTGTACCTTCTAACGATATCTCGTTCGAACGAGATATCGAACGAAATCTGTTCTCGTTAGCAGCGACTGGTCAACTCGTTAGAAGCTCGTTCGAACGAGTTCGTTCGAACGACCTGGGTAGGGGCTTCTAACGAGCTACCAGATTCGGCCCAAATTTTTCCCCAATTCGTTTTTCATCCATTTTAACACCTCAAATCTTCTAAACTAAGTCCCAACAATTGTTTAAAGGTCTATAATCAATACTAAACATATATAGTCACATCCTAACATGTTTTTAAGGGATCAATCCATCCTAACATCAATTAAATTTACCAATTTCTACACTTTTTCTCAATATCTCAAGAACATGAACCCTAACTTTATATCATCATCAAATCCCAGAATTTAATTCGTTTTAACTTCTCCTAATCACAATTATTATGAGAGAAATCATCTACCTATCATTCTACATGCAATTCTCTGCAAAAAATTTCAAGTTCTAAACTCCAACTACATGGGTTTTCATATTTCATCAAGAACAAACCATAAATCCGAATTTTCCAACATGGAGAAAACATCCTCTGAAATTAAATGGAATAAAGTCACTTGCCTTGATTGTCTCTGAGTTTGGTGTAGGTTTGGTAGAACTTTTCTGCAGAATTTCTTCTCTCCAAGCTTCCTCTCCAATGGTGGCTTAAGGTGGCTAGGGTTTTGATTTGGGAAACTTAGAAAACCTAAATGATAACCTACGTAGCCTTCTAGGTTAATATGGGTTGGTTATGGGCTTAGTGGATAAAATCCACATCGGATTTAATTAACCAATTTTCGTCACTTTTAATTCCTCAAAATGTAAAATTACCAAAATACCCTTTAAGTTACCGGTATGGCCTAAAAATGCCCCGGGACCCAAACTACACCTCCGACTAGTGTTTTCTGACTATCTCGACCCTTCTGGACGCGTTGGCGCACTCAAAACGACCATACAGATTATAGATTTTAAATTCACTTTTATTATCAAAATTTTACACCGTGACGCGGCGGTCCCACGCGTCTCAATAAAATTTCAAATTGTCGTATATAAATCTCACGACAAATTTCATAATTTCAAATTCATATATTTATATATGCACATAATCAAATACCAACTCGCATCTCGTTAGTATTTATAACCCGAATTAATTAATTAATCCCAAAAATAAATATAGCCAAAAGTACGGGGTATTACATACTTCCCCCCTAATAACTGAATTTTGTCCCGAAATTCGAAACTAGAAAGTACCTGCTAAAAACAACTCTGGATAACGTTCGCGCATCTCATCCTCGCGCTCCCATGTGGACTCCTCGACATTGTGATGTCGCCACTGAACACGCACTAACGGGACTATCTTTGACCGCAGTTTCCTCTCGCTTCTGTCCAAAATAGCAATCGGCCCCTCCTCGTAAGAGCTATCCGGCTGGAGATCGATGTCCTCCACAACAATGTGAGAATGAGCCAAATTATCTCTAAGGTATTTCCTCAGTGAGGAAATATGGAACACATCGTGAATCCGATGTAAATGTTCCGGTAACCTAAGTCTATACGCAACCGGTCCGATCCGCTCAATAATAGGAAACGGCCCCACATACCTCGGTGCCAACTTTCCCTTCTTCCCGAAACGCATAATCCCCTTCATTGGAGATACCCTGAGCAAAACCTGGTCCCCCACTTGGAACTCTCTGAAAAATCTTTTCGTATCAGCATAACTCTTCTGCCTGTCTTGAGCTACCCGAATGCGACTCCGAATCAACTCGATCCTTGCCGAAGTATCCTGAATCACTTCTGGCCCAAGCAGTTTGTTGTCCCCCACCTCCAACCAACATACTGGGGAACGACAAGGCCTACCGTACAATGCCTCAAACGGAGCCATGCCAATCGTGAACTGATAGGAGTTGTTGTAAGCAAACTCCACCAGTGGGAGGTACTGCTCCCATCCACCCCCGAAGTCAATAATGCACATGCGTAGCATGTCCTCCAACATCTGATTGGTGCGCTCTATCTGCCCATCGGTCTGCGGATGATAAGCCGTACTCAATCGCAATTCCGTGCCCATGGCCTCCTGGAAACTCTCCCAAAACCGCGAAACAAATATCTTGTTTCTGTCAGACACGATATTTAGGGGCACACCGTGAAGTCTCACAATCTCTGAAATGAAGAGCTGGGCATACTGTCCCGTAGTGTAGTCAGTCCTTACGGGTAAGAAGTGAGCGACCTTGGACAACCTGTCCACAATTACCCAAACGGAGTCGTGACCCCTCTGCGACGTAGGCAACCCCGTGATAAAGTCCATGGATATGCTCTCCCACATCCACACCGGGACCTCCAACGGCTGTAGCAATCCTGCTGGTCTCTGATGATCCACTTTTACAAGCTGACAAGTGGCGCATTTCGAAACAAACTCAGCGATATCTCTCTTCATACCGCTCCACCAATACTGCCGTCTCATGTCTTGGTACATTTTGTCCCCTCCGGGATGTACCACGAACCGTGAGCCGTGTGACTCTGCCATCACTTCGTGTCACAATTCTTCTCCTTCCGGAACTACCAATCTCCCATTGAAGCGTAATCCCCCGTCTGAGCTAATGGTATAGGACTCGTCTCCCTCTGCTAGTAATCGAACTATCTGCTCTTGACAGAACGAGTCATTGGCCTGTGCCCGTACTACCCTCGTGATAATCTGCGGTGTAACGGTCATCACAGACATGAAAGATCGGGCCACTGCATCCTGGTGTCCCAATTCCTTCCACTTGGCCTTCCACACCTCTGCCACCTCATCTACTGGTCTACGGCTCAACGCGTCTACTACCACGTTAGCCTTACCTGGGTGATACTGGATGTCGAACTGGTAGTCCTTCACAAACTCAAGCCACCTACGCTGCCGTATATTCAATTCCTTCTGCGTGAACAGATACTGTAGTGACTTGTGGTCCGTGAACAACTGAAACTTCTCCCCCAAAAGATAGTGCCTCCAAATTCGTAGGGCAAATACCACTGCTGCCAACTCCAAATCATGCGTGGGGTAATTCTTCTCATGAGGTTTAAGCTTACGGGAAGCATAAGCTATGGCCTGTCTCTCCTGCTGCAATACACCTCCAAGTCCTTGCAAGGACGCATCGGTGTAAACCAAATACTCAACTCCCGGTCTCGGCAATGCTAACACAGGTGCTGAGGTCAATTTGTCCTTCAATTCATCGAATGCCAACTGACAGGCATCACTCCAGATGTAGGGCACACCCTTACGAGTAAGATATGTCAAAGGACCTGCTATCTCCGAGAAACCCCGAATAAACCTCCTGTAGTATCCTGCTAGACCCAAGAAACTACGAATCTCCGTTGGTGTCGTGGGCTGTCCCCACTCCCTCACCGCTGATACCTTCCCCGGATCAACAGATATCCCTTGGTCAGAAATAAAGTGACCCAAGAACTGGACTTCCTTCAGCCAAAACCCGCACTTCTCATATTTTGCATACAACTCGTTCTGACGAAGCGTCTATAAAACCTGCTTCAAATGCTCGGCGTCCTCCTCCTCTGTCTGAGAGTAAACCAGAATGTCATCAATGAAGACAATGACAAACTGATCTAGGAAATCCCTGAACACTCGATTCATCAAGTCCATAAACACTGCTGGAGCGTTGGTCAAGCCGAAAGGTATAACCCGAAACTCGTAAGAACCATATCTCGATAAGAACGCAGTCTTCGAGACATCCTCCTCCATGATACGCAACTGATGGTATCTCGATCTCAAGTCAATCTTCGAGAAGAAAGAATCTCCTCTCAACTGGTCGAATAAGTCATCGATTCGAGGCAACGGATACTTATTCGGTATCGTGACCTTATTCAACTCTCAGTAATCCACACACAATCTCAGTGAACTGTCCCTCTTCTTCACAAACAAAACTGGAGCGCCCCAAGGTGAGGTACTCCTGCGAATAAAGCCCTGCCCTAACAGCTGCTCTATCTGATCCCGTAGCTCTCGCATCTCAGCTGGAGCCATACGGTACGGTGCGCGTGTTATAGGTCTCGTACCCGGTAGCAAATCTATAACGAAGTCTATCTCTCGACTGGGTGGTAAGCCTGGTATCTCCTGAAACACATCCGAATACTCCCTGACAATCGGGATCGAATCTAAAGGAATAACAACCTCCTTAGAGGTATCCTCCTCTATGTAATACAGATGAGCGGTCGATCCTCCCTCTGGGCGAGGCATCGCCACTACAAACATCTTTTGCCCCGGAATGGCAAAAACAATTCTCCCGCTGAAGCAATCAATCATGGCCCTATATGCTACGAGCCAATCCATACCGATGATCACATCGTGAACATGCATGTCTAACACTAACATGTCTGCAGGCAATACCAAACCACCAATCTCTACCCCCACTCCCCGGCATATAAAGAAAATAAGTGACCCACTCCCCAATGGTGAGTCGACACACGTCACTTTGCTCTCTGCCGTAGCTAACAATCCTAAAGCTTTCGCGAAGTGTGTAGCTATAAAATAATGTGTAGCACCCGTATCAAATAATACCCGACCCATAGTGCCATGGATAGGAAACGTACCCTCGATCGCGGGCGGTGCCTATTGAACTGCAGCCTGGTGGACGTTGTAGACACGTCCATACTGTAGCTGCCCCTGCTGAACTGGGACTGCTGGAATGGGTGGCAATGCTGCCATCTGTGGCGGTGCGGGAAGAGCGGCGGGAAAGATAGGCCTCTGTGGCTCCTGGCGAGCACCCTGCTGCTGCTGCTGTGGGGCCCTGCCCCTATCAGGACAATCATATCGCTTATGGCCAGTCTTGCCACAAATAAAGCACTTCCCTGGGAAGTTCCCTCCCCTCTGCCCCTGCTGTCCCCGGCCCTGTTGGCCGTTACCGTTCCTCCCTTGGCCCTGCTGGCCCTGATGAAACTGCTGCCCATTCTGCCCCTGTTGGCCCTGATGGCCGTTTGGACCCTGATGGCCCTGACGGAAACCTCCCTGTCCCTGCCTGTAGTTCCCCGACCGGAACCTCTTATTATCCCCCTGCTGGGAGCCCTGCTCATTCTGCCTCTGCCCCTGACCAGATTGTGCCCCGCTGGCACCATGTCCTCCAGTCCTGCCCTGATGGCTAGACTCCCCCGACCTCTTACCCTCGGCCATATGAAAACGGTGGTCCTGGAAGTGCAACAATGCAGCGTTAACCACATCAGAATAAGTGGCCAACGATAAATTCCCTAGCATATGCTGACGGATCCTCCAATTCAACCCGTCGGTGAACTTCTCAATCTTCTTCTTCTCTGTTGGTATCTCGTCTGGAACGATGTTCAATAGATTAGTGAACTCGGCCTCATACTCGGCCACTGTCTTGCCTTCCTGCCTCAGACTCATCAGCTTCCTCCTCATTTCTGTATGAACAGCCGACGGAAAGTACTTGCGGTCGAACCGCACCCAGAACTCCTGAATCGTGAGAGTATCCCTCTCCTCTGCGGTGGTAATAGACTCCCACCACTGCAGTGCAGATCCCACTAGCTTGTAAGTAGCTAGCACCTGTTTCTGAACATCGGTGCACTCATGCATCCTTAAGTGCCTCTGCTTATCTTTCCTCCATTGGCTCGAGACTACCACATCTGAGCTACCTGCAAACTCTGGCGGATGCGCTTTCTGAAAAGCGTCACGTACACGCTCCCAATCAGACGGGAATGCATTTGCCTGTACCGGCGCGACAACCGGCGTCTGAGGTGGTGCCTACTGAACAACGGCAATGGAGGCATTTACCGCTTGGGCTACTATAGCTGCAACCTCAGCGGCGTTCATCATGCCCTGAACTGGAGCGGGCTGGGGTTCGGGCGTTGCATACCTGAGAACTCGTCGTGCACGTCGTGGAGGCATCTGAAATAAGAACAAAGTTTATAAGTTCACGGTTATAAACTTAATATAGCTGAAGAACGAAGCATACACAAAAAGAGTACAACAGTCCTAAAATATAGGGCTCTATATCAAAGAAACGTAGCGAAAACATAATATCCGTACAGATCCTAAAGGACACTAGAACCTGATGCTCTAATACCACCTGTGACACCCCGACTAATTAAATACCGGGTAGCTACTCCTTTATTAAATTAATTCAAAATGCCAAGTTGGCTCAGTTAATAGCATCACTGTCGAAAACCTTTTAAAGATTACTAACCACCTAGTATTTAAAAAGTAAGTTGCCAAATTTTGATTTAAGTCTGATTAACATGCAACAAGTGTAATGAAGAAATAAATAACACCATTCACCATACTGAAGTAAAACGAATAACCATCACAATAGAGTAAATAAAGTCTGGAGGAAAACTCCTCACTACAATCCCATAACTGAAATAAATAACCGAATACTGAAATAATACATGTTAAAGTCTGAAAACTGAAATGTAAAAGATGTCTCTAAATAGAAATGGGCAACATGCCCTACAACTGATAGATAGTGACTCTGGAATCCAAAAGATAGAAGCGTCTACAAGCAAATCCCTGTAGCTTCCACCACCAGCTACAGCTCGTCACCTGAATGAGAATCCTATGCTTGGTGTCCCTGTGGCTGGGCACCTAAAATGGTTTTACAAGAAAAAGATTTGAAAAGCAAACGGGTCAGAGCCCGAATGTGGAGTTATATTTTAAAAACCTGCAAGTGCTTTAAAAAAACATTTAAAACATTAAATGCAAAGTACATGTTAGGACGTACACTCACATGATATTCTCACCTCTCGTCTAACTGTGCACTCCTAACGTAAGTACCCATCTACAACGATATAAACCACTAGCTAAGTGACATCATAACTAGCTAGACTGTAATAGTTCCTACCCTTATTACCCGGTTCTATTAACATATAACGTTCGTAATTAGATAGGGATTTAATGTAAACTCAGATGCTCAATATGCAATATATTTCTCTATCAGCTAACTCATTATGTTTCTCGAAACAATACCGTAATTATTTATACAACATTAACATGAATGTTCTTATTAATTAAGTGTATATTATTCACATCATAAATATACAATACGAGCACCCCGGGAACTAAGCTGCGGTGCACACATACTCTGCTATCCATCCCGGTACATCATGTACATAAGGATCACATATTCCGAATCTCTCAGGAATAGTTCAGATAACACAAATCACAAATAGTGGAGGCGAACACAGTCACATCACATGGGTCACGTACATACCTACGCTCCCACGATCAGCGGACTTATTAATATCCCAATAAGTCTTTCTATGACCTATGTTCATCAAGGTACCAGTCTATATCCCCCCCGTAGGCACACAAGGATTAAAGGGTCCTAAGAGAACGCAACCTCTCGTGATAGCAAGTATGGTAGGTATGTCATACACACAATTCATATACCAATACTAAGTAAATACACGTTTTAGTAATACCGTATTTTAATCGTAGTACATATCGCATTCTCGTACTAACTTATACTTATCACAATTTATACTATTTCGATTTGTAATCCTGTGCGCCATAATTTACTCTCGTAGTAGACACTCACGTCTCAACCCAAACCGTCCATTGAATTAAATCTCTCGTATATAAATTTATTCCTCGTAATAACCCAAAAGTCCCAATTGTAACCTTACATCATCATCGGAACGTTATCTATATCCTCGAACAAGCTTACGGGACTCCAAAAATCAAAACAGTCCAAAAAGGACCAAACTTTCAACTCGTTAGAAGTCTCGTTCGAACGAGACTGTTCGAACGAGATTCCTCTGCCAACTCGTTAGAAGTCTCGTTCGAACGAGGCTGTTCGAACGAGGTCCCAGTTCGTTCGAACGAACTGTACCTTCTAACGATATCTCGTTCGAACGAGATATCGAACGAAATCCGTTCTCGTTAGCAGCGACTGGTCAACTCATTAGAAGCTCGTTCGAACGAGTTCGTTCGAACGACCTGGGTAGGGGCTTCTAACGAGCTACCAGATTCGGCCCAGATTTTTCCCCAATTCGTTTTTCATCCATTTTAACACCTCAAATCTTCTAAACTAAGTCCCAAAAATTGTTTAAAGGTCTATAATCAATACTAAACATATATAGTCACATCCTAACATGTTTTTAAGGGATCAATCCATCCTAACATCAATTAAATTTACCAATTTCTACACTTTTTCTCAATATCTCAAGAACATGAACCCTAACTTTATATCATCATCAAATCCCAGAATTTAATTCGTTTTAACTTCTCCTAATCACAATTATTATGAGAGAAATCATCTACTTATCATTCTACATGCAATTCTCTGCAAAAATTTTCAAGTTCTAAACTCCAACTACATGGGTTTTCATATTTCATCAAGAACAAACCATAAATCCGAATTTTCCAACATGGAGAAAACATCCTCTGAAATTAAATGGAATAAAGTCACTTGCCTCGATTGTCTCTGAGTTTGGTGTAGGTTTGGTAGAACTTTTCTGCAGAATTTCTTCTCTCCAAGCTTCCTCTCCAATGGTGGCTTAAGGTGGCTAGGGTTTTGATTTGGGAAACTTAGAAAACCTAAATGATAACCTACGTAGCCTTCTAGGTTAATATGGGTTGGTTATGGGCTTAGTGGATCAAATCCACATCGGATTTAATTAACCAATTTTCGTCACTTTTAATTCCTCAAAATGTAAAATTACCAAAATACCCTTTAAGTTACCGGTATGGCCTAAAAATGCCCCGGGACCCAAACTACATCCCCGACTAGTGTTTTCTGACTATCTCGGCCCTTCCAGACGCGTTGGTGCACTCAAAACGACCATACGGATTATAGATTTTAAATTCACTTTTATTATCAAAATTTTACACCGTGACGCGGCAGTCCCACGCGTCTCAATAAAATTTCCAAATTGCCGTATATAAATCTCACGACAAATTTCATAATTTCAAATTCATATATTTATATATGCACATAATCAAATACCAACTCGCATCTCGTTAGTATTTATAACCCGGATTAATTAATTAATCCCAAAAATAAATATAGCCAAAAGTACGGGGTATTACATCTCCCTCCCTCGGCTTTATGATTAACAACAACGACCAACAAATAGGGTTTTAAATTTTTTCAATGATATGTATGTAAATGATTTAGGAGTTACAACTCCCAAAGATTTAAACAGGTATTCCCACACCTCATCCTGGACATATACCAATCCTTCTCTTTATCGGTACCGATCGCGACTTTTAGAATGCTTTTAGTGTTTTACCTCAGACTTTAGGGACTTTTATTCTGATTGTATGTATTTTGGTATGGACATAGGTTTTTTTTTATGAGATTTAGGGTGTTTCGATTCAAATATTTGGTATTTTTAATGAAATTTTTGTTCTAATTTTTTTCGTTTAGGTTTGAATGGCTGCGAATTTCAGATTCGATCTGTTAGGTAGACTCTAACTTTCTTTATAATTTATTTCGTGATGTGTGTTTATTTTTTCGGTTCAATATGTTGTGTTTATTTTGTCTCGGGAGTTCCAGCTACAAGTTTATTATTATTGGATTGAAATTTATTATTAAGAGACAACATGGAGGTAAGGTGAGTTTGCTACATATTATAAGAAGGTGGGTAAGTATCACATCTACCTTTTATTAGACTTTATTTATTTAAGATAAGTTTAGTTTTTATTCTATTTTTTCTATGATATCTACTTATATTCACATGAAACTCGATGCAGTCTTTTTTTTAATAGCTTCATCTAAATATTGGTTGTTGATAAAGAAGATGAAAGGAAGGCTTTATTTATGTTTTTGATGTGCTTTTTGTAGATATAGGTCTTGAAGTATGGAATGTGGAAATGAATATATCAAACAACTTCTTTTTAGTTACAAATCTCCATTGTCATGTTTCAGTACGAATTTTATTGAATATTTTAAGTAAATAATAAAAATAACACCTTAAAATTGATTAATGTGTGTTCTTATAACAGTTTATTGGGGATTGTGTTGATAACTCCAAGTTAGACGTTTTTCTAAAACACTCCAAGATGAGGGTATGATCTTATCTTCTTTTGTTATTACATCTCAAGAAGCAGACTCAATTTATGATGTTAAATCAAGAAGAAAACTTGATTTTTAGAGACATGAGTCCGATGAGCATCTACTAGAAATGATTAATTGCTGAATTTAAATTTTATCTACCAATACTTAATACTAACTAATAGTAAGTAGTAGCAATAGGAGTACTAGAAATAAAATTTCTTATTCGGTTTATATGTTTTCAAAGTCTCTGAGATACAATAGTAGACAAAAAATGGTTTCATTGTGTGAAGTATTTTGTAAAATGAAATTTTCTTGACATTGTGCATTATAATTTGTGTGAAGTCTCTGAGTAATCTAATGTTGTTTATGAGAATATCTATTTTTTTCTCTTCGTTATCCTATTTCTCTCTTCGCTTTTATAATTTTCATTTCTATAAAAGTCACTGAATTGCTCCAAAATAGCATATATAATCTACTTTATGATTTGTGGGTATATACACATTGAATCAACTTTGACATCTTGTTTTTTGTAGTATAATAACTCACCGATGTCACAGTTGTAATAGGACAGGAATTTATAGGAATATTATATAATCTATGTTTTTTACATTTTTTTGTAGAGATTGTATAAAGGTTCACAAATTGCAATGTTATTGTTGTGTCTTTAAGACTTTGCATTATACATATTTTGTTAGAAACTTATGTTGATATTCATTTTGCAACTTTTAACCTTGAAGGTCCAGCCTCAAAAGCTAATTAGACCTTCGAAAAGACGTAGGTGGACATGTTGTGTTCATAGTAGACTAAGAGGCGTGAACAATACTAATGTGATTTGGGATAGAGAAGTTTCAACAAGCTATTTTGTTATTTTGATCGAATGTATTTGGATTGAATGTAAGTAATTGGATTCAATGTAAGTAATCAAAGTTATTTGGATTGAATATAAGTAATTGCAACTATGTTTGATGCATGTTTTATAGTCGAAACAATCAAAGTGTAATTATCGAAACAATTAAAGTTTAAATTCACTTAGTTTGATACATGTTTAGCTAATGTTGCTTTTGTAGTCACTAGGAAACTCATGTATGTGTATATAATTCGTCTAGATTAGGTTATATACACTGTCTTGCGAGAAGTAGAAGAGTGAAGTATTTCACCAATTCCATTTTGGGAGATCCCCATATGGAAAGACATCTCACCACAGCAAAAAAAAAAGCCAACACAATCCTTAAGCTGATCAGTGTAACACTAGATGATCTGATTGCAATTTGCAAGGTAGAGTTTTTTTGTTCATAACATGTTCTTGATTTTTAGTTAAAATTTATTTCAATGACAGGTATATGTAGGCCTTTTTGTGGTCTCTCTCTCTCTCTCTCTCTCTCTCTCTCTCTCACACACACACACAAACACACACACACACACACGTATGCACTCAGTTTCTGATAAGTTGGGATTTTTTAAGTACAACTCTTTTATCGTGAACAAGAATGTGTCCTAAACAGAAATGTTGTTGCCCAAATCCGACCAGATAGGAAGACATTGTACTGGAGTGCGACGTGGTCAAGGGAGGTGGAGACTTTAGCAAGTAATTTTTTACGAAATTCATACAAGGTGATAATTGGGTTAGTAGTTTTGAAATTATATCTATCTATAAATCAAATTGTGGAAGTTGTGACATATTTGGAGAAATACAGTAGGTTGATTAGACTGCTCAAAGAAGTGATGGATGGGAGCTAAATTCTAATATTTGTAGAGACAAAAAAGGATGTGATGAAGTACAGAATAACTGGGAATGGATGGATGGCAGCTCTATTCGAGTAATAAAACAACTGACAGATTTGGGTTGGAGAAGTTTCAGCAATATTAATTTTCAATTTTCTTATAGCTTTTTCGAAGATTCGTTTTGTCGTGAATTGTAGTTGCATGCTTTTATGAACTACAATCTTTTCGTAAATAATTTGGGGTTAATTATTAGAATATTTTGATGAGTTTTTTCATGATCGTGTAGTGGCATGCGTTTACGTGTTTAATGTGTTTGACAAATTGATTCAGTGATTAACCTATGTTTGATACGACCTTAATTTTAATTTTCTTCTTTATTTATAACTAATGTTTCCCTCTATGATGACTTTAAAACAAATATCTAACAAGATTCTGTTTCTATTGTGTTCAGATTTGCTTATGAATTCTCTCATTCTTACTATTATGTTTTTGGACTTCTTGCAAAATTAGGTGGAGGCACGGTGTAGGATTTTTAGTAAGGTATGGCACTAAATACCCATTATGTTTATATCTATATTTGGTAAAATTTTAAATATTCCACTTCCTTTATTTTGGTGGAACCATTAGTGTGCACTTGACATAAAATATAGAAGATACACATTTTTCTTAGAATGTTTTTTACTTACTTGCATTTTTCAACGCATTGACTGTAATAAGCCATAATATGTATGCTTTTTTTAATGGGAACCAAGCATAATGTGACAAAGTTGTAGTTGTTGTCATACAATTGACGTTACGCTACTCGACATTTGAAATCTTGATTTTTACTAGACATGTATCCAATCATGAAAACAAGATGCAACTTTCATGCCGAGAAAACCATATTATATACCTACTGGCTTCGAAGAAAATCATGAAAATTATCACATCTTAAACACTTTTGAGCAAGGGTTTGATTGTAAACAGATACTTCCATTACAATATGAACTACATTCCTTATTTTACGACTGAGAGGGGCAGAGGTTGAAATAACAGAGTTAACTACAACAATTTTGGGTAAGAAAAGAAGAAGGGAGGCGGTAGTGAAGCCATGAGGTATTGGTTACGGTTTAGTGGTGTCGTTGCAGTTGACAATGAAAAGAAATACAATCTTTGGTTAGCGTCACAATAGAAGAAAACAGAACTCAGTGAATTTTATGAGAGAAGTGAGAGGGGTAGTTTAAGTTTCTGCATTCCAATAATTTAGATGTGTGGGGAGGGTCTTTGTGTTTCTTTTCTCATATAAAGTTAAATTCTAGGATAAATATTACCACACCACCTAATATTATTTAAACAATATATGGTATTATTAGTTAAATTCTAGGATAAACATTACCACACCGCCTAATTTATGTTACTTAAATCTGTTTTCTTTCACTATTTCATACAATAGTTTACATTTCAAATTTTATGGTGGTTTGCCGAATGCATTTTTTTATATTTGCAGCGTGACACTAGAAGGGATAAAAATACATTTTTGAAAAATTAGAAGTGCTATTGACAAAATATCAATGGTCATCGCCAAGGTATCTACCTCAATGAATAATTCAAGTGACTAATTTTGTTTTCTTCGATGTGAGAAACTGGTTTTTAAAATCTTTATCCATCTCTTTATAGCTTTAACTGGTTCTTTGATTTTTATACTTTTTGTTGTCTTGGACACAAAACCTGAATTCTTGATATGTTGAGATTATTTAAAAAGTAGGTCTAACTTGGTACTAAAATCCTATAGGTGTAAAAAAACTTAATATATATTGGATTAGTTTAGTAAATTATTGCATTGTTTATGTATCACATGTTTTTATACTTTTTGAAGCAAAAGTAGTATTTTCTTTTGACTGATGCATTTTAATTTGTATTTCATTGCAACAATGTTACACCACAAATGGATAGTGTTGGAATGATTCGACTGAAATATAATGTAAATATTCTCCACAACTAATTTGTGGAGAGTGGATCATATTTTGGGAACTTACCAATAAGTGTAATGTAAATCTACTCCACACATAATTTGTGAGTTCAGGGTAAGTAATTTCTTTGAATGACAACAATTGAGGTTGAGGACAAGATGCGTGGAATGTGGCGAAAGCCTTGGTGAGCTATAGAAGATGATAATTGTGTCACTAGTGGTTTGATGAATCGACATATTTTTAGTTATATAGAAAATTTATGTTTGTATGATATTTTCATTATGTTGCTTGCCAATAGTGGCCTGTTGTGTACTCATATGTATTCCATTTTTTAATAATGGAAAATTGATGCGTTTGTCTATAAGATGTTTGAGATGGACTATTAGCATTATTTTTGGAGTATATTTTGTATCTTAAACAAGTGGATTGTCATATAAATAAAGGAGATTTTAGCCAAAATTTTTAATTGTGTACTAAGATGAATCTTAATAAACTATTATTAATCATCATATTGAAACATTTTGGATATTTTATTGCTAAAGATAACAATAAGGGTCTATGGTGTAGTGATAGTAGGGGTTTATATATAAATATTATTAAATAGGTGATGCTGCTTATACTAGGTCTTGGACGGATTATTTATGTGGTTGAAGTATTTTTTTTATAACTTAAGCAGGTGGATACTCATATAAACAAAGGAAATTTTGCACAATTTTTTTCTTATATTTTACCTTTATTTGTGTTGAAAACATATTTTTGGATTTAAACCAAGGTTCTAAAAAATGCAGGGCGTGACCGAGGCGTGGAGGCCAAGCCTGAAGCCTTAGATGCCTAGGTGGGCCTTTGGCATAAAAAGGCGTGAAAAGGTGTTTAGGACTTTTAATATATTTTAATATTTTTAACTATAACAAGGCTATTAAAAATAATAAAATGGTACATACCTTAAAATATGTCTGAATATATGCAAATTAAAGTACTATTTTTTTAAATACTAAGAAAAAAGAAAAAACCGCGCATTTTTTGGACAAGAGGCAAAGAGATTTGGGATACCATTTGTCTTTTGATTGTTTTGAATGAGACATTGGTACGATTTAAAAAAAAAGTCTTTAAAAGGCAATATCGTTTCACTAAAGTGTTTTTATTTTTAAAAAAAGTGTGCCTGTAGCGTTTTACCAAGAATAAGGCGTACAAAGCTTAAGGCGGGGCTTTCACCCAAGCCTCAAGCCTAGGAAAATCCTAGGCACGCCTTTTAGAACACTGATTTAAATTTATACTCGAATAAATAATTTTTAAAAAAATATTCGTCCTTTAGGAAAATTGACCGTGATTGATACTTTAGAAAATTATACTACAGTTTAAAACTTTTATGACTTGACCACACAATTCATACTTAGGATAATTATCATCGTACCTTCAGGCACGGGCATACCCTAGTATATATATACATATACTTTGGTATGTTACTAATATTCAAGTTCATACCTAAATACAATTTTGTATAAAGATTAGAAATTAACAAAAAAATGTTAAAAATTTCGTCTCAATTAACCGACACATGATTTGCATGTAATCAATTAATGGGCCATTTAACTCTTTAATAAGACCTCATTCTCCCATTAGTCACCTGTCCCAATTTGCAAAAACATTTCTACACACATTAATAAAACTAAACCCCAAAAAACCCCATCATCCAACTGATTAAACCAATCGATTGAAGCTAGAAGTTGAAGATAGTGATTAAAAGAAGAGAGTGATGGGATCAAACTTCTCAAGATGCAAGTAAATGGGATCAAACCTCTCAATCTACATGCAAATTTAAGTTAGGGTTTATCATTTATTCAGTAGTTATTGTTATTTATTATAATCACTTATTTAAAGAGGAAGGAAAAAATGGATCGATCATTTGAGAAAATCCATGAGAATGAGAGATTTATTGTGGAAAACCCCAATAAACAAGAGAGCACTGAACATGTTGATTTAAGTAATGATGATGATAATACACTAAGTGATGATGAATTCTCTAGCTTGTGGAAGGATGTAGATGACACATATGGTCTACTTGCTTTTCAACTTCGAAAGGATGTTCATTATGATGGTTGCAATAGCGAAACATCCTATGAAAGTGAAGATGATTATGTAGATGAATATGAAAGTGATAGTGTTGATGTAGAATGTAAAAATAAGTCACAATTTAAATCACTTGAGAGGAGATTGATAATTAGGCGGTGTAGAAGAAAATTAAGAAAACCACGTGACTTATGTGCAAATAAAGAATGAACAATACAAGTTTATATTGGTAAGGAATGAGTAATTATTAGTGAGTATAGAAAATTTATGAGGAGGTACACTGTAATGAAGAAGTTTGTTTGGAAGTATGTAATGATGAAAAATGATAACTCTTGAGTGTGGTGTTGAACATTATAAATGGTACATTAAGATTGGCCAAATAGATGAGGGGCATACAATGAAAGTGAAAATTGGGGGATGACTACACATGTAAGGGAAATACTAGAGGTTTTAATACTATTGCAAATTCTAGATGGGTGGTTGGTTAAACTATAAAAAGTATGAGAAATGAATGAGGTTACAAACCTAATGATATCAAAGCTAAAATGTGGTAAAGGTATGGGGTAAAAATCACTTATCTCACTTCCTGCAATGCTAATAATATATGTGTGGCGTTAATCAATGGTAATTATGATGATGGTTATAAATTTGCTCAAGAATTGTGTAGGCCAATTTACTTGTTAAATCCTAGATCGATTTTTCAGTGTCATAGAAACTTGGATAACACATTTAAAGATTATGTTATTTCTTTTAAGGCATCATCGGATGGTTTGTTGAGGGTTGTAGACATGTTATTTGCCTCGGTGGTTCATTTTTGGAAGGTAAATATAGAGGGTTTATCCTATTTATTGTTTCTACTGATGGAAATAATCGATTATTTCTTATTGAAATCTTTATATGTGAAGAGAAAATAAAGGAAACTTGAATGATTTATAGAAATTTCCCCATATAATCAAGAACCCATACCCTATGACCTTCATTTATGATATACAAAAAGGCTTTTTTTCATAGATTCATAGTATATTCCCAAATAATCATCATAGATACCAATTTTAGAAATATATAACAACTTCAAAAGAAAGTATAAGGGTGATTATTTAGGTATTTTTCTTAGGGATATCTAAATTCTTATGAAGAAACAAATTTTAGTTAATGGATGGAATTACTGGCTAAATCAAATGAAAAGGTAACATAATGGTTGGAGAAAGAGCCAGTAGAGTGTTAGGATATAACACACTTTGATTTGAAAGTTATATCTAAATATAATTGCATTAATTATAGTGATTCATTCAGCAAGTGGATCTTGGAACTTAGGGAAAAATTAATTATCCAAATGGTTAAGAGTCTACACTACATTTCGATGTCTCTGCTCTACAAAAGGAGGCTTAAAGGGAGGATATGCATTTGGATGATTTGGTTTCTTGAGTTATGTAACACCCCGGGAGGTTCTACTGACAAATATTGATAGATTAGATAATGTTTTCAATAAAAATACCATTTAGATTGAGCATAAATATATCGGAAGCATAAATACAGTAATCAACATAGTGTATCAATTTTATTAAATCTCAAACGTTCTTTTACAATACGATTTACAATAAACAAAATGATATAAATAAATTTTGTAAATAAATATTCAGAGCCTCTAATGATGATCCCAAAGATTCCATAAATATCGTCTTCCATCAAACCTGAAATACAACAAACTAGGGGGGGTGAGCAGAAAACTCAGTAGCTCGTATACATGCTCCAATTGTAACTTCACATACTCGTGTGTGGCATGCATCATATACAAGAGTTTATGCAATCCGAACACTCAAAATAAAATCCAAATAATATAATCATAACATAGGATATCACTACGGTCACTACACAACCCAAGACCCTATATCAAAATTTTCCTTGCACTTCCCACAGTACGGTATGGACTACCATCCATTACCATGTCAAATATCCTCGAAAAAATACAATTTCCCCCTAAAATATATAACATAACTCGGGTACATGGCCCATAATAACATGACACCACTGCCATAATAACACTTGGCATACTCGCCAACCGGGGTCAATGGTCTAGTCATTAAAAATTAAATAAAATCATAGCC
Organism: Sambucus nigra; assembly: GCA_949130495.1. NCBI lineage: Eukaryota > Viridiplantae > Streptophyta > Magnoliopsida > Dipsacales > Adoxaceae > Sambucus > Sambucus nigra. The sequence goes on along the minus strand of OX422223.1, from coordinate 435,721,167 downwards.
GACAGCACACCCCATCTAACATGTGGTTTGGAAAAGGAATGCCTATGGTTCTACAATAAAAATCATCATAATATTATTCTCTTAATTAAAATAAATTTCAAATTTAATTCCCATAAATCGACTGTAAATGTTTCTACCCAATTTCTATAACCTAACATGCTCGAAAAATCAACTAGTTTTGTTACCCAAACTACATGGCATGAAAATAACACATACACAATGGTGTAACAACAAATATAGTATACGAGTATATAATACATATAAATTAAACACATAGCATGAATATAACTATACAATCAAGGTTGAGTAGGTGTAGCACACTAAATTGACGACGGGAGAATGAAACAATCTCAAGCGAGTCAGAATCAACAATTGTAGTCATGTTTTGAAACTCAGAAAAATCAGATAGTAATATTATCCAAATCACCAATCCGACATCATATTTGGATTCTAAATGAAAAATTGGGCTAGGTATTTGTTTTAAGTTTTTCTCAAATCTCATCCGAAGGCACTAAAAAAGAAGATCTAAAACACTCTAAACTAATCCTTCTCATTCCTCTCATTTTTGCCTCCTTGGATTTCGGGTTTAGCCTCTCTTTTTTTATCTTCCTTTTCTTATAATCATCCATAATATTCCTTATATAGTCCGTCTCTCTAACCCTAACTTTTCTCTTAAGCTAACGCATATTACTAAATTGCCCTTTAATTCAAAATTGTTTACTTTACGTATTTAAAGCACTATAAAATGTTCAAAAACCATTTAAATTTAAAAATTTGATTCGATTTCAAACCAAAATAATTTGATTTGAATATAATATCAATAAAAAAATTATTTAAAATAAAGTCCTAATCAATAAAATAATATTACTGAAATTTTATATAATATTCATAAATAAGCTCTCAAAATAATGGGGTATGAACTCGTACGAAGTTATTATTGGCGGGGGGATTTTGAGACTTTGTACGGGGAGACCTTGTCATCTGACCTCTGGTTGGTTAGAGGTGGGGGATAACAATCTTCTGGGGTTGGATGTGATTCAGATTCCGTCGATAATGATTGACTTAATCATAAATTATTTCGTATAGTTCAGGAACGTCATAAGAGTTACGTCGTCTCGAACCAAAGTTTATGAAGTCTTATGAGAGTTGTCAGGTGTTATTATGAGTGTCTCCCATGAAGGGAGTTATGTGGGTTGGAAAAAAGGGAAGTTAACACCAGTGACATGGGGCATTTCCTCAGTATTGAGATAATAAATGAAGTGGTGTATAGGCTCATCTTATTGGAGCATTTTTAGCGGGTTCACGAGGTGTTATATGTGTCTTCGTCAAGGTGAAACCTTAATAATGATGTAGTATGCGGGTACAAAATCAATTGAAAAGGCTTGTCTCTAGTCTTGGGTCATAGTGAGTGGGCCTTCAGTCAAGATGATACTATTAGCGGGTGTATAGTGGAGGCCCCACCTAAGGATGCCGTGCGGGTAAGTACCCAAAGTTCTTTTGGTACCAGTTATATCAAAATTTTGAGGGAAAAATTCATTTGAGGAGGCGGGAGGGAGTATGTAAGACTATGTATTTTTAGAAATATTTTAAATTACACGTGTGCTCGTAATTAATTAATTTGAGAAATATAGTGAATTAAATATATATTAATTGGCAATTTAATAAGTTTAAAATTTGACACCGGGCTTAATAGGCTATTAGTAATTAATTGTATTTTCGATGGTGATGCTAAGAATAATCCAGATGAGATTTCTATTCTATTTGAGTAGAGGGTTGACCACCCATTATTTTAATAAGCAAGGTGTGATAAGTTCATGTCGTTTAGAGGGATAAAAAAGGTTTATCACAAGTTTAAAGTTATGATAAGCCCAAATTTGTGGCTTTTATGGCTAGTCATGTGAGCACCGATAATGAATCTTCTCAAGAAGATATTCAAACACATGACACTTCCGTGGTCAAGGTTTTTGATTCCCTTGTATTTGATGGTAGTGAGAGTGAAAGAGAGAGAGTGAAAATGAAGAGGTTGATGTGAGTGAACTTCAAGTTGCTTTTCAAGAATTATTTGATGAATCTATTAAATTGAAAAGAGCTAATTTGAAGTTAGAAGCTTGTTTGAGAGAGCATGTCAAGGTCGTTAATGAGAGTGCGTTAATTGAAGACCTTAGGACACGAGAGAGGTCTCTTCGAGAGAAGCTAGAATATGTTGAAGGCGAGAGAGATAGCCATAGAGGTTTGATGGAATCCTTGAAAAAGGAGCTTCTCGAGTTTGAAGAGAGAAATGGTTTGTTAGAGTCTAGAATTTTAGAATTAAAAGAACAATTAAAAGACTCTAGAAATGTCAAATTTGATTTGGAGTGTAGGTCCGAAAAACTAGATAAAATCTTAGGCACGGTTCAAATAAAAAATGAAACTTGTGGTTTAGGCTTCAATACTTGTAGTGAATCAAATCATAAAGCCAAAACCAATGTTTTAGGAGAATCCACTAGGAAAGCTTTTAAAGATCATTCCTAGGGTAAATATTTTCGCCGTGAGTTTAGGTGTTCCCATTGTGGTCGAAAAGGTCATCTTAGGAAATTTTGTTTTTACCTTAAAAGAGGTCCTAGAAAATTCTTTCATAAGGAAACTGAGGTAGCCAAGATTCCTACACCCCGAGATAGTCACTCATTGTTATTTTGGGTTAGAAGATCCTACTTGGTAGCTTTACAAAATAGGATTTTTAATTCTCATTTACTTTCACATGCATCCTCTCTTGCTAAATCTAAAGGTTTGAATGTGTTAGTGTTTGCATACTTTAGCTTTTGTACTTCATGCTATATCATCATGCTAAATGTATGCTTGTTTAATGATTTTCTATTCATTGCGTTACCTCATATCTCATGCTAGAATTATGATTTTTGTATTATATTTCTTTCATTTTGTTTGAATTAAATGAAAAATACAAAAAGATTTTTGTTTATCATTTATCTTTCACCTTTTAGTAATTTAGGATTAATGAAAAATACAAATGATTTTTGTTTGATTTTTGAGTAAATATTTTTATTTTTGGTTAAAAATTTGAAAAACTCAAAAAGTTTTTTTTTATTTTGTGTGTATTTTAGTTTGACACACTTTATGTGGCATATACTTGTGTTTGAATCTCTTCATTTACGCTCCCATGTGGCTAGAACTTTTGGTTAAGATTGCCAATCCTTAAAATGTTCTTTACCATGCTTACATGGAATTAGGGATGGCAACGGGTCGGTTCGGGGTCGGGTTTTAACTCCCCGTCCCCGTCCCCGTTAGAAAAACCATTCCCCGTCCCCGCCCCGTTCCCCGTTATAACGGGTTCGGGGATCCCCGTCCCCGTTTAAAACGGGTATCGGATTCCCCGCGGGGAACCCGTTTTATTTTTTATTTTTTTCAAGGCATTTGAGGCTATGAAGTTTAAAAAAAAAAATCTTGCATATGGCCAAAAAAAAACTCAAGCTTTCCAAGAAAAATAAAACCTAATATACTAAAATTCAGTAGGTTGACATAATATTAACTAAGTTGAACAATGACAACAACAAATAATATCAAAATGTAAAAATAAACCAAAGTTAGATTTTTTTAAGAATTGCAACCATCAAATTACCTTCACAAAAACAATGATCTCAGTGTAAGTATTTATCATTAAGCAAATCATCTTTAGTCATGAATAAAAGTAAAAACAAAGAGATCTACTTGTCACCTGTGAAAATATTCAACGGTGGAGGGCTGTGAGGAGAGAGGCGAGGGCTGCCTGCGGTGGAGCTGCCTGCGGCGGCGTGAGGGAGTGAGGAAGGGGGAGGGAGGAGTGAGGGCGTGAGGGAGTGAGGGAGGGATCTGCGGCGTGAGGAAGGGAGAAAGGGAGGGAGGGAGGCGTGAGGGAGTGTGCGGATGGCTTAGCAGCAGATGTGCGTGTGAGGGAGTGTGAGGGAGTGAGGGCCTTAGGGTTAGGGCTGCAGTTTATATATTTTTTATAATATAAATATATATTTTTTATTATACATTAGTAAATCGGGTATCCCCGTGGAGACCCGAGGGTATACCCGAAACCGACCCGAAACTTTTCGGGGATTTTTTCCACTCCCCAAACCCGATCCGATCCCCGAATTTTCGGAGATTTTTCGGGAATTTTTTTTCGGATATCCGCGGGGACCCGAAATTTCGGGGAAAATTGCCATCCCTACATGGAATAGTTGGATTTTGTATTGTTTAAATAGATTCTATTTTATATGCCTCTATTCACATATGCACAAGCTCTTTTGAAATTTAACTTCATATGTATATTTGATCTTTGTGAGGTGTTCTCCTACCAATCCAGTCATCTACATATTTGGACCTAGGAGGACTAGCGCTTGTCAAAATCCGTTGCACGTGAGATTTGTGAGACATAAAAATAATATATATAAATGTGCACGGGGAAGGGATCCGAAAGGAATAATAATCCTTTGCGAATAGTAAGCCACCGTTTGAATGAACCTAAAAGAAAAATGTGGTCCAAAGGCCTAAAAATAGAATATGGCATTAAAAAGAAAAATACAATTGCCAAGGCCTATGTTTATTTGATATATTCATTCAAATATATATATGCTTATTGAGGGAGATTGGATAGTATATCAACGGTTTGCACAATTTCTATTTATCCTAGTTGCACTATCAATGTTATGGCTCTATTGGTTTGTAGAATCATCAACATACTAGGCTTGTATGCATTGTGTATGTTTGTTCATTGAGTTCAATCTATATTGTCACATGAGGTTATATTCAAATGTGATGAAGTTTGCAATCAATTGAGAACTCCGTGAACATGTTTTAAGTGATTGAGTCTAAATTTAATTGTTACTAGTTCACACCCCAACACTTCCGTTTTCATATGACACATTTTTGCCATACGAGTGTGAAAAACTTATCGTATTTTGTGTGTTTATATCTATATATACTTGCATGTGATTTATTGGTATATTTAGTCTATGTATATATATGATATTTTTTTGTCTTTGCCTTTCTTTCTAGTCCATCTAAGCTTTAATTCATAATTGGTATCTATCTTGTTGGATTCTTTGTTGATATCAAATGCCTAATACTTTATGTATCATATTGGTATCATTTTCTTACATCTTAGTTGGTATCCGTTATTATTTGTTGGATTAGATATGATTTTTTTGCACATGTGCTATTATGTTCTCATCACTTTATGCACCATTGCATGTTTAAATTATTTTTATCCTTTGTCCTTTCCTGAACAAAAAGGGGGAGAATGATAGGGGGAGAAATGGTATCTAATCCTATTATAATCATATCTTAGTTTGGGAGATCTAACTTAGGGGGAGACGTCTTTCTAATTTGATCATTTGTTTGATAAAGGGGTGAATTAATTTAGGGGGAGTAATTATTTTAATATCTAGATATTCCCTATACATTTGATAGTTTGCAGGAAATCTTTCAGGTGGCAACTTCATCGACAAAGTCTTTTGATCCTTGGGTCTTGTGCCAAGTATTGGGTGGGATATTTTTGTGTCTAGTGAACTTGATGGACCTTTAGGATTTTTGTTTGGTTTTTGTCCCGGAATAGCCAAAGGGGGAGATTTTTAAGGACACAATTCTCCAATTGAGTCTTAATGTAGTTTTGGCTCAATTCTGGACAAAAACGTTTATGTCATAGGATAGTGTTCAATGTACCTATTCAAGCCTATGATGTGTTTAGTTGAAGACGTAGCGGCCAAGAGTATAAAGCTTCATCAAATGCCGTGTTTCAAGTGCCTTGTTTCTACGTCACCAACATAGTTCCAATTGCTCCCAAGGTATGAATGAATTACACATATATATATATATATATATATATATATATATAAGAGATTGGAACATTGTACATTAGGTGAATTTTATTTAAAACTGTTGTTTATTTTTCAGAAAGATTTATATTAAGACTTTTATATAAAGTATATAAAGTTTCTGGGCTAAAACTCTTATTTTCAACTCTCTAGTTTTACGTTCGATAGAGTCGTTCAGACGAGTTTGTCGTTCGAACGAGTTTGCCAACGAGTTCCCAGATTGGCCACTGTAACTTCGTTCGAAATGTCGTTCGAATGAGATGGCTGTTCGAACGAGATATCTAACGAACTTATTTTTTCTCCATTGGAATTTCATTAAAAGGTCGTTCGAACGAGACTTCGTTCGAACGAGTTTTGGCGGGAATAGTTAAATGGCAGTTCTGAACAGTTTTTTCCCACTTTTTCCACTACTTTACCCCACTAACTTTTGACAGATTATCTAAGTGTGGGAACCAACTTTGGAAAACTAACTTTTTCATAATATTCTAACTCCTAGAGAGAGTTTTGAGAGTTCATTCTTACAAGAAAAAGTTCATGAGTTTGAGTGTTTATTTATAAAAAAAAAATCCTTTAAACACTTTGTTCACACCCATATTTGTTTCTTCCAAGTTCATATATACATATACTTTTCTTGGAGAATTTTGGCACCGGTTTATCTCTACCGTTTGAAGAGAATATTGGGTTTGCTTCTAAATCCCACAAAGAAGAAGATTGTTTGCATTGTCATACCCACTTGGAGAAAGGCTCCTAAATTGGGTGACGGTGACCAACAAAGTCTGATCGGTGGATTCCGAGATTGCGGTGGAGCTCCGTGGTTATTCGCTAGGCGGAGGTATATACAAGAAGGAACGTCGGGGCTTGAGAGGGATCGAGTCGAGTGTTGTAAGTTTTACTGTCTTGTATTTGTAAAACCATACTTAGTGGATTTGTGGCTAGGGCCGTCCGAGGTTGTTTCCCGTTGTGGATTTTTTCTCGTACATCGTGGCGTAGTGGATTAATTGTTTATTTTATCTTTTGCAAAATCACCTAGAACGCATGCTTTGGTAGAAAGATAAAATTGGTTTAATTTAATCACTACTTGTTTATTTTGGTGCAAATTTATATTGGATAATGTTTAATGAATTTAGTTCAAGTCATTAATTTAATTTGGTAAAATTGTTTTGGCCTAACTTGATAATATTAAAAATACGACTTAGGCAAATTTTTAGGACTTGGGTTAAATTGATTGTGTTTAAGTGAAAGTAAAATTGTGTGTTTCCATCCTATTTCACTTGTTTAATTTTAATTTGAGAAGAAATTAAAACTTGTTTTAATTGAACCATCATCTCGCTTCCGCATCCATTTATAAAAGGAAATAATTTTTGGAAAATCAAAAATTGGGGGCCCTACACTCCAATAGGGACAAACCATTTGTCCAAATGGTTAAGAGTCTACAGTACATTTTTATGTCTCTGCTCTGTGTAATAGATCCTTAAAGGGAGGGAGAAGCACAATGATGATTTGGTTCCTAAAGATAAAGTTATTTTATATGGATATAATAAGGCTTATCACATGTTTGTGGTTAACCCTTCATGCGATGATGTTTATGCAGTGACAAGACACAATAACATGTAAATTGTAAATATTCAATTAAGGACTTGGACATGTAAAGGATAACAACTATCTGGGATTCCATGTATACATGTTATAGTTGTATTGCTACCAATGAGAGTTATTTTGACGAGGTAATAACTTCATAACCCCATTCCTTTGTTTACTATTTATTTAATAATAACATCATCGCTACATCACTATTAACTAATTGATTTTGTTGATTATTCAACTTGGTGTAACAATTATTTAATAATACGAAAGTATATGGACACTTATTTAGGGAACATTCATGCATTACCTGATTTTATTCAGTTTGGATAAGTATTAAAATAGTGATTCATTGCATTCATTAGTCACCTCGAGGGGTGGAAAGTATGGGACTTTTTTTGTTGATACTAACCAATTATGGGGCTTTTTTTATTGATATGGAACTAGATATATTTCATAGTTCATTTAAACTCTTACATCACATTTGAATTTTTTTTACGTATTACATTCGATAACCATTGAAACCTATCATATTCTAAACACTTCAAAATCTTTTGACCTGAACACCAAGGTTTTTTGGTTGTCCATAAACTCATTACCCATAGGTATCGTTTGGGGCACATAATAGACTTCCACGGACAATTGTTGACAAAATGACCTTTTTCTTGGCACTCAAAGCACAAAAATTGTTTCTCTTTTGATGTTGATGATGAACCAACTACATTAACCTCATCCATAATATCATCTATCCATTGAGTCCCCTTGAATTAGCTAAATTGGCATTCAAATATTTTCTCCCACCAATTGTTGTGCCAATTGTCATTGGTCCCATGCATCCAAGCATTCTACAATGGGTATAAATCTAATCGCATTACGTTAGATTATGGATGCCTGCACAAATTTGATAAGATTTTTGCAAAAACTAGTAAATTTGATTATTTGATTTTTAGTATTGACTCTTAATACCTATATTAGACTTAAGTACATATTTAACATCCAAAAATTCATTGCAATGGTTTGTAAAGTATGGGATACATGTATTACCTCTTCATTGCTTGTATGCTCCATTTTTTTCATCTTATTTTTCTTTGGTTTACATGGATTAGTAGTTTGTAGATATTATGATTGGCAATGATAGCTTGTGAAAAAACATAACAAGCTATAAAAGAATGGAAACCAACGACTAGTTTGTATTTTGTTGACAACTTTTCGCTTTTATAACTGTTAAAAATGACTATATTATTCCCCATACCAAGTTAAATGGTTTGTTAGTTGATCACGTTCAAATTCGATGCTTGTTGGATCAAACGGAATTTTAACATTTTGTACTGAAGTCTAATTTCTAAATAAAATTGTATTTAAATTTGAAGTAGAAATTCGTAACTTATTATAGTAAAAAAATTAATGTTACTAATATGCGTGGAACATATGTTTTATGTAAAGTTACCCGAATCTCATGTTTCATAAAGTACAATAACATTCTACACAATTTATTTTATATCTAAAGTACCCTAGAATCTCTTAGAAGACACCAGGTAATATGAGAAAAACAAAAAGTCTTTATTATTGACCCCCAACACACTTTGTCATTCTATATAAAGTGAAGTCCATTTTACATTTCTCCACTGCTCATCCTACTACCTATTACCTACTATATTTCTCAAAAGCTCTCTCTCTATAAACCACACACCCAACCCAACCCCACCTCACTTGACTATTAGATAAGTGTAACATATATATATATATATATATATATATATATATATATATATATATATATATATATATATATATATATGTATTCATTTTCTTTACTTTTTTATTTTTAAATATGTATTAAAGTAGATTTGGGATATTCTTATGACCATGGAACCCGGGCCATCAAATTGTTAATAGTGTGAATGTAATTTGTACTCCTAATTTAATTGCTCTTATACGAAAATGGTCCCAAGTTAAATTCTATCAAGCATTCATACTTGAAAAATTAAATAATTTTCACCCAATATATTTGACCACTTTTGTATCAAATACACCCAAAGGAAAAAAATAACATAATGAGGGAACTAGTGATAATCACATGCTAAAAGTATCTCACCTCTCTTTTAAGTGGAATATTACACGTTCGTCCCAACCCAAGGCAAAACTATGGTAAAAATCTCTATATCTAGACAATTAAGCACTATCATGTGACGGACAACTACCATAAAACGTTACCAATAACCTAAATAGGATTTCACCCCAAGGACCACACATATCTTCTCATTAACATATTATTAGTCTCAATAAAGTAATTGTCGATATGTTTTAATATCTTTTAATTAAACGAGTTATTATCCAAACTACCATAACAAATATGTCACAATTACTTACCATGGACAAAGGAATTTAACTAGTCACATGTGTAAAAAAAACAACCCCAAATACCTACCCTGCAATGTCACTCACAAGGTGTGACACCCCGCCTAATAAAATACCGGGTGATCAGTCCTATACCAAATTAAAACAGGAATCCCAGTTGGATCATCCTTAGCATCACGGTCGAAAACTTTTTTTTTTAAACTTACTAACCACCTAGTATTCCAAAAACTGGTGCCAATTTTAACTTTTTGATTTAACAAAACAGTACATGCGGAATTAAAATTTAAACCATTCACACAACTGAACGAAAGTAACTAGAATAATAATTACACAACTTGCCGAATAAATCACCGGCCATCAAATAAATAATCCAAATACAAATGTCCAACACCTGAATAAATTACACTTGAAAACTGTACCGAGAAGTCTGGGCTACAAGCCCTAAATAAAACTGAGACTGATAAAAGATTCCTACTCTAGGAATGAATGAATGATGCGTCTAATTCGAACTCCTGCTAGCATCCACATATGCCGCAGCTCCGTGCCCCTGGAATAGAATATCAATCTTGGCGTCCCTGTGGCTGGACACCTAAAAGGTTTTGAAAATAGTTTTATCGTAAGGGTTAGAACCCAAAACATTTTGAAAATATTTAGCAAGTGAATTAACTGCAGTAATTTAAAATGCATGAATGCGCTTCATATTTAAGTTAGTGTCGCACTCCCTTGTGGACATTCTCACCCCTCCACTAATGTGCACACCTATCGGTTACCTTAACCCCACCTAGTTGTACTACCCCATGCAACTAGTCCTGGTATAACCTTCCCTTGCCATACTACTTTAACCCGAGTATAATAATTTCTTGAATTATAAGTTATTTCACAATTAACTTAATTAATTCCTCCTAAATAATAGCATATAACCATCTCACAAGTTATATAAAGTACATACATCACACATTGTATTATTTCCACCAATGATTAACTTAATTAATTTCTCATTAATTAACAGCATATAACTGTAACCCGCGTTATATAAAATAAATACATCACGCACTGTATTATCACCTACATATAATATTTACTACCATATTATACGAACCTTTACTAACATCCACACATATATCATACGCGTATCCATCCTTCTGAGTATACCCTCACCGGATGATTCACTCTAAAATGCTATCTCACTAGGTGTGCTCACAAAACCTAGTTTTCCCAAGTTAGAATCGCTCACCAACTTGGACCAAAATATAAACGAAGTGGAGGCGGTCATATTCCTTCCCTGAAAGTAATATAAATCCCTCACCCATATATACCGGACGCTATGACCTAGGGATATACTCGCCCTACTCCTCAAGGTAGGGGATTCACCCACATCGCGCAACCTCCCTTGATAGCATTAGAGTATATAAATTAAATAAATATCTAATCACTGATATTTAGTATCACGCACAATAAATACACGTATATATATACTATCACGACACCGTATATATATAATATAAACCTCGGCTCTACCGTGTACTCCAAGTCCCGTACACTGCCTGAAATTTCCTGAGTCTGTGGCCCGACTCAATGTTGTTAATTTTCACTTAATAATTTATCCTCTTCCCGAGTCTATGGTCGGACTCTAATATAATTAATTCACACCTAAATTAATATAATACTTTCCCCGAGTCTATCACCCGACCCTAATTAAATTAATTGACACACATATTAATTTAATACCTCCCCGAGTCTATCGTCCGACTCTAATTTAATTAATTTACCCATTAATTAATCAACAAAAATCCGAGTCTGTGATCCGACTCTAATATAATTAATTTACACAATAATTAATTAAATCCTACCCGAGTCCACAATCCGACTCTAATTAAATTAATTAATACACTTATTAATTTAATACTACCCGAGTCTACCATCCGACTCTATCTAAATTAATTACTCATTTATTAATTTAATAACTTGGTGTCACCCAACTATTATCCCCGGACTCATTTATTTGGCCCGTATCTTAATATTTCCCGAGTCTATGTTCCGACTCCAAACTAATTACTTTCTCTCAATAATTAATTTAATGCCTTGATGTCACTTAACCAACATACCCGGACTCGCTCACTTGGTCTAATTTACATCTCATAATTTCTTTCCCACATTTTTCGCCCACAATGTGTCACACATTTATTTCCATAATTTTCCCAATTATATTTACCTATAATTATCAACATGCCCGGACTCTCCCACTTGGTCCATAATTAAATATCTCACTTAAATTCCTTTACTAATGTAGTGCCACCCAACTACATTACCGGAATATTATTCCTCGGCCCACTATCCATAATTATGAATTATTTCTCCAAATTCGTTCATCTCATGACATACCGTTCACACCCTCCTAAACCCAATTATATCACCCTATGATTGTTAAGGAAACATATATCCCATATAAATATTATCACCAATTAAAAATAAGGGAATTAAATCTTAAATTAAACCCTCATATAAACAAACTGGCCGAACTGTCAAATTCCTGGGACCCTCGATCGATCGAACCCCTGGGTCGATCGATCGATCGAGCAGGTGGTTGTCTTCCTCGGCTTGCTGTTTCAGCCATGGCCGAATTTCCAAGGTTTTTCCTCTCCATTTTTCCAACCTTAAATAACAATTTTTAACCAATCAATTACTCCCAAAACAAGTCTCAATCATCTAAAACTGTTTTACCCTTTTTGATTCATACGATATCTCACTATAATTAAAGATGGGTTTTCCCATTAAAATCCATCAATCTTGTTCTACAACCAATTTCCAAATTCAGATTTTTCCCTAGTTTATATTCCGAATTCTTATTCTATACTCAGATATGTTCAACACAACAATTTTTACTATGAATCTCATTCAATAGTTTCATGAACAAAAATCCCATTTTGTACCCATTTACACCCAAAAACGAATTTTGGTTTACACATCACTATGATATGAATTTATTATCATGCTTTAGGAATCAAAACAGTTAACCACTTGCCTCAAAGTGTTTGTAGTGTCTGATCCGTTGTTGTTGACCCTCAATTTGGCTCCAAAAAGCTCCAATTGCTCTTGCTAAGCTTTCCCCCAATTTCCCTCTCAAGCCCTAGGCTTAGAATTGTGATGGCTGCTGATTTCCTAATCTCCCCATTAGGTTAAAAACCCTTAATCCCGTTTTTCACCTAATGGGCTTAATTAAAGTGGCCCAACTCCCCCCGTGTGGGCCCGGCTATGCCCAAAAATATCCTGAGACCCAATTACTACCCCCGGGTACTCTTTTCTGACTATCTCGACCCATCCGGACTCAACCGCGCAGTCAGAATTGACATCCGAATTAATTTATAAAAATCCTTATCTCACACCCCATTTAGTCTATACCGACTCCCGGCTGGGATAAGTGCGTACCTTGACATTTATACCCGAAATGATGTAATTAAATTGTTACTATTCACTTAGTAAATAAATGTCCCTAAACATTAACCATTCACTCCCCGATTAATATTTAAATATATATATTGCCATAATTAATTCAATTAAAATTACCACACACAAGTAATTTAAAATTCCCGAATTAATTAAATATTAAATGTACAAAAATACGGGGTGTTACATACTTCCCCCCTTACAAAGGAATTTCGCCCTCGAAATTAAGATAAACCTAGTGTTCCGATATTCACATCTTTCTCACCAGTCATGTGCCTCCAAGCCTGCTATATCTATCCCATCTGTTTCTAACCACGTTGCACAAGTATGGATTTAAAATTTACCCAGGGCGCCCATACACCCTATTCCCGTGATTTACCGCACAAAATTTGCCTTAATTAACCCGGGTGCCCATACACCCTATCCCCGTGCCCTACTACACGGAAGTTACCCGACTGTACTAGTCGTAACCCGTAGTTATATCACATATATATATATATATATATATATATATATATATATATATATATATATATATATATATATATATATATATATATATATATATATAATTACTGCCTGGGTACTCAACCCATGTTACGTCCAACTATCTCTCCATTAATACTTATCTCTCAACACAAAAGAATATACGCTTACCCTTATGCTACCAAAGACAACATAATACCGCGCCCTTACTACCACTAGTCCTTGCGCAAAATAAACCCCGAGCTATCTCTCTTTGCTCGAAAATATATCTAACCACTCTGATTCACTTCAGTAAACATCCCCACATACTGGGATAAAATGTGAGAACACAAAACTTCACTATGTGCTATCGCACCATGCAATACAACATCTATACATCCACATATATACAGGCTATATGCCCTTTCTGGTGATACCTAGTACCAACCCTACCCTGGTGCTGCGAACACCAAAATTTTTACACTACTATCCACAATAGTTAACTTCCATCGCTATCCAGTCGACATTTAGGAAATATTATCATCCCTACTCCCATAATTCTCGAAATTAGTAATTCTTCGCAGAATTCAAACAATCACTCAGCGTACACCTCCACCCTCTCGTTAAGAACACCAAGGAACTCCGCTACCTTACGGAAATTTTTCCACATACTATGGCTGCTACCGCCAACGCACCCACTAAGTTCGACTCACCTGCGAACTTTGGCGAAAAAAATATGTCTTATTTTTGTGACATCCTCTTTGTCACTCAAAAACAATATACCCCATGTCCCTAGGGTAAAAATATAATTACCTCTATACTCCAGCTACAACGGCTGGTTCTCGATTTTCGGAGCAGCTTCTCCCTGCCCGAATGCACCCGTGACTTGCGTTAGTGGTTGTACATCCAGGACCTCGTCCTGTAGTTGACCCCTGCCTCGCTTAAGGCAATATCTCTTCATGTGTCTCGCTTTTCCCACAAACGAAACACTTTCTAACTTGTTCACCCTGCCACTGATCCCTTCCATCCAACCTTGTTGGAATTCCTGGCCATCCCGCCGATAGCCTCCAGTTCTAGATCGTTTGGCATGATTTCCCTGCCAGAAATACTGCCCCTGATCTCCCCCAGTCTGCTGCTGGGATACCCCACTGGTATTGTTCCCTTCTGCCTCATCCAACTGGCTAATCCCCACTCCCTTCCCGTTTCCTTTCGCGTGGAAGCGATATTCCCGACAGTGCCGGAGTGTTGCGTTAATGACATCAGTATAATCTACTAATGCGGAATTATCAATTAACTGCTGTCTGATTCTCCAGACTAACCCATCCCTAAACGTTGCTTTCTTTCTCTTTTCCTCGCTTACCTCATCCGGTATAAAATTTACCAACGAGTGAAATCTTCCTCGTAATCGATCACTAAACGGTCTCCCTTTGAGTCTCCTCACAAAATTTTCTCCTCATTTTGGTCTCGACTGCTGAAGGAAAAATACTTGCGGTCAAACCGCATCTAAAACTCTGCAGTAGCTAGTGTGTCCCTTTCCTCAACTGTGGTGATCGACCACCACCGCTGTAGCAATGCTTCCACTAACTAAAAGTGGTTACCATTTGCTTTCGCACCCCATCGCAATCTCCCATGCGTAGGTGACGCTGGATACCTCTCTTCCTTGACATGCTAGTACTACACCTGAACCCCCTCACAACTCTGGTGGGTTCCCACTAAAAATAACCTCTCATTCTTGTTTCCACCCCGACGACCCTGCGTGAGTCTTAACATCCGGCACCACTAACACTTGTGGCTGATCCCGTGGAAAGTATCTTGTCGTTGCGACCACCGTTGCTCAAACTTCCTGTGCCACTATTTCAATGACCTATGCTGCCAAAATCATCTCTGGCTGTTACTGTGGTAGCTCTTGCCCTTAACGAGCCTCCCTCATCTCATCTCCCCCTACTGCCCTAGCTGTTCTCTCCAGGCGTCATCTGGAATGAGAACCGAATTGGTATGAGTTCACTCTCAAATATAAATTTCGCAGAAGAACGTATATGTGCATACGTATGAGAATACAACAATCCTATGATAGGGCTCTATATCAAAGATTGCTAAGCTGAAACGTGAAAAGCCGCACAGATCCTAAGGACACTAGAACCTGATGCTCTGATACCATCTGTGACACCCCGCCTAATAAAATACCGGGTGATCAGTCCTATACCAAATTAAAACAGGAATCCCAGTTGGATCATCCTTAGCATCACTGTCGAAAACTTTATTTTTTTTAAACTTACTAACCACCTAGTATTCCAAAAACTGGTGCCAATTTTAACTTTTTGATTTAACAAAACAGTACATGCTGAATTAAAATATAAACCATTCACACAACTGAATGAAAGTAACTAGAATACTAATTACACAACTTGCCGAATAAATCACCGGCCATCAAATAAATAATTCAAATACAAATGTCCAACACCTGAATAAATTACACCTGAAAACTGTGACAACCCGCTCCAAATAATAACGAGTGGCCAGCCCTATACTACATAAATCAGGTATCTCCGATGGTACAGTCTCAACATCAAGAACTAAACACAGTAATATAAGGCTAACTACCCGAAATCATAAGGTGCGAATCGCCAAAAATTTAAAACTTTTTATTTGACAACAACAACAAAACCAACAATGCATACAACCAACAATACACATCTAATATATAATGTGGAAAGTGCATGCTCCAATAATGAAAGAGTACAATACATTGTACAACAAAAATCCCATCAATGAAATACCCGAATATGTTTTCGGGCAACAGACAATACAGTAAACAGATAATTAAATCATATGAAAGTGTTAATCTAAAACACTTGAATACTAACTCAATACAACTGAATCCTAATCTAGATATACAAAGATAGGAATCGACTAAAACCAAGTGCCGCAACAGTCCGCTACTGCCACAGCTCCACAAATCCTGAATGGAGGGATAATAAAGGCGTCCTTGCGGGGGAACACCTGAAGTAATACAATATATATGTGCATGGGGGAAGGGGAAATAGAAACGGGTCAGAACCCGAGTGTGAAAAACATTTATAGCAAGTGTATTAAAATGCATAATAATTATAAATGAATTATTACATGATTTAGCTGGAATCGAACACTCCATAGAAATTCAACTCACCTCTCATCTAAAGCGCGCACTAAGCGTATGCACGTGACTCCCAAAAAGGATGTTCGATTCTAATTAGGTAAGAGGATTCTAACCTAAACCCAAATAAAGTATTTAAGTAAAACCGTCTAACCTAACACCCAATTCTACATATAATCCATTCTGATAGTCATAATTATTAACCTTAATATAAACATTACACTTATCTTTATAATGTTCTTTTGTTGAACATATAAAGTTACATGATCCTATCATGCTCCATCATCACAATACATAAACAATATCATGTACTAGATTTATTCCAGTGATGCCCAATAAGGCAAGAAACCATATATATAAATAATAATAGATGAGTTATTAGCATCAAGAACTAAGGACTAAACTCCTCCCAATTTTCAACACGGTACTGCGTTTCGTGCGTGGGACGTCTCGCCGAAGCGAAATCCAAACAAGGAACCCCCCCGTTACACTACTCCTGACCGTATCGATCCTCGGGGCTCATTATGCCCTCAATGCAAGATGCATGTAACTCAAATGATTAGTATCCAATTTTAATTAATTAGTATTCCCAATTCTCAACAGTGCACGGCGTTTCATGCGTGGGACGTCTCGCCGAAGCGAAATCCAAATAAGGAACCCCCCCGTTACACTACTCCTGGCACTGTCGATCGTCGGGATAGGTGATAGATATATAATATAATATAATGATGAGCATTAAGGACTAAACTTATCCCTAAGTTCCAACATTACACTGCGGTTCGTGCGTGGGACGTCTCGCCGAAGCGAAATCCAAATAAGGAACCCCCCGATACACTAATCCTGGCAATATAGGTCATTAAGGTCGGTTATGCCCTTGACACCCAAATACAAACACAAGCAAATAATAACCATCCAACCGAGCTATAACTCGAAGGACGCAGGCTCACATGCTATCATCATCCAGCAGCCCATAAACGTAGCAAACTGGGGCCACCTGGTGGGGTTCAACGACACCCACCTCGTGATCAACTCACGCACACGACGTCCGGGAAGCGGTCATAGTTCCTAACCGGCAAGTGAGAGCGTCACATACCCCGATCTCTCACCCCCAAAATAAATATATATATATATATATATATATATATATATATATATATATATATATATATATATATATATATATATATATATATATATGTCATTTTCTTACCACAAAGCACGACTATGACCTGGGGAATATCCACACCCTGCATATTTGTCAGGATGCTCACCCTCAACGCACGCAACTTCCCAATGATAGCAAGGAGGGGGTATGCTTAACATGTATATACACCATATATAAGGTATACATACATCCCACATAATAAAGATACACCATTATATAAGGTATACCTGAAACATCATATTCATGTTCATAATACGCACTTAGGCGCAGTTGATTTACATCATAGTTTAGTATACTCTCTCATGATACACTAATCGTTAATACTCACACACATTACCCCCGCTTAGTATGTGCTATACTAATTCTCGCTTGAAGCTCTCATGACGCTTCTAATAATGAATTGCCTTTCAATACAATTTAGCTAGGGATATTTTATATCCTATTGCACCTTAATGCATTTCTCACAATGTGAGATATCTCCCAATTCAATCGTCAATAAGGAATATTCCATATTCAAAGGTACATCAAATAGCATTAGTAAACATCCACTCATAACCTGGTTCATTTCATTTAAGAATCCTTTAAAGTTATCCCAAATGAAAGTGGGCTCCCCCACTTAGAAGATACCAAATTCTCTAATCGGAAATCCCCAAATTAAGTCTACATGACTCCAATAATATTTTGCGGGGGAAACTCTCTAAAAGTCTCCAAAACATATTCCAAACGTCTCCTATAGAGATCCCCGATCGATAACCTCGAATAAAGCGGAAAGAAATTCTCCTTAGAAAAACTTTCCCTCAAAAGCCCTGTTTCCGAATCGATTCGGGCTTATTCCGAATCGATTCGGCCCAGCGAATCGATTCGGCCAGGAAGGCGAATCGATTCGGGTCATCATACCTGGGACTCTGCCTCAGGACGAATCGATTCGGCTAGGGGTCCGAATCGATTCGGTCACTCAGACCTGGGCATCTGCATATTTCCGAATCGATTCGGCTAGGGGTCCGAATCGATTCGGCCCTGCTGAACCTCGAAAATGGCTACTGTTTGAGTAGCCAAAATACCCAAAAATCATTCTAATGGTTTTCTCTCCATTTCTCTTCAACCCAAACATAAATATAACATTAATATTCATCCTAGAATACATATAAACTAATTTCTAACCTTAAATTCATTTAATACACTACAAATCTAAGGTTTTTCCCAAAAGTTAGGTTTTAACCTTTTAAACCTAAAACCCAAAAATCAATCCACAAATCATGCAATAAATGGTACACAACAATTATTTAGCAAGTTTAATCACTTGCCTCGGGTTCGTAGGGTCTGAATCCGCCGGAAAATCCTCTTTCTCCCTTTTTCTCCTTCCTTTTCTTCTTCTTTCTTCTTCTCTCTTCTTTCTTTCCTTTTTCTCTTTCTCTCTTTTGGGAGAAATATCTCCCGTAGGCTTTTTAAGCCTAAATCCGAAAATACACATCTTTAAATGATAATACACACTTTAAATGACTCGGTGACTTTAATTCGAGTCAAACGGTCCTAATTTATTTCGGAACCCAAATAGACCCCAAGTACAGTCATTTCGACTTTCTCGACCCTTCCGGAAACAATGGTACCCTCAAAAATTCCATTCGAGACACTTTCTAACAACTCCAAATTCTGACCTCAATTGCCAATTTTATTATTTCTCCAATAAAATATTATTTATCTCTCCTTAAATAAATAAATCATCGTCTCCAAGACCTCGGGTTGTTACAAACTCCCCCACTTACAAGAATTTCGCCCCCGAAATTTAGCTAAGCCTAATTCTCCCAAAGCTCAGCTAGTCCTAATCTACCCATTATTACTAATCCTATCTCCAAACTTCTAACCTCCCACGATGAATTGATTTAATCTATTTCATTATAAGTTAATTATGAATTATATAATACCCATTTCCACAACAAGGGCGCCCATACACCCTTTAAATTTGAGCTTTATGCTCACAACCATCATAATGAGGCTTTATTTGCCTCGAAAGTTCCACTTTTCCAATTATATGAATAATACTAAAATTTTAATAGAGAAAAATTTGAATGGTCCAAAGAAATAACTCCTCTCAATTCTTGACAATCGCCAATTTCGTGCGGGGGACGTCTCGCAAAAGCGAAATCCAAACAAGGAACCCTCCCAATACACTACTGTGTGGCGACGTCGGGGATTGAGAGTTTGTTAAATCCGGACTAGAGTTTGAAAACATTTTGAAAGGGCCCAAAGGCCGATAAAAGTTTTATATTGAATATAGTTTATTTTGAAAACAGTTTATATATAATCTAATATAAAATGCCTTATGTCCAACACAAGGTCTTTTAAATCATCATATGCATAACATATAGCTCACAAATATAGTCATAATCAGGAGCTAAAATTTTACCTGCGTCCCATCAAACCACAGTCACTTCAAACATAAACAACGTCTTACATTATTTCATTATACTGCCATATATAAGGCAATTCCATATCTGGAATACAACAATTTCAATAGTCTATCATGACTACATAAAAAAAAAGAAGTAGCTTCTATCATTACTACTTACCACCATTACCAAAATAATAGAATAAGAGCATATCTTGCTCAAAATTCCCCCTTTAGGGTCATTACCTACCATACATAAACAAAAAGGGCTAAAGCACTACCCGATTCACATGTATATCCCATACGATATTTCCAAAACTTCATATAGTAATAATCCCAATAGTAAGGAAATTACTCACAACATCCATCTCTAGTCCGATTGCCCATCCTCATCAATAGGCTCCCAAACATAGTCCCCCGGTCTAAAGCGACCTCGAATCTGTTGTAGGGGTTGCACTTCCAAAATTTCATCAAATCGCGGTCCTTTACCTCTATGAGGACAATCTCTCTTTTTTATGACCTGTTTCTTTACAAGAGAAACACTTGCCCATGAACTCTTTCTGCCCACTCGCATTACTGGCGTTCTCTTTGCCAAACTTACTAGCTGAACTCGAATCTCCTAAGTTCTTACCCTCTTGAGAACGAAAACGATATTCTCGACACTTCAATAGTGCCGTATTCACAACCTCGTCGAAAGCCATTAACTTAGGACTTTCTAACAAATGTAGTTGGATTTTCCAATCTAAACCTCGAACAAACTTCGATATACGTTTCTCTTCCGTATCTACCTCATTAGGTACTAATCTCGCCCATAGGGAAAAATCTTCTTGATATTCTGCCACTGTCCTATTTCCTTGAAAAATTCCCATATCCTGCGTAGGGAAAAGCAAATACCTATGATCAAAAAGTCCCCAAAATTCTTTGATAGGAAAAGTATCTCTCTGTTCAGATGTGGTGACAGACTCCCACCATTGAAGAGTTGCACCCGATAACTTAAAGGTGACTAAAAATTGCTTCTGCACCTCACTACACTCAACCATACGAAGATGCCTTAGCATACTATTTTTCCATGCCCTTGCAGTCATTGCATCAACTCCCCCTGCAAACTCGGGAGGATGCCCCTTATTAAAATCTTCCTTCACTCTCTCCCAAAAGGACAATCCTAAATGGGGTAGGGCTGCTCGAGCGGCAGGTTGCTGAGCCATCGTAGAAACGGCAGCAGTTACTGCTTGTGCCACTATATTGGCAACATCATCCGTAGTCATATCCCTTTGAGGCAATTGGGGTTGTCCTTTCTTTGCCTTGGTTGAACGACCTCCCTTCGGTGGCATCTGAAACAAGAACAATTGTATCAGAACGCCTTTCAAATATTTTTGATTCACAGAAAGGTATGGACGTATGAATGTAACCGTCCTAGCAATAAGGCTCTACATCAAGAACGCTTACGGAAGATCGTAGTAACGCACACAGATCCTAAAGACACGAGAACCTGATGCTCTGATACCATCTGTGACAACCCGCTCCAAATAATAACGGGTGGCCAGCCCTATACTACATAAATCAGGTATCTCCGATGGTACAGTCTCAACATCAACAACTAAACACAGTAATATAAGGCTAACTACCCGAAATCATAAGGTGCGAATCGCCAAAAATTTAAAACTTTTTATTTGACAACAACAACAAAACCAACAATGCATACAACCAACAATACACATCTAATCTATAATGTGGAAAGTGCATGCTCCAATAATGAAAGAGTACAATACATTGTACAACAAAAATCCCATCAATGAAATACCCGAATATGCTGTCGGGCAACAGACAATACAGTAAACAGATAATTAAATCATATGAAAGTGTTAATCTAAAACACTTGAATACTAACTCAATACAACTGAATCCTAATCTAGATATACAAAGATAGGAATCGACTAAAACCAAGTGCCGCAACAGTCCGCTACTGCCACAGCTCCACAAATCCTGAATGGAGGGATAATAAAGGCGTCCTTGCAGGGGAACACCTGAAGTAATACAATATATATGTGCATGGGGGAAGGGGAAATAGAAACGGGTCAGAACCCGAGTGTGAAAAACATTTATAGCAAGTGTATTAAAATGCATAATAATTATAAATGCATTATTACATGATTTAGCTGGAATCGAACACTCCATAGAAATTCAACTCACCTCTCATCTAAAGCGCGCACTAAGCGTATGCACGTGACTCCCAAAAAGGATGTTCGATTCTAATTAGGTAAGAGGATTCTAACCTAAACCCAAATAAAGTATTTAAGTAAAATCGTCTAACCTAACACCCGATTCTACATATAATCCATTCTGATAGTCATAATTATTAACCTTAATATAAACATTACGCTTATCTTTATAATGTTCTTTTGTTGAACATATAAAGTTACATGATCCTATCATGCTCCATCATCACAATACATAAACAATATCATGTACTAGATTTATTCTAGTGATGCCCAATAAGGCAAGAAACCATATATATAAATAATAATAGATGAGTTATTAGCATCAAGAACTAAGGACTAAACTCCTCCCAATTTTCAACACGGTACTGCGTTTCGTGCGTGGGACGTCTCGCCGAAGCGAAATCCAAACAAGGAACCCCCCCCCGTTACACTACTCCTGACCGTATCGATCCTCGGGGCTCATTATGCCCTCAATGCAAGATGCATGTAACTCAAATGATTAGTATCCAATTTTAATTAATTAGTATTCCCAATTCTCAACAGTGCACGGCGTTTCATGCGTGGGACGTCTCGCCGAAGCGAAATCCAAACAGGGAACCCCCCCGTTACACTACTCCTGGCACTGTCGATCGTCGGGATAGGTGATAGATATATAATATAATATAATGATGAGCATTAAGGACTAAACTTATCCCCAAGTTCCAACATTACACTGCGGTTCGTGCGTGGGACGTCTCGCCGAAGCGAAATCCAAATAAGGAACCCCCCGATACACTAATCCTGGCAATATAGGTCATTAAGGTCGGTTATGCCCTTCACACCCAAATACAAACACAAGCAAATAATAACCATCCAACCGAGCTATAACTCGAAGGACGCAGGCTCACATGTTATCATCATCCAGCAGCCCATAAACGTAGCAAACTGGGGCCACCTGGTGGGGTTCAACGACACCCACCTCGTGATCAACTCACGCACACGACGTCCGGGAAGCGGTCATAGTTCCTAACCGGCAAGTGAGAGCGTCACATACCCCGACCTCTCACCCCCAAAATAAATAAATATATATATATATATATATATATATATATATATATATATATATATATATATATATATATATATATATATATATATATATATCATTTTCTGACCACAAAGGACGACTATGACCTGGGGAATATCCACACCCTGCATATTTGTCAGGATGCTCACCCTCAACGCACGAAACTTCCCAATGATAGCAAGGAGGGGGTATGCTTAACATGTATATACACCATATATAAGGTATACATACATCCCACATAATAAAGATACACCATTATATAAGGTATACCTGAAACATCATATTCATGTTCATAATACGCACTTAGGCGCAGTTGATTTACATCATAGTTTAGTATACTCTCTCATGATACACTAATCGTTAATACTCACACACATTACCCCCGCTTAGTATGTGCTATACTAATTCTCGCTTGAAGCTCTCATGACGCTTCTGATAATGAATTGCCTTTCAATACAATTTAGCTAGGGATATTTTATATCCTATTGCACCTTAATGCATTTCTCACAATGTGAGATATCTCCCGATTCAATCGTCAATAAGGAATATTCCATATTCAAAGGTACATCAAATAGCATTAGTAAACATCCACTCATAACCTGGTTCATTTCATTTAAGAATCCTTTAAAGTTATCCCAAATGAAAGTGGGCTCCCCCACTTAGAAGATACCAAATTCTCTAATCGGAAATCCCCAAATTAAGTCTACATGACTCCAATAATATTTTGCGGGGGAAACTCTCTAAAAGTCTCCAAAACATATTCCAAACGTCTCCTATAGAGATCCCCGATCGATAACCTCGAATAAAGCGGAAAGAAATTCTCCTTAGAAAAACTTTCCCTCAAAAGCCCTGTTTCCGAATCGATTCGGGCTTATTCCGAATCGATTCGGCCCAGCGAATCGATTCGGCCAGGAAGGCGAATCGATTCGGGTCATCAGACCTGGGACTCTGCCTCAGGACGAATCGATTCGGCTAGGGGTCCGAATCGATTCGGTCACTCAGACCTGGGCATCTGCATATTTCCGAATCGATTCGGCTAGGGGTCCGAATCGATTCGGCCCTGCTGAACCTCGAAAATGGCTACTGTTTGAGTAGCCAAAATACCCAAAAATCATTCTAATGGTTTTCTCTCCATTTCTCTTCAACCCAAACACAAATATAACATTAATATTCATCCTAGAATACATATAAACTAATTTCTAACCTTAAATTCATTTAATACACTACAAATCTAAGGTTTTTCCCAAAAGTTAGGTTTTAACCTTTTAAACCTAAAACCCAAAAATCAATCCACAAATCATGCAATAAATGGTACACAAAAATTATTTAGCAAGTTTAATCACTTGCCTCGGGTTCGTAGGGTCTGAATCCGCCGGAAAATCCTCTTTCTCCCTTTTTCTCCTTCCTTTTCTTCTTCTTTCTTCTTCTCTCTTCTTTCTTTCCTTTTTCTCTTTCTCTCTTTTGGGAGAAATATCTCCCGTAGGCTTTTTAAGCCTAAATCCGAAAATACACATCTTTAAATGATAATACACACTTTAAATGACTCGGTGACTTTAATTCGAGTCAAACGGTCCTAATTTATTTCGGAACCCAAATAGACCCCAAGTACAGTCATTTCGACTTTCTCGACCCTTCCGGAAACAATGGTACCCTCAGAAATTCCATTAGAGACACTTTCTAACAACTCCAGATTCAGACCTCAATTGCCAATTTTATTATTTCTCCAATAAAATATTATTTATCTCTCCTTAAATAAATAAATCATCGTCTCCAAGACCTCGGGTTGTTACAAAAACTGTACCGAGAAGTCTGGGCTACAAGCCCTAAATAAAACTGAGACTGATAAAAGATTCCTACTCTAGGAATGAATGAATGATGTGTCTAATTCGAACTCCTGCTAGCATCCACATATGCCGCAGCTCCGTGCCCCTAGAATAGAATATCAATCTCGGCGTCCCTGTGGCTGGACACCTAAAAGGTTTTGAAAATAGTTTTATAGCAAGGGTTAGAACCCAAAACATTTTGAAAATATTTAGCAAGTGAATTAACTGCAGTAATTTAAAATGCATGAATGCACTTCATATTTAAGTTAGTGTCGCACTCCCTTGTGGACATTCTCACCCCTCCACTAATGTGCACACCTATCGGTTACCTTAACCCCACCGAGTTGTACTACCCCATGCAACTAGTCCTGGTATAACCTTCCCTTGCCATACTACTCTAACCCGAGTATAATAATTTCTTGAATTATAAGTTATTTCACAATTAACTTAATTAATTCCTCCTAAATAATAGCATATAACCATCTCACAAGTTATATAAAGTACATACATCACACATTGTATTATTTCCACCAATGATTAACTTAATTAATTTCTCATTAATTAACAACATATAACTGTAACCCGCGTTATATAAAATAAATACATCACGCACTGTATTATCACCTACATATAATATTTACTACCATATTATACGAACCTTTACTAACATCCACACATATATCATACGCGTATCCATCCTTCTGAGTATACCCTCACCGGATGATTCACTCTAAAATGCTATCTCACTAGGTGTGCTCACAAAACCTAGTTTTCCCAAGTTAGAATCGCTCACCAACTTGGACCAAAATATAAACGAAGTGGAGGCGGTCATATTCCTTCCCTGAAAGTGATATAAATCCCTCACCCATATATACCGGACGCTATGACCTGGGGATATACTCGCCCTACTCCTCAAGCTAGGGGATTCACTCACATCGCGCAACCTCCCTTGATAGCATTAGAGTATATAAATTAAATAAATATCTAATCACTGATATTTAGTATCACGCACAATAAATACACGTATATATATACTATCACGACACCGTATATATATAATATAAACCTCGGCTCTACCGTGTACTCCAAGTCCCGTACACTGCCTGAAATTTCCTGAGTCTGTGGCCCGACTCAATGTTGTTAATTTTCACTTAATAATTTATCCTCTTCCCGAGTCTATGGTCGGACTCTAATATAATTAATTCACACCTAAATTAATATAATACTTTCCCCGAGTCTATCACCCGACCCTAATTAAATTAATTGACACACATATTAATTTAATACCTCCCCGAGTCTATCGTCCGACTCTAATTTAATTAATTTACCCATTAATTAATCAACAAAAATCCGAGTCTGTGATCCGACTCTAATATAATTAATTTACACAATAATTAATTAAATCCTACCCGAGTCCACAATCCGACTCTAATTAAATTAATTAAAACACTTATTAATTTAATACTACCCGAGTCTACCATCCGACTCTATCTAAATTAATTACTCATTTATTAATTTAATAACTTGGTGTCACCCAACTATTATCCCCGGACTCATTTATTTGGCCCGTATCTTAATATTTCCCGAGTCTATGTTCCGACTCCAAACTAATTACTTTCTCTCAATAATTAATTTAATGCCTTGATGTCACTTAACCAACATACCCGGACTCGCTCACTTGGTCTAATTTACATCTCATAATTTCTTTCCCACATTTTTCGCCCACAATGTGTCACACATTTATTTCCATAATTTTCCCAATTATATTTACCTATAATTATCAATATGCCCGGACTCTCCCACTTGGTCCATAATTAAATATCTCACTTAAATTCCTTTACTAATGTAGTGCCACCCAACTACATTACCGGAATATTATTCCTCGGCCCACTATCCATAATTATGAATTATTTCTCCAAATTCGTTCATCTCATGACATACCGTTCACACCCTCCTAAACCCAATTATATCACCCTATGATTGTTAAGGAAACATATATCCCATATAAATATTATCACCAATTAAAAATAAGGGAATTAAATCTTAAATTAAACCCTCATATAAACAAACTGGCCGAACTGTCAAATTCCTGGGACCCTCGATCGATCGAACCCCTGGGTCGATCGATCGATCGAGCAGGTGGTTGTCTTCCTCGGCTTGCTGTTTCAGCCATGGCCGAATTTCCAAGGTTTTTCCTCTCCATTTTTCCAACCTTAAATAACAATTTTTAACCAATCAATTACTCCCAAAACAAGTCTCAATCATCTAAAACTGTTTTACCCTTTTTGATTCATACGATATCTCACTATAATTAAAGATGGGTTTTCCCATTAAAATCCATCAATCTTGTTCTACAACCAATTTCCAAATTCAGATTTTTCCCCAGTTTATATTCCGAATTCTTATTCTATACTCAGATATGTTCAACACAACAATTTTTACTATGAATCTCATTCAATAGTTTCATGAACAAAAATCCCATTTTGTACCCATTTACACCCAAAAACGAATTTTGGTTTACACATCACTATGATATGAATTTATTATCATGCTTTAGGAATCAAAACAGTTAACCACTTGCCTCAAAGTGTTTGTAGTGTCTGATCCGTTGTTGTTGACCCTCAATTTGGCTCCAAAAAGCTCCAATTGCTCTTGCTAAGCTTTCCCCCAATTTCCCTCTCAAGCCCTAGGCTTAGAATTGTGATGGCTGCTGATTTCCTAATCTCCCCATTAGGTTAAAAACCCTCAATCCCGTTTTTCACCTAATGGGCTTAATTAAAGTGGCCCAACTCACCCCGTGTGGGCCCGGCTATGCCCAAAAATATCCCGAGATCCAATTACTACCCCCGGGTACTCTTTTCTGACTATCTCGACCCATCCGGACTCAATTGCGCAGTCAGAATTGGCATCCGAATTAATTTATAAAAATCCTTATCTCACACCCCATTTAGTCTATACCGACTCCCGGCTGGGATAAGTGCGTACCTTGACATTAATACCCGAAATGATGTAATTAAATTGTTACTATTCACTTAGTAAATAAATGTCCCTAAACATTAACCATTCACTCCCCGATTAATATTTAAATATATATATTGCCATAATTAATTCAATTAAAATTACCACACACAAGTAATTTAAAATTCCCGAATTAATTAAATATTAAATGTACAAAAATACGGGGTGTTACACAAGGCACATATAATTAAACCACATAAAGTACCTAACATGCCATAAGGTTCATTAGAAAACTCTCTCTCTCTCCCTCTCTCTCTCTCTACATATATATATACTCTTGTCTTAACATGCCATAAGATAAATCAAGCCCCAAATATACTCTAGTCCACTAATTTATACACTAACTTTTGTAATATAATAGGACTAAAATGGAAACTCCCTTGAGAACCAGTACAAGACTTAGTGCGCCAAATAATCTTTTTTTTTTCCTAATATAAATAGGATCCAAATAAAACGAGGCAAGGAAATGAATCTGTTTTTATCTAATAAGAATACGATCCAATCAAACACAATAAAACGATAATTTTCTTCTACCCCAATTGAAATCAACACTATACGAAATTTTATTTTTTTACCTAACATTAGCACAATTCAATTAAAACATGAAACGACACAACATGAAATTAAAGAATAGTAACTCGGCTTAAATAAATGCGAGGTGAGATTAAATAGTATATTTTTCACCCGATATACAGATGGTCCAATTAAAAACCACAAAGGAAGTTTTATTTTTTACCTAAAACTTAGGCTTAAAAAATGTATAGACTTAGAATACGACGATATTTTGAAAATATATAGACTTAGGCTTAAAAAATGGCATTAGAGGGCGAAAACTCGAAACAGCCCCCGAACGACCCCGTGAGAGGCACCAACACCTTGCACGGGACCAATGTAACTCGTAAAAGCTGATCGCGCGATCACGGGACCCCCGGTTTGAGAATACAACAATAATTTGAAAATATATAGACTTAGGCATTAAACAAGGCATTAGTAGGTGAAAACCCGAAATAGCCCCCGAACGGCCCCGTGAGTGGCCCCAACACCTCGCACGGGACCAATGTAACTCGTACGAACTGACCGCGTGATCACGGGACTCCCCGTTTAAGAATACGACGATAATTTGCATATTTCTAGAGTTAGGCATTAAACCATGGTGTTTGTGGGTGAAAACCCGAAAAGCCCTGGAACGGTCCCGTGAGTGGCACCAACACCTCGTAAGTGACCAATGTAGCTCGTATGAACTGACTGCACTATCACGGGACTCTCGATTTTAGAATACGATGATAATTTACATATTTTTAAACTTAGGCATAAAAACATGGTGTTACTGGGTGAAAACCCGAAACAGCCCCCGAACGGCCCCGTGAGTGGTATCAACACCTCGCACCGGACCAATCTAACTCGTACGAACTGACCGCGCAATCACGGAAAACCTGGTTTGAGAATACTGTGATAATTTGAAAATATATATACTTAGGTTTAAATAATGGCGTTATAGGGCAAAAACCCGAAACAACCCCCGAACGGCCCCGTGAGTGGCACCAACACCTCGCAGTGGACTATTGTAACTCGTACGAACTGACCGCGTGATCCCGGGAACTCTTGATTTGAGAATACGATGATAATTTGAAAATATATAGACTTAGGCTTGAAAAATGGTGTTAGAGGTCAAAAACCTGAAACACCCACCGAACGGCCCCGTGAGAGGCACCAACACCTCGCACGGGACCAATGTAACTCGTACAAACTGATCGCGCAATCACGGTACCCCCAGTTTGAGAATAAAACGATAATTTGAAAATATATAGACATAGGCATTAAAACATGGAGTTAGTGGATGAAAATCCGAAACAACCCTCGAACGGCCTCGTGAGTGGCACCAACACCTCGCACGAGACCAATGTAACTCGTACGAACTGACCACGCGATCAAGGGACTCGCATTTTGAGAATACGATGATAATTTGCATATTTTTAGACTTAGGCATTAAAATATGGCATTAGAGGGAGAAAACCCGAAACAACCCCCGAACGGCCCCGTGAGTGGCACCTACACCTCGCACGGGACCAATGTAACTCGTACGAACTGACCGCGCGATACGGGACCCCCGGTTTGAGAATATGACAATAATTTGTATATTTCTAGACTTAAGCATTAAAACATGGCGTTAGTGGGTGAAAACCCAAAACAGCCCCTGAAAGCCCTCGTGAGTGGCACCAACACCTCGCACCGAACCAATATAACTCGTACGAACTGAGCGCGTGATCACAACATTCTCGATTTGAGAATACGATGATAATTTAAAAATATATAGACTTAGGCTTAAAAAATGGCGTTAGAGGGTGAAAACCTGAAACAATCCCCGAACGTCCCCGTGAGTGGCACCAACAGTTCGCACGGGACCAATGTAACTCGTACGAACTAATCTCGTGATCACGGGATTCTTGATTTGAGAATACGACGATAATTTGAAAATTTTATGGACTTATGCATTAAAACATTAATATGTTGATAATTATAACTCATATATGCAATTTTTCATCTTGAATAATTTTTTTTAAAACTACTTGGTTACTGATATCATTTTTTTTATATCCTATCATTTGTAGGATTTTTGCACGTGGAACAAATGAGGAAGGCAATGGTTTACAACATGAAGATTGTTTATATAATGTTGTGGACATTCAGGATTATGTTTTTATGTGTTACAGTCATGCGGGCTTTTAATGTTTTGTTTTATGGTCGTGCGGGCTTTTATAATTTCATTATTAAATTTTATGGCCGTGCGGGCTTTATAATAAGCAGGTTTTATATTTACAGGGTTTGAAATGTCCAGAAAACAGAGGAATCTTCGCCCAATTTTTTTTGGGTCTGTGAATTATTAAGACGTGTAATATTTTTAAGTTTGTATATATATTTGTTTATTAACAACTTTCCCGATTCGCAATTTGTGATTTTTTTTATTATTTTGCCAATAATAAATATTTGTAACACCTTGTACGTGTCAAACGTTACATGTAGCAACCGATCGTGCAGTCACAGGACCCCCGATTTTAGGATTGGACCAAAGAACATTTTTTTTTAAATTATATTTAATTATGGTCATGGACTTTGTCAATGACCATTTTATTTTTTCCATCGCACATAAAAATGGTCGCGGCCAAAGTCCATAACCCCCAACCTTAACGAAAAATGGTCGTGACGGGACCAATTTTTTCCTTTTTTATTCCGTCGTGATGTGGGTCACGGACTTTGGCCGCGACCAATTTTTGTCACGGTTGTGGGTCACGAATTTGGTCCGCGACCATTTTTTCCCTTTTTTTTTCGTCGCGGTGTGGTTCATGGACTTAGGTCGCGACCATTATTTTCCCTTTTTTTCGTCACGGTGTGGGTCACGGACTTTGTCCGCGACCATTTTTTCTCCCGTCGCGGTATGGGTCACGGCCCAAGTCTATGACCATGTGTTGTGACCCCTGCGGGCCGTGACCATTTTTTGGTCACGAACTTGGGCCCAAGTCCGCGACCCATAGTCTTGGTCACGGACTTGGTCGCGCCCGAAATGGTCGTAACCCAAGTTCGCGACCCACAGTCTTGGTCAGGAATTTTGGCCGTGACCATTCACAGGATTTGGTGTAGTGTCTCTTGACCCAATTCCTCCACTAAATATCTCACTCCTCCAGTTGTTATGCCTAACTGTCATGGTTTACCATTTCCGATCTTATTAGTATCACTTCTCAACATGGAGACATTCAACATTGGTAGTCCCACCCTCTTCAGACAAGGAAATTTCCCTAGCCATTTCCCCTTCACTGGTCCTACTGACCAGTTTTTAATGTCCTTCTCTCGGACTTGGAAGCCTTAGCCCCCTTTTGATATTTCCATTATTCCTTTGGCTCTACTAGTTCCATGGAACACGTGGTTGACCTCACTGGTCTTAGCTGAATTCATCTTCGCTTAGTAAGGATTTAAATAGGTCCCCTATTGGGTATACCTTCTGGTAATGTTTCACTCTCACCATTGAATTCAATGTTGCCCTTCGGCTATGTTTTCCCAACCCTCCGGGCTCCCCTTATTCTGGAAGCGGTTATAAATTTCTTAAAGACATTGACCCTAGTCGTCTTTGTCATATTTCTCACCTGTACTTGAGTATTTAGCTCATGAGTCCTTTCTCAATAACGAAATCTTCTTTTATTCGATATAACCCTTAGTCGCTGGATAAGGATTTCATTGAGCAAGTTTACTACTCTCTTGCGTTGGGCTTTATTTCTTGACCATATGAAATAAGTTTCAAAATTACATTCATACTCCGATTAAAACATTACATGGACAAGTTCATGGTCGAACCATACCCAAACTTCTCGTTTTAGCTTCACGTATGCGTCTTTATATGAGATGTTCAACTCTCATCACTTTAGATTGCTTTCCTGAGCAAGAAAGTTCACTAGAAATTTTCAAGCCCTGGGTGTTACTACACTTCATCCTACATAATTGCCTTTGGATTTCTTCCTTCAAAAAAGTCCTTCCGACTCCATCACCCTTCACTGAGTGCTGGGTAAGTTTGGAATAGCACAAACATCATCTATGACGGTGCTTGGGAAACTACAGCTCCCGAGAAACTCCTTTATTGTCCTCGGCCTGAACAACAATTTTGGTGGGTTCTATCTCAAACACCATTTTCCAAAACACTCTATATCTTCAGCTGGGTCCTCCTCTTGTTGTCCTTCTAATGAACCTCTCTAGTCATCGATGCCCGATCGAGCTCGTATAAGAATTTCATCACTTACATTTTCTGGCAGGAGCACGTACGTCATAATACACAGAGGAGTACAACATTCTAATTATAGGACTTTACATCAAAGAATGTTACACTGAAACCTAGAAAGCCGTACATATCCTAAGGACACTACAACCTGATGCTCCGATACCACCTGTGATAACCCCCTAATTAAATATCGGGTGATCAGTCTTTTATTACATTAAATCAGAATATCCAGTTGCTTCATGCAACATTTCGGAATTTCATAACTATCCTAACAAGGACAATATACATGCTAAATTTGTAATAGTTAAATTACTTGCCTCTAATTGATGGTCTGAACCGTTGGGGAAGATAACTCTATCGGTTTTCCTCCATTTTTTGTCCAACTTCTGGCGGTGGTGGTGGTACAGGGTGACTCTTGGCTTTTGGTCTCCTAGAAATGCCTCTTCCTTTCCTAGAGAAGTCACTCACTCTCCCCTAAGTTTTTTGTTTTGATTTTTGGTGAATGAACCTTAATCCTACCACCTCTACACTTATATAATCTTACCAAAAATTCTTGTATAATGTTCACCCATTTTGGAAAATGACCAAAATACCCCTCCGAGGTGTCAATTTGGTCACAAATTGTTCCGAGACCTAAAGTAATCCCCCAGGTAGACTTTTTCAACTTTTCAAACCCTCACGGACACTTTGGCACAGTCAAAATGACCATTCAGATGACATAAAAATAATTTACTATTCATTCCATTTAAATATAGTCCCGACACGACTCACACGTGCGTTCCGATTTAATTACCGTAATTTTCGTATTCATCACTTGTGAAAATTTTATAAAATCATAATCATATGTAAAGTCATAATCATATGTTACTTTTAATCACAAGTAATATTCAACATAAATCACATATTACTTTATTCTCGAGTAATATTTAAATTCGGATTAATTTTCAATTATCCCACAATTAATTCTAATTAATCCCATTTAAAAAGTCATACGGGCGTTACACTTCAGTAATGTGTTTTTTTGGAAATATCATATGCATGTCAAGTTAGAAAGGGCGTTCGATATTGCATTTTATATAAACAATTACTTAAGCTTAATACATAACTTACTCAATGAATGGTCCAATCGTGTCAATGTTAGTAAGCAAATACCGATGCGCTTGTGCATGAGCAACTTAATCAAGCCAGAATTTTAGGCCTTTCCTCACACCACGCCCATAGTCATTACCTGCTTAATCATTTCTAGAAGGGCGACTAGACTTAGTTTCCACATCATCATGCATATAAATTGAACAAAAAGTGGTGCATTCTTCAATAAGAACCGATTTTTCAATTCAGGCCTCATGAGGAACATGATTGCAAACAAAACATTTTTGAGTATGCAAATACCTTTCAACTGGATACATCCAATGGTAGATTAGTGTAACATTTATCACTAACTCATTAGCCAAATATATAGGCGAGTGCTCCATCACATCAAAGAACACCGACGGGAATAATTTCTCAAGGGTGCAAACTATAAAAGCTATATGATCTTCGAATTATTCAAAATCAGCTAAAAGAGCACAACAATGAAAACCAGTTTCTTAGTTCCATTAATTCTTTTATAACATGTTTTGTAAGTACCCTCAGTAATGCTATCGGAAATAGTTGCTGCATTAGAATGTTATTGTCATTGCTCCTAAGTCCCCATACATTTCTCTCTCGAGGGTGAAGACATCTCAAAATATTTAATGAATAACCATCTGGTACATTAACATCTGTAACAATTTTAGAAAAATATTCTGCTCTTTGTTGCTCATTGAAAACTCAGTGATGAGTGCATTATTTTGTATATAATTTATATTCAAATTTATACTTTGTTAGTCCAATTTTATTTTATTTAAAAAGTTCTTAGGATCATTTTATTTCAAAAGGAAAAAATATAAGAAAAGTTCAATATATATTTAAAGTGGCAATTTTAAGTAAAAAGTGGACACTTCCATAATTTTATCATATTCTTGTGTTAATTTGTGAAAAAAGTTGCCTAGTGAAAATTTTGCAGGTAATGATGAAAATTGGTGAAAATTAATGATCAAATCGATTTATAGTGTGAAAAAGCTGATTTTTATGAAACTCGGCGTGCGTGTTCAGTAAACAATTATAAGACTCCTCAAGTTGGGGGAAATTTGGTCCCTTATCTCGATCTAAAGATTAAAGAGGTGGAGTGATAGGTTTCAACCCTCTCTGTCCTATCAATGAGAGTTACACCACAACTCAAACACGTCACCCATTGCCCTATAAAAGGACCCATAGGATCAAAATATTGTATGGAGTTTTCGGCAGAAATTTTTGAGTGATTCTATTCAATTTGAGGGCGAAGTTTTAATTATTTTTTAGAGAATTGAAGATATTTGTGACACAACTTATTGTAAATTTTATATATTAATGAAACTCTCTATTTTTTCTTGCAATTTGTCGTTCATTATGGTAGCTTAATTCTTCTATTAGGATTAGGGTGAAGTTTATCATAGTTAACTAATATTGTCACTTTAGTTTAATAGTTCTTTATTCTCTACTCATTTTATATGTTATCAAAAATTCAGTATTCATTTTGAAACAACGTGATAGCGTGTTTTAAAACCTTCAAAATTATTTTCTAAAATCAAGTTTTGACATTTGAAAATAGTAATTTTTAATGGATTATGCTTGCACTTTAATTATTTTGATAATCCATGCTTAAATACATTTGCAAACTTTAAACTTGAAATTTTCAAGGGAATAGGGATTTTATCCCTATTTGAGATGTTAAAAATATTTCTAACATAACCGCCATATTTTCTGAATTAAACGCAATAAGAGTCGGTTTTAATTTGAGTTATAAAAAGAGAATGATAATGTCAAATTAGTGTGCAATATTAATAAAGTGATAAATGGACCTCGAATCCTAATTCTTTCATATTATTTGCAACTCCCGTGTGTGGCTCTCATTATTTGTAGTTGCTTTTATTTAGTTTAGTTCATAATTGTTTTCTACCCCATTTTGTCTAGTTTAATAGTTGTAACTTGTTTGAAAATTAAAATTAAAAATTATATGTGGGTTCGACCCGTACTTAGACTCGTTATTCTATAATAGCCCACACACTTGCGGTATTTCATAAAGTTGACAACAACTTTTTAGTGTCGTTAACAGGGAATTGACAATTTAAAAAAAAATCCAAAAATTAAAAAAAAATGAAATATTTTTTATAGTAGTAATTTTTCTATTCCCATATTTTTTTTTTAAAAAATTTAAAATTTGTTCCATAACCGTGCTTTGTTATTTTTTTATGATTAATACACCAGTAATGCATGTGGCATATTAATTTTTGTTCCTTAATTTTTTTGCGTGTCACACTTTACGTTCAGTGTAATTTCTTTTATGTTTTTTTCAGAAGCACATTAAAAAGGGAAAAAGTGAAGAAAAATTAGGAAAAATTGTAATGACTTTTCCCCCTGACTGATGTCAACTTAAACTTCAACCCAGAGTACACAAATGACCGTAAAAAATTATACGTCAGAGGTACGTTTTTCTTTTTTTCTTTTGAGGTTTAATTTCGCACTTATATTAGCACGTTGCATACATTGACTTAAGGGAAAAACCCGTGTGAAATATGAGGTGGAGATTTCAACACCCTTTCTTTCCCCAAAAATCATAATTAGCCAAGCATTTGCATATCTTGGGCCATCATATTCAATTTAAAATTAAATAAACGTTAATATTAGGATATCACATAGCTCATAGGAAACCTCTTAACACGGCTAGAATTTAAAGCTACTCCAATGCGACTTGTCTGATCGGTACCATTTTATCTTGTCTAAGATTATTGATTTTTAATGAGTCTTCGTACTGACCACCGACCTGAAAGAAAAGGTGGGATTTGAGGCGATAACCGTAGTTGGTCATCTTTTAAATTATTCCTTGTCAAAGAGTAGGAGTTGTCTAATTAGGGAGATTAATTTGGAAATCCCTGTTGTCATCTATTATTCTCAGGAAAACTAGATTTTAAAATTAAAATTCCCCTCACCTAAATTAGATAATCCAATTTTCTTTGTGTTAGCTAGGAATTATGTTATTTGAGTCAAATTATTTATTTTAAATTTTCATCACAGTAAAATATAATAAAAAGTAAAATATAAAAAAATTAAAAAATAAATAAAAAATCGAGTGAGCTCAGTGTGTGCGAAGTTGGTTTCGAGATCATACCGGTCATTTGTCGAGTGTGGAGTCTAACATTCCCGATACTAATGTAGGTAGATTTTATATATTCACCAAAATGGGAGCCGAGTTAGTACCACGTGCCCTTAATGTTTACATGTAGCCAAGTAGTTCTAGTCAACCTTCATCCTGGAATAATCCAAATATTGTCCATGTTTTGAGGTACAAAAAAAGAAGATCCATACCTTCATATTTGGGAATTTGAGGAGATATGTGGGACCATTAAATACCAACAACTCACCGAAAAGATTGTTTAACTTTAAGTGTTTTCGTTCTCGTTGAAAGACAAAGCCAAGAGTTGGTTTAACTCGTTAAAACCCGAATTCATCACCACCTGGAACCAAATGAGTACCGCCTTCCTACAAAATTATTTTCCAACCGAAAGACGACGTCGATACGTCACGTCATCAATACACTTAGCTAAAAGGAGGGAGAAACCTTGTGGATGTATTTGGAGAAATTCAAGGACTTTCTATTGCAATGTCCGCACAATGGGATTGAGATGGGATGCCAAGTCCAAAATTTGTATGAGGGTTTCGATTGTAGTACTCGAACTATGCTCAAGTCATTATGTAACGATGATTTCCCCATGAAAAGTGAGGTCAACTCATGGATGTTTCTAGAAACCATAGCGAAAAAGTCCCAGCGACGGGCACCCAATAATGTGAATGCGCATCTCGATAATTTCGCTCACTACATTCATTATGTGCCTTCATGTGGATACTTTATCGATTGGGTTGACTCCCAATTGTATAGAATTTTGATTTATGATGAAAGGAATGTGAGATCGGTGGGAAGTTTGTAACACAAGTGGAAATGCAAAGGTAATATCGTCTTTTTACTTATGTACTTTATTTTCTTTGACCAAAACTTTATTTTGAGCATACATTGGGGACAACGTAAAATTTAGGTTTGGGGTTAAGGATGGTATTTAAAAAAATAAAAAATTTAGAAAATTAAAAAAATTAAAAAATATTTTCAATATAATTGAGTTTTGAAATGATTTCTTAATATATAATTAATTCATGGTTCTGTCAACTTATGAAATTTTTTACACATTGGTCGTATAATATGATCGAAAATGGATATTGAGGCGAAAGTTAATATGCTTAACAAACAAATGTGTAGATTTTAACCCTGTGAGATTTTTGTGCCATTCATCATTTTCGAGAGACCCGAGTTAAAATCACTCAAACCTTACTTCAGTTTTAAGTTCATTGATGATCCTAAATTCTTTGTTTGTTCGATTGCTGAAGACAAAAGGTCAAAATATGAATCTTAAGTACTATAAGTCTTAGTAAGTTGTCTTGAGACACAATTCAACTTAACAAAACTTGATAAATAAGATTAGGCCATTGTTTGAAAGCCTAAAAAGTAAGCCTAACTTCACCTTTTTATATTATTTAATTGCAAGCCCATTTGAGCCAAAAAGAAAAGAAGCTTTTTTTATTGAAAATCCATTATCCTACCAAACTCCAACTTGGAGTTAAAACCCGTAAGAAGAATCTACTCCTATTTTCTGAGAATACTAGGGTAAAAAATGACGGTAAAAATAAAAAATGGCCAAAAGAAAAGGAGGTTGCAAAAATGATAAAAGAAAGTGAGAAAAATAGAAAGAAAATAAACAAGGAAAAATGAGTACATTAAGGGAAAAAAAAAGAGAAACATAGGTTGAAGGAAAAAGTGCCTAAAAGTAAAAATACCAAAAAATATCTACATTCTTAAGAATTTTGAACTCCAAAAGCTATTATTTCAAGCCAAAATACGAGCCTACAAAACGATCATAGAAATTCCTAATCAATATCAAGGGAAGTTAGTTATAGTATGGAGAGAAGATGAATATGATCTATGTCGTGATTCAATATTGTTAAAGCAATCAAATTTCCTTTAATGAGTTCATATTCTTCCTTTATAAAAAAAAATCCGTTTTTGACTATGTATACGTGAAATTTGATTATCTGAATTTACTCTTTTATTCACATATGCCGAGAAAAAATATATGATTTTCGAGTTTTCAATTGTGAGTGTTTCCCGCGAGATTTCGAAATCGAAACGAACTTTCGAATAAGAGATGTAATGATCAAATCTTGTGAAATGTACGGTTATATTGGCTATGCACACAAACACACAATAAGTTGTTATTGAGAAGTGAAATTTTACTATATTTATGAAGTTTGCATTCAAACTTGATTATATTACTTGTGCATCTTTTGTATTGAGTCAGGTTTTTGAATTTTGTGGGTATATTCACTCCAAATCCTCACGAGACAAAACTCATCCACTAGGGTAATCTTGGGGTTTAATGACGTGTTGTACATGCTAAGTGCAATTGTGATTCCTAGGAAAGCGAGTTAGATTTTAAAATTTTGGTTTTAATTGAGGACTTATTTTGTATATTTTATACCCAAATTTATACTTTATTAGTCCCATTTTATTTTATCTAACAAGTTCTTAGGATCATTTTATTAAAAAAGAAAAATATGTAAGAAAAGTTGAATTTGTATTAAAAATGTTAATTTTAAGTAAAAATGGACACTTCGATAATTATATAATATTTTTGTACTAATTTGTAAAAAATGTTGCCTAGTGAAAAATTTTGCAAGTAATGATGAAAATTGGTTCCAATTGATGATCAACTCAAAAAAGGCGAGGAAAATTGATTTTTAGAGTTGTTCGAAGTGGAGTAATAGGTTCCAGCACTATTCGACCAATCAAGAAAATTCTACCACAACTCAAACACCTCACCCCTTGCCCTATAAAAAGAACCCTCATGATCACAACTTTATATTGAATTTTGGGGAGAAATTGTTGAGTGATTGTATTCAATTTGAGGTTCACATTTTTATCATTTTTTAGAGGATTGAAGATTATTTGTGACATGACTTATTGTGAGTTTGATATATTAATGAAAATCTCTACTCATTATTGCAATTTTTCTTTCATTGTGGTATCTTAATTCTTCTATTAGGATGGTTGAAGTTTATCATTGTTAGTTAATATTGTCACTTTAATTTAATAGTTGTTTATTACCTACTCATTTTATATGTTATCAAAAATTCGGTTTTCATTTTAAAATGACGTGAGAGTGTGCTTTAAAACCTTAAAAATTATTTTGTCAAATCAATTTTTAATATTAGAAAATAGTAATTTTGATGGATTATGTTTGCACATTGATTGTTTTGATAGTGTATACTTGCAATATTAGTTACGTGATTAATGGACCCCGAATCCTAATTCTTTCATATTATTAGAACTCTCGTGTATTGCTCTCATTATTCATAGTTGCTTTTATTGAGTTTAGTGCATAATTATTCTGTAACCCATTTGGTCTATGTTGTAATTCTTTTAAAAATTAAAATTAAAAAATCTATGTGGGTTCGATTCGTACTTACACTCAATATTCTATAACAGATCGTGTACTTATGGAATTTTATAAAATTGCCAACGCTCAGCTGGAGCTATGTACTCCAGATTGTTCCCGCGTACTTGGGGATGTAGTTGTCATCTGATGCGCATCTAGTGTCGATATTTTCTTATTTAAATTTTCTTTTGTTTTATGTTAGTGCCCAATAATGTAAATAAGATATTGGCACACACATTTTCTTCAATATGCATAACATCGAGATCATGTCGGATTAAATTTCCCAATCTGGCAATTTAAAAAAAAAATCTTCTTTTTCCAATTGAATCTCGTCTTCGACACCACACCTTATGTTGTCTTCACATACTCCTTTTCTAATTGTTCTCTTTTCCTCTTTTTTAAGAGCATCTTCCTTCTTGTATTCAATTTCAATTCCGAGCTCATTTAACTATTACAGCACTTGTGAAATAAGCATTGTTATTAAAGGTTATTTTCTCTTTCCAAAACTTATGGCGGAACGATAAGAATAGATGACTACCCCAATAACAATACTTTTTAACATTCTTTAATTGAGTGGCTTGATGATCTTTGTTACAACAAGGACAAGAAAATTCACCTTTCTTACTCCATCCAGATAACATGTCATTGTAACAACCCGCGTAATTTTGGGCTATTTTAATTAATTTTTGGAAAATGGAGGAAAATAAAGTTTTTGATAAAAATATTTTTATTGCTCAAATATGTTGATTATTATTTTTAAAGGCGAGAATTTCAAACGGTTTCGAAATTGGAGTTAAAACGGATTTTTAAATGATTTTTTAAATGTTTTAACTCTTGGAGTTGTTTTGAATTGCAACTCTTCATTTCTTTGCCTTAATTAAAGGAGTCTTTTAGCTTCCAACTTTTCATTTCTTTGCCATAATTAAAGGAGTCTTTTGGATTCCAACTCTTCATTTCTTTGCATTATAAAAGGAAGTCGTGGGCAACCCTTTTTAACATACTTTTGGCATAAATTTTGGCAGCAAATATATTTTATATTCCTCTTCTTTTTATATATACATTGGCCCTTGAGATTTGTGAGTTCCAACCTTAGATTAGAGGTGTTCTTGGGGCTATTTTGTTGTAGGTTATTGGAGGAGCTTTTGTAGATCTTTTGAGTTGATCTTGAGGATGTGATCATTGGTTTCTCATCATGGTTTAAGGTATGGGGTTTTACACAATATGCTCCTTAAATCTTGCGAGTGTCATTCTATTTGAATTGTTGTTAATTGAACTCATATTTGAATTGATAAATTCATTGAAATCTGGAAAATAATTGTTGAAATTATTTTGATTCATGTGGTATCATTATATTATTGTTGAGCACGTTGTCATGAGATTTTAATATGGCACGAATGTTGGGCACCCGCCAAAATTCTTGTTTCCCGGGCTATGGCTTGATAAAGCATATACGGATGTGGTGAGGCCTGGTGACCCAGTTAAAGTGTTGTTGAGAAATTATATTGATAAATGCTTTGAGATTTCCATTTTGATTTGAATATTCGTACTCGTGTTGTTACGCTTTGTTCATAGTTAATATTATTGTTGAGCATCTTTCTTGTCGTATTGTGTACTTCCCCATATTTTCTTTTAGTGGCAGGTTAGCGCGGATTTTGGGGCGCTATGGAGATTGATTTTAGAGAGGATTTTTTGGGAAAGATTTGTATTATTTTAATGTATAGAGCTTTGGAGATTTGTATTTTATTCTCGAGTTAGTTATTGTAATTTTAATTCGAGAGATTTGGTATTTAATTTGAAGAGATTGAGATTTGTAGTTTCTCTTTTGTTGTTGTGGGACTTAGATGCTCTATACCTTGTCACTTGTGGATTTGGATTTATTTTATCGCATTAGCGCTCCGTTCGCTCTCCCCGGGCGGGCGGGGTGTTACAGTCATATACTGATAAATCACTAATTGTCAATAGCAACATTGCATACAACTGGAATAATTGCTTACTCGATGCATTGAAATTAGTCAATCCATCACTCCATCACTCTTTTAGCTACTCAATCAATGGTTGTAAAAATACATCAATCTCATCACCTGATCCATTTGGCCCATCAATAAGAATCAGTGAAATTAGGTTTTGTTGCTTCGTAGACAACCATGGGCCCACATTCAAGGGCATGAGCACAATCGGCTAAGTACTATAAGACAGGCCCATATTACCGAAATGATTGAATCTGTCAGTTGCTAACCCAAGCCTAACATTGCGATTGTCACTTGGAAAAGATGGATCATGACCATCAAATTTTTTCCAAGCATGAGAGTCTACCAGATGACTTTTCACACCCTCATTAATGCATT
Source organism: Sambucus nigra (assembly GCA_949130495.1). Lineage (NCBI taxonomy): Eukaryota > Viridiplantae > Streptophyta > Magnoliopsida > Dipsacales > Adoxaceae > Sambucus > Sambucus nigra. The sequence continues at coordinate 435,677,970 of OX422223.1, read as the reverse complement.
CTTGGGTGTACCATTTCATTAGTGAAGTCGTACGTTACGACCAAAAAAATCTTTATAATCTTGGTTTCAAAGGAAAATACCTTACTTTTTTTTCAGCTACTTTTTTACCCTGATTACCTTATTATGCTTGATCAACATCACGAGAAACATTTTTTATATCTAGAAGCCTTACAAATGGCACACTCCCTTAAAGTATTGTTTTCATTTCGAAATAACATACAACTATTAGGGCTTGCATCCCACGTTTTATACTTGAAGCCCAAATCAGTAGTGAGCTTTTTGGTGTGATACAAGGATTTTGGAACTCTGGCATTAGGTAATGTTTTCTATAATAGTCTTAGCAATAATATGAAAGAACTATTCATCCATCCATTAAGTTGCTTTAAATGTAAGAGTTTAACTACAAATGAGAGTTCAGTAAGGCCCTGTGGATAATTATTATACAACACTTTGTTCGCCTCTTTTAGGAGTTTGAAATTTGTTGGCAAGTCATCATTGGGCACCACATATTCTACTGTGTGCTCATCACTTCAATAATTTCCATTCGCCTATAGAATGCCCCTACCCTCCTCAACCATTGCAATCATATTTTCCCCCAAGCTCGATTCATGTGATACATCATCAGGTGACACATCATTACCAAAATTACATGTGTTCTCACCCAATGCATCGACCAACCCCTTATAATAAATCGAATCCTTATAACTCCTGTCAAACCCATGCATCTCTATGGGACCCTTCAAAGTGTGTAGGTTGTGGTAGACTCGGTTTATACATTTACTACATGGGCATTTGATACGTGATGATTTCATATTCTTATTCCTATATGTAAAGCAAATAAACCTTTCAACCCCATCCACATATTCATTTGAACTATAATCACGTGATCCTATCTAACTCTTATCCGTATCAACTCCTAAGACGTAATCCGACAAATCCTTCATTATGTTAAAAAAATATTAGCATACATATAAAAGATACACAATTTCAACATAACAAGTATGCACATTTTATTTAAAGAAAATGAAAGCTACAAAGTCTATGCACATTTTATTGAACTACAAATTTTGTTTTCATGTTTCCAAGTGATCACTAACGATAGAATTCAAAGTTGAATATTCAACATATGCAGACCACTATTCACAGTGTGGACTTGCAGACTATTTTTAAAACAATATAAAACATTGTTTTGAGATTGATTTTTTTTGGGGTAGTACAGATTTTCGGGTACCCTTCAAAACAATTTCAGCTCAAAATAATTTGTTTTGGATTTTAAACCTTTTGATCGGATCGTTTAATCACAACCGTTGATCTGTTTTACCTCGTCAAAACTTTTGGCTCCCACACTCCAAGCGACGATGCGAAGTGCCAAGTGCGCGTCAAAGCGCGTAATGCGCCCTAAGTCGCCCAATCGCCCTTTCGCACGCCGCGTGTCGCGATTGGTGGTGCTAAAGCATCACCGCGACGCGTAGGATCATAGCCTCTTATTTGACTTGTCAACTAAGAATCATAGTTGTCCTTTAGTTGATATACCATTACTTTTTGTAGTATTCTTCCAATGTGGGACAATATGAGATTTTGAGCACTCCCATATCTTTCACACCCATTTGCTCATGTTTCTAATTTCTAAATTAAAACCCAAACTATGTTTAAAATAAAACACCAATAATATAATAAAATATTAACAACTAAAAATAAAATATCAATAAATATTGGAATTTATCCAACATTCCCCCACCAATTTCAATATACACAAGAGAGCAAAGCAAAAAGACAATAAATAACTTTTGGCATTATCTCTAAAATTTAGTACATAAATGAGAAGTGTCTTTCGGACTTGAACTTCCATATAGTGAAAATAATTCAAAGCTTCATCAAGGTGCTGTGGTGAACGTATCTTGAACCAAGGACCTTTTGAGACTAGCCGGAACTATCACACATACCGATTTCTGAGTTTATAAGTGTTCTTCTAGCATGCACTTTTATGGCCTTGTGCTAATCCTGATTTCACGAGCGCTTTAGGATCGGTCTTGATTTCATAGAAAGCGGCCACACTTTCGACACTCGAATAGGTAAATCAACTTTAGTGATTCTGCGAGTCACACTTATATGATTTATTAAGAAGTAACCTTCATCCTCTAACATGCAGAAAACCAACACTAGGTACATAGGAATGGAACTTTTTGTATAAATTCCTAGTGTTCCATAACTATAATTTAACTTGTTTGTACCACATTGAACTCTATCTATATTTTCAAGAGATGAGTTGGGTTCCCATTAAATATAGTTGTGTTATTTAATAGACCTTAGTCCCATTCCTTTTGAGGTGATATATATCATCTCTCTAACAAGACCTTTAGTCAGAGGATCTGCTAAATTCTTGTTCGTTTTAATATAGTCGACTGTAATTACTCCTCCCTTGAGTAATTTTCTTATAATTTGATGTCTTAGACTAATGTGTCTGGATTTTCCGTTGTAAGTTTTGTTCGAAACTTTATAAATTGTGGGTTGGTTATCACAACTTATCATAATAGAAGGTGATGGATTTTTCCATAAAGGAATATCATAGAACACATTTCTAAGCCATTCTGCTTCTTTACATGCATCTGCTAGGGCTATAAATTCAGATTGCATTGTTGAATCTGATACACATGTTTGTTTCTTGGATCCCCAAGAGATAGCTGCTCCTCCTAGCGTAAAAATCCAACCAGTAGTTGACTTGGATTTTGATTCAAGATTATTCCAACTTGAATCACTATATCCTTCTAAAACAGATGGATATCCTACATAATGTAAGCCATAATCCAAAGTCCTCTTCAGGTATCAAGCACCCTAGAAATTGCATTCCAGTGCTCTTGTCCTGGATTACTTGTAAATCTACACAATACACTCACTGCATAAGCAATGTCTGGTCTAGTAAAATGCATGGCATACATTAGACTCCTAATAATACTAGCATATTTAAGTTGGTCCATAGAACGCCCAATATTTTTCATTAATTTGATGCTAGGATCCACTGGTGTAGCATCTGGCTTAAGTTCAAAATGATTATATCTTTTAAGAACTTTTTCTATATAATGAGATTGAGATAACGCTAAAGAATTATCCTTTCTCACAATTTTGATTCCTAAAATCACATCAGCTTCTCCAAGATCTTTCATATCAAATTTTGATGAAAGAAACCTTTTGGTTTCTTCAACATATTTGAGATTAGACCCAAATATTAACATTTCATCTACATATAAGCAAATAATAACACCAACACCATTTTCAAATTTACTATATATACATTTGTCGGCATCATTAACTTTATATCCATGGGATATAACAATATTATTAAACTTCCCATGCCATTGCATAGGAGCTTATTTAAGGTCATAAACAGATTTAACCAATTTACACACTTTCTTTTCTTGGCCAGGCAAAACAAACCCTTCAGGTTGTTCCATGTAAATCTCTTCTTCTAAATCACCATTTAAAAATGCAGTTTTAACATCCATTTGATGAATAACTAAATTGTGAATAGAAGTAAGATATATTAATATCCTAATGGAAGTGATTCGAGCAACAGGAGCATATGTATCAAAGTAATCAATTCCATGTTTTTGCTTATAGCCTTTAGCAACTAGTCTTGCCTTAAATTTATTTATAGAACCATCCGAATTTAATTTTATTTTAAATATCCATTTGCACCCAATAGGTTTAGCCCCGGGGGGAAGATCGGAAATAACCCAAGTTTGATTTGATAAAATTGAGTTCATTTCATCATTTATTGCTTCTTTCCAAAAGACAGCATCCCTAGATGTTACCGCTTCATAAAATGTGGTCGGTTCATCTTCTACATTAAGAGTAAATTTAGTTTTATTCTTAGTCTCATTTAAATCCCCTTCAACTAAATAAATAACAAAGTCAGGCCCAAATGTTTTTTCAGTTCTTTGTCTTTTACTCCTTCGTGGTTCAACGTCATTCGTTGTTTCCGAAGAAGATATAGGTTGTGAATTTTCTTTTAAATTTGAGGAGTCAACAGTCGGATTATTATTTTCTAAACCTTGATTCAAAGTACTAAACTTTGTTAGATGTTCAAAAAATTGCACATCTACCGACTCAATGATTTCTTGAGTTTCAAGGTTTAAAAATCTATAAGTCGTACTGTTACCAGAGTATCCAATAAAAACACATTTGTAAGTCCTATTTCCTAGTTTAGGTTTTTTAGGTTCGGGTTTTCTTACATAAGCAAGACATCCCCAAACTTTAAGACGTCTAAGATTAGGCTTACGATTAAACCATAATTCATATGGTGTAATATCCTTGTTTTTCAATGGAACTCTATTTAAAATATAACATGCGGATAAAACCGCTTCTCCCCACATCGACAAAGGTAAACCAGAACTGATTAACATTGAATTTATCATTTCAACTAAAGTCCTATTTTTCCTTTCCGCCGTTCCATTTTGTTGTGGCGTATATGGAGCCGTAACTTGATGGATTATCCCATGAGTATTACAAAATTGTATAAACTCACTCGGATAATATTCACCACCCCTATCGGATCGTAGGACTTTAATTTTTGGATTTTGTTGAGTTTCAACTTCTGCTTTAAAAATTAGGAATTTCTCAAAAACTTCATCTTTACTTTTAAGTAAATATGTATATGCATACTTAAAGTAATCATCAATGAAAGTTAAGAAATATTTATTTCCACCACGAGTCATATTACTCTTCATATCACATACATCACTATGAATAAGATCAAGCATTTCGGATTTCCTCTCAACAGATTTGAACGACTTTCTAGTTATCTTCGATTGAGCACAAATTTCACATTTAGAAAGCTTATCAAATTTACAATCCGAGATTAAGCCGAGATTAGTCATATTTTTTATACTTCTATAATTCACATGACCTAATCTACTATGCCATAAAGAAATAGACTCAACCATATAAGCAGAACTAATATCATTGATTACATTAATTTTGATCATGCCGTTACAAGAGTACCCTTTGCCAATAAATTGGCCATTCTTAGACAATACAAACTTATCAGACTCATACACTAGTTTGAAACCTCTCTTATTGAGAAGGTCCCCAGACACAAGATTTTTACACATATCAGGTACATGAAGTACATCAATTAGAGTAAGTGTCTTTCCAGAAGTTAGCTTCAATTCCACTGTGCCTTTTCCAACTACATTGGTACGAAGATTATTTGCCATCTTCACTTCTTTTCCATCAATTTCTTGATATGTTTTGAATGAAGAGCAGTCTTTGCATATGTGAACCGTTGCGTTGGTATCCAGCCACCATCCACTTTCATTATCAATTGAATTTGCTTCGCAAACAGTAGCAATAAGATCTTCAACATTGTTGGTTTCCTTCGACCCTTGTTTTTCCTTAAATGCCTTCTTTTTAAGACGACATTCTCGAGAATAATGGCCCGGTTTGTCACAGAAGAAACATTTTCCCTTCTTTTTCTTATTTGCACCTTGGTTCTTGAATTTGGAATCATTCTTTGCTTTAAATTTTGAGTCTTTGGTAATCTTGGATTTTTTATCCTCAACCATATTAGCTTTTGAATGACCCTCACTTTGTTCATCCTTCTTTTCTCGAATACCAGTATCATCTTCAATACGAAGGTGACGAAGAAGGGATTCCACAGTATAAGTCTTTTCATCATGATTAATTTTCTTCTTAAAGCCATTCCAAGAGGATGGAAGTTTTGAAACAATCACCCCCACTTGAAATTCATCTTGAAGATTAATATCAGCGGCTTTAAGGTCACCAACAATTTGTTGGAGTTCATGGGCTTGTGCAATGATAGATTTATCATTATTCATTCTAAAATTCATATAGTTTGAAATTAGAAACTTACGATTGCTCGCTTCCTCGTTTTGATACTTTATCTCCAAAGCCTTCCATAATTCCTTTGCCGTCGGAATCATTCGATGAGCTCAATAAACAGTTTGAGACAAAGCATTGAGGATGTGTCCTCGACACATAAATTCGTCTTCTTTCCTCTTTACACGTTTTTTCTTTATTTCTTCGGTGTCTCCGGGTGTGGGCTCGGGAATTTGTTCAAGGTTATCATCTAGAATGTATGCAAGTTTTAGTGATGTGAGGAAGAATATAACTTTCTCTTGCCAACGGGTGAAATTTCCGCCATCAAAACGGTCGAGTAGGATTAAGTCTTGAGTCATGACTTGGATAGATTGTGCCACAGTTCCTTCCATTTAAGTGGAGTAATAAGAATAAAATTTTTGCCTAAAACTGTTGGAGTTTTGTTATGGAAAGAACGAAATATATTAATTAATTTCTACAAGGAACGTTCTTGGAACGCTTTCTTTTAGGCAAAATTTCTCCCAATCCGGTAGAGACAGAACCAGAACCGCGAGTACACAATGGGTTTTATAGAATCTGCCTTCAGGATACAATGCAGTGTATGTACAGTTGTTTGATTCAAACTATGAACTGTTTGATCAAACCCGAGAACACTCTGAATTTGTAACTTGATAATGCCAAAGTATAGAGGACGGAGAGAGGAGAAACTAGCAATTTTCGGTGTCCAAAACAGAGGTCTGAAAATCTTTTTATAGTCAAGTGCGCGTCAAAGCGCGCAATGCGCCCTAAGTCTCCCAATCGCCCTTTCGCGCGCTGCGTGTCGCGCTTACGCGCTTACGCGTGTAGCGATTGGTGGTGCTTAAGCACCACTGCGATGCGTAGGATCATAGCCTCTTATTTGACTTGTCAACTAAGAATCTTAGTTGTCCTCTAGTTGATATACCACTACTTTTTGTAGTATTCTTCCAATGTGGGATAATATGGGATTTTGAGCACTCCCATATCTTTCACACCCATTTGCTCATGTTTCTATTTTCTAAATTAAAACCCAAACTATGTTTAAAATAAAACACCAATAATATTATAAAATATTAACAACTAAAAATAAAATATCAATAAATATTGGAATTTATCCAACAATTCTTTCTTCACTCCGCAGAAAAGCTTCACAGCTGTAAAAAGTATAATCTGCAACAAAAATATTGATTCAGAGATATTAGCGTCAATTAAAGGCTGTGACTAAAACTGCCTAAGCACATTTTTTTAAACAGTCATTCACTTTGTAACATTCTGGATAACAAATTTACTTCATGAGTTCAATATCCCTGTTTTGTAGGCTAGGCTATTACTCTACCATGCTGCTCTTAGAACCTGAACATAGCCCAAGGAAGGTCTTCTAAAGAATCGTTTTTATGTTTTACTTCACAAACTATTCCATCGGAGATCACCAAAGTGTTAAGTAACCCAAGTGTTGATGTAAAAAATTAGATTGCTGCTAATTATTTAATCACAGATAAATATAAATGAGACAAAGAATTTTAAAGTGGTTCAGCCTTATAGGAATGGCCTACGTCCACTGTTTCTGTTATTGCCAAGTGTTTTGGAGTTCTCGATATGTAGTTCTATCAAGAAAATTCGCCCCCCTTGAATGAGAGTGATACAATGTATTTATAGCCTTTAGGCTGTACATGTGAAAGGGTAAACAATTAATGTCTTTTAAGAGTATACGTCTGTATGATAAGCATTCAATGAATAGTTGAACTGTTGCTTATCTGGCAATTAATGTTGTGGCCGAGATGCAGCTCGGACCGTCTTAGTTTCTCGTCGCTCAGGTGTTCCTCGGAGCGTTGTTGTTCCTCGGTATACACTTGTTGCTCGAAGTGTGTAGGACTTGGTCGGGGAAATAGACTTCCTCGTTGCTATTGTGCCGCGTAGATTGACACGTGTCTTCTTATGATTCGTCTATATCATCATATTAATTTTGGTATCAACAGAAGCCCCCAATGTTTCATATTTCAAAATTTGAGGAGTATGGAACATTCTTTCTCGGTATATGGCAATATTAAATGACCTTCCTGGTTTTTAGGAGCATTTTCAAATTCGCAGAATCCTCCTTTTTAAATTTTTATAAACGCTTCGATCTTCGCGCACTTTTTGTCCTTTTAGCCGTCGGTAGCGTAATAGTTTCTTTTTTGTAATCATTTCTTTCGCCGTTTCCCAAGGCAAAGTATTAAAGCTTCATAGGCAATACCACCGTCTTCTACCTTTTCCAATTTCTGCTTTCGAGTTTTCCATATTTTTTCTCTCTCTTGTGCATTCATCTCTTTCTTCGTTCCTTGTCAATAGATCTCCTTTTTCCTGTAAGATCCTCTTCCTTCTTCTTCATTTCTTTTTTTCACCATGGTTTATGTTATTGAATCTCTTGAAAAATTCCGTTCTGATTTTTCTATTCCATCTTGGGTAACTTTGGAGGATCTTTCTGAGCCTTCAGATTATTTTCGTTTGGCTGAGGGACACTGGTTCCCCAGCCTCTTTATTGCTGAATGTGGATTTTCTTTTCCACCAAACCCTTTGTGCCTAGAGTTATGTCATTATTTCGATGTTGTTCCTGCAAAAATAGCCCCCAACACATGGAGAATAGTTAATAGGGTATATAGGTTAAATCAAACTCATGGAACTCGTATAGGGATTCCTGAGATTATGTACTGTTATAGATGGGTTGTTCTAGATAATGTTTTTTATTTAAAAACTAGATTTTTGAATAGGGCTTTAGTAGTCAACCTCCCTGATGCCAATAGGGATTATTTTGAACATGGGGTGGTTATAAAAAACTGGCAACATGCCCCTTTGATTGGAGATGAAGTATATGAAGGTCCCAAGTGCCCCCCATATGGCCATGGGATAGGTTATTTTCATTTTATTTTATTTATGAAATTATGATTTCATTATATTTGATAAAATGTTTGACTGGTATTTCACTATGTATTTGTTTGCAGTTGATAGTAAGAGAAAAACTCCAAAAGAAGCTGAAGTTAATATCAAGCATTTGAAACATATCTGGAGTTTGCATCAGAAAGTTGCAGATGAGCAAATCAGGTCTGCTTCATATTTGTTGCAGTATAGGAGTTATACAACCTCTTTCACTGCTCGCCCTGTAATCAGCACTAGTGAACCAGTGCCAACTCTTGAGGATTCTTCACCAGACTCTCATATTCCTTTGAGTCAGAAAATGGGTAAGAGAAGAGTTCCTGCTCTCTTTGAAGAAACTACCTCTGCTGGAGATGGGAAAAGAAACAAAACTGATGTCCAACAGGGGACAAAGAAGATAGATGCTGCCCCTTCTGTTGCTCCTCAAAAGGCTGCCGAGAAGCCCCCAGTGGCTCCTAACAAGAAGATTACACCTATGGAAGTGGTCACCATCTCCCCAACCAAAAGCTCTTCTTTGGTTGAAACTGTTGAGATGCCACCGAGGAGACTGAAGAAATCCTCCTCGGTCAATTTAGCTGAAACTATTCCCCAGCTCCAAGCTAGTGGAGCTGGTGTTCCAACTATTATTCCCCCGAGTTCTGCGATGAGCTCGGTAAAGACTTGGATTATTCCTGAGGTCCAAGGAATGGAAGAGAATATGTCCAGGGATGTGCTTACATCTCTGGCTACTCATCACATTGCTTCAGTAAGCTTCTCATTTTCTGAATTTTTCTTTCTTTCCTTCAATACATGTATCTCTGTGTTGACTTATCATTATTTTCTCTTTCAGCTGGTGAGTTGTTTTAACACCATTGTGAAGAAAGATGAAGAGATCAAGGCTTTTAGCTCCTCGTCTGGAGTGGAGGATGCTTTGTTAGGTTTGACCAAATCTTTGAAGGAGTCCCGTCAAAAGTATGATGAGGATAAGGCTGAATGGGAGAAAAAGTTAGCTGCAGTTGAGGCAGAGAAGGTGCAGCTCGTTGAAGTTTCCAAAGGTTTGGAAAATAAGGTGAAAGATTTGGAGGGAGAGAAGAAGAAGTATGACGAGAAGCTCAAGAGTTTTGGGGAGCTTGAGGATAAGATGAAAATGGCAGAAGAAGAATTATCCCTTCTGCGAGGAGTGAACCGCCAGAAGGAAGAAGTGGAAGCTAAGTTGAAGGTCACCGAGGATCTTCTGTCCGAGAAGCTCTCCTCAGAGAAAATGAAAAGAAAAGTGTTAGTGAAAAAATCTTTCCGTACTGGTTGGGATAAAGGATGAGACAGGGGGGTAGCAGCAATGATGACTCAAGTGCAATATGGGAGTCTGAAATACTTTCGAGATGGTTGGGTGGCTGCCCTGCAAGAACTGAAGGTTAATAAGGACTCAGAACTGTTTCAACAGCATCTCCCTGGTCCTCCCCCAAACATGGAAGATGAAGAAGAGGACGAAGCTGCCTCCGAAGAATCTTCAATGGCAGTGTGTGATCCCATCCTTACTCAGCCTGCTGACGAGGAACTTTCATCTCTGCCTATTCCTTCTGACCAAGTTCCAGCCCCAGCCGACCAACTCATTGTTCCCACCGAGCAACCGAGCTCCTCATCCCAGCCTCCCGAGAAAGTCTTGGGAGACAAGGAAAAGGTGTGAAGTTGTTCGGTATTTATTTTATCTTCTTTTGTCAATTGTACCCTGTATTCTGAACACTGTACTCCTTTTGATGATGTAATAAAAAATCACCTTTTTTGTTCCTTTGCTGATGTTTTGTCTGCTCTTTATTAACTCTTGCCTTCTCTTCTTTACTAGTTTATGGCTAGAATGGAATTGTTGTCTGCCCATGACACAACTCTGCTTCATCAATGTAATGAATATTTTAAGGCATGACATACTGACTTGGACAAATCCCAGATTGTCGATATTCTTGGTCAAGATGCTTCAGACCAAGCAGTGGAGGCATATCAGTACTTGAAATGTCTTCTTGATCGTGCTGTAGCCAACAATGTGGCTTATTACGAAATGATTGAAGACTTGCAAGGTACTCTCGATGAACTTCAGCAGCAATATAAAAAATCTTCAGCTCTTTTGCACGAAGGGTATGAGAAGAAACTCAAACAACTTAGTGCTGACAAAGGTTATGACAAAGTGCTTGCTGGCTATGAAGTGAGAGAGAGAACGTTGAAGACAGAGGTTGAAGAACATAGGCAAATAGCTGAAATACTGGAATAAGAGAACAACAATCTACAGAAAGAATTAGCTCAGTTGAGATCTACTGATTCATCTTCCTCTGCTTTAGTACCTGTCACCGACGAGGGATTCTCCTTTTTAGAAGTTGAGAATGCCAAGTTGCGAGAAGAATTAGAAGCTTTGAGAAGAGCTGGTCCTTCTACTGCTGCTAGGGGACGAGGAAGAGGTTCTCGGGGACGACCAAGAGTTCCTCGTCCTACTATTGAAGAAGCTCGTACTCAATTAGCATTGGAAAACCAAGCGTTCCAATTTAATTCAAAAGATCGGGCTTTGTCTGAAATGTCTAAGAAAATCCAAACTCTGGAGGATCAACTTACTGCGACGAAGTCTGCTTTAGATAATAAAGATATTTTTGCCAGAAACCTTCATGAGCAGTTAGAGAGACTAACTTTCCAATTCCATAAACAACCTCGTGAATTCTAGATGGCAGGCTACAATGAGGCCCTCTGTCACTTGGATGCTCGTATCGAAAATGCCAATAATGAAGGCTACAAGCAGGGATGGTTGAATGCGCTGGGTGTATTGAAACTAGAACAAGGCCATTATTTATGGGATTACCATACTCTTGGGCTGCTCGATCTACCAAATCCGCCATTCAAGATTGATATGAGCTGGATACCTGCTCGGGCCATTCCTCGTTGTTTGATCTCCAAGTATCTTGGTGACTATGCCCTTCATTCGCAGGTTGAATTATCTCGTCCAGAGCATTTACTGGATACACCTTCAATAATAAACGTCAGAATGCTGCGAGATCTTAACTTTATTAATTCTCCCCTTTGTCTAGAAGATCCTCCTGCTGGCGAGGAGCCTGTTTCAAAAGCAGAAGGGAAGAGACCAGTAGAATAGGAAATTCTGATGTAATAATTAGTACATAATTTAATATTTGTGTAATTTATTTGGAATTTCATGAAAGACTTTCATTTTTGTTTGCAAATCAGTATTGCTACTTTCATTTTTTTTGCAAATCTATATTGCTATTGTCTTGTACTTATCAAACACTTTATATTTGTGCTTGCGTAACAATATTGTATGGTTTATAGACCATCTTAGTTATAAAAAGTTACAGGTATTAGTAATGTTGCTCGATCACTTAATAATAAAGTAATGAGTATAAAGATGTTGAAAATTTTTCCAACCAACCAATGTTGTTTAATTATGCTTGTCGACCAACTACAGTTAGTGGGTTTTTATCCCCGACCAGCTATACTTGTTAAATTTTTGTCTTTTTCATAAAATGTGTCTTACCAACCAATGTCAATGTTTTTCTCCCCGTCGACCAACTACAGTTGGTGGGTTTTTATCCCCGACCAACCATACTTGGTTCAGTTTGGAATATTTTGTTCTACGAGGAACTTTAGTATTTTCTGGAATAATCTTACCTCCCCACCAACATAAGTTGGCATTTGAGAGCATATCTTGCTTCCTAACCAAACACGTTGGAATTTTTAGGAATGTTGTTCTCTCCCTTTTACCAACCGGAGTTAGTCTGAGTTCGAACTATCATGTCCACTTGCCCTTTTACCAAAATTGGTCTGAGCCAGTGTCAGCCTCCTAACCAAAGGAGTGTTGTTTCCTAACCAACCGAAGCTGGTATGTTTAGGAATGTTGAGTTGTCGCTCTTTTATCAACCGGAGTTGGTCTGAGTTCGAACTATTATGTCCACTCACTCTTTTACCAACCGGAGTTGGTCTGAGCTAGTGTATGCCTCCTAACCAAAGTAGTATGTTTGTTCTCGCCCTTTTACCAACCGGAGTTGGTCTGATCTTGAACTATCGTGTCCTTGCTCTTTTACCAACCAGAGTTGGTCTAAGCTTGAACTATCATAATTTGTACTGTGTAACACTAGTATTCCCCGAAAAATTTTCAATAAAAGAAAAGAACATGGTGAAATTTCATCGTTTTATTCATATTGATGGAACTGCTTTACATTTTACATCACTGATAATACTTGCGTAGGTGTTCAGCATTCCATGCATTCTTAAATTCCTCTCCTTCTAGAGTTTCTATTCGGTACGTTCCTGGTCGAACAACTTCTGTAACTCGGTAAGGTCCATGCCAGTTTGCTTCCAACTTACTGTGCTTCTGAATAACCTTCTTTAGCACGTAATCTCCTTCTTTTAAATCGCATTTCTTCACCCTCTTGTTGTAAAACAGAGTCGTTCGTTGTTGGTAAGCAGCATTCCTAATAGCTGCCTCTTCTCTAACCTCGTCGAGCATGTCCAAATCTAATCTTCTCATTAAGTCGCTGACTGGAGAGTTGAAATTCAGCACTCTATGTGTTGGAAAACCCAACTCGGCAGGTATTACAGCCTCACTTCCAAACGCTAGCATATATGGTGATTCTCCAGTGGCTGCTCGGGGAGTTGTTCGGTAAGCCCACAATACTGACTGTAGCTCCTTAATCCAATTAGCTGTAGCCTCACTTAGCCTCTTCTTCAAACCATTTAGTAATGTTCTGTTCGTCACTTCAGTCTGTCCATTGCTTTGAAGATGGCCTGGTGCTGAATGAACCTTCAAAATGTTTGACTGACGACAATAGGCAGCAAACTCCTTATTATCAAATTGTGTTCCATGGTCTGTGATGAAGGCATGAGGGAGACCATATCGGCAGATGATGTTCTTCCAAACGAATTGGTACACCTACTCGTATGTCATATCGATCAGAGGCTCAGCTTCTACCCACTTAGTAAAATAATCCACTGCGATGACGAGGTACTTGAATCTTCCCCGGGTCATTGGTAGTGGTCCAACCAAATCAATTACCCACATGGCAAATGTCTAAGCGGAAGTTATGGGTGTCAACAATGCTTGTGGAGTTTGTCGGATGGAGGAGAAGCGTTTGCACTTATCACATCTCTTAGCATAGGCTATACAATCAGCCCTCATCGTCGGCCAGTAGTATCCCTGCGTCATCACCCTTTGCAAAAGAGTCTGACCTGCTACATGGGCTCCACAGTATCCTTCATGAATCTCTTCAATCAATTCTTTCACCTCGGAGGGATGTATACATCTTTGCAAACCTTCCATAATTCCTCGTCTATATAAAACACCATTAGTTAGTACATACCGAGCAGCTTTATACTTCAATTTCTTGGCAGCGAGCTTATCCTCCGGTAATTCTCCCTCCTCAATATATGTCTTGATGGGATCCATCCAAGATGGTCCTAAATCAAGGGTAATAATATTCACCATCAAATCTTCATCTATGCTCCGAATTTCTAATACTTCAATTGGTATCGTTCTTCGCAGCTCGGTACGAGTAGCTAATGCTAGTCGGGCCAGTGCGTCTGCTCGTGCATTTTCCATTCTTGGTATTCTGATCAACTGAATGGCATCAAATTATGCTAACAGCTCCATCACCTTTGCATGATACTTGACCATTAGCTCTCCTTTAACTGCATATGTTCCCATCATCTGATTCACAATTAATTGAGAATCACTGAATACCATCACTTGTTGCGCTTCCATAATCTTTGCTAAATTAAGACCTTCTATCATGGCCTCATACTTAGCCTCATTATTGGAAGCTTTGAATTGGAATCGCAGGGCATACTCCATGTCGATCTCGTCTGGGGTATTCAAAACAATCACTGCTCCACAACCTGTTGTGCAAGATGACCCATATACATATAATCTCCATGTAGGTAACTCATCTTCAAATTTCTTATCTGACAAAGTTCCTCGGTGAAATATTTGTTATTTCCTTTCATCCTCCCCTGGTATGTCTCGCTGTTCGTCGATCATATCCTCTCACCCTTTTACCAACCGGAGTTGGTCTGAGCTCGAATTTGATGATCCTTCTACATCCACAAGCCCTTTTACCAACCGGGGTTGGTCTGAGCTTATGTCTGTTGATCCTGTAACATCCATAGGTTGATCGGCGAGCAACTTTGGTTCCTCGGGGGTATCAGGGTAAGTAAACTCTGCTATAAAATCTACTACAGCCTGCCCTTTTAGTGATGATCTGGGTTCATACACAATATCACATTCACCGAGCTCTATTGCCCAGTACATCAGTCTCCCTGATTTTTCTGGCTTATAAAGGGCTTGTCTCAATGGCATGTCGGTATACACGACGATGGTATGGGTCTGGAAATATGGCCTCATTCTTCTACTTGCCTCAATTAATGCCAATGCCAATTTTTCTAGCTTTGGGTACCTGATCTCTGCACCTCGGAAAGCCTTACTTGTGTAATAAATTGGCTTCTGGACTCCATTCTCCATTCTGATCAACGCCGAGTTGACTGCATTCTCTAATACTGCCAGGTACAAGTACAACTTTTCTCCCATTACTGGCCTGGACAACAGTGGAGGTGCTCCCAAATACTTCTTCAAGTCTTGAAAGGCCTTCTCACATTCATCATTCCACTCAAAAGTTTTTTGAAGTGTTTTGAAGAATGGGAGGCATCTATCAGTTGCTCGGGATACAAATCTGTTGAGCGCTGCAACTCGTCCTGTAAGACTCTGCACTTCTTTCTTCGTCGTTGGAGATCGAAACCCTAAAAGAGCTTTGATCTTTTCTGGATTTGCCTCAATGCCTCGTTAGTTGACGATGTACCCGAGGAACATTCCTTCTCGTACCCCAAAGGTTCACTTCGTCGGGTTGAGCTTCATTTGGTATTTATCCAGTTGATCAAAGGTCTGACCTAAGTCAACTAGATGATTAGCAGCTCTCTTGCTCTTTGTCAGCATATCATCGATATAGACTTCCATATTGCAACTGATTTGTTCGGCAAAAACCTTGTTCATCAGCCGCTGGTATGTCGCACCTGCATTTTTCAAACCAAAAGGCATTATACTATAGCAATAAGTTCCCCTAGGGGTAATAAAAGAAGTACTTTCCATGTCTTCAGGTTTCATTTTGATTTGGTTGTAGCCAGAGTAAGCATCCATGAAGCTGAGCAGCTCGTGCCCCGAGGTTGCATCCACTAGCTGGTCAATTCTGGGCAATGAAAAGTGATCTTTTGGGCATGCCTTGTTGAGATCAGTGAAATCAACACACATTCTCCATTTATTGTTTTTCTTCTTTAGCATCACCACATTTGCTAACCAGTCTGGATATTTCACATCTTCAATGAATCGAGCTTTATGGAGCTTCTCGACCTCCTCTTGTATGGCTTGATTCTTTTCCGGGTTGAATACTCTTCTTCTCTGCTTCACAGCCTTGATCTCCTTATTCGCATTGAGCTCGTGACATAAGAAGTTTGGATCTATTCCCGGCATATCTTCATGACTCCATGCAAAAGTTTTCTTTCTGTTTCTCAAAAAAGTTATCAACTCCTGTTTTATTGACACATCTAACGACGAACCTATCTGAGTTGTTCGTTCCGGGTGTTCGTCGTCTAGAATGACATTTTCTGTAGATTCTACCACCTGTCCTTTTACAAGTTGGGATTCATCTCTGGGATCCAGTGTTTCAATTTCTGCCTTCATCCACCTGGTAGGTAGTAGTCTTTTTCCTTGACTCTTCAAGCTCTTCTTGCTCGGCAGATGAATAATCGCATTCTCGAGCTACTTTTTGGTCACCCTTCACAACTCCCACTCCAAAATTTGTTGGGAATTTTAAGCACTGATGTACTGTAGATGGGACTGCTTCGAACTTCTTCAATCCTACCCTTCCCATGATGATGTTATAGGCTGACTGAACATTCTTATCCATCACGAAAAAGCGTATTCTTTCTATTCGACAATCAGGCCATGTACCAATGAATATATCCAACTTGATCATCCCAAGTTGAAAAACTTTCTCACCAGCAAAACCGAGGAGAGGTCTACGATAAGGCTCCAATTGAGATAATTTTAAGTTTAAACTATCGAAGCACGAGTAGAACATGATGTCTGCCGAGCTGCCATTATCTACCAAAACTCTTGAAATCATCACTTCTTTCATCCTCATTTTGATCACCAAAGGGTCATCGTGAGGGTAAATAACACCTGCAAAGTCGTTTTTTGAAAAACCAATGACCAGCTTTTCTTTGTTTACTTTCCTCGGACGATCCTCCTCAGCTAAATTTATCCGTTGAATGTATGAGCAAGCCTGAGCCTCACCGAGGTAAGCTTTTCTTTCTGCAGTAAGATCTCCTCCTCATGCATCTCCACATGTAATAACATTACAATCAAATGTTCCAAAACGTATTGAAAATACCTCACGTTCTGGTTGCCTTGTCCTTTTGGGAAGATCGGGGTAATCCTCTGTATCATCTTCATGATCTCTCTTCCTGTTTTCTTCTGCCCGTCGAGGAGATCTAGATCTCTCTCTTGCTCGGTCTTCATTTCCTCTTTCATTTCTGCGATCAACATACTTTGATAATTTTCCTCGTCTAATGAGTGTTTCAATCTCATTCTGGAGGGCTATGCAATTTTTAGTCATATGACCATGATTCTTATGAAACTCGCAATATTTATCTCTATTTCTTTTGTCGGGGTCTGACCTCAGTTTCTTCGGCCACCTTACCTCCTCGCTATTCTTGATTTCTTCCAAGACATGATTAATACCCATTTTCAAAGGAGTATAATTATCGAATTTCTTCAGGACTTCCCATGGCGACTTATTATTTTTAGAATGCTTGTCACCGCCATTGCCCTTATGCTCTTTCTTCTTAGATTTGTCGACTTCCACCTTGGTTTCTTTATCCATATTCTTCTTCGCAGCCATAGCCTCCTCAGCATTCATGATTTTGGTCGCTTTTGCCATCAACTCTGACATAGTTGTAGGTGGATCTTTGGCCAAAGCGTAATATAACTTGTTAGGCAGTAACCCACTCATCAAGGCGGTGATTGCTGTCTTTTCTTCATAATCTATGACTTCCAGCTTCTCGTTATTGAAACGAGTTATGTAATCTCTAGTACTCTCACCAGATTTTTGTCTAACACTTAACAAGTGTGCTACTCGTTTTACTGGCTTTGCTCCAAAGCAGAAATTCCTAATGAATAACTCGGCCAATTGAAAGAAAGTTAAAATCTTACCCCGAGGAAGATTGTTGTACCATATCTGGGCGGATCCAGTAAGAGTTCCCAAGAATGCTCTACATCTCATCTCGTCGGGGACAGCATAGATATCGGCAGCAGCTTGATATTGCTCTATGTGAAGAACATGATCCGTCTTTCCATCATATTTGGGGGTCACCACAGGTGCTTTAAATTTTGACGGTGTAGGAAAATCCACAATGGCCTGGACAAAAGGTGTCCCTTGAACAAAAGTTCGTTGTAAGGGATTCTTCGCCTTAACCATTTCTCCTAATCTATCCTCCAACCGCTGAATGGAACCTTTCCACGCATCATTCCCTTCCTCGGGCCTATTAGTTCGAGCAATTTATTGTTCTGAAGTGGCCTCCTGAGATCTATCTTCACGAGCAACTGGTCGTGATTGTGCTGATCCTTCTCTTAAATCTGACGGTTGTCGAAAACTCTTCGCCATGGTCTTAGGTGGACTCTTATTCCTCCTGGGGCCTAATCGGCTGAAAGGAGACACCCTGCTCAATCTTTCCAAGGCACTGGGTCTCTCTGGAGAGAGAGTAACACGCTGCTCAGTATCTGTAGCTCGTATTGACGAAGTTCGCCCAGGTTGATAAGAGAAATCATCAGATTCCTCATTTCGATATGTCTCAGTACGCCTGGATTGTGAAGAAAGTAAATAGGTTTGCCTTTGACTACTTCGCTGTCCCGAATGTGCAGGTACCCCGCCATGAAGGGTTTGTATGAGTTGCCGCATTGTTTCTTGCATGGCGGTTTGTCCTTGAGCCAGATTCGTCATAATTCCAGCCAGATCTGGAGGTGCAGAAGGATTTGGAGGATTTCCAGCATTTCCAGCGTTTCGATTGCTGGATTCCGGATTATCTACCATTGATGATGAATGATTTTTGGTGAAAAATAATAACAACAGTCGTTTCCCATAGACGGCGCCAATCTGTTGATGTAAAAAATTAGATTGCTTCTAATTATTTAATCACAGATAAATATAAATGAGACAAAGAATTTTATAGTGGTTCAGCCTTATAGGAATGGCCTACGTCCACTGTTTCTATTATTGCCAAGTGTTTTGGAGTTCTCGATATGTAGTTCTATCAAGAAAATCCGGCCCCCTTGAATGAGAGTGATACAATGTATTTATAGCCTTTAGGCTGTACATGTGAAAGGGTAAACAATTAATGCCCTTTAAGAGTATACGTCTGTATGATAAGCATTCAATGAATAGTTGAACTGTTGATTATCTGGCAATTAATGCTGTGGCCGAGATGCAACTCGGACCGTCTTAGTTGCTCGTCGCTCAGGTGTTCCTCGGAGCGTTGTTGTTCCTCGGTATACACTTGTTGCTCGGAGTGTGTAGGACTTGGTCGGGGAAATAGACTTCCTCGTTGCTATTGTGCCGCGTAGATTGACACGTGTCTTCTTATGATTCGTCTATATCAGCATATTAATTTTGGTATCAACACCAAGGGAAGGAAATTATTTTGTAATGATTGCCTGTGCTTTATATAGAAACTAAATCATAGGGTTAATTTCAAAAGACATTTTGGTTTCCTTTAAATTTCTTTATGTCATGATTAGGAACACAAACAAATTTTTGTATCAGTTTTTTAATGATAACGAAGAAATAAGATAAGAAAGATAAGGGAATGAAAATGGTACCTTGAATTTCAAGAGCCACTGCATGTCCCGCATATGCAAACGAAATCGTTACGAGGGAGATGGTGAGAGATAAGTGCGGCCGATTGACAAGGGAGAAGGTGAGGCCATGATTGGAGGGGAAAATAGGTCTCAGGAAAGAGAGGGAAAATAAAAAATTAAAGTGGGAAATGAAAATTTGTATGGTTTGCAACTATAATTCTGTTTTCTGTGTTTAAATACAATTCTGATAAAAATCTGTGTTTGACAACCTGTTTTTAAGCACTGAATTATAATTTTTCTATGTTATAATCAAGTTTTTCAGAAAACAGGTTGAGGGTGTTTTATAACTTCTGTTTTTTATTTTTCAACTCAGAATTATTCATTTTTAATATTTTAATGCATTTATATCTTGATATATAATATACATGCATAAAACATTAATATGTGTGTAATTCTTATAAATAAAAAATATATATGTACATGTACACAAAATTATAGATGGAATAATATAAAGTTAAATAATATTATCAATAGATATATGATACTTATATATAGTTTTATACATGTATTATTAACGTACGAAATAATATAAAATATATATATAGCACATATGTATTGAAAATATTATCAATTCATGTATGTACACTTAAACTCCCCAACATATCTCATTAAATTTACATAAAAATATATGATACTAAATATACATGTATAATATAAAGTTAAATAATATTATCAATAGATATATGATACTTATATATAGTTTTATACATGTATTATTAATGTACGAAATAATATAAATATACATACAGTACATATGCATTAAAAAATATTATCAATTCATTTATGTATATAATTTTATAGTAAATTATACATGTAATATTATTATATACACATATATATACATATATATACACACACTTAAACTCCTCAACATACCTCATTAAATATACATAAAAATACATGATATTAAATGTACATGTATATAATTTATGATGTATATATGTATGCATGTATGTATACATTTATGTATCATGTATGTATGAAAGTTTTATATATATATATATATATATATACATGTTTGTCAATTTTGTCAAATTTTGAAAAAACTGTATTTAAAACAAGTTTACCAAACGCACATCAATAATTATACAGACAAAAAACTAAATTTTAAAACTGTATTTAAAAACAGCGTTTAAATCGAATTTTCTAAATAGAGAACCAAACGAACCCGAAATTGTTAAAATGGACGGGGTTGTGGTGTCCCTTTAGAGTTAATCTATATTTATATTATACCTCCCCCCCTACGCCCTTTACTATCCAAAAAATGAAGTGGCCCTTTACCATTTATTTGGTTATACAAACTCTATGATCTTTCCCATTCCCTCTTATATCAACCCCAAAAGCCATACATTAATTGATTGGTCTAACCATATGTTATACATTGGGACGAGGGTGACGGAGGTGCTGGCAGCGGATGGAAGAGAGAGAATGAATGAGTAGGTGCAGAAGAACACTGTACGTAGGTAAGCAACCATCGATTCTAACTCCAAATATATATATATATATATATATATATATATATATATATATATATATATATAATAATAATGCTCCTGTGCGGACTAATCCGCATTTTAAGAATGCGGACCGGACATATGTCACCTAACGGTGCCCCTAGAAATTATCGCCTAAATTATAGGCACACTCTCTCTCTTTTTCCTGGGTTTACCGCCAAGTGACACATGTCCTGTTCGCATTCTTAAAATGCGGACTACTCCGCACAAGAACAAGACTGTATATATATATATATATATATATATATATATATATATATATATATATATATATATTGATTAAAGAAATGGTTGACAGGGGGGTTGGACTTTTCTGGGGAGAGAAGACGTCGCACGGGAGTTTGATCCACATCTGGGATCTCCAGAAGACTCTCTGAGATCGAAAATGTCCATCTGGCTTTTAGCAATAATCGCTTTCTCATAAAGCACAACTCAGATCTCCTCATGCGTATTCAGGTATTCCCATCGATGCTTCTCAAAAGATTAGTTGTTGCTCATACTACGAAATGTCAGATTTTTAATAATAATTTCAAACATTCAAACAATGTTTTTTTATTGAGATTGAAAAATTGATTCAGATTTTCAATAATAATTATGCATTTTGATCTT
This sequence comes from Sambucus nigra, assembly GCA_949130495.1. Lineage (NCBI taxonomy): Eukaryota > Viridiplantae > Streptophyta > Magnoliopsida > Dipsacales > Adoxaceae > Sambucus > Sambucus nigra. Next base: position 435,656,160 of record OX422223.1, on the reverse strand, counting down.
CATGGTCTCTTGAGCTCTTGCATGTGGGTCCTCAGTCTTCCTGTTTCCTTGATCTGCTCTTCCTGGTTCCTTAGCTTTCCCCTCAATTTCTTACTGACAAATATGAAAAAGTTTACCAACCTCATACAACCATGCATCAAGTCTATATTGAGAACAAAATTCAGAGTCAAAATTCACATTTAATAGTTTTTCTCAAAGCTTATTTTGAGCACCAGGCCTTTTCGTTTCTATTTTTAACTCTTCAACTACTTCATTGGCTATTAACAACTCCAAGATTTGGCTGCCTCCCATAAAGTTCACTTGATTTCTAGAGATTGTGTTTTCTAGCACCCCATCAGCCTTATACCCCATATTTTTGCCTATATGCTCAAAACCAAACTTACGGTTCTATGCTCCATTGACTTCAGAGCGCAACTTTTCTTTAGGATTAAAAATTCACATTCATTTAGAAATGTACAATAAGACATAAAATAAGCATTCGAGTTATTTTTTAAATTTCAGATTCAGACTTCATACTTTTCTTTAACATCGAATGACTGTTTTTTAACTAAAGAAAAAAAATTGTTGTAAAGGTGAGATCATTTTTTTTTTCAAGTTTTACATTTGACAAAAATGATTGTTTTTAAATAATGATCGAATTTTTTTATTTGTTGTGTAAATCTTAGTCTCTATCGATAGCCTAGTCTTTTTTGGCCGGGAATTATTGTTTTGGGGGGATCGAAATAAGTTTTTACTTATGTAACATGTTTTTTAACCTTTCAATCGATTCTTTTTAAAATAAAAATTCTTTGGAAATAAGGACTATTTTTTTTGGCATAAAGACTATTTATAAAGGGGAGGGGTGAATGTGCAACTGGTACAAAAAGATACATTGAATTTTTTTTTTGCTTTTCAAAGTCTGAGGCGAGCCATGCAGTTTCTTTTTAGATAAATAATCTCAATCTCAAGAAGCACTTCATGTGTCATTTGAAATGGGGCCAAGTTCAGGTCTAGAAGTGTATTATATACTTGATGTTCGGATATAATATTGAAGTGTAAATTTAATGTTCGTACGTTCATTTAACTTCCACCAACTCATCTAATGATATTATTTAGTATGCAATGTTTTTCATAGTTGGTTTTATATTTTTAAAGATTTTTTTATATTTTATCAAATATTATAATACGCCCGCGCATCGCGCGGGTTACATGCTAGTTATAACTCTAATACGATAGTATTAGAGGTCTAAATGTGGAATGCTTATAATTAATGTTAAAATTTACATTTTTTCTTTATATATTTTTTTAATTAAACGGATGAGTGCCTTCACTGAGATAGTCCCTCCAATTTTGACATATGAACGTATTATTCTCTATTTAGATTTTCTGTCGCCATTAGAGAGAGAGAGAGAGAGAGAGAGAGAGTTGTGTATAAGGGGGGGAAGTGGTGGTGTTGTGTTGTGCCTAAAAAGCAAGGCGGGTTTGGGTTTGGATGGTGGGGACCATGGGACGTCGAGTCCGAGTCTCAGAGGTTGAGGATAATAGTGACGTGCACGTGGACTTTTAAATTCTATCATTTCATTTCATTACAACTCCAATTTTTTGTCTAAATAATGAAAATTGTAAGAAAAAAAGTTTAAAAAATGTAAATTTTCATATTTTATGACAAATATTGCATTTATAATTTTAGTCCCTATTTTTTAATAAAGTTGCTGGTGCGGATCCACATCCATAAAACGTCAACCAATCACAGTGTGCCATATCAGTCGATAATTTTAAAATAGGGACCAAAAATGGAAACCAAATGTTTGTTGTCTTATATTCATAATTGATATTATTTTAGGCCTTAAAAATATATGAACTATATTTTTTAATCTCTCCAATTATAGTATATAACTAAAATTGACGGCGGAATCCAATATCGACATTTATCGTTTTTTCACACCAACATGTGTACATTTTTCAGTAAAATTATTAATTAAAAAATTAAGTTTCATACAATTTTATATATCATTTCATCTTCTTTATTCATTTACATCGATGTCTAAACATGACCCTTTAGTTTCTCCTCACCTCTTTATAGAGATTATTGTAATCATTTTTTTACTATTAATCATTATTTGATATATTGTTTTATATTAAACTCGAATAAACTTTTAATAAAGAAATTCAACATTTGGACATACCTCCTAATGTTAAATGGTGAATTTTAACTTTCATTGAGTATTAGGAGTCAAACAACAAAACTAAATATCGACACTGAATGCTGAATGATATATGTAGTTGAATTTTTTTAATGCAAAAGAGGATACAAACATGACAGGAACTTAGGCTTTATTTCATTCTTGAGTAAGTATGTATTTAGGTTTGTATTTTCATTTTGGTTGGTGCTTCGGGTTCGCACAGTAACTGTGTGGACCTTTCTTTCTACATTCTCCCTTTATTCATGTATACATATATAACTCAAGACAAAATGGATATTTGTTCTTATTTGTTATATTATTAAAAATTTATCTATACTATTATATAGTTAAAATTTTAATTTATTTTTCTCAATAAATAGTCTTAGTACACAAATATTTTTACGCTTGATTATTTTTATAAAATATTATAATACGTTCGCGCATCGCGCGGGTTACCTGCTAGTTATACCTATCATAAAGGATAGTAAAATATTATTGTCTCTTATATTTGTTTTAAGGGAAAACATTGTGGTGTTATTTTAGACCTATTATAAATGACAGGGAAATTTTGTTATCTCTTATACATTTTGAGGGACCAATGATAAACAGTCCCCAATACTTGTGTTAATTATAATACTTTTTATTGAGATGGGAAAACAAATATTTTAAGGGACATCACTGTGTTGTCCTTTTAGAGTTATTATAAAGGATAACACAAGTTTGATGTGTCCTAAAAACTATTATAAAGGATGGGTAACATATTAGTTGTCCTTTATAGTAGATCTAAAAGGACAATTAATTTTTTTTTGCCCCTTCTACATTTTTTAAAGGAGAGCTTAAAAGTTGTCCATAATACATGTGTCCTAAATTTTCATTATTCTAGTAGTGATACATAAAATGAGTAGCGTACTAAACTGAAACCTTAGCACCCCAAAACATATCCCAACTCCCAACGCTTACTAAGGTTCATGCATGGGATGTCTCGTAAGCAAAACCCAAATAAGGAACGCCCTGATACACTACTACT